>JALMGA010000005.1:67236147-67836147 GCA_023333525.1 Aspidoscelis tigris stejnegeri
GGACAGTGATAGGCAGGAGTTAGGACTGACAAGAGGAAGTATTATTTCACTCAGGGGGTCTATGGAACACACTACCAGAAAATATGTTGATAGCAACTCACCTGAATACCCTTAAGAAAGGATTAGATAAATTAATGGTGCATAGATGCATCAGTGGCTACTAGAATTAATGTTTAGGTACTGCCTCCAGCTTGGAGACACAGGCAGGTTGCCTCTAAAGGCCATTTGAGAGCAGGTGAAAGTTTGCCTTTGTCTTCTGCTTGAGAATGATGAGAAGCAATTGGTGGGCCACTGTGTGAGACAGGATGCTGGCCAAGATGGGCTGTGGCCTGATCCAGCAGGACTCCTCTCCTGTTCATATTTTCTCTAGCCTTTGGGATGCCCCATCCGCATTGTGGACCAATCCACCAGGATGCCACCATCCAAAGCCTCATCTCAAATGACTTGAGCCAGGAATCCAGCAAGTATGGGATGCAGAAGCACTTTAACTGTATGTATCACTTCCGATGTAAAGGAGATAGGGAACTGATAACCTGAGAACTAATGATATTTTCCTCTAAAATTATGTGTGGCTGCTCCCAGTGGCTCCATATAGATGTGTTAAATAGTTTTGGGAACAGTACTGAACTCCATGGAACCTCATGGGACAGAAAAATTGCAGGACCAATGTGGAGTAGAGCCTTTAGGTTGCAGAACTGGCTCAACCAGATACCGCTTTACCAAAGGCTACATAAAGATCAAGAAGAACTAAGGAGGCCATGCTTACCTGTCTCTTGCTTGTGAAAGTCATCTTCCAAGGCAATCAAGGCAGTTTCTGGGCTGAACGTGCCCCTAAAACATGTACTTCTAGGGATGGGTGAAAAATGTTCATCAGCTTCGCAATTTGTGCAAATTGCAAATGTTCAGAACTTTGCTTTCAAATTGAATATTGGCTCTATTTGAAGACTGACCTTTGCATGTTAAGTGAAAGCTTTTGTGCCTTTGTTTGAAGCTTTGTCACAATTGCAAAGGTGAGGAAGAGGAGTTTACCTACTGGTTGCATTCAGTCGGCAGTGCTGCTAGGCAAAGCAGCTGCCCAGCTGGTGGCGGCAGGGATTGGCTGAGGTTGCCACTGTTAATGAACATTCAACAAACATTTGAAGTGAATTTGAAGCCTAGCACATTCAAAGTGGCGACATTTGCACAAATGTGAATTTCTATCCCATTCACTTTGGTACAAAGCCAATCCCTACGTACCTCACATTCACAAACACTTTCTGTTTGCATCACTTAAGTGTTTATTAGTTATAAAGATAACATTCACTTATTCAGCATGCATTTGCTGGTCAGTGTAACAGACAGTGCAAACTCACAAAGAATTACAAATAAAATATGAATTCTGGGAGGAAAAACCCACATACCCTGGAAAACTTCTAATGATGGCCATATGGTCTCATTATTTGCTCTTCGCCTTCCTGCTGTTAGGCCCCCATGATACTTACAGTTCTGATTTCCTCTTAGCAATTTGCCCTTTCCTTAATGTTAACACTGGCTGTACGGTCACTTCTCATCTTAATCGTTATTCCCTTTACTGCTATCTGCCCAGATTTACACATTTAAATGACACAGAATTGTCTTTCAGGACCGTGAGCTGTTTCCATTGTAATATTTCGCTCTCAGGGCAAAATTCATACATATGAACTCTTAATATTATTATGCTCCTCCCCACCATTTACACAAATATCGTTAATCATTAGGTTGAACAAAAGAGCTCCCTTCCATTGCATTGCTTGTTACTTCACATTGCTTACTATTTTGCAAGATTTTTTGCTTGTGAGTGAAATCCTAAATGATAAACAAAGGAGGTTTGGTTTAATTTAGTTCTTTGTGCCCTTAGCCCTCAATGGTTTGTATGATCATGAGGAGTTAGGAAGGATTTTTTTTAAAAAAGTTATGTGGTAATGAAAATTGATACTTCCATCCATCCAAATTCAACCCAAATGGGCAAACCTACAACGCCTTCAGGATTTGTGCAGGTAGAGGCAAACATATTGTTCTGATGCAGCTGATTGCAACAGAAAATGTTTTAGCGAGGGAAATCCAGATGAAAGATTTGTAAAGTATGGGATTCTGTTTCCACACTTGCCACATTGGACCCTTAGGATCCTGTCCCTTAGGATCCTAAGGATCCTGGACCCTTAGGAAACTGTCATGGTGCCACAATGGCGACAAGCAGAAGAAAAAGTAAGAGCTAGTCACTTCTTGAGGAGAAATGCATGCAGCTTGACCTCATGATCTAAGCACATTTAATAGTACCCAAAGCTGAAAAACCTCATGTCTGGACATAGCCTTAGGTATCAGGAAAAACTATAACTGAGTTAGCTATTGTCGTTTAAGCACAACTCCAAAAGGAAAATCCCTATTTCATTCCATTTTCAAGCTCAATCATGTTTTTTTTTTTGGAGGGGGGAATCTAATATTAAATCAATTAGTCATGCAAAAGTATGGCACCAGATTTGATTGCCAGGGCATTTATTGTTTAGAAGGACTTTGATCACAAATGTACCGATTCCAAAATATAAAAGTATTGATTACTTGAATAATTTATAATGAATTACAGAAATAATAAAAAAATTATGTATTTTTCAAATATATTATGTATTTTTAAAGAAAGGTTTTTTAAAATTATACTCCTCGGGCATCTAGTTACTTTATTTATCCACATGAATCTGGTCACATCTATTAGTGAAATGAAAAGAATAAAAGTTTAAGGTAGGGTTAGACAAATTTATGGATGACAGATGTATTGATGGCTACTAGAATGAATGCCTAGGTACATCTTTCAGGCTGGCGGCGGGGGGGGGGGGGGGGGGGACCAGGGTGCCATTTGCTGAGATTCAAGAGCAGGAACAGGTTTGACCCTGTCTTGCTTGAGATGCCCATGAGCATTTGGTGGGCCACTGTGTACAACGGGACACTGGACTAGATGGGCTGTGGCTTGATCCAGCAGGGCTTCTCTTATGTTCTTATGTAAAGTTCAATTGTACATTTTGCATAGAGAAGGCATTTTAATGATCTTAATTTACACTGTGGTCCCCACCATTAGTGTAGAATATGGAAGGAAGGCCCTGCCCTACATTAGTTTGGCTCCTGACCTCGATTGCCAGCAGATCCTGATATCAAGGTCTACCAGTATACTAGTGGTGCCTCATTCATATCACAGAGGTGAAAAGATGGTGTTTGTCTCCATGTTCTGGCTTACAGGGAGACCCATTATTTTTATGCCACTGAGATGGGTCCCCCAGTGGATCCAAGGCCAGAAACTTTCAGTCCTGGTCATTGGGATCTTTGCAGGCCAGCTCTGAAGCTTGTGTGTGCTTTGGGGCCAACATGGAAGCTAGTCAGAAGCATGCTGTCATTGTGCAGAGGACACTGTTCCTGTCTAAGGTTAATCTGTCCCAGTGAGGGACAGATTGCCTGATCTAAACTGTGTGAACCAGAACAACAAAGGAAAGAGCAGAACCCCCCCCCCCATTCACTTTCCTTTCCATATATGCCTATGAGTGATAAGGAAAGCATATGTGCATACGTGATTTTGGAGCCATGTGCCTGACTCAACAATTTTGTGAAATTCCAAACTGCAAAACAGACTCCTGTTTGCTCTGTTGGCAAAACAGCATGTAATATAGTGACATATGCAGGCATGGAAAGCATTCCCGTATTTCTAGAAACAAGAAAACAGATACAAAAAGAACAGGAGTTTGTTGTACAATTGAAGAGATCATATTTCTCTACATATCTGCTCTTACTGAGAATGTGATCAGACAGGACTTTTTTCAATTGCCCTTTTAGAAAACCCACCCCTTCTGAAGACAAAAACAAAAACACACATTCAGATTTCTACCTCATTCCTTTGCCTTAAAGTCTGGCAACAGCCCTAGCAACAAATGCTCATCACTTGGTCAGGCCTCATCTAGAATACTGTGTCCACTTCTGGGCACCCCTATTTGATGGTGAACTGAACACATGAAGTCAGAATTTATAGGAGGCTGGCAACCTGGGTCCTTTCTGCACTTGGCCTTATTCTGACAAACTAGAACATGTCCAAAGGAGGGCTACCAAAACAGTTAATGGTCTGGAAAGCATCTCCTACGAGGAATGGTTGAATGATCTAGGAATGTTTAGCCTACAGAAGAGAAGACAGAGGAGACATGATCACAGTCTTCAAGTATCTAAAGGGCTGTCACAGTGCAGAGGGATTGTCCCTGTTTTTACTTGCACAAGATGGGAGGACAAGAAACAACAGGATGAAACATCAAGGAAGTCAGGGCAGATTAGATATTAGGAAAAACTTCCTGACAGTGAAGGCAATTAGTCAATAGAATAGGTTGCCATGGGAGGTGGTTAGCTCTCCTTCACTGGAGGTCTTCAGGCAGAGGTTGGGCCTACAGCTGTCTGGAATGGTTTAGGAAATTCTGCAGCCCAGTTTAAATGGTCCAACTGAAAGCAGTCACAGTACCTCTGATTCACTGCCTAAAAGCATAAAATAACTACAAAGTCAGGTACCCAATGCCTATCCTCAAAATTCCAAATGTGCCCATGGACCCAATCTTCCATCTGAGCAAGCTTTAAGAGGTCAGATATAACAGACAAAACTTGTCACATTTTCTAATTATCTCTGAAAACACAGCTAAAGTATGTGGGGTCTGAGTTTCATTGTCAGGTGAGCACAAGCCTATCTCTCACCATATCATTGGTTGCATTACCAAACTCACTGCTGGCTGCTTTTATCTTAAGTTCAACAAATCGTTCCATTGTAACTCCGGAAACTTGTATGTGGTTCCAAAAACAAAATCTTTCAAACACACTGTTTTTATGGGGGAGGACATGATCTCTAAATTTCTGTTAATATCTCTGAAACATCCTTTGGCTCTCCCTCAGAGAAGACAAAAGTTTCATATATAGAAAGTCCTTCTTCCCCCAAACAGTGTAACAAAGTGGTTATTTGTTTTTCAAATCCAGCTGCAGTGAAATACAACTTAAAAGCCGATTCCCATAGTTTCCAATTCTCGGCCACATTACCTTGCAAACAAAGAGGAGCTGGAGGCTGGAATGAGTTCATTTCTCTATCTAAAGCAAACAAACTCCCACTGCAAGAAAAAAATCATTCCACTTCTGACACCATGTAGTGTTCTATGGAACCTCAACCAGCAGGCAAACATATAACACAAACAGTGTTTATTTTTCAAGCATGTCAAAAATAGGAAAAAAAGAACAGAACGTAAAGGAGGCTCGACTCCTTTTATATTACATTCACAAATCCTATACAGATGAGCACAAATCAATACTGTACAGGTGGCAAACAATAAGATTCAACCTTAAAGGAACATATGTCACAGTGTTACTTGCATTTCAGATGAGTGGATGCTATTAAGGTTGGTGGTAAAGAGCTGTACATAGAGTGTATCTCTGTTTTGCCTGGCAAAGGCCCTGGAGACAGGCACCTGTGCCAAACGGTCTTCATTACATTTCCACTGGGATCTCAACAATCACTCCCTTGGGCTGCCTTTGCATCTGTGCAGGAAGGCCAACTTTTGCTTGCATGAACGGGTGGGCTTGCCTCATCACACATGCGGCTGTGATGAGGCAACTGAGCCTCACAAGCACAAGAGGAAATTACTTTTATGTTCTTCCTTGTGCACTGTGCTTTAAATACTTCTGATGGATTAAATAGGGCACTGTTGCCTCCCTTCAGAAGCCACAGTATAGAGACACCCCCCCACACACATGGAGGACTGTCAAAGGCATCTGGACTATGTAATAGAGGTGTGATCATAGTGACTGATGCTATACTCACCACAAAGTAAGGCAATATTATGATAGTTAATTCTTGGAAGTACTGTGTGAAACATGATTACGTACTTGTATTATTTTTAAAAAGCACATAAAATGCATTTTTCCAACAGGCCTCTTACCCAGCAATCTTATAAATATCGAATAATTTTATCTTGGTTACCGCAAGGTAAATGTAAACATGACCATAATTTTCTTGTTCCGGAGAAACACTTCAAAATTCATTATGTTTGAATTATGATCTTCTTCTAAAGGCTTTGGAGTTGTCGTGTTTATTGTTTGCAAAAGGTTTAGGCCACTTTTTGAGTTCACTGGCTGCTGGCTGGGTGGGAAACAGGGCAGTTAACAATAGGGGGAGCCTAGGAACAAATGTAGGCAGAGCTAATGATAAGCAAAGAATTACATGCAGACAATATGCATCACTAATTATCAGGTGTACAGATCAGCTGTACCTGAATTAGGGACTGAAATATTGTTGGACCTTTGCCCGTTTTGCTATTCTGGGCCATCTGCTTGTGCCCAAAGCAACATGGTAAATTTGACAGCGGTGCAGCAGAGATTTACATCTGGATTTCAAATCCAAGTCTCAAAGACGGACAAGACAGGAACGACTCTGTTTCTTCAGCTACGTTCCTTTAAATGAATATAACAAGAAAAGGTCATTTTAAACCTAGTTGTAAATGTTATTCCTTCTTCTGGACATTAAGAATTTGGCTCCTTTTCAGGGTGCCTCCAGATGTGGGTGGAAACCTATTATTCTCCCAGGACTATATCAGGAATGTGATGCAAAAGCAGTTCCAATATAGCCCTGGGATATTAAGGCGATATTCCAAGAACATCAGCATTACAAAAATAGTCCAGCAATAATGCCAGATTTCTTGTAATATTGATACCAACATGGCACTTACTTTGTCTGCTGGCCTCTTGCAGACGCGAGCAAGTCCAGGACAAGAAATGAAGGAAAGTGGGTGAATACTTACTTGCATCCAGGCCTTCTGCACCCTCATCCCTGGAATGCTAGAAAGTCTAGGGGTGAGGAACAAAGAAAAGTGTGTAGATGCTTGCTTGCATCTGAAGTAAGAGCCTAGATTTGCCTCTGGTTTATCTCCTGGCAAAGGCAGTGAGAGGTGGTTGCAGGATTTCTGTAAGATCCCACAATTTTCTCTCGCCATCTGGAGGAACCCTCAGAGAGAGCCGAAAATAAGTGACAGTCTCCAAACAGGCCAGGTTGAAGACTAAAGACCACTTCATATGATATCTCTAGATAAGGTTTTCAAGTGATCACCCTCTTTTTGTAAAGAGTGAGGGAAATGAGCATACTATTCTATCCACCTGGCCAAAGTGGCTCCATTCTGCATCTACAGATGCCAGAAAACATAGTTGGGCCAGGATGGGGCACCTGCTATGAGGACAGCTCTTGGTATGGGCTGCTGACAGTCCTGATCAGCCATGGGCTGAATCACCTAATACAGGCCAGTATAGCATGGGATTACTTGCACAAAGTTGAAACAGCCGTACAGTTCAACAGAAACTTTTACTGTATGACAACCATTGATCCACAACTACTGAACTCTTTCCACATTTAGTTTGCTATCATCCTGTCTCGCCTGCATAAAAGTAATGCTTTAGTTTTCCAGCGACAAAATATTTACCATCTCTCTATTTTACACTTTTCTTGTCTTGTTTTCTCCTGATTGGCAGAGAACTAGTAGCAATTTAGCAGCAATTTAGCCACAGGATTACAGCTTTATTCTCATCTTGAATTTCAAGATATAAAGCTAGAAGCTCCTCTATTTACTTGCAAATCCAAATCTTTAATTTTGGAAAAATGCCCACCATGCAGGGACAGTTTTTTAAAGATGCCTCTCTACTTCTTCTTCTTCTTTGTAAATAAAAACCTGCAGATTTCCAGTGTTTGGCCCAGAATTAGTTTTGATAGCCTTCCCCAGGCTTTCTTTGCACTTATATGATGGGGACAGTTTCAGTGGTACTTCCTCTGTCTCTGTCTTTGGAGGCCTGATCCTCCAAAGTTGTGCAGTAGTAAAGACTGCTTCACAGCTTATCTGAGAGTGTCTAGTATGTTCCTTTAAGCAGCGTTCACACCCACTTCTGGGTTTCAAAGCTGTTGGTGGATGGAGCAGGTTGCAACACGGTCATGCACTGTCTTGTAATCACCATGGCCATAGTTCAAGATGGCTTCTGTCTGTCTTGTCTTCCCAACCCTCAGATTCTTTCTTCCTGGGATTGGCTTTGGGGCAGGCTGTGGTTCCTCAAGCCAGCTTCTCTGGAGTCTGCTTTTCCACAGGACTCAATCCATCTTGGAGAGGCAGTCTATTTTCAGTTGTCATGTGTAAGCACGGAACCAGGCTAGAGGGGCTGAACCGCACTGGTGTAGGTGGATCCAGGTTTCCCTCCTGAACCTCTTTCCCTTCCTTCCTCTGAATCTCCCCCCCCCCCCCCACATACACACAACTGGACTCTCAGATCCCCCCATTCATCCTGTATCTCTCTGCTACACACTCACACCCCTTTTGCACAGCTTTGGTTTCTTCCTCTTTTGTTTTCCCTCTCTCTCCCTCTCTTCTTCTGTTTCTCACACCCAGGACCACACACCCTCCACATGCTTGCTGCTGAGTTAAACAGCCTAAAGGTATGGCATGGAGTGGGATGGGGACAATTAGGCACCCTTAATTAAAAGATCCTTGCCCTTTCAATCTGTGAGTGATCACAGCATAGGTGAATGGGGAAGGCGAGTATGTGTGCTTGACTGTGTATGTGTGCAGGGAAGGGGGGAGAGGGAGGGGAACAGAGGCAGAAGGAATGGAAGGGAGCAGAAAATGGAAGGAGGGAGAATGAAGGAGATAACATAGAATGTGTGAGCATAGCAGCCCGATCTGGGAATTGACTATTGGGAATTGGCTGTGAACAGGATTAGGATAGCTTCAGTTCAGTTTCCTAACAGGACAGTCTAGTTCAGCCAGGTCTGATCATGGCCACAGTGGAAGTTGCCATGGCCATTGGTATGGCAATAACACAGTCTGGGATGGTCCATCCACACTGTGAGCACCTAGAGGTAAGTTGGGGGTGGTGCTGGTGCTCATGGTGTGAATACCAGCCACTGTCCCTGAACTTAACTTTAGTGGGATACCATCCCACTGAGATTAAGTGCAAAACAGACCTCCTGTAAAACAAACTGCAAAAGAATACTGATTGTCACAGGGGAACATGATATTACATCCTTCTAGGTTTATGCAAATTTTTTAAAAATTATGCAAATATGATTGCTCTAAAGTACACAGAAACCTTTTCATTCTATAAAGCCACTGCCTTTCCAATGGATTTAAGATAGGGAATTGTTTTTAATAAACCACATCCTGCTATGATCTGACAAATTTTTATAGCTGAGAAAATCATTTGCTTAAAGGGAGGAAATCTGAACAAGAAATAACATTAAAAGATGTAAATGAAAATTCTTAGGTTTTTTAAAACCTCCTCCTATTATCTTCTTATTTTTGAAGAATGCCTCAATTTTTGAGTCAACAAAAAGGACAAAAACAAACTGAAGAAGATTCCATTAGTCTCTTTATTAATTCAGTTGTAGAAAGAGGGAATTTTTTATATATAGTTTGATCCTTCTAGGACTAGGCTGAACCTGTCATTAAGTACAGTCTGATGCCTGTTTCAGGAATTTTGTTCATGTCATGAGGGCAGTCATTCCATGATTCCTGTCAAAGCAGATCCTACATGAGACATGGGGAAGGGGAAGGTTCCTATCTTACTCTTTGTGTTGAGCTGCAGACCTTATATGTACCAAAGAATGCACTATGTTCTTTGAAAACTAGATAACAAAATAATCAAATCTGTCTACAGGCTTGCTGAAATACATGGCTTTTCCACAATTTGCTGTAAAACGAACTGGGCTTCCGAGACAAAGGAATCCAATAATTCTCATCAATGGTCCTTAATGTAACTCAGCATTGAATTTTTACCTTAGGCTATAATTGTATGCCCTTTTTTGGCAGCATATACTTTTGAATTCAGTCAGGGTTACAAGAAGAGAATATAATGATTGCATTATACCACTCAGGCTGGGTGAGTTTCGATTACTACTATTATTTTTTTGGCTTCAGTTTCCATCCAATTTTAAGCAGCCCTGATAGGAAGAAAATCTACTAGTACGATCCTATGGGCATTTTCTTTGATGTTAACATAAGCCTTACTGCAATGTGAGCCAAGCAAAGAGTGCAAATGATTGCTCTTACATAGAAAAAGGTAGCACAAATATCTGTGCTTCAGCCTTCCATCTTTAATTCCTGAAAGTTCTCCCCACAGATTGCTTCTTTAAAAGCAATGAGGATGGGCCAGAAGTCTTGTTGTAAATCTCACTTTGATCTTGTCGAAACCACATTTTAGTCCATTGTGAAGCTTTGGACAGCAAGATCAAAATAAGGCTTCTAACTGGGGCCTCGCAATACCCTTATTATCCTTATATGTGAGCTACTGCTGCCACTGTTTTCTTGGACAGCCTTCTAGGATTTGTCTTTCTCACCTCCAACAAAGAATTTTCATAGATTAACTAGCTGACCAAACAGTTTGGTGTAATCAGCGAACATGGCTATTTCTGCTGGTGACCCATTACTCCAGATTATGTTGAATATACGTTGAAAATGACCGATTCCACAACAGAACCTAGAGAAAAACCATTAATTACATCTCTTCATTGTGAAAAATGCCTGTTCATATCTATTTTGTTTTCTATTCCTCAGCTGGTTTATCCATAATAGGACCTGTCCTTTTATTCCATGACTATTATCCTTGAGAAAAAGCCTTTGATGAGGGATTGCCCTTGTTAATACATTAAAAGAATGTGATTATTTTTTGCTTCAGTTTTCATAATGTCTTTTTCCCCTTTTCCTGAAGCTCCTCAGGTTCTCTTTCACACAGATGAAGCTTACAGAATCTGTTGCTTACATTGAACTTGCATTTTGATCACGTATTCTACTGATTATATCTTGCTGGGTTACTCCACTATATTTAATTTTAACCAGTAATTTATGGTGTGTCTTTCAATCTGCATCTGAAAGTATCCTGGATAATCAAATTGCCCTGTTATCCTGCCTCTTAAAATGCAATCTATTTGACACCAGTGTTGCCCATTTGGTGATGTCTATGAGTCTGTGTTTACATGGCTTGAACTAAGTTTTAGCAACAAAGAATTCAAGAAGCCAAGCACATCATCAACTTGTAAATTTTTGTTAGAAGATCTTCAATCTCAGGTTTAAATGCCTTAATAACTCTTGGGTTGATGCCATCAGGGTTTGGTGATTTGTTACTAATTTGTCAATGAGTCCTTCCACTTCTTCTCTTGTCATCCCTACTACCCCACTCTTAACGTTCAAGGTGTGTTACTATCAAGGGAAATTTTTATAAGGAAGAGTGTCCAGAAGCAATTGGTGGGCCACCATATAAGAGTAGCTGGACTGTGGTCTCCTCTTATGTTCACATTAAAGACCTTTAAAAGTGTACTTTCTGGCTTTTAGGGTAGATTAGAGGCATTAGTGTGTGGATGCTAACACTTCTAAATGGTGGGTTCAAGCTGGCTTGTCCTTTTATTAGAATAGTATCAGTAGCTTGAATTCCTGGTATCAGAGGCCAGCATGATCTTCTCATGCCTCACAACTGGCCATCTCTGGAAATACATTTTCTCAAACTAGCCACAGGAGCTTTTTTAGAAATCTTTTGATACTTCTCCTAAACTATGGACTATGTCCATATACATCAGAGACTTGCTAGTGGCATTGTTATATGGGCTACATCATGTGAATTTGCACTTTGGATAATAAGTATGAGCTAGTTTCATCTTGTGGTTAGAGTGCTTTACTCTTAACAGATGGTCACTGGGTTTGATTCCGCACTCCTCCATGAAGCCAGCTGGGTGACCTTGGGTGAGTCACAGCTCTCTTTCTGAGCTCTCACAGCCCCATCTACCTCACGAGATGTCTGTTGTTGGGAGAAGAACAGAAAGCTTTGTCATACGCTTTAAGTCCCCTTAAATGGGTGAGAAAAACAGGGGTATAAAAGTCAACTCTTCTTCTCAAGTTTGGGTCTGCCTCTTTATATGCATTCCTCAATGGAGTGGCTTTAAAGGACCTCTTTGATTATGAAACTCCTTGACAGGCATATTTCAGAGATGACCAAACACAACCCATTCATCATATTGTCAAAATGGGCATCTCATAACAAAACAGTTGGTACTGGAAATAGCTTAAAGCCATCTGGAAGGCTCAGAAACAAAAAATTGGCTGGTAAGCTAGCTGTGGAAGAAACAAACAAAGCTGCTTATTCCCCCCTTATTGTTTTTCTTAAATTACTAGTGAGAGGGAAAAAGAGAAAGAATGAATTTGAACAAACAGAAGACAGTCAAATTTATGTAAGAGGAAGCAAAAATGGGAAAGAAAATATTTTAGGTATTTGTCATTTAAATCCCCGTTGCACAAAAATAATGAAGCTGTTGTTCAGAGGATTATAATTGGACTTAGAACATGATCCATAATCAGTAACATCAATGAATCACTGTGTATTGATTGTAAAATTAGATAAATTAGATCCATCAAAAATTATTACAAACATTTGGGAGCGTGGGCTCATTTATTTATTTTAGTCAGATCTCTATTTATTAATTTAGCTTGTGACATTCTAAAATCCTCTACTGCCATCATAAGAATTGCGATTAAATGCCAGATCTTCTCAACAGACAAAGTGGAGGGTAGAGATAAAAATGTAAGTGATTTAGTCATGGATGACCACTGTACTGTTTCAGTAGCACAATTTGATTTGAAGCATCTCAAGTTAGCTTCCATTGTTAACTGTAGAATGTCAGCACCTTCCAAAGCCGTTGATGTGACTGAATTACATTACTGCTATAAAAATCAGATTTCATTGTTGAAATAATGAACTACTTATACATCTCTGCATGTATGAGTATGTGCTTGCACTGAAAAAGGACATACATGTATTATTGATATCACAGAGCACATCACAAGATTATTCAACAAGAATAATCTTTGGATTTATGCTTCAGTAGTGTCCTTACATTTGATCTCCAACTTCAGTTGCAAAATTGATTGAACAATATTTTACGCAGCTTGAATCTGCAAAATGATTTAAATACTCTCCCTGTTTAGAGAGACTGAAAAGAATTTGAAAGGGTAAGAATATTTTCTAGAAGGCTTTTGAGATAATTTCTCCCTTCATCTGAGTGCTGCAGGCTGCATAAAGCTGGTGAGCAAATAGTTTCGGCAGAGTGGAAATGAACCAGTTGCAATGCATTCTGGGTCATTTCAAAATGTAAATAGCAATGACAATGCACAGAAAAATACCATGTTTGAAAATAAGCTTTAGCAGAAGATCAAACTCATCGTCACTTTTCTTATTTTTATTATTTTTGGGGGAAATGCTAGGAGTAGACCTATGCATTCATGGCTGTCAGAATACTTATATTTACATATTTTCTCATATTATCTACATGTTGAGTACATATGTGGCTAAACTGCAAGCAAGAGTACATCAGTGCACTTCCAGCAGTGAAAGAAAATATACATTTAAAAGCACTTTTTCACTATAATATCCTCTGAGGTACCAGTCTGTTCACAAATATATTTTCTCTCTGCAAATGTTCCTGATATTCTACAATCTGATTTGGAAAGGGTTTCAGTACAGACCTTTAAGGACTTTGTTTGTGTAGTAGTTATTCTAGACTATTCAGACGGCAAATGTTTCTGTGATTTCTTCAAAATACCTACCTACCTACCTACTTTTTATTTATTTATTTATTTATTTATTTATTTATTTATTTATTTATTTTTCTATCCCGCCCCATACCTGAAGGTCTCTGGGCAGGTAACAACAATTAAAGCAACAGATTAAAAACAGAATATACATTAAAAGCACTTTAAAAATTCAACAAATCTAAAACAAAACACTCTGTGTTTAAAATGATAGTATCTGTACTGGGAGGGGGAATATAATCACCTGTTCCCATTTTTTCTCTTCTCTTGTATTGACGCTAGAAGCCTGCATTCAGTTCTAGTGCATCCAGCTCAGATGTATATTATTGCTACAGATGTCCTCAGAGTTTTCATGTTCTATGTTTCTCTAACAATCAAGATATAATTTTCTGAAAGTCACTGGGATCTTTTCTTCCTTGAGATATGATTTTTTTTTGCTTCAGTTTTCATAATGTCTTTTTCTCTTTTCCTGAAGCTCCTCAGGTTCTCTTTCACACAGATGAAGCTTACAGAATCTGTTGCTTACACTGAACTTGCATTTTGATCACATATTCTTCCGATTATATCTTGCTGGGGTACTCCACTATATTTAATTTTAACATACATTTTAACACCAGTAATTTATGGTGTGTTCTTCAATCTGCATCTGAAAGTATCCCGGATAACCGAATTGCCCTTTTATATGTTATGCTGCCTGTTAAAATACAATCTATTTGATACCAGTGTTGCCCATTTGGTGGTGTCTATGAGGAGAGTCTGTGTTTACATGGCTTGAACTAAGTTTTAGCAACAAAGAATTCTCAGTACAAAACCCAGGCCCTTTCTGCACTTATCTAGAATAGCCTGGCTTACTGATCCAGACCACAGAAAGACATGGACTGGATCAGCACTATTTGCACCAATGAGGCTGATCAGGATCAGCTCATGTTTTGGCCACAAAAGTTGCAAGCAACTGGTGGCTGTACCTCCATGCCTCTAAGGGCTAAGAACAAACATTCCTAAATTGGTGGGGGTGATTTTTGGAGGTGTGCTATGCCTTCTCAATATCTCCCATGTTCTGGATCAGGGCTATATTGGTCCACTGATAGACCCACTTAAATGGGTCTACTAGTGATTCCTTAATCACTGTCTAATTCAGACAGAGCGGACCAATGGGGGCGTGGCATAGATGTACTAATGTGCAGACCTATGAAGCCTAGAAGTGAACTACCATGGACCCTTAATCCATATTAAGGATCCATGTGCCTGTATGTGAAGGCACACCCCATCAAAAAGTAACCCACTGTTACGAACCATCAAGTCAGGGCTGACTGCTTGTCTCCATGTAGTTTTCTGAGTCACCTTCCAATTACATTAGTGCATGTTTAGCTTGGATTATATTTAAGCACGAAAAGTAAGGCACACATTCAAAGCCAGCCTCTCTTTCTGGGATTTGGCAATATAACTCTTGATTAGCTGCTGCCTACCTAATGGGGAATCTTTTGCCCTCTGGCATTATCTTGCCTTCCATTGCATGCCACTTTAGCATGCAAACCAGTCACGTTTAGATTTTCTTGTCAGACATCTCCAAGATACTGACATTTACAAGATGAAAAATGTTTTTAATATAACTGTCATCACATCCTGCAGCCTGGCTTCAATCCAAAATCTATAATGAATTGGAATATCTTGTTGATGAAAATGCTTTTGAGACATTTTGCAGAATAGGAACAAGGAATCTATTTAGTAACTTACACAGTCTGCTTCCAGACATTAGTTACTTTTCCCACTATATTTGGATATTCAAGAATAAAGCACAGATATTCTAGAATATCCATGCTTTATTCTGAATATCCAAATGTAGCGGAACAAGTGAGTCCATCTGGATACAGCCTTGGACTCCCTTCTTGCCTTTACCTTTCGCAACAATTTCCCACTCATAATTATTATTACATACCTGCCCAATTAAATATACTCCTAAATAACAATTATTGAATGCACTGTGGTTGTGGTCACACCTAAGGTTTAATCTAGCTTCAGTTCACTGAGAGAATACATCAGCAAAGCGGCCAGTAATTTTCTTTCCATATTATCTATCCCAGAGGTGAATTTTCTGAGTTATTTAACACTGAAAGAAAACAGTTTGTCACTATTCTCTCACTCTGAAAGTGGACTGAATCTGAATTAAACCTTAAGTGTGACCACAGCCTGTGTTGCTGAATATTCAGCCTTACAGCATTAAAATTCTTGTATTTTGTGCTGGGCACTCTTTTTGTAATTTTTTTTTTTAAATATTAAACAGTAGTCTCTTCTCCCCATGCCTTTCTCCACGCACTATAGGGAAAACATCTGGAGATCCAGGTTGAAATATTCTCTACTGAAAAGAGAGAATCTCTCCTCTTTCACAAGGAAATGTAAACATTGCTGTATTAGCTACAGTGAGCAATAGTGCCATCTAGTAGTAGCCTGCCAGACACTTCATGCTTGTTTGGTATGCCTGTGTGCCTTGTTTGTTTTCTGCTGTATATTGCTGTTTATTAGCTCATCATAGTGATTCCTCAACTGCTGAAGAACTGAGGCACCTTTTGTTCTGAAAGCAAATCACACACATATTTAAGCCTTTTTTTTAACCATAACAAATAACAAACACACAACACGTAGGCTGTGCTCAGTAGGAATGTTCATAGATTTTTTAAAATAGATTTGTATTGAATTGAATGCAAGAAAATTTCTATTCATTTGAATAGATCCCCTTCAAATATGGTAGGATTCATATTTAATATGATTGTTCAGTGCCATAGGAATCCCATAGGAATGCATAAGAATGCATACAAATAGCATATACATCCCATACAAATCCCATAGTAATCCCATACAAAGCTTCATACGAATGTATCAAAACATTTGGTTCAAATTTGAATGTCAATCTTTGGATGTGCCAACGTTCAATTCAAATTTTAATGTCTGAATTCAACCAAATTCATGTACATCCCTAGTGTTCAGACACAATAAAAGGGGAGCCTCAGAGGCATCTCAGAAAAACAGTGCGTGGCACTCATGTTCCCAGCCTTTTTCTAATCCATAAGGTATGTGAACAACCAGATGTAATGAAAAGGATGCCTCAGAGGCACCTCAGAGATACTTTATTATTATTTTTTGTTGTATCTGATCACAGCCATAATAATCCTCAGCCAGACTAAACTAGATAAACATAAAAAGTCACAACATACAATTTACATATATATAGGTCTTGAGGGCTTTCAGGACGTCTGAACACAGAACTGAGTCTACAAAGCCAGGTACTTTCTGCCTTACTTTGCTATTTGAACTGTGTTATATACAGTATAGGGGCCTAGTCACACTTGTCCTTTTTCTGGAGTATATCTCGGGATAGGGGTCTGTGGCCCACATGCTAATGCAGACTCTGGCAGACCTCACGTTGGGCCTGCTGAAGCCTGCACCAGCATATGGACAGCAAGTCCTTATTCTAGGATATATTCCAGAATAAAGCCAAGTGCGAATAGGCCCCAGATCTGCAATAGTGACAACAGAATGTAGTAGGTGATCTTAATTTTCCTCTCTTGCTTCTTAGAATCCCACCTCGCATGGAGGTATGGTCCTCAGAGGAACTCCCATAGTATTTTTGCATGAGGCATTTGAGTATATCCTCAGAAAAAAAAAGAAGACGTCTCTTTCCCAACAACACATGCCTTTTTCACTGGGGGTTGTACTACTGGGACTGACAGAATTTTTAAGCTCCTTGAAGATTCTAGAATAAGTCAAGAGGAAGAAGGATAAGAAAAGGACAGGGAACTAGAAAAGAAAAGAAATCAAGAAGAGGTCTTAAAACTAAGTTCAGTGACTGCATAGATGATTTGCATTGGAAGATCCTAGTACTGCTTAATTGAATAAAATTATGTGTGCAAGCTATATTACCTGTTAATGATAATAAAATCACCCTCACAGTGATTTGAGGTGGTTATTTCCATTAAAAACAGGCATTTTGTAGTGCATATAATGATTCCCTGCAAGCACTTACTGACTCTGGGATTACCAAAACTCTGTACCCTGTTAATCTTATTAAGACTGTCTTAGAAGGCTTAGGTTTTGCTCAGGATACTGAAGCATTTACTGCTGAAAGTCTGGAGATTTATTTTATTTTATTTATTTGAAATGTTATCTGCTCAGAGGTCTCGGGGTGGGTTACAACATTAAAAGCAATGAATATTAAAAAGCAAGGAACATATTAAACAATCATATCAGTTCCTGAATGTGGGGAGGAAAACCTGTTTCCTTATTCAGCCAAAGGCCAGGGCAAAGAGGTGTGCCTTCACAGCACTCCTGAACACATGAAGTGAAGGTGACTGGTGCACTCAGGAGGGAGACTATTCCACAGTCTGGGGGCCACCACTGAGAAGGCCCTATCCAGTATGCCCACCTCTTTTGCTACTTAGGGTAGTGGTGCAACCAGGAGGGCCTCCCCTGCAGATCTTAGGGCATGGGCAAGTTGATAGAGAGGAAGGTGTTCTTTTACATATTTGAAGTCCAAGTCATTTAGGGCTGTATAGGCTAAGGTTAGCAGTGTGAACTGGGCTTGGTAGCAAATGGACATCCTGGAAAAGAAGCAAACTTTGTGCTTCTTTAGAATGGTAAGTTAAAAGCATGACTTAATTGCTAGCAAACAGTGTACACTGAAAAAGAGACTCACAATTTTGACCCAGAATTAAATGCTGCCTGCGGGTTTTCCACTCCAGATATGGAAAAGATTCCCAGCAATAAGAAGTTCTACATGTGCTACTTTATGAGCAAATGAAATTGGTAGTTCTGTGAATTACGGTCCTACTAATCAATTTTGAAAAAGCTGTAGTTCAATGGAAAACTCAACATCTGATTCTAGAAGATCATAAAAATGAAATAAAAATCTTGCTGCACAGGGGGCATGCTAATTTTCTCTGTATCATTCCTCTTTTAGGATATTTTACTACTCTTATTACTGGTCGTTAAATGAAATAATGTATGATGACAGTGGTGATGGAAAAGATGAAGTCTTACTAAATTAATTTTTCATATAGTTTTGTAGGCTGCTCTCACAATAACTTGTAAACAAAATATGAGCCCCACAGCACTATCCCTACTCAAGTTCAACCCACAGAAGTTCCAAACAGGACCAGAAAGGCCCCTGGAAAGTAACCTTATAAACAGAGAACCAAATTCAGCTGCTGTCAGTCCCAGCCAGTGCAGCCAATGGGCAAAGATGTCGGGAGCTGTAATCCAGCAACGTTGGGATACTGACCATGCAAAGGCTGCATCCCCCTAGACTGAATAAAATGATTTATATCATACAATTCTGAGACCCTGCTGTAAATCTGAGAAACAAGGAGTGTTTCCAGGCTCTGGCGTCGGAAAAAAAAATCCTTGGCTTCTTAGATTCCGCCCAACACAATGAAGCATCAGACAGGAAATGGCAGTGGAAGTTGGTCACTTTCTGTCCAGTCCTTAACCGCACCAGGCAGAAAATGTGGCAGGCAGGTTGCCATTGCTGCTACTGTATCTCTAGATGGCAGGGGCAGTGGTGCTTTGTATGCTCTGCAATGAGGGCACAACGAAGGGCACCTTCTGCCCCATGGAGGTGAGCTGCAGGCCAATGGGGGCACCAGTGTGCAGGCAGTGTAGCCCCCTGGCAACTATTTTTGGCAGTGTGGTTGTAACTTAAGTTAGAATTGGCTGTTCTTCAACTGAGGCTGCATACACATAGGGGCAAGATGCTGCCAGGCAAGGGGGCAACGTGCATGAAATGTGCATGAACTGCTACTGATGTAAGAGGCATGGTGATCAAATGCCATGCACTTCAGTACCCCTAAGCCTCACAGCTTAGGAATAGAAGTTCCATAGCTGAGAGGTCTCCATCCAGGCTGCTATTGCACTGAACCAGAAATGGCTCAAAAAGTCAGCCATTTTTGAACTGACATGAAAATGGCCTGTCCAAAACTAGTTTGGTAATTCCCCTCCCTCCCTCTCTCCACATTAACTCTGCATGGAGGGTGAGGAAGCAAAAAAAGGGGAACTAACTGTTTCCTGTGGGCTGTGGGAACTGTTGTCTTGGCAATGGTACTGCTAGAAGGTCCTTGAGCAATGGTGAGGGTGTGGGAAAGCTTGCTGGTGTAGTCTATATGATAAATTCTCTCAAAATCCTCATACTTTATCTGTTATCAACAATAAGCAGAGGAATTTGCTGTGAACAAACTCTTTTTTGGCAAGATGACTTTTGGAGCAGGTGGAATGGTACAAGAGCCAGTTGGAAGATGATGTGTGTGTAAACACACTGGCCCAAGGTTATCTAGATATTTGGATTTCTTACTTCTGTAGGTAAAGTGCTGAGTGGTGGCCAATATGCAAGAAGGAGTGTCACTTGTGAACCCTCTTCATGCAAATCTTTTTGTTAAAAGAGGTAACAAGAGAGCCAGGAATAAAGTTTTATTCAAGTAGCAATTCTCAGCAGCAAATACTACTACTACTACTACTACTACTACTACTGCTACTACTGCTACTACCACTACTACTACTACTACTAATAGGCAGGTTTTCTGCATCTACTGAAGATCAGCAAGAGAGATAGAGTGCTAGTTAATTGGAACAAAGAATTTCAACAAGCCAACTGTCAATATGTAAGAATTTCTTCAAACGAATGGAGGAAGGAAATCAATGGAAGATCACCAGGGGGCAGCTAGTAATTGGCAATTGGGGAGTTAGGATAGTTAATTGTAGAAAGAAGCTCTGTTTGAAGAAGTGCCAGATTAACAAGTAAAATACAGAGACATACAGAGAAATCCCACCATTCCACTTAAGAACCTTCAAATAGATATTGAAAGCTGATGGAGTTCAAAAAAGATTTATTAATTTTTTATTTGCATGATACAGGATTTATACAGCATGATTGAAGTTGTTGATTACAGAACTCCAACAGCCTTTGAGAAAATGTTCTTTTTGCTCTGAGCTGTCTAATGCCTGAAATAAACTCTTAACTATACCTGACATCTATTTAAAGTGACCAAATCAATGCAATCAAAAATAGTCTCTCTTTCTTTCTTTCAGTTGTCATGTTTCTTTCAAGGAAGGGTGCATCATTATTTGTGGCATTTAATCCATTGAGAAGGGATTGGGGTAAGAAATAAAAAGTGGGATTTCCTCCTCCTGTGGTGGTGATGTCTCTTCAGATAAAATCAGGCCTGAAAAGGCATTTTTATCCTTACCTGGTTGTGAAAAATGGAAAGTGTACACCAAGATACTGGATTTCCATGCAGAAGGAACATCTTCCTTTGTGGGTCACTTCTCAACAGATGTGGATGGGGTGGGAGGAGTTGGGTCCTCATATGCTGCTATTGTTGCTATTGTCATCCTGGCGTGTGTGCTAATCAGATGCTTGGGGAAATCAAAGACAGGCTTCCAGTGGGGCCTTACCCCTCAGACACCACCCCAGAAGTCCCAGTCTGTAGGTTGCTAGAGAGTAGTATTATATGGTTATATTTTTAATTCATTGGTCTGTTGCGTGACACAAGGCTTTGAGGATCTTCAGATTCCATGTATAATGAATAGGGGATGGAATTCAGATCTTCTGTCCTTGCATCTTACATCTATCAGGGGCATTTTCACACTTCCCTTCCTGTCTGCTGGACAGGAAAGGAGTGCAACGACCCAGCATTGACTAACGCTCACAGTTGGAGTGTTAGTCAATTTTATCCACTGAATACTTACCTTATTCGATCCCAGGGCCAGTCCTCTGCTGGGTACTGCCATTTTGGCTGCAGCATCCCTCGCAACTGTGCATGCATCAACACCGTTGCCTTGATGGCGCTGATGTTCTGTGCATGTACAGTTGCCTCTATGGTCATATAAGGTGCTAGTGTGCTTGTGTGGCACCTCAAATGATCCTGGAGCATTGGAAGAGGTCAAATGCTCCTGCCTCAGATACTTAGGTAAGTGTCTGATAAACACCGGTTAACATGTGGAGCATGATTAATCAACAATTAGTGAACTTCTGGTATGGGCAGGCACACTTGGAGGCTGTAACAACCTACTCAATGTGTGGATGCTCTTCACCAGAGATTCACTAATTCTTGACAAGAGGCCGTAGTGTGAATAGGCCTCAGGTCTCTGTCTGTTTATATACTGTAGAGCCTATATGGGTTCTATACATAATTGTGAGACAAGGGAAAACAGCAGCAGAGTTAATTCCCCTCCCCACCCCCCTCCCTGCCCTGCATGAATGATTTTTGGGATACATCAGATGAAAAAGGCTACTTCTTGTTTGCCTGTCTGCCTGCTGGCTTACAGTACCATTACTCCACCACAGAGCAAGCTAAGGCAAATGCTATGAAATCTTCATTCATTTCATTTCATTCAGTGGGAAGCAAGAAAGTTTCTGAAAATAGAAGTCAGGGAAGGATATAAATGGCAGTTGGAGTGGGTCTGTACTTAGAGAGGGGCAATTTCATTCTAATTTAATTTCATGTCTAAGGGATTCTGTTCCACTCCTTCCTTTCCCACAATTTTCTATATTTTTCTTCTTTCCTCTAATGTTTAATCAGTATTTTGGCAGCTTTTCCCATTAGAATAACTTCCTTAAATACATCGGTCATCTGCAAAACTTTGGGG
The DNA here is from genome assembly GCA_023333525.1 of Aspidoscelis tigris stejnegeri. Classification (NCBI taxonomy): domain Eukaryota; kingdom Metazoa; phylum Chordata; class Lepidosauria; order Squamata; family Teiidae; genus Aspidoscelis; species Aspidoscelis tigris. The sequence goes on from JALMGA010000005.1 coordinate 67,258,398, forward strand.
CTTCTCAAGCCTGCTAATGTCTCCTAAGTGTGGATGGATCATATTGTTTTGGATACACAAGCAACACAATGTATTTATATAGTAAAATACAGCTGAGTGTATTCTCTGATTGGCAGCAGAGGAGAGAAGGCATCGGCAGCTTGCAAGCCCCTGTCTAAGGTAGGCCATCCCTGACCAGGGAAAAGAATAAGAAAGGAATGCAGCTGAAAATGAAGACTACCATTGAGGAACCATTGGCCTTGCCCAACACAATCTACGCAGCAGAGTTATGCCAAGAGAACATGGCTGCCAGAACGATCTTGGATGCTCTTTCTTGGGGTTGGTAAGGGGAAGCTGGAGCATCTTTAGAGCAATGTCATAGCGTGTAATGTACAGAGGTCAACAGGAGAAACAGGAAGGAGCATAGAGAGCAAGATAAAGCCACCAAACTTAGACTAATGTGTGCTAAATGCAAATGTCTTTTGCATTTACCTCCACATACTGGAACACCAATTCTTGTTGAACCACTTCTTCCATATGGAGAAATCATTGTCATGGCCCAGAGGCATCCTGCAGTCTCTATGGATTGGACCAGTAGTAGACCTGTTTAAACAGGCCTACAGGTGGACAACAGGTGCCTATTCCAGTTCAGTTGATATCACTTCCACATGTCACAACCCTATCTTCAAAGTCTGTATGAGCTTCAGAGATGAAGGTGTGGTGCTTCCTAATGGAAGCTTTGATGTTCCTCTTTACAACTGGAAATGGAAAAATGCATACCTTTGGGTAATATTTGAGTGTTGGGGATGGGGGGCAACCAGTGATACCCTTAATTTGAACTTCACTGCCAGATCTCCCAGCAACCACATCCCTTGGAACAGAACATACCACTCCAGTTAGGTAAGTCCGGCAAGGCCTATTCTGCTTAGTTTGCAGATTTGTTTACAATAACATTTTTATAATCCAAAAGCTTCCGAGCTTGAGTATCCAGATGATGTTGGACTACAACTCCCATCAGTCCCCGCTAGTGTGGCCAAAGTCAAGGAATTATGAGAACTGCAGTTTTAACATCTGGAAACCCAAGTTTGGTAATCTCAGCTGTAGTCCATGGTGCAACTGCAGAACACCTAACAGAGCCTAATCTGAATGTTTTTACCCCTCTTACATTCTCTGTTGAGACCAGGGACCTATTCACACTTAGGCCTCTGTCATGCAATTAGGACAGCTCAGAACAATTAGAACAGCTCCATGGGCAAGGAACTTCTTTTGTTTATTGCCATTACAATTACAGATGATGATTAGATTCATAAGCTTGCATTGTGAGCGCAGGGTCACTTTAATTTCCAGATGCCTGTGGTAACAATGCAAATGTACTAGAAAGTAAAGGTTTCCATTATGAAAAAAGAATTATATGATTACTAATCTCAGATAAAGAATGATCAAGCTCTTTAAAACCAGGACTAGCATTACATTCACTATGCCTTCATTACGTTTAACCTTTACATATTAACTCCACTGTATTGTTTGCTTTTGAAAGCATCTGTTATGCTTCTGTTTCCTGTTCTCAAGAATTTTATTCAACTGACACTTATAAATACTATGCCAATAACAAAAAAAATGTGTATTGTGTCTAATTTCTATAGCCTCCTTTTGACTGAAGTGTGTTTATCTTTTTTGAAACAAAAACAATGCCTGCTATATACGTAATGTTTATAAAACATTCTTCAGAAATATTGATTCATTTCCATACTTCTTTAATTCAAGGCGGAAGAATAAAGAATGCAGTGAGTATGGACGGCCTATTATTCCTTTAGCTCAGTGTTTCCCAAACTTTTGACATATGTGTACCCCTTCTATAATTTTCGTAACGCTGAGTACCCCTCATAAAAAACGGTGCAGTGGATATTCCCACGTGATCCCCACCAAACTCTGGTGCAATGTGTACCCCCACCAAACTCTTCCCGTAGCCCTGGGGGTACGTGTACCACACTTTGGGAAACACTGCTTTAGCTGAACATTGGTGTTAATAGTTTGAGAACCCAGGGCTTTTCCATATCTTTGCCTGGCGTGAAGTCTGGCTGTTGGGATGCATCAGGTAGGGATGTACACAGATGTTCTAAACATTTGAAATTTGATCAAATTCAATTGAATGTGGACCTTCAAATTTGAATAGAATGTCTTCACATTCAAATTTAGACGTTTGAACAAATTTTGAATGTTCCAAAACATGTTTGAATGATTTGAATCATTCAAATGTACAGATACATATGGATTACATACTTATCTGTTTGACTATCATATGTATCTGTACACATTTGCCCTTATAATATGGAACAAAAATGGGATGCATATGGAATAAAACAGGATGCATATGAAATACATATAGATACGTATAACACATATGAATGTTGTTGACATTTGTATCTTTAAATACGAATGTTGTTGACATTTGTGTCTTCAAATTTGTAACTAACATAAGAACAAATAGATTTGAATGTACAGGATTCAAATTGGTTTTTGTTGCATCTGGATTTTAAACATTCAAATCGAAATGAATGTTCTGACATTCAATTCAATTCAAATTTGAATGCAAAAATAACATTCGTGTACATCCCTGGCATCAGGTGTCTGCATTTTGCTTCCCCAAGCACTGTGTGAGTGTGAAAGCTGTGATTGTCTCACCACAGCAATGGACATGTGTGACACTGCTGCCATGGTGACTGGTCAACCTAGAGCAACTGCCCACCCAGGAAGAGATGCACACTGAACTGTTCCAGCGTGCACTAGTAGTTCAAAATCAAGGATCTTGGTACACGAAATAAATATTTAGGGCATGAAATTAGCTTCACTGATAAAGGTATGATCCTAAAGCAAAATATGAAAATCAAACAATTGTTGGCAAGAACTAATATGTATGAGTCCAAACCCATATCCACTCCTATGGTAGCTAACTATCAAAAAGTTGAGAATGATGAACAATAATATTGATATTTACAGATCAGTGGTTGGGAGTTTAATGTACTTAGCAAATTGGACCAGGCTGAATATTAGCTATGCTGTACATACTCTAAGCAGGAAAGTTGAAAGTCCTTCTAATAGAGACTGGAAAGCTGCAAAACGAGTATTAAGATATTTAAAAAGACACAGGATATTGGGCTCAATTTTATTGTAGATGAAATCCAAATTGTAGTCAATCTCAGAGACTTGCTGGTCAGTCATTCAGTCAAATAAATCCAGGGACAAAATACTTATTTCCTCTCTGGAAGGTTCAGCAGCTTTATTTTTAAATCCTTTGACATATAAACTTCGAACAGCAAACCTAAGACAAAAACTTGTTCAACATAGAGCTACTTTTATAGCTCACAAACTGCAAGTCATCATGAGGTTTCAGAATGGTGTCATCTAATTACTGCAAAGCATGAGACTGAGTCATCTGAATCACAAGACTGAGTCATGAGTTGCTGACTCGTGACTTTTCAGTTCCTGATAACATTCAAAACGTTCTAAACTGTTTGACAGCTGTTGCATACCTTGGTTTAATAAAATGAAATATGATCACCTTGAACAACACATTGTACAGGAAGTTTCCATTTAACAGTACAGTAAAACCTCAAATAATGTGAATTACATGGTACATTTTGCTAATTGTGACCATACCCCATATTAGGACCTCTCTCTCTCTATCATGCATTTTGCAGCCAGAAGTCAATGTTGTGGCATTCTGGAAACTTCCCATTTATCTTTGTGGGTTTTGGTGAGTTTTGAGTGCTTACAGGTGCTCTTCTTTAACGCTTTTGGGCTGTAGGCTGACCTTTTTTTTATCCTTCAATGAAAACATTTAATGGTTTATTAGACAGAACTATTAAACGTGTGGGCAGGGCGGGGGAGAGGGAGAAATGATATCTACTCCTTCTTTTGTGCTGTCCAATAATTACAACACACAGCTCAGTGGTAGAGCAACTGTCTGAAAGCAGAGGGTTACAGGTTCAATCTCTTCCACATAGAAGGAGGAAATGGCAAATCATTCTGTATCTGCTAGGAAAAATGCTGAGTCATGAAGATACCAGAGTTGACCCTAAGCCAATGGTAGCTAACAATAAGAACCCACTGTTTAATTTTCAGGCTTGCAGTCTTTTTGTTCTACTTTACAAGAATTTATACCAGTGGTTCTCAACCTTCTTAACGCCGTTACCCCTTAATGCAGTTCCTCATGTTCTGGAGACCCCCAACCACAGGGGCAGGGCAGCTCGGGTAAGGATGGAGCGGGAAGGCAGGAGACTTGTCACGACCCCTCTGAAAGGATAGTTCGACCCCCAAAGGGGTCATGACCCACAGGTTGAGAACCGCTGATTTAGACTGTAAGGACTACAGATTTTTTTAAAAAACTTCTATAGATATTTCAGTGATGTTGATACATAAATTTTAGTTCCCTATGCCTTCACGGAGATTCATGCCTTCTGCATAAATGCATCCCCTTGATTTCCCAAATGCTTTCCCAAAATAAATGTGTCTGTATGTTTCTGATTGTCAAAATTGAAAAGGGACTCACTACTAGCTACAGGGAGAAATACTTCATTTTTGTACCCTAGAATGCTTCAAAGATGCACTTATATACTGACACAAATTTATTGTAGAATTTTATCTCACCTGTTATTAGTTAGCCAATTATTCAGTATATCATCTAGTCAGATTCATTTAAAATTAAGAAGCTGCATCATTTTTTCTGTAGCTGTTCATTGTTTCTCTCCATGTATCTGGTTAAACTGAGATGCTGCTTGATGAAGCATTGGGGTGGGTGGGCGGTCATCTAAATGCCCAACCTGGGTGCTTTGCCCATGAGACAAGAAAATGTGCTTCATGGATGCATGAATACAGCTATGGTATTCATAATAACCTTAAAGGACTACCTTGTAGCGTATGAGACCACTACTAATCAAGTTAAGCTCTAATATCTTGGAAAAACAGTATTTAACAGAATGTTTTCTTCCACATAATTTGGCTAGGAACCTGTAAATACAGGTCCTTTCTTACCATCCTTCCACAAATAGAGGCTGCTAGTCTGATGATCAAAAGTATCAGGACATTTCAATAATGATGTCTCATTCCCAGTGACATGTGTCTGGATCTAGATCTTTCAGATGGCAGATAAAGACCCATCTCTTTCCACAAGCATTGAGATCATTCATTCATTCATTCATTCATTCATTTACTTATTTACTTATTTACTTACTTAAAAACATTTAGGCTGCATTTCCATTGTACAATAAAGTCTGGTTTTAAATCCAAATTAATTTAATCCACATTGAGCTCTGTTTTTTATGTCCCCATTTATAGATTATTTTGTGGATTTAGGGGTAACCCCTCCCCCTCTCTTTTGCATCATACCCCAACTTTATGGGGCAGGGATCAGATTCTTTACACATAAAGCAGCAAGCGGAGGGGAAAGTCTCTTTAAAATCTCATGTGTTCCCATTCACAAAAAGCGAGGATTATTTCTAAACCCCGTTGTGAGACTTCTTTTTATCTGAATATAGATAGTACACATTTGGGGACCTTTGATCCTCAGAAACTGTGGATTCCTCTAATCCTTTGGGAACATCCAGCTTAAAGTGGACTCAATTCACTTAAAAATGTCAATGGAAACGCAGCCTTATATACTGAATATTTTTTAAAAACTCAAAGCAGTTTACAGGTTTGTTTAAAAACAAAAGTAAAAGCAACATTAAGAATCAACAATTATAACTCATTAAAAACAGAGTCAGTCAGGGAAAGAAACAAAAATCCATACAGAGAATGCCTGTCTATAGACATAGGCACCTGGAAATTGTTCCCTTGTCTCTTTGTAGAGACACTGCCCACAATCTACACATATTGCAGATGTTTCTGTCCCATGGTTCTCCACACCTTCATGACCCCATCACCAAAGTCGTGTGATGAACACATTCACAGCTGAAATCCTCCTTATATGTGATTCATAATTTCCCCTCCTCAGACATCCGGAGAATTTTATCAGTGTCTATGATGTCAGTGTAAATTACCACATAATAGCTCACAGCAGCCTTGCTCGGCTGATCTACCATGACTTTCCTGCGGTTTGCTTAACAGGCTTTGGAGATAAGGGAGAGCCTAATCTGCAGTCTTCCTCTACAAAAGGTGCTATCTGCACGGTGGGGAGGCTGATATTGTTGCGCTATGATGCCTTCAGCTTTCCTCCAATTCTGCCTGTGAAAGAGAGGAGAGTGAATTGTTTCCTGAATTCCAGTCAATTAGGCTGCCTGCCGAGTTGCAATTTTGAGGTTTTAGTCTCACTTTACCCATTGAAATTAGTCTCTCAGATGGCCATGCAATCTCAATGCCTAGAGACTACAGAGTCTTTCCTTTCTAATAATTTCAAAAACAAGTAAGCAAACAAACTTTGTTTTGCTGATTTGTTTTGTTTGCTGTCTGATAAATGCCATTCTCTAGACTGGACCTCACTGGGATTTCTGGGGGTTGGGGGGAAGAACACTGCAGGAAGCCTGAGCCTGCTGGATTCCAAAGGTGAGTCACAGTGGGAGAAAAATAGATTTCAGTGGTGTTCCTGCTGTATTGCCAACAATACAGATGTGACATTTGCTGTGTAAACACATATTGTGTGTTACAATCGATGTAAAGACACATTTAGGTAAACTTTTCTTCCAGAGCTATATTGGGGTATCACATCATAACACAAACATAATTGTGCTATATATCCCCTGTCTGGACAGAGCCATTCTTTGGTGATATTTCTACTTATTCAGTTTAATGAATTCCTAATTTTCTGCACACAGGTCTTGTGGACAACCTCATTTAATTCCCAAAGCACTGAACCTGTAGTATTTTGAAAAGTCAGATTAAAACAGATAAAATTCAGCATCTAAAACAAGGAGAGGGAAGCTTGCAGTCCTGCAGATGTTCTTTGAGTTAACTCCCATCAGCCTTAGTCAGTATGGTGGTCAGCTGGAGACCTATAGATTCAGTCTTCCATTCCTAGCCCTCCGAAGACCTCAGAGGACAACGCTGAAGCTCTTGAAAGCTTCAGAACTGGTTCAGGGGCTGGTTGGATCCAAAGTGTCTGAGCATATGGCTTAGTTCTGGACCACACAAATGCCATGACCTTGATGAGTGGGTGTTGCTGGTCTAGATTGTTGAGCCAGGTCATGGCACAGGAACAGCAGAAAGGCCCTCAACTACTTGTTTTAGATTGTACACATATATGTCTTGCTTAACTTTATTGACAAAAAGCCAAAAGGATTTAAAAACATGCACTCCACTGCAATATCACTACAATAATATGGATGTATTATATTGTTTATAAAAACACTTCACAATATTGACACAAATGCAATGCCAAAACGAATGTAAAATGTACAGCACCAGAAGAAATGTGTGATTTATTGGAATAATTGATGAAAAAAATAAGCAAAGTATACATAAAATCCTAGGAACAAACATCCAGATAAGTCCTCATACTATATTGGGAAAACCCAGGCTGGGAGTTGTGTTTCCTCCTGCAATAGGGTTATTGTGGAATTTCCCCTCAATGGCCTGTGGATTGCCACAGGCAAGCATGGATGCAGCCAGAGAAGAGAGAACACAGAAACACAGAGAGAACACAGAAACACAGAGAGAACACAGGGAAGTGTTCTTTCACAATATTCAAGGAAAGATCAGAAATAGTATTATTTCAGCTGAGACAATGTGATTTTGAAGTTATAGCCAGTAGAGATGTGCACAGATATTTGAAGGTATTCAAAATTCGATTGAATCTGACCGAATTTTCACATTTGAATTCAAATTGAATGACCATAAATTTGAATTTAAAGATTTGAACAAGTTTCGAATTTCAGAACTGTTTGTTCAAATTATCCAGACATTCACATGGGTACATGTTTGTACACAACGCATACTTGCAATTTCGCATCTTTCCCACATTGTTACAGGACAAAAACAGGTTGTGTATGGGACAACTACGGCATGCATACAGATGTGTACAGACATGCATGGATGTGGGAAAGATGCGTATGGGCATCTACTAATGTTGTTGACGTTCATAAGTGCAAATTTGAATAAAAAATTCAAATGAATAGATTCAAATTTGCTTAATTCGAATAGAATTTGGTTTAATTTGAACTTTATTTGAATCAAGTTTGGGGGTATTTGATTCAAATTGATTCGAACCCCCAAAATTGCATCTGTGCACACCCCTAATAGCCAGTAAATTACAAGGTATCTGCTGGGATAGTTTGATTAAAGTGACCTGTACTCGTTTTGGTTAAAATCTGTGGCTTAATGTGCCACATTTTGCCAGCTGTGAGTTAGGTTCATGCACCTTGACTCCTAATATTAAACTTTTCTATTCCGGTTGTGATCAGCAATCATTTTCCAGCTTACTAGTGAAGCTAAGCCCATTATGCAAAAACCCAGATTACATCATTATTACAGTTACCAAGTATAAGAAACTTGTCAGCATTTTCAAAACTTTCCTAAGTATAGAGGAAGATGAAGCAGATTAATTTGATGTTAATTACAGAAAGCTCCAATTAAGATTTCTGGAAGATGAAAACCCTTGGGGTATAGCAGGCCCCTATTGAAGTATGCCTGATCATCAGATAGCTCAACTTTCTTCTAAAGAAATGAATCTTCAACAAATCAGACAATGAAAATGCATAATGAAATAGAAAATTACTTATTCTATTGCAGGCAGGCATACTGAAGCTAGGAGTATCAGTTCTTTTAGAGATGAGACTGAAAACCTTATTCAGATGTTTATGAAAACCAACAAATGTCAGAGTGCCTATTACATACAGTTCATCTAAGTGTTAAGAAAATCCATCTAAAACCTCAGGGAACAATAAACACACCATGTATACATAAATGCACTTCTGAACTTCTATAAAGTAAAACAGTAACCAGCATCATTATTTGATTCTATCACCGAGGGGCCAGCATGTGATTGTGCATCCATTTATTGGAGTGGCAGGGTTTGTGTATTGAGGTAAAGAGCAATTTTAGCCAATTAGCACCATCCAAAGCTCACCTTTTAAAAAATGTCTCAAAATTGTTTTAGAGGTGGCAGCATTAACACGCTTAGTGGAGATATGCATGAATATTCAAAACATTCAAAATTCAATCTAATTGGGTATTCGAATTCAAATCAAATGTCCCTACATTCAAATTTAAACATTCAAACGAATTTCAAATCGTTCAAATCATTCACAGGAAATATTTGGACATTCTTATGTGTACATATCTGTACGCATTACATACGTATCCATACACCTCTTATTCATATCTGTATGCATTTGTACGGATACATACAGTACAGAAATGGGATGCATATGGAATAAAAAGAGGATGCTTGCGGATGCATAGGGATGCATAGGGACACATACAAATGCTGTTGACATTCGTATCTTCAAATACAAATTGAATATTAGTATGAACAGATACAAATGTATTTGATTTTAATCAAATGTGAATACATTTGAATTTTAAACATTCAAATTGATTTAAATCTTTGGGTATTCAATGCAAATTGAATTGATTGCCAAAAATTGCATTCTTGCACACCCCTAAAGCTTTGTGCCTCTAATTCATATGAAAGGCCAGAAAATGCACTTCTCTGGTCTTTAATGTTGATTAGGATTGGAATAGAAACACTAGGATTCAAATGCTAAAACTTCTAGGCTACCTTTGAGCTGTTTCTTTTATGCATGCAGATGCAGACTTCGTCAACTACATTTTTATCTAAGATTAGTTAGTACACTGGCATTTTAAAGTCCATTTGCCATCTCTGTTTCTTTTAGAAAACATTTCCGGTGATAGACAAGTGACTAACAAGTAAGCAACTGTTTACAGTATCTGCCCTTACCCCCCTTCCTATACTGTGCAACCAAACTGTTTCTGTGAACCTTTCTCTTGCACGTTGTTTCTCTTCTAGAAAATAAATACCCCAACAGAAAGCTTTAAAGTAAAGAGCTATTTTAAAAAACAACAACACTTGGCCATGCACAAAACGTTCTTCCAGAAAGACGGATGCAAGATTATAAAGCACCATCTGCTAAGCAGATAACAACATCAAGAAGTGTAAGGAGAGGGAATCATTCCATCTGAACTAATCAACCAGCACATTCTGATATGCATTAAAAAATGGAGAGGTTCTAAAGGAACAAGTGTCCCACTGTAAGAATAATGATAAGAGAAACCTGTGGTACCCTAATTTTGACTTAGAACATTATGGGAAACAGGTATGAATATGATGTTTAAAGACAGAGAATAGGAATAACCCTTCCGGAATAATTTCAAAGAATATAAAGCCTCAATATACAAAGAAATTCACTTAAAATTAATAGATAATATAGGACACCAGAAGCATCCAAACAGAAAAGAGCAGTTATAATGGGGGACTTCAACAGCTCTCCCATTATATGGGTGAACTCTTGTTCAGCACATGTAAGGCAGATAAAATTCCTAAAGATGCTAAATGATTGTTCCCTTTGGATCCATGGGCGATTTCACACTTCCTTTCCCATCCTGTGTGCAATGAATGAACATTGACTAGTGCTCACACTTGGGAATGCTAGACAATGGCAGCTCAGCCTTCACACAATCACTCACTCACCTGTGTTCAATCGCTGATCCATCTTGAGTGCGATGCCCTGTGTGACTACAGTGCCTGACAAAAGTTCTGTCGCTTATCCATGTTGTTGAAACCAAAGCTTATAACCTGACTTAAAATTCATCCATTGGTTTTAGAAATGACTCATATGAAAGCTGAAACCCTCCCAAATGAGGTTTTTAAAAAGAAAATAAATTTGCTTCACTGCTGAAATATTGATCATTTAATGAACACAGAAAGGTCAGATTTTGGCTAGACAAAAGTTTTGTCGCTTTGTCATATAATGCACCTAATCCTAGTTTACAGCCTCACCTGTGCCCACTAATTGATCGGATAATTAGTGGGTGCATATAAAAAGATCTCCAGCACCGCAGACCTTCACTTGACCTGCAACTTGACCTCTGACAACATGCCAAAAATCCACCCTGCGACCAAAGCCTTGATTATCAGGAGGCTGAAGACCAGATCCACTGCAGAGGTGGCTGGCACCTTTAATGTGTTTCAGCGTCAAGTACAAAGAATTAAAAAAAGATTTGAAGAGACTGGAGATGTTTTTGACAAGCCCAGGTCCAGCAGACCCCGCAAGACAACTGCTCAGGAGGAACGTTTGTTGGTTCGAAAATCAAAAGCCAGCCCTTCTTCCACTGCAGCAGAGCTCCAACAGGCCTGGTCACCTCAAGTCCCTGTGTCAACTAGAACAGTTTGTAGGATTCTGTCTCGAAATGGCCTCCATGGTCGAATCAGTGCCCAGAAGCCAGCACTAAACAAAAGGCAATTAAAAAACCGTGTGGCATTTGCCAAGGCCCACAGCCTACTAAACGGATGGATGCTGGAAAAGTGGCAGAAGGTGGATTTCTCAGATGAATCTTCAGTTGAATTACACCACAGCTGCCACAAATACTGAAGGAGACCTACTGGAGCCCATATGGATCCAAGATACACCCAGAAAACAGTTAAGTTTGGTGGTGGAAAGATCATGGTCTGGGGTTACATTCAGTATAGGGGTGTGCGAAACATTTGCAAGGTGGAAGGCAATATCAATAGCCTAAAATATCAAGACGTATTAGCTACCTCTTACATTCCCAATCATAAAAGGGGTCAAATTTTGCAGCAGGATGGCGCTCCATCTCATACATCCATCTCTACATCAAAGTTTCTCAAGGCAAAGAAGATCAAGGTGCTCCAGGACTGGCCAGCCCAGTCATCAGATATGAACATCATTGAGCATGTTTGGGGTAGGATGAAAGAGGAAGCTTGGAACACAAAACCAAAGAATCTTGATGAACTCTGGGAGGCATGTAAAACTGCATTCTTTACTATTCCTGATGACTTCCTGATCCCTCTGAAAGGGTAATTCGACCCCCAAAGGGGTCCCGACCCCCAGGTTGAGAACCACTGTGCTAAGTAATGCTTAGGATCTGGTAGAAGCCAACATAGTGGCTGACTCGGAAGGGGACGGTAACCACAATGTGACAATCTTCAGTTTAAATGTAGATAGTGTTATTGAAACAATCATACAGACCTTAAACTTTCATAAAGGACACTTCTCAAAAATGAAAAAAATTAGGAAAGGAAATTGAAAGGGAAAGTTAAAAGAGGCCAGTCACTTGAATCATGGTCACAGCTTCACTTTAAACCTTCTTCAGTCCATCTCCAGTTCTAATTGCCCATGCCTTTTTATTTCCATTTGTTTTATTTGTAGACTTTCCACCCTCCATTTGGATTTTCCTGAATGGAAAGTCCACAAATAAAATGTACAGAAAGGAAAAGGTGTGAGCAGTCAGACTTGAAGAAGCTTAAAGTGAAGGTGTGACCACAGCCTTGGAGAGTATTTACAGATGCAATAGCAGAGTCTCAGTTAGAATGCATATCTTAAAAAAGCATGGTCAAGAACAAGAGGGTACCAGAATGGCTTACAAGTGCATTAAGGGAAGTCTTTAAAAGCAATAAAAGCTCATTTAGGAAATGGAAGGCTTACCATAATGACAAGCAGTAAAAGGTACCTGTCTTGCAGCTTCAAGCTGAGGAACATTTGTTCCCCAATTTTAAAAGCCAAGCTGGGATAGCCATTGAATGGATGGCTACCAGCCTACTCTGTGCCATTCCATTGCATTCTTGGGCCAGAAGGCTTCTTTCTGAGTGAAGCACCTTAACCACTAACAGAGAGAATACATTGTGGCATGGATTTTCATAGACTAAGCCTATTTCATCAAGTACATCAATGAAGTAGGCTTAAACCAGGGGTGTCTCTGGGCCACACTGGAAGAAGAGTTGGCTTGGGACACACATTAAAAACTCAAACACTAAGGAAAAACTGATGAGCAAAATAATAATTAATAATAATAAATAAAGATAACATCACAAAATTTATAGAAAATGTGATGAAATACTGGAAGACTGAGCTTTTTGTTGGAAATAAAAGCTACGGAGTGATCAACATCAATTTGGCATCTTCCAGGGGGACTCATTGTCCCCACTGCTTTTCATCATCGCTATGATCCCACTGTCACTCATCCTACAGAAAACAAACCTGGGCTATCAAACTGCCAGGAACTCACAGAAAATTTCACATCTACTGTACATGGATGACTTGAAGCTTTATGGAAAATCTGAAATCGAGATCCAGTCATTGACCAACACAGTGCGAATATTCAGCAGTGACATCAGTATGGAGTTTGGCCTGGACAAATGTGCCACAGTGGCACTGAAGAAGGGGAAGATTACTGAAAGTGAAGGCATTGAAATGCCAAATGGTCAAGTCATCAGGTCCCACCAGTCAAATACCTGGGCATCCTGCAACTGGATAACATTAAGCATGGCCATGTGAAATCTGTGGTCCGTGAAGAGTACATCCAAAGGAGTAGAAAAATCTTGAAAAGTAAACTGAATGGCGGTAACACCATTAAGGCCATAAACACCTGGGCCATACCAGTCATTAGATACACTGCAGGAATTGTAAACTGGACTCAGCAGGAGTTGGACAACTTAGACAGAAAAACCAGAAAACTGATGACGATCCACCATGCACTACATCCTTGTAGTGATGTCGACAGGCTGTACTTGCCCAGGAAAGCAGGCGGTAGAGGACTTTTGCAAGTGAAGCAAACAGTGGAAGAAGAGAAGCATGCATTAGCAGATTATGTGGCAGAAAGCAAAGAATCAGCTTTGATTGAAGTCAACAACCAGAAGCTTCTCAAAGTGCAGCAAACCAAGAACCAGTACCGGAAAACTGCAATTCAACGCCGAACTAACAGCTGGCACAATAAAACACTGCATGGACAGTTCTTGGAGAACATCGAAGGCAAAGTGGACATGGAAAAGACCTGGTCTTGGCTTACGAATGGAACATTGAAAAAGGAAACAGAAGGACTGATTCTTGCTGCACAAGAACAAGCAATAAGAACAAATGCCATCAAAGCCAGAATTGAAAAATCAGGAGAAGATCCAAAGTGCCGACTCTGCAAAGAAGTTGATGAAACAATCGACCATGTACTCAGCTGCTGCAAGAAGATCGCACAAAATGATTACAAGCAGAGACACAATGCTGTAGCGCAAATGATCCACTGGAACTCGTGCCAAAAGTATCATCTGCCAGTGGCAAAGAACTGGTGGGATCACAAGCCAGAAAAAGTTGTTGAAAAGGAACAGGCAAAACTACTTTGGGACTTCAGGCTTCAGACTGACCGAAAATTGGAGCATAACACTCCTGATATTGCAATTGTAGAGAAAGAGAAGGTGTGGATCATCGACGTTGCTATTCCAGGGGACAGCAGAATTGAGGAGAAACAGTTGGAGAAACTCACCAGATATGAAGATCTGACAATTGAACTACAGCAACTCTGCAAAAACCAGTGAAAGTGGTCCCAGTCATCCTCGGCACACTGGGCGCGGTGCCAAAAGATCTCAGCGGGCACCTAAAAACCATTGGCATTGAGAAGATATCCATCTGCCAACTACAAAAAGCCACTTTACTGGGGTCTGCTCGCATAATTCGCCGATACATCACGCAGTCCTAGGTGCTTGGGAAGTGCCCGACTGGTGATATAATACAAAATCCAGCATAGTCATCTCGTTTGCTGTGTGTAACTGTTGTTTTACATCATCATCATCATCATCATCATCATCATCATAATTCATTATTTCATGTTTAAATAAAATTACAATTTTGTGCTGGGTTCCATTCGTAGTTGTCCTGGGCCACTGTTGTGGGCTGAGCACCCCTGGCATAAACACTTTCGTCCTTATTATATCCAGAATAGGGACCTGCCATCTGCAGACCCTAGAAGATACCATGCAGGGCCTGCCCTAGTCTGCACCTGCATGTGGATGACAGCTTCTTATTCCAGGATATAATAATAAATGAGGGGCAGCAGTGCAGAAAGGACTTTAGTCTACCATACATGTGATGAAATAGGCTTAATCTACAAAAGCTCATGTTACAAGTTCTTCTCTCTGTTCATCTTTAAGGTGCTACTACACCCCTCCTTTTTTTTAGTACTGATCCAGATTAAAACAGCTACATCTCTGTAGTCTTTCTACTGGCAATTTATTTATAATTCCCCCTAATCCTACATATCTTTAACAAGCAAGATACAGTAAACTGAAATCAGATACAAACTGCAGCAGTAACATCCTTAAATGTATACATTTTTAAGAGATGCTTCTGAAAAGGAGAATAGAACAAACTGCCTCTGCACATCTGAGGATGGACAAAGAAGTACAAAGCAGCTTAAACAAAGCCTAGCAGTTCAAAGGACAATTGTTGTGTCAATATATACACAAGCCAATTATGGTGTCACAGTATTCTGTACTCCGTAAATGAATTTGATTCAGACTGCGGGCTTTAAAGTCATGAATATTCATTTAGGGTGGGATTGATGGGATTGATTAAAGGAGAAAGCGTGCTTGTAGAAGGAACATGGCAGAAAAGGTCAATCTGAATAGCGTTATATTCTCTTTGAGATCCATTAGGATAACACTATGGAAGGAACATTATCCTAGTTAGTATGGAGAGGAGTTTGCTAAAAATGGCACAAAAAGCTTCTTGCCAGAAAACTTGGATTACATTAATTAGGACGTTTCATTTTTTTAAAAAATGTGGAAGAAAATATACACATTTCTTTTCTCTGTTCTAGCTTCCAAATCCATAAAAGATGGGTAATTTCTACATTGTCCATATTTGCTGCAGAATGCAGGAATGTAATGGGGCAGAATGGCGTGTCCTGACCTGGCTCCAAAGCTGGAGAATGAAAGTTCCCTGGCATCAAAAGTTGTCGTGACTTTGAAAACTGAACTAGACATGAGCTGTTTTTCAGGGTCTAGCAAAATAAAGGGACAATCCACACTTGGACTCTTAGTGTATAAGTAGTGAACATCTGGGAAGGTGCATTTGCACCTGCAGGAGGCGCTTACAACCTGAAAGCATCCTATGCCTCTCTAGGTGTTCACTAATCATGCACTAGCGGTGCAGCATGAAATCATGCTCCACATGCATCCACACGTGACCAGAAACTTACCTGTTGTGTCCAGCTGGTGAGCATTTACACCTCTGCTGGCTGGGAAGGTCATCAGTGCTGCCACACAAGTGTGCTGGAAGCTCCAGTGACCCCGACACCATACTCAAGATGGCGGCACCGAAAAGAGGAGCAGCCCAGCGATCAAACACAGGTGAGTGTTTGGTCGCACATGGGGTGGGCTTTTAGTGTTAGGTAAGGTTAGATGATTGCATACAGACTGTTGAGTAGTCCATTGATGTGTGAAAATGCCCGAGGTCTTATCCTTTACTTCTGCTACAACATGTCTGGGCCCCCAAGGCAGCACGTCTCCATTTCTTACCTTACTGAAGCATCCCCAGGGCTTGAGAAGGATAACTTAAGATTAGGGTGCAACGACAACTCTAAGCTGCTACCTTGTGCCCTGAACCCATGCATGGTAACAGGGAAGACAGCATCCATGCCTGTGCATACACAGGCGCTTGTCCACACAGCCTGGCCAGTAGAAGGGGAAAGGGCAAATTGCTTCAGTCAGTCCATGAAATGAAACTGCAGACACCTTAGATATGTAAGTGAAGCAATTGTCTGAAACTATAGCTTATCTTATATCCATGGAGAAGAAGAAAAAAGAAGAATAACAGGAGGAGGAGTTGCTTTTTCTACCCTGCTTTTCCCACCCATTTAAGGGGACTCAAAGCGGGTGACAAAGCTTTCTCTTCTTCTCCCCACAATAGACAACCTGTGAGGCAGGTGGGGCTGTGAAAGCTCAGAAGACAGCTGTTGCTAGCCTAAGGTCATCCAGATTGCTTTGTGGAGGAGGGTGGAATCAAACCCGGTATTCCCAGATAAGAGTCCGGCTTCCTAGTCACTAGACCAAATTAGTCTAGACCAAACTGGTCTTAAAGAGTCTCAAGAGAGGATGCAACTACAATATGTGAATGAGACTTAAATTTTCAGTCACGATTGGGGAAGGTTAGTTTGCATGTGGTGAACGATATCATGCCGCATCACTAGTTTGCAGTAGGTGAACATCTGGGCAGGCGGGGGCATTTCTAGGATGTAAATGCCTCCTGCAAGTATAGATCCACCTGCCCAGATGTTCACTTGAGGCCAGGGATGAGACCATGCCCCCTTCCTTTTTTATGTGCTTTCCTTCGTGTGATTAATTTTTAAAATAATAATAATAAATTTGAGTAAAAATGCTAGATAGAAGAAACATACAGATAAACTGAGGAGAGGTGGAGGTGCCTCACAAGCTCTACACATGCCAATCAGCCAAAGGAAAGACTGGACCCCACCCACCACAGCACAGTTCAGCCTCCTTTAGCCTGTCCCCCCCCCATCAGTCCTGTAAAAATGAGGACTACGTTTAAGACAATCTAACGGGGGTAGGCCAGCTTGGAAAATGAATTAAATTAAAATAATGAGATTAACATGACCTGAAGACGATCTCAGGTCATCCTAAACTACTTGTGTGATCAGGACCGAAAACAGTTTAAAGTAATTTTTGGATCATTCAAAGACAGTGCTTAGTCTTCCTAATGGAACTGGATTTCCAAATACTTTTATCTTAAGAAATTGGAAGTCATCTCGGTAACCCAGTCTATGTATGGCCATTTAAAGCAGACACATGCTGAAACCTCCCCCCCCCCTAATTTTTATTTTTGAAAAACCATTCCCTGCATTGCCAAGAGCAATAGCTAGCCCTTATTCATTGTCTCTACTAATTTGGCAGGTATTTTAGCAGCTGCTAAATATCCAGGAGCAGGCGAGGACATAAACGCAGGTCCCTATAGGAAAGCTTGACACTATGAGAAATGGAAACTAAGCTAAACAAAGTCATTACAGAAATCCCTGTGGTTAATTTACAGGAGATGAGAAACTTGAAGCCAGATGCTCCTATTAACTCGAGTGTCCAGTGTAGATGATCAGTCTGAACTTCAGCTTGCCAGGGCAGACATAAAAATGATCTCACTGATAAGAGAAGTGATTCTCTATGGAAAAAGGAAACAAAAATGGTTTTTCGTGGGACGGATATGGTCATCTTTAAATGTTTAAAGGCAGAGCATTAAATTAAGTGTGATGATAACAGAGTTGACCAGACTTTTGCTTGTTGTTGGTCACTGATCAAATAAACTAAGTAGATGTTGCATCATGATTAGGGGTATGCACAAATGCAATCTTCAGCATTCGATTTGAATTGAATATCCAAAAAATTGTATCAGTTTGAATGTTTAAAATACAAATGTATTCACATTCAATTTGATTTGAATACATTCGTATCTATTCATATGAATATCTGATTCGCATTTGAAGATACAAATGTAGACAAAATTTGTATGTGTCTGTACGCATCCATACACACCCTGTTTTTATCCTGTATGCATCTTGTCTTTGTCCCATACATATCCATACAAATGGGTACGGATACGAATAAGATCCGTATGGATATGTATGTAATGCATACATATCTATACACATATGAATGTCTGAATCATTCATACAAATGATTCAAAATATTCAAAATTTGTTCGAATGTTAAAAACTGTTTTTGATTTGAATTTGAATCTCCAAATTCGAATGCTTTGAATATTCTTGCACATCCCTAATCATAATATCTGCAGATGGCGATTTCCCTGACAAGATGACCTAATGTCAGGCTAGTATCATTCATTGTTACACAATAAAGCTGTGTGTCCTTATAGTCTGTAATCCAGAGTTATGCAGGTTTCTTTGTGCTAGACTGAGGCTCCATCCACATGATAGATGTGGAATAGGGCATTCCTAGAGTGCCCTTGGACCCAATGTGCCCATCACATAGGGCCTGTAGACAGCCTTCAAGGCCCAAATCTATGAGGCACCCTTTGCACAGTGCACAGTAAACCAACCCTAAAGTGGACTACCTGGGTGACTTCTGCCAGGCATAGATTAGTTTCAGAACAAAAATGGCCAACTTCTAGGGCCATTTCCAATCTGGCACTAAACCACTCTGGATGGAATCTTCAGTACTGCGCTGGGCCTTATTCCAGATTATATTTTAGAATAGGAACCTACCATCCACATGCTAGTGCAGACTAGAGCAGGCCCCATCCTGGACCTCATGGAGTCTGTACTAGCATGTGGATGGCGGGTCCCTATTCCAGGATATAATCCAGAATAAGGCCCAGTGCAGAAAGGGTCTGAGACTGGGAGGCACCAACCCTTTCTTCTCCCTTTCTGCCCCTGAAGCCGAACCTCCTACTTCAGACAAGGCCTTTTTGATAGCCATTTGGACCCTGCCTGGGTTTTTTTCACACTAGCTCCAGTGGAAGAGCAAGGAGCTGCTCCCACACAATCTGCACCATGTAAAGCATGCCCTAGGTGTATAGTTGTTGAGCACTCCAGTCCAAATCTGCTAAACTATGTGACACAAGCCTTTGCTCCACCAGTCTAGTTTAGTATCTTTGCTATTATCTACAGTAAAATGAGGAAACTTTAACCAGTGACATGTTTGTCTGAACAATGAAACTATGGCCCTTTCTGGACTGTCTTATTCTGGATTATAGCCCAGAATAGGGGCCTGCCATCCAAATGCTAGTGCAGCCTACAACAGGCCCTGGGCAGGTCCTTCCAAAGTCTGCACCAGCATGAGGATAGCAATCCCTATTCCAAGACATAATCCAGAATAAGGTCCAATGATGTTGATTTGGTAAGATGAGTAAAGGTTGTTTAAACACCATGAGTGCTGAAGTCTAGCTCTCTCTAAAAAATTGTTTGTTCCAGAATTTTATTATGTCTCTGGCTCTTCAGGGAAGAAATCAATGACACAATGGGGACCGCACAGATGTAGGAGTTCAAAAACTGGACAGTAAATGTGAACCCTTTAAATAATTTTAAAAGCAAGGTAATAAACAAAAACACGTAAAATATACCCTCTAGAGGATTGCTTTCAAGTACCCTTGGACGTTCATTTTCTTGTTATTAAATTATGCAATTGAAAAATGGTACAAAAGGTTAAACCCGGTTGTTTCATAGCAACCATGAATTGCTCTCTTTATACCATCTTTTATAAATGTAATATACAATTGTTTATTGGGAGATTTATCTCTCTATTTACCCAAGTGTATTTTGGAAAACAAGAAATAAGTATGTTCAAACTTTTGGATGGTATTCTTTATAGTGTCCCTTGTAATGAGACTGGTACTTTTGACTAAGGCCATGATCACACCTGGCTGAACCAGGCCATCCCCTTTGGAAGCTGAACTGAAACCATCTTAATCCTGTTCATACCCAGTCCCCGATAATCGGTCCTCAGATCATCCTCAATTCAGGCTATGCTCACACCTTTTATATTATTTCCCCGAGTCTCCTTTGCATGCCTCTTTAGTTCTCCACGCCTATTGATTATATCAACACCACCTGCATTCTGATAGGATAAACTCCTGTCAATCAATAGTGGTAACGGGGTGTGTTCAGAGTTGCTGAGGGCATACTCAGAGTACTACTGGGGTGAGCGGACTATGCCCCCAAACAGATCCAGCTGAGGCATATTACAGACAGCATGCACCTCCACCTCCATTCGGGTAGAAAAAGAAGAGGCTGAAATTAATCTGCTGTTTTCCCTCAAGCCGCTGGAGAACTTTCACTGCTCAGTCCCTTTCACAGCAACAAAACCTTGGGCCTATTTGCACTTGGCTTTATTCTGGAATATATCGTGGAATAGGGGCCTGCTGTCCATATGCTAGTGCAGGTTACAGCAAACCCCATGTGAGGCCTACCAGAGTCTATATTAGCATGCGGGCCACACACCCCTATCCTGAGATATACCCCAAAAAAAGGCCAAGTGCGAACAGGCCCCTTGTTTCCCTTGCACATTGCTGAAGGAAAATGGAAGCTACATTGTACTTAGAATTGCATAATTTATACTCTTCCATCACTTCCCCTCCCAACAGTGCTTTTCTGGCCACTTAATTTTCAAATCCCTCTATGTTCTTCACAAAAGCACATTTTCCACCTAGCACAAAATAATTTCTATTTTTTAAAAATGATAGAGTCCGCAAGCTTTTGATCGGAACAAAGGTGAATGGGGGGGGCAGGATGGGACAGGGGATCATCCTAGAAATGGTGACAGAAGTGGAAAGGGATACTGGGAAGGGGGATCACATGTGTGCCACCCTTATCCAGGCATTGAACAGGAGGGAAGGCTGGATCCACCCCTCCCAGCATGGTTAAGCCACCTCTAGCCCGGTTCTGGGCTCACACAGGGGAAGTGAAAATGGACTGGCTTCCCAAGACAGCTTGAGTGCTCTTTAAAAGTGGACTCCAGATAAGTCAGCTTGAGGAGGGGCAGCCCACCCCCAAGATGATCCCATCAAAAAACAATCTGGGCAACATGATGAGAAGACAGCCAGAGCCTGCCTTGAATTATGGGTGAAATCATAGCCTAACTTTATGACAAGGCTTTTCTTCTTTTTTCTTTTTTTACAGAAGGAAGCCAGAACACATTAAAAGTAAAAAAAAACAAAAAAAAAACCCTTCTTAATTTGCATATACTTAGATTAGTTTTCAGAACTCATTGAGCAATGACAGAAATGGTGAGAACAACACTTTCACAAACATTTTGAAAAAGGGATGAGGCTCTAAGTGGATGGATATCTCCACAGGAAGCAGTTCAAAAGAGAATTATTAGAAAAAGAAAAAAATGTTCAAACCAAGATGAATGAAGATGATGAGAAGAAAATTAAGGGAACAACTAGATAGAGAAAGATAGAAAATTCAGTGGCTTCCATATTTACAACTAAAATTGATTTCAAAAATCAGGAGAAATACAACAGAACAAAACAGAATTTGAAATGCAGCTATGGTCCAGGGAAGTTGTGGGATGGACTGGACATCTGCACTTCAGAATGCCCAGTCTATCCCAAACTTACACAACACTTCACTATGTTGCCGTCTCCCCACTTCACACTCCCTGCCTTATGCATCCTTCGCTTGGAGGAGGTACAAAAGATGCATGCTGGAGCATACTGGACATGTCCCAGACACAGCTAATATTGCTGTGGAGACTATCTGGCCAAGGGACAATCCAGAACAGAAGCATTCCCAGACCAGGCCTTTTGCCAAAGTGTGAAAAGGACCTATGTAATGGTGGTGACTATGTTATTGCCAAATGTATAAACTGTTGATGAAAATTTGAAATGGAAGATGTACACGTTAAATAATGCATGATAAAGTAGGTAAAAAATCTTGCTTAAAATATTCAGGCCAGCTCCAGACACTGGCTGAATATCCCACTAGCCAGTGATAATCTGGAATATGGCCCCTTCAGGATTATCACCGGCTAGATAGACAACGCATGAGCTGGCACTGTCTTTGCACATTATAGTGATGTGCATATCCAGTAGGGATGTGCACAAATGGTGTTTTTTTTTTGCATCTGATTCTTATTGAATCAAATGTAAGAAAATTCGTATTCATTCGAATAGATCCTGTTTGAATGTGGTAGGATTCTATTCAATAGGAATATATTTGTATGACTTCGTACGAATATCCAATACAAAAGTATACATATCCCGTAATATATCTGCTCTGTAAAGCTTCAAATCTGCCCTGAATCCACTTTGAATCTGCTCTCAATCCATGTCAAATGCACTCTGGATCCATTGCAGAAGTGACTGGTGCAGCCGCTGTAATAATAATAATACTATTTATTTATATTGCTCCTTCCATCAAAGGGCAGTGCAGAATTACTATCCAAAATGTACAAAATACAAAATTACAGCATTAATAGGAACATACCAATAGTAACATACCAGATCACTCTATTCATAGTTAACACAGTACTAAAATAAAGATAATAATAGATGATAATAATAATAATAATAATAGATTTCTGAACATCATTTGCTAGTCAAAGATGAATAATAACTATTAGAATAAAGTTAAACTCATTCAAGTGTTAAAACACAAACCAGTTTCACGAATGTTTCAAAGCGTTCTTATGAATGTTCTGAAACTTTTGTGTGAATACAAACGTCAATGTATGAATGTTGTAACATTTGATCCGTATATGAATATCCAAATTCATCGAAATTCATCTGAATATTATCGAATTACAAATATTCATGCAGATCCCTAATATCCAGCTTCCTTTGGACCCCAAAAATTTGTAATGGCAGGGATATTGCTGGAAAACAAATCACCACTGCTGGATTTTTCCACAATACGCTATCACACATTTTTTTTTTGGAGGGGTGGAATAGTGGAGCTATGGTGAGGTTGCCACAGATATGTCTTGCAAGCTCACCATAGAGCAGCTGTAAAGATTCTATATTTACTGCATCTGTATGCAGCTTCAGATAAAGCAACGGGTGGTTAAAATGGCAGATTTGGCAAAAATGGATAAACTGATATATCTGATTAGAGAAAAATGTTTAATTTCCTTTTATAAAAACTGGGGCCTCTTTATACACTTTTTATGTAAAAAAGAGAAAATGGCAGTGAGATTTGAAGAATAGTTTATCAATACTAATATTAAGAAAAGGAAGAGAAACTTAGAAACAATTCAAACCACAATGAAAAATATACTTTTAATTGTTAAGGAAGTGATCAAAATCAATTTTCAGATCTTTTAGTTTTCACTTACTATAATTTTGCTTACACTTTTTTTGTATTTTTTTAATCTCTCTTTTTCCCCCTTTAGATATATTGTTGTTCAAGATCTCTTTTAATATTTTATGGAAACATCAATAAAACGTCATAAAAAAGGAAGCTTATAGCAATGTCTTCATGACTGGGAGCTGGCTGGGGGGAAGCAAAATTAGGTGGAGCCTAGCCTTCCAGAAGGCTGTTTCTACAGCTACTGGCCAGGCTGGTTTGAGGGATACCAGCTCCTGTGAAAGGAGGTTGATTTTGGAGTCACCTTGAAAACTGGTCATGCTGCACAGATGCCAGTGACATAACATAATGGAAATGCAAGGGTATCCTCTGGTGCTATTCATTGACTCTTTCATCATGAAATGAGAGGGCTGTTTCTTCCTTTCATCTGTAGTGTCTCCAGGACAGTTCCCTATTTTTTTTTTTTAGAACTTGCCATATATAGCTGCATCATGTAGTTTTGTGCCCTCACTATGAACCACTCTTGGAAAATCTTCTCATCCACACATCTAATGTCCAGGACATTGATTTCTAATTCAGATTACTCGTCAAACCAGCAACACAGGAAATCAGGACGGGGACAAATTCTGTTCTTAGAGGAAGCTGCTTATTTTATGTCTGATGGATGGTCCATGTAGCTGTGATGATGGCTACAGCTCCCTCTGTTGTCTGACTCTGGGATAGCACAAAAATCAGTGGTTGGTTTTATGGTAAGCTGATGGTACACAAGGACTTGCAGTGGATGGAACTGGGGATGTAAACTGGGTCCCAAAAGATCAAAGGGGATGTTACAAATGTGAAGCCAATAAGTATCAGGATGGGGAGTTATGTAGTTGGATATAAAGTTGTCTGTTTCCTATATTCTGCATGGTTTGCTATTATTAATCAACTAAAGTGCCGTGGAAAAGTATTTGCCCTCTTCCCGATTTCTTCTAATTTTGCATATTTTTCACACTTAATTGTTCAAAAATCTTAACACTCAAAAATAATATGAAAGACAACCTGAGTAAATACAAAGTACAAAAAATATTGTTTTAGATATGCTGAATCTTTAAAATGTTTTTATGTGTATTATTGTCTTTAATATATATCACTTTGTAATTTGTTGTTTTAAAGGTTGTTACACACCCTGAGACCTTCAGGTATAGGGCGGGATAGAAATATAAACAATAAATAAATAATAAATAAACTATGTTGCAACAATAGAAGTGATTTCACTCAGCAAACTGAGCTTTGAGATCAGGCTGGTTGCTAGCTCTAGCTCAGAATTAGCCCTCCAGGGTTTCATACTGGAAGATTTCCTGAAGTTGCACAGAAAATATTGTCAGATTGTGTAGCGGATTTGGGCTGGAGTCAGATCACTAGTCAGTCTCAGAGAATAGCTGGGCAGTCATTCAGTCAAATAAATCCAGAGACAGAGTATTTTTCTTTCCTCACTAGAAGGTTCAGCAGCTTTATTTCAGAGTCCTTTTCTGAGAGAGAGCTCCCTCTCTTAAACAAGAAGCCAGAGAAAAAAACTTTTACAACACAGTTACTTATACAGCCTATAATCTGCATGTCATGTGGTTTTAGAATGATGTCATCTAATTACTGCAACAGCATGAGATTGAATCATAAGACTCAGAGTCATGAGTTGTTGACTCACTGTGACTCTTTAGTTCCTGACTAAGTTAGAATTTTAAGTTGCTTGACAAATATGTGCTTCTTTATACACTATGCTGCTGCAGTCCTTTCTTCTCTGGGAAGATTTTCCAAATGGCACATTAAGTGCATGGCACATTTGTTGAGTCATGATTACACTGACTGGTTATGCCTTTGCTTTGCCATGTGGGTTACTCAACATAGTGCCAGGTATGTGGTCAAAGTCACTGCTGGCCTCTTCACTGCATGTACGCATACTAGTAGACCCTATCCCTTAAATGTTTAACTGAAGATTTTCAAAAGTAATGTCTGCCTCTACTTCATCATGTGTCTGAATATTGTTCAGTCTATTTGCGATTTTAATGAAAGCCATTAAACTCCTTTTAAGCAGTTAGACGAGATTTACAAATAACAGCAAATGGTCTTTTTATGTTCTTATTTGATCCCACTGAATTATTCCAGCCCATTTTACATTTATTTACCTTACACATTTTAAATCCAGTTCTGCTCTTATTGGAGAGCTTTTAATTTGTGAAAGGGAATGCAATCAAACAGAAATTACTTTGCTGCTTCTTTTTTTAAGTCACATCAGATTAATTTTCTCTTTGTTCACAGAGTATTTAGAGTACAAGACCCTTAAGGCTGATATGTGAAGAAATAAAAGAAGGTAAGTGTAGACATTCCTTGATCATATCCTGGTATTATGTCCATTCATTCCACCAGTGCTAAAAACAGCAGCCAACTGTACCTTTTCTAAAGATGACACTTTTTTTTAACCATTCCTCTTAGGGCATTCTTGATGTGAATCAATACCTTTCTATTTGATTCTATGAAAAAAGAATTCCTTCCTTCCTTCCTTCGTTGTGCTAGCCCTTAGAGGCCAGCTTCAAAGCTGGGGTGGTGGTGGTGGTCTGGCCAGTGTTTTGCACAGACCCACTGGTTCAGATCCTGGCCTTTCAGTGCCAAACAGGGCCTTACAATCCTGAAATATATTCTAGAATAAAGCTAAGTGCAGGAAGGTCCCTGGAGGGACACGGGTTCCTCAGTGTAGAAGGCAATTTAAAGTTGACTTAAAAAACAGATTTATTTATATTCCATAATATACTAGGCTTTCCTAAGGCTGTGGTCACCCGTACAGATAATCCAGCTTCAGTCCACTTTCAGATTGAGAGAATACATCAAGTGACAAGCTGTTTTTTTCAGTGTTAAATAATTCGGAAAATCCACCTTTGGGATTGATAATGTGAGGAAAAAAATTACTGGTCACTTTTCTCTCTCTCTGAAGGTGAACTGCAGCTGGATTAAACCTTAGGTGTGACCACAGCCTAACAATCCTGTAAAATAGTTTAGACTAAGAGTGGTGACCTTTCATTTTTTATTAGAATATAAAATGGGTTCTCCCTCAGCTAACTGTTCACTATTCTAATCCCAGGTGCTCCTTAAGGCTGATAATCCAAGTTTTCATCTGTAGTCTGCAAGTTTTATAAAGTCTTTTCATGCTAAAAAAAATATCGCTACTCTCATGTATCTGTATAAATAATATATACTTGGAGCAGCGTACAGATTCTCCAAAGCCCCTGACATATAGCTTTAGTACGTCCCATTCCTTTCTTTAATTCTTCCAAGCCACGGATGGCCTCTCATTCATTTTTAGCTACTTACTCCTGTGGGCTTGTGCAGCAAGCCTGCTGGCTCCTTAATTAAAATTGCATACCAGGAAGCAAACTGCCAGCTGAAGCCTCCCCCCCACCCCTCCTGCTGCATTCTGTCAGCTCAAGAAACGTTATTTATTTAATTTTGAGGGGTGGAATGTTAGCTGCATTTGCTGAAATAAGTGTGTGTGTGTGGAATCTTAAAAATGGGCTAAGTCTAGCAAATGCACAAAATGGGGGAATAAAATGTGAGTGATGTATTTTATTTGTTAATGGAGCAGGTACATGTAAAATGGCAAGGCAGTGGCTCACGTCCATCCAGATTTCAGGGTAGAGGGAGAGGTCTGTGTGAGATCTAAATGTGGTTGAGGGAAATCAAAATAGAAATTGTTTTGTCTTCAGTTATGCGGATATTGTTACAGAATGTTTCTGTCACAATTGTGATGTAAAACAATAATAAAATAAAGGAAAACCCAGTTTGAGCTCTTGTGAACGTGGTCTGAAGTTCGCTTCTGCAAAGCAAAATGCTAATGCTGCTTAGTCACCCATCTACTATCACTAACGCTGGGGTCAGACACAGCAGAAGCATCTTTTAGGCACCTGTTAAGCCCTTTTGAAGTCCAGCCAGTGCTCAGACAGATCGAAGCAAGAACTGCTGCAATGGGTGGACTTCAAAGGGTTCTGAAGAAGTTATGTTCTGTACCTCTTTATCCTTGCTCTGACTTTTTTCGTTCCAGTCTGTACCAGTTAACGCAGGTTGGGGTGAGGGAGAAGTGTCTTCATGGCACGTGTGCAAGACTTGTAGTGTTTGACCTGGCCATCTCTGAGGCACTTAGAAAAAACTTCAAGGTGAGAAGTTTTTTCTAAGTCTGCCCCTCTCCTGAACATTTTGTTCTAGAAAAGGTAGAGTAGAAAAGGGTTGGGAACTGTCTCTCTGAGGAACCTCTGAGGGACCTCTTTTGTGGGTCTGAATATCACACCAGAAAGGACCTTCCTGCAGTCATATTTGATCTGTTGGTATCTGGGGCCCATTAATCCAAATAATGTGGATTTCTGAGACCCCGCCAACATAGAATAGAGTGTAATTCCAGTCAGAGAGGACTTGATCAGGATTAATGGCAGACCTTGACACTAAGGTATACTGGTGGACTAGTGCAGCCTAGTCTAGAACATGGCAGCTTGCACCATGCCCCCAGACTACCTTTCTAGACTGGATTAAGGGTAAATGTGGAAAGGCCTGAGAGCTGGAACAGAGATAAGTGCAGAAAGGCCCTTTGCCCCATGGTTAAGAGGGTAATGGGGTTAGAAAGAACCAGTTTGCAGGTAGTGATAGAGGTATTTGTGAAAGTAATGAATGATGACTTTTAGTTATAAAAATAAAGCAAGTGTTAAAATGCACTGCAGGCCATGTTGTAAAATTACAGATGCCGTGGTATAAGAACAGAGCCCCATAATTATGAAGGATTATAAAAAGCAACTGGTGGAGTTAATTGCCTAATACAATTAAGGTTACAAATTGAAATTATAGGGTGAACATGCAATCAGATCAGAGAGCCGCTTGAATGCAGTCCTGTCACACTCATGTAGTTAGCATAGTCAACAAACTATGGCTGAAAATTGTCAAAATATGGAACATCGGCTGTTCTGTGGTAAAGGAAGCAGCTACAGGTAGAAGAATATATCCTTTTGTTATGACATCAAAGCAGAAAACAAAAGAACAGATAATTGCTGTAATCATTTTCAAATGCTGTCTTGTAATCATGGGAACATGGCAAGTTGTGTGCATGTGGTTTGACTCCTGGGATTTCTCCTCTCCATTGGAATACCAACTTTTAACACTACAATCAAGATCAGGGCGGGTATGTAAATCTGATGGAAAGAGACCAATAAGTAATATCTGAAATTTGTTAACTCCAAATTCAAAGCCATAGCTTCTAAAGTAAGGAGAGGTTAACATCACCTGTGGTGATGCTGGACTGCACTTTGATCGGAAGTTTGCTTTTGCACTGTCAGAAAGGAAGTGCAATTTGTAGCTTGTCCAACTCCTGTCACACGTGTTGCTGCTGCATGTAGACAAGGGGCCTATTCGCACTTGGCCTTATTCTGGAGTATATCTCAGGATAGGAGTCTGTGATCCACATGCTAACGCAGAC
This sequence comes from Aspidoscelis tigris stejnegeri, assembly GCA_023333525.1. NCBI lineage: Eukaryota > Metazoa > Chordata > Lepidosauria > Squamata > Teiidae > Aspidoscelis > Aspidoscelis tigris. The sequence continues at coordinate 67,287,589 of JALMGA010000005.1, forward strand.
TCTAGCAGACCTCACTTTGGGCCTGCTGAAGCCTGCACTAGCACATGGACAGCAAGTCCCTATTCCAGGATATATTCCAGAATAAAGCCAAGTGTGAATAGGCCCAAGTTATTTTGGTTTCATATTGAATTCCTAGTAGAGTTGCTTTCAAATACTTTTCAGTCTCATTTACAAGCTGTGAAAGTGTGTGTGTTGGCCTATGGGTAATTTGGAAGGCAGCAAAGCATACTGGTGGTGGAAGAACAGTAATCATTTTCTTCCTGCAAACAATGGATAATTGGAAAGGGGAACAGTAGCTTTCAGGTGATGGCCCGGAAAAAGCTGTTTAGCCCTATAATCTCCTTTGTTTCCTCCCTTTTTCTTTTTTAAAAAGGGAATTACTGTACATTGGCTCCTTTCCAGTCCTCAACTATAGAGGAAAAGTATAGTGTCAATTTGCATACTTTTGTTAGGAGGCCCAACATTTCATTTTTGAGCTCTTTAATAACTCTTGGCCGGTTGCCACCCTGAGCCCTTTTCACACTAGGGATTTTCGAACGCTTGTGTTGGGATGGAGCATTCGCTCCTCCAGGCCGGTGGCTCCGTTCCAAGTTGCCCTGGCCCATCCCAACGCATCTACACGTGTTCAGGGTTCAGAGCACAAAATTGTGTTCTGAACCCGTCCCAGCACATTCGTCCCATCCCATGGCATTCCCAGATGTTAGGGAGGGGGAGCAAATGTTCTTCCTCTCTGACAGATGTGGGCCCCGCCCCCAGCCTCCCAACACTGACTCCCTTGGAGCCAGGGGCAGGGAGGCCTGTCTGGTGCCTTCCCTGGGGTCCCACGAGCTGCAAGGGCCCAGATCAGGCCCATGCCGGTGGTGGGACCCCCACCCAACACCCAACACTGGGGGTGCATGCACATGAACACTGCTTGCCTGCTCCCTGTCGGGTCGCATCTGGCACAAGGAGGCAGGCGACACTCTGCATCTGCATGTGGCATGGCCTCTGATTGGCCAGGCACCCACGCCTGAGCAGATTGCCCATCAAAACCAGGTGGGTGTCTGGCCAATCAAGGACCACGCTGTGTGCAGGCACAGAGTCGCTGGCCTCCTCACATCAGTTGCAACCCGGTGCTGAAAAGGTAAGCAGCGTTCACACGTGTGCACTACTGGGGTGGGTTGGGGGGTGTTGAGTGGGAGTCCTGCCACCTGCATGGGCCTGATCCGGGCCCATGCAGCTTGCAGGACCCCAGGGAAGGCACCGGACAGGCCTCCCGGCCCCTGGCTCCAAGGGAGCCAATGGCAGGAGGCCAGGGGCGGGACTTGTGAGTCCCAGGATGGCCCTTTGGCCCAAATGTGTGGAAGACAGCTTGCCATCCGCACGTAGGCAGGTAAAGGGCATGCTTGCAATGCGTCCTTTACTTGCCAATGCAGATAGTAAACTGTCTTCCACACGTTTGGGCTGAAGCGTTCTACAGCATTTTCGCTGTAATGCAAAGAGGCCTCTGGTCTGATGTTTTGTAGATGGTTCCTTTGTCAAGGAGGCCTACCATGTCTTTTTCTTGCCACCATTTTTCTTAGTTCATCAGACTCCTTTCTTTAGAACAGGAGGTCAGGCTCAGAGATCTGCTACAAATTATCTTCTTAAAGAGCGATATAAAGAATTCATTTTGCTTCTCTGCAATTTCTTTTTCTCTTCTTAGCTCACCTTTGGCCTTGCTCATCATCAAAGGACTAATGGCCTCCCTGGCTGGCTCTTTGCTTCTAATATATTTGAAGACTTCTATTATCTGCCTTTAGAGTTCTGACGATATGCTCCTCAAATTTTCTTTTGCTTCTCTGTTTTTGGCAACAGTGTCCCATCCAAACATTGAAACATTTCAACTCTACCTGTCTAGCTGGCATGTCACATAGAAGAGGCAGTATTTCAGAGAAAACTACTTTGGAAGGCCAGGCTTTTAGTTTTCTGCCTAGCAACCTAAATTTAGCTTCCAGGCCCTCCCACCTGGATTTCTGGGCCTCAGTGGTGCCCAGGTGCACCACAACCATTGAGTTCTCACCAGCAGTGTCTTTTTAAGTGGTACAGAACATGACATCTGTAACCCTCATTGCAGAAGGACAAGTCCCCATGCTGGTATGCCCACCACACATCCAAATATCTATAGTCCTAATGATCAAATCACACACTTCCAGAAGCTCCCCTGTCATCAGAGAAGAATCCTTGATGCATTAGAAAGCCTATACATTCCTTATGGGTGGGCCATTGGCCCTGTTCACACTACATGGGCTGTTCTGGTCCACAAGGTATGGGCCAGTAGGTGCAGGCCATGCTGGAGCAGGCCAGCAGTAGCTTCTTCTGAGGGCTGTCTGCATTTAGACATACCATTCTGTCCTAAATTCATCCTGTCTGCATGCCTCTTGTAGTCCAGAATACAGATCCTGGGTCGTTTTTGGACTTCCCTTCCTGTCTGCTGGATGGGAAAGGAGCATGATTAACCAACATTGACTAGTGCTCACACTTGGAGCACTAGTCAACTTTGGCCATTCCCTCCCCCTGGGATTGAATATCTTATTTGATCCGGGGCTCGGTCCTCCTCTGGGCGCCCCCATTTTGGGTGTGGTGCCTTCCATGACTGTACATGCTTCAGCACTGTCACCTTGTGCATGCGCAGTCGCAGTTACATCTATGGTTGAGGTGCCAGCGCACTTGCACAGCACCTCAGACGACCCCGGAGCAGTGGAAGAAGAGTGAATGCTCCTGCTCCAGACACTTGAGGCGAGTCTCTGATTAACGTTTGTTAACCAGTGCACTTCTGGTCAGGGCAGGGACACTTGGAGGCTGTAACAGCCTGCTCCGCATCCATATGCTCTTCACCAGAGGTTCACTAATCGTGTAGTAGGGGCTGCAGTGCAATAGGCCTCAGGTCCTCCTGTAGACCTCTTTAAAGAGGTCTAACATTTTGTCCAATGTGGATGAGGCAACCTGTGTCTTCGCTGCCCCAATCTAAGGTGCGGACAAAAGAAGTGGAACCCAGGTAAGTTTGAAAAGGGCCATTTATGTGCTTCTTCCCAAGACACAAAATATCCTGCACAACAGAGTAATTCCAAAGTAAAATGTTAGTATTTAAATCATTATTGTGTAAAAAATATTCTGATAAGAATTTATAGTTGTACTGATAAGCAAATTAATTATCTGTCTCTGGCCTGGTACTTGATGAATAACAATGGCATTTAGAAGAGTCAAGGCAGACTGTGGGGGCTTTCATCTTGCTCATCAAACAGGTGAGAGTTCAGATATCTCTCAGTTGTGGCTGGCAGATCAAAATGGGGGGAAATGGAGGCAGAACTAGAACTTTGCAGAACTATGGTATGCTAACAGGGAAATTAAAAAAAAAAAGATCAGCATCATTCAGAAAGAAGGGCTTTTTGCTGCTTTTGCATCAAATGCCTTAGGAACATGTTATGGAGACCAGTCACGGACTGGAGCAGCAGACAAAGGCATGTGCCAGGGACTATCTACTCTGCCTTGGCCCTGTCCCAACCTAACATTGGAAGGTGGGAACAAATGTCACAGGAATTACTGCAGTACACAGAAAGTCTTCCATTTCTGGCAGTGTTTCCAGGAGCTCAGTGAAATGGTGTCAAGCTCTATGCAGGCCTTGGACTGGCCCAGCCAAGAAACACTTGATAGATTACTTTAAAGTGGTCCCCTGTTACGATAATTTTGGCATCTTTCTTGCAATGGGGAGTAGGTTGACTACCAGTGTCATGTGGCTAGTATGTTCCCTGAGAGGCCATCATTTCCAAGGCTGATTCTGGTCATCAAAGTCAGCTAATGTCATCTTGAGGCACCATTTGAAATGATCCAAATGTTCTATATTAGGATGTGTAGATTTAGTTCAAGGAGTTGTGTTTTCATTTAAGTCCAAACTGAACAGGCCTGACTGGGTTTCAAGTCACACTAGGTCAAGACAAATCTGACCCTAATCTCTAAGGGTGTGTTTGCACATAACAAAAGGGGTACCTCAGAGAAACAGTGTGTGGCCCTCATGTTCCCAAACCTTCTCTAATCCACCTCTTTTAGCACAGAATGTTCAAGGGTGGAGGGGGAACAGACTGGCGTGTGTACAACTGTACCTCAGAGTCTTATCTAATTGCCTCAGAGCCACCTCAGAGATGCCCAGGTCAAACTGGTTCAGGCCTCATTTTTTTGTCACTACCACCTGTCTTGCACAGTTGCAGTAAAGACACTTCTCCCTGACCCCCAGCCTGTGTTAGCTGGTGTAGACTGGAGGGAAAAAAGCCAGTGCAGGAATAAAGAGTAATAGCACATGGTTTCTTAACACAGCAGAGTTGCTTTGTGGCCCTTTTCTTTCTGCTTTCTGCTCTAGTATGTGAGGATATTTCTAAATCTTTATTATAGTGCTGAATCGATAAGTGTAATTTTTAGGCTACAATATGCTCATGTACATCCCCGTTGTACATCAATACAGTGCCATGTGAATGAACTCAAACACATCTACAGGAAAGCAAGATGCAACTCATGAAACCAGAGTTCCTGTTTCAAGAATCCAAACTCAGAACATGAGGCATTCCCAGAGGTGCTGCTGTTGTGCTCTGAATACATAGCTGAGAATACTAGGCTAACAAAGAGAAAAGTAAAAAAGATGTGGACTAGTAGTTAAAAATAGAGGTTGCTCAGCATTTTACAGTAAAAATCATGAAATTCTGGCAATTCTTCATCTGATGTTGCCACGAGAGTGTTGTAACTCAGTGCTTAGAGCAAACGGTCTGGAAAGCAGAGGCTTGCTGGTTCAATCCCCAGTCTCTTTCCAGAAATAGGCAATGGTAAACTACTTCTGTATCTCTGCCTAGAAACTGCACAGAGGGTCCCATGAAGGTGCCCAGGAATCAGGAGTTGGCCACAGCTCACAGGTACCCAAGGAACAAGCATCCTTGTTTAAAGGATAGTACTATTTTTAGAAAAACTATGCTATTTTGAGTTCTGGAGGGTAAAATGTGAGTCTCTTTGCTTGCAACATTCTTGAAATAGCCTGGCTTCCTAGCTTCAAAAATATTGCTGCCTATGTTATAATAAATAAATTATTTGAAGACTGGATTAGTGAGCCAAATACTTAAGAGCATAGCAGTACACTGGAAATCTAGGGCCTTTCCACAGTTACCTAAGTTGAACTGCTCCAGCTGGAATCTTTCCTTACTGAAATGCTTCCCAGCTGGAACAGCCCAGCTGTTCTGAAACATAAGGGCTCCAATAGCTATGAACTAAGAGCCATGGGAAGGACCATTTCAGTGGCACAATTTGCAGCTCCACCAAAATGGGTCCCCCTGCTAAACCCGACCAAGGAAGTATAGGCCTTTCTGGTTTGGTTTACTCTTGAGTAGATCACAGAAGGCATTTTTAGAAATGTCTACTGCTATCCCAGTCTCAAAAGTCATGTTGGGTCACCTAGACGGGGCTACACTCCATTAATGTGGATGGAGCTGTCAAGCAGGGCACATGGGCCGCTTTGGTCTGCAGGAGAAGCCCAGAACGGGTCTGGGCCTTGCAGTGTACCATGTGAAAAGCCCCTGATTTTTTGCTTAGAAACAAGCCTATCTTCATAGTGGGTTATTGTCAAACAGTTTAGAATGTTTAGAATGTTATCAGGAACTGAAGAGTCACAAGTAGTCAGCAACCCATGACTCAGAGTCTTGTGATTCAGATGACTGAGTCTTGGGATTAAGTCTCATGCTGTTGCAGTAATTAGATGACATCATTCTGAAAGCTCATGATGACTTGAAGTTTGTGGAATATAAAAGTAGCTCTGTGTTGAACAAGATTTTTGTCTTTAGTTTCTGGTTTAAAGAGAGGTTCTGAAATAAAGCTGCTGAACCTTCCAGTGAGGAAAGAAATACTTTATCTCTGGATTTATTTACTGTCCAGCTATTGTCTGAGATTGGCAAGTGATCTGACTCCAGTCCAAATCTGCTACACTACCTGACAGTTATAAACACTGTAACTTGCTCTCTGAGACCATTTGGTATAAGGTGTAGGTAATTAAGTAAGCAAATATTCTGTTTTACTAGAGAAGATGCTTATTTTATAGTTCTGATTCTTACACTTTCCCCACAAGTGTCTCTGATGATGAGCTGCAAATTCTCAGCTTATGACTCTGTTCTCTTGATATCCATGTGTTGTTTTTGTCAGGGTGATTTGCAGGGTTGAAGGGACAAGGGAGGACAGACAAGAGGGAATGACATACATGTTGTTCCACTTTTCCTTTCTCTCCTTTGCACCTTTTTCTGCTTGTCAAGACTGCCACTGAAAACATGTCACAGATTTGCTGCTGCTTTGTCTCCCTCCTGCAAGGCAAAGGGGGAAGGGGGAAAGAAAGTGGCAGAAACTCCATATGGGATTTTTTTTCTCCCATAGGGTGATCTGAGTTTGGATAGCATGATCTATTGGGCCCTGGACAGTTTGACAGTACCAGTTCTGAAAAGATAGACAATCCTTGAGTCTTTTGGATGACCTCTTTGAAAAATGGGCATAAAGCAGAGCATATGGTAGGAGCAGATGTACCCTTAGGAAAACATAAAGTCTTCACCCAAAGAAACAGCAGCAACCAGGATGCCCACCACAGCCCTTGCCTCCCCAGGTGAAGCTCTGCCACAATGATGCCTTCCTCCCATGTTTCCTTCCTAGTTTAAGGTTTGTTTTCTTTCTTTCTGACCCCTCCTATTACTATTTTATTATTTACATTTCTATTCTGCCCATACCCGAAGGTCTCTGGGCGGGTAACAACCGTTAAAGCAACAGATTAAAAACAGAATATACATTAAAAGCTCTTTAAAAATTCAACAGATCTAAAACAATATACATGTTTAAAATGATAAAGCCAATTTAGCAATTAAAAAATGTATTTGGGATTTGGATCTACGCAAGAATATCCCCCAGCATGCCGGAGTATTAATTAGCAAAATCTTTCCAGCCTGAAAACTATTTGAACTCATTACTGGTTCCAAAATCACATAGTGCCTTTATGCCTGTATGACTTCTACCCTCTGCCCACTTGAAGGGCAAATTCAACAAAACTCCCTATAATGAGTGTTGTTCTTGTGATGGAACTACAGTAGAAGCAGTAGGACATGTCTTCAGACACTGTTCTTATTACTGAGATATTCCTGTCATGTATATTCTACCTTAGAGAGGACAGATATCAGGAAGATCAGATTGAATTCTATATATCTCTGCTTCTGACCTATACACAAAAAAGAGAAACAGCTAAATTTGAGACAAGAGCCAAGATAATTCAAAGCACAGATTTTTAACCAGATCTGGAATATTTTAGCTGTGTCTAAACACATTGTTTTATGTTGTACATGACCATTAGGGATGCGCACAAACATAACATTTGTTATTTGTACAAATTTATCCGATACATATCCCTTAACAAATCCGCTCTGCGAGCGTCAAATCCAACCTAAATCCACTTTTAATATGCTCTCAATCCATGTCGAATGCAATCTAGATCCATTGCAGGTGTGACTAGCCCAGCCACTTTCCCACCTCCCCGGTTAAACGAGTGTCCAAACTATTTGTACAAATGTCCAAAACGTTCATCTTCATACGAATGTCAATGTACGAATATTGCAACATTTGATTCATATATGAATGTCCAAATTTGTCAAAATTCATATGAATAACAAATGTTTGAATATTTGTGCACATCCCTAGTGTTAATTCCCAAGAAAGTGAGGCTATTATTATATTGTTAGCAATCAAGTTCGCCTCCAGACATTGCTGCCTTATTCTGCTGTTTTTGGATAAGTGATGTCTGGAGGAGAAGGAGAAGAGTTGGCTTTTCTACTCTGCTTTTCTCAGCCATTCAAGGGGACTCAAAGCTTTCTATTCTTCTCCCCACAACAGACAACCTGTGAGGTAGGTGGGGCTGTGAAAGCTCCGAAAGAGAGCTGTGACTAGTCCAAGGTCACCCTGCTGGCTTTGTGCAGGACTGCAGAATCAAACACGGTATTCCTAGATATGAGTCCAGCTGTCCTAACCACAAGACCAAACTGGCAGCTCAAAACTTTTGAATTAGAATTCCTGTCAGCAGTAGCCTGCATAGCAATGCTGACTTAGGCTGATGAATAGTCCAGAACATTGGACACAAGCTTGGGGAAGGTTTGTCTCTTCTAGGCATAATCTTTTGAACTTGATGGTACTTACATTGGTGTAAACATCCAAAGCACTTACAATGTATCTTACATATTGCACAGAATATAAGCTTCATATATTGTTGAATAAACAGGATGCTGGTGTTCTTGCAGTCCTTACACTTCCCCAATCCCATCCAGATGGGGGATATATAGCCCATTTATGTCTGTATCTGCGGCAATCCCGCATATCCCTGCTACTTTATATAGTAAATCCTGCTAAAGCCTATTTTCTAGAAAACCTATTCTCATGGGGTGTGTTCGCACCTACAGCAAACCCAGACTTCTCTCATCCAGGTTCTGCTGCGGATGGAGGAGTGGAGGCCGGGAACAGCACTGAGCGCACTTGCGCGCTGTTCCCAAATGGAGCCTGCCAGTGCACACAAACACAACAGTGAACAGCGTGGCAGCTTTTGGACAGGAGCTGCTGTTGCTGCCGCCGCTGCTGCCACCAACCTTCTCTTCCTCCGATCCTTGGGTGCCTGCAACTTCGCTTCTCCACCCCCCCATGCCCGCCTGCCCATCTCTGCTGCCACCGGCCTCCTCCTCCTCCGATCTTTGGGTGCTTGCTTCTCCCCCCTTACACCTGCGGGGTGGCATCAGACTGGGGGGTGCAGGGAGGAGAGGCAGTCTCCCCTCCTTGCTCGTGGGGCTCCATCAGACGGGGGGATCTGGGGAGGAGAGGCGGTCTCCCCTCCTTGCTTGCTCACTTAGCTTACTTGTTGCTGCTTGCCCTGGCCGGCCAGCAGTTCTCACCTTATCTAGCACTAGAATTCAGGTGGGATTGGAAAGTCCTCTTCCAATGCAAGGTTTCTGCAGAAAATCCGGGGAATAAAACTGGCGTGGGAATGAGCCTTCCTGTATTTGGACTAGTGGCCGATTTAATGGAAACACTCATTCCCGAATCTGAATCCAGTCCAAACTTTAATGTCTTTGGGAACGCACCCATGGTGGGTTTTCCTGAAAGAGTACTATAATTTGCCTTCTAGATGAAGCTGCCATCCTGAACATGGCCACTGCAAATGCGTGTGGGCTGACAAAGATGACTGTGCATGCATGATGGTGGTGATCACACACTTAGGAGTGTGCATGAATGTAATTTTCAGAATTCGATTTGAATTGAATATCCAAAAGTTTGAATTAATTCAGATGTTTAAAATTCAAATGTATGAACATTCGATTTGATTCAAATTGATTCGTGCACATTTTCTATCTGTATCTGCAAATGCAAACATCCACAACATTTGTATGTGCCCATACACATCCATACACATCCCATAGGCATCCCGTACACATCCCATTTTCATTCCATATGGATCCATACAAATGCCTATGGGCAAGTACATATCATATGGAAAGCTGCGTATGGGCAAGTACGCATCGTATACGTATCCGTACACATACAAATGTCCGAAAAGTTTGTATGAATGTTTCAAAATTTCAAAATTAGTTTGAATGTTTAAATCCAAATTTATAGACATTCAATTCGAATTTGAATGTCCAAACTCAAATGAATTCGATCGAATTTTGAATGTTTCAAATATTTGGGCAAATCCCTACACACACTTCTGGGTATTTTGCGTCACTGAATTACCTGAATATGAGTGTCATTCTGCTGCGCATGGACAGCACTAGACTATGTTGTCTGTTCAATAGGCAATAATTCTGGAGGGACCTTTCTCCAGAAGATTGCTTGTTACTGTGATATTTAACTGGTCTCTGGAGCTGCCCCCCAGAATATATGTGAAGAAAATTGCACAGACTTGCAACACTTTTAGTACAGTAAAATTTTACCATGTGGTTTCTCATTTAGAAACCCACTTCACCATCATGTATTTTCCACAACCTTTCACACTAACTATTCTGAAAAGCCATAAATGTGAAATATGCTGACTTTAGCCTTTTGTTCTTCCTCAGTCATCTGACCTTTGAATACCTAAGGATGCCGAGCAAAAGGTGGGGATATTTGGCAGATCAGCGTTTTGTCAGGTGTAGGGTGGACAGCAGGAGGGCAGAGAAATGGGGATTTCCCCCTTTCCTGCAGCAACTTCTGCTGCTCTTATCTGAAAGGCAGAAAAGTTTACGTCTTTTGAACACTAATACCAAGGAAAAGGGAACTTACTTTTCTTCACTTTTGTGGGGAGATTAGAGTGGCTGTTCAGAAGAAAGAAAGAAAGAAAAGTGCACAGGTCCACTGATTGTCAGATGGGCAGCGGGCAGCAGCAGGGCCTACAGAATCCTTTTTTTCTGCAGTGTCTCCACACAGGCATTTCTCCCTACTTTTGTACAGTGATCCTGTTGTGCGAAAGGAAAAAAAGTCTGCTGTTCAACTGTGAGAGGGAGCAAAACCAACCTAAGCACGTGGTGTGGTGTGCTGAAAAGGAAAATACTTTGTTTGAGCAGAAAAATCTGGAATATTCAGACAGAATAGGGCTCAGTTCCATTCAGTACTCAGGAACAGGCCCTTTTTGAACTGGGCATTTTATTCTGAGTTTAGAGCACAAATGATGCTCTGTTTGCAGAGGGAAATTTTCATGTGACTGTTTGTGATTGCTCGAGGGAAGTTCTGTTTTACAAGGAAAGTGAGACAATTTGTTCTTGTGGAGGCATCGAAAGTGGACAGGGCATTATGTGCTCTTGATGATTAATTAACTGCTCAACTAATGTGAAAAGTCTGATCAGAGCTGAGGGTCAATGGGACTCTGGTTTCTCATTAATATGACCTGGAAATAATGAACGGCTATAAAGTACATGATGGCATATTTATATCAAGCACCAGATAGGATCCAACCTCAAATAATATGTAAGGATGAGGGAAAGGACATAACTTGGACAATAATCTTTCTCAGCATAGTAGTCTGAAAAATGTAAGGAAAAAAATAGAGAGAACCTATAGCGTAACAATTAAGAACAAGGTCCTGACACAGAATGTTTCAAGCCCAACAGTTTCCTGAGCAGGTGAATGCTTGATCTGTCCTGGAAGGAGATCTAAGGCAGTTTCCATTCAATGTGGTATGAGCAGAAGAAGCTTGGTGAGTGATTGTACTCAACACGCAATAAGGGGGTGTCCACATGACACTTTGGTACAGTGGTGAGAGCGGGACTGGCGCTGTGCATCCCCATGGGGTTTTGATTTGGTAGGCAAAAAGGGTGCCAAATCCCCCCATACAGCGCTAACAGAGCACCAAATTTGACACCCTTGAAAACAAGTCTTGGCATCGTAGGGGGAGCCCGGTGCGCTTGCTTAGTGAACCGGGAACCCACATGGGGACGCTTGTGGGCTAACGGGGAGGAGTTTCTAGCTCATGTCATGGGTTGGGGTGTGCTTTTTTCTTCTTTTGCACCCCCAATCTGCTTGGCAATATAAGGCAGGCTTGATTTTAAGTTTATGGCATTCCCTGTGATTTTTCGCTGGAGCAGAGGTGCACAAATGTCAAGCACACATTTGGGCCATAGAAATGAAGTCTCTGCTGCAGTGAACTTCCAGTCCACTCCAGTCCACATCTCTGTGGCTCCTGATAGTTTTAGCATAAGTTAGTTTAAGTTTAGGTCCCTTCTTTTCCTCTCTAGTTCCCCCTTTAGGCCAGGTGTCAACCTTGTCCTGAGATAACTCTGTATTAATAAGTACTTCCTCTTCTCAGGTTGGTGCACATGTAGTTAAGCCATGGTGCAACCTTAAATAAAGGAATTCCTTGAACTGTACCTATTCTGACTGTATTTATTTGCACTTTACAGTTGTTTTCTATAAAAATTGACAGTTATGCCATTTTAAGTTAACTGTGTGTGTTCTGTGGTTTTAATAAAGTTTTCTATTTGTTTTCAAAGAATATTTTATCTGTTTATTTGTGCTGCCTGTCTTTTAATTTTTATGGTTCACTTGTGTGATTTGATGTTTTTAAAACTTTTTCTCTATAAGGTCCTGCTCTGAGGGCTTGTACCTGGGTGCCTGCCTATTTTCCCCATTCTGGTTCAACCTAGTGCACTATTCCTGACACTGTCTTTCTTTTTCCTTTTTCAGGAAGAGAAAGTGAAGTCATTTTTGCTTAGTTCCATCTCTCCAGCCCATCCTTCCCACTTGCTCATAATCACACTGATTTCTATGAGCAGTTTTCATTCTTGTTTCATTCTTGTCCCTAGGAACATTAAAGATAATTTCCTGAAATCACCTACTACAGCAATAAAATTCTTCTTTCTGTTTCCTTAGGGGGAAAAAAAAGTTTCTTTGGCTCATGCCATTACTGTCTGTTTATTTCTTTAAAGGAAGAAAGTGAAGGAAATCCATAGAGGTCACTGAAAAAAAGAGATAGATAAATATAACTACCTTGTTCTTCTCCTTATTCTTCTGATTCTGGACTGAGGAAATCAGAAGTAAATTGTTAACAAAAGCTTGCATGTTCCTGCACATTCAAGGTTTGTTTACTCCTTGATTGGTAAAAACTTATCAAGCAAAAGGAAAAATAAGTGCAGGAGAAAGTCCCTGGTCTTCTTGGGCCTTTACAGGCTTCCTTGGAACTAGACTGTAGTTTTCAGTTTTCTAGGATAGGATAGGATAGGATAGGATAGGATAGGATAGGATAGGATAGGATAGGATGATGAGGATGGGGATAGTATAAAATACTTTAACAGAAAAAGACTTGGGTCTTTTCCACACTTGCCTCTGGAAAAGGAAGTAGCCCTCTTCTGGTCCCCCTCTTCTGCATTCTGGCATGGAAGAGAAAGCTCCCCCCCCCCGCCTCCATGCTTAGGCTACTGTGTCTGCTTTGGTCAGCTACTGGGCATTGTTCCCTAGGAGGCAGACAGGCCTTTGAATTCAGGCAACTAGGATATTCAGCAACACACTAAAGCAATATGGAGCCATACTCGAGAAGAACGTTGTGTGGTGAGGTTTGGGGGCGGTTTAGGCGTCTGAGGCAAATTCTTCTTTGGTGCAGTGTCCTGTAGCATGCACAAGGGGCTTTCTACTAGTGAGTGTCCCAGCTTGGCCCAACTCCAGGAGGCATGACTGAAAGCTCCAAGCCTCTGAAGTTTCCCAACTGGGAGGACATTTATAGGTTTGTGAAAATAGCATGGGGGACTACTGTAAAGTGGTTTCACTTTAGCATGCTTCCCAGTGCAATTTTTGTGCCAAGGAGTGGGTCAGCTACTGATGTCTTGTGGTCAAGCAATCCCTGAGGACTGAGCAATCCCTCAGGAGCATAGCTCCTGAGGTATGGAATACAGATGTCATGGTCCTGGCAGGATCTACCCCGATCACTGGTGACTCTGAAGATGGTGCTTCAGAAGCAGAAAACTAACTGAAGCCCTTTCTTTACTTATATTTAATCCAGAACATAGCACTCCAAAGTTGGCTTCAGAGCCTCTTTTGTTTGCCCACTGCTCTTATCCTCCATCTGCATAGGATGGAGTGTGATTCAGATCACACTGGATAGAGTATGATCCAGATCAGGAGCCCCCTGATCTGGATTGGTGGTAGATCTCAGTTCAAGTAGTCACTGGTTTATCAATCTTGTTTTACAGAGTAACATGAAGGAAAAGCCTGTGTGTCTCAAGGATACCATACGGCAATATAACAATTCTTGATCACTGTGCAGTGGCACTAGATTCTTGGAAAATATGCACATAAATACTGAATTTGTTGAGCAGAGAGAAGAGAAGGAAAATGGAGGATGATGGGGAGGAGGAATGTCTTAGGCCAGCTTGAAATGAAATAGATGCTAATGAATAGTGCAGGATTTTACACATTTTGCAATTTAACTATATCCAATTGTGCTTTTTAATGAGAAGAATCAGTTCTGAATTCACTCTCCATGACATTAGTGGAGTAGCCACAGGTACATAGGTTCTATTGTTTATGTTTAAGTATATTCTTTAACAAGAGATGTTGATGGTCTACAAAGTTCCTAATTTATTTGCTGACCTTCATCTTTGAAGAGACGTCCATAGCCTGACATTTCTAGATATGCTTTCTTAAATTGCACGTTGTTCTTGTGCTCCTGATGAATCTTTGGAAAAGTTAAGGAAATTTCTGGAGAACAAATAAAACAAAGATGTATTTTGGGTTATTTGTCTTTTCTAGGGGTATGTATGAATATTTGAAGGTATTCGAAATTTGATTGAATCTACCTGAACTTCAACATTCGAATTAGAATTGAATGTCCATAAATTCAAATTTAAAGATTTGAACAAATTTTGGATCTATTCAGATATGTACGGATGCGTACGGGATACGTAATGATGCAAAAGGGCACATACAAATGTAAGTGCAAATTTCAATCAAAAATTCAAATGAATTTTGTTAAATTTGAATTTTAAAGATTCAAATAAAATCAAATTTCTGGGTGTTCAATTTGAATAGAATAGAATCCCAAAAATTGCATTCATGCACACCCCTAGTCATTTCATTTCATTTCCTTCATGTTACTTCTAGCTAGGAATGGTAAGGGAAATAGCCTCTTAAAACAGTTCACTTGGACCCTTTCTGCACCTACCCTTTGATCCACATCTTGGAGCCTCTGGTTTGAATTCTGGGTCCTCTCGTTCACTTTAATCTAGATCTAAGAAGATCTGGATCTAAGGAATGGGTACTTCCCTTAATCTGGATCTAGTAAATCTGGATTAAGGGAAGTACCCAATGTGTTTCCGTGGGTGGTCTCGCACCCAATAGCAATGGGTGCTAGCCTCCCTGCTGTAGAAACACTGGAGCATCCATTTGCAAATCCAGATTGACCCACAAGGGGTCTGCCTGTCACCCCAGGTGTTTCGGGGGACAGGGGGTGCAATCTCCAAAGTCCCTCTGAAGTCCCTCCGAAATCCCTCAGAAGTCCCTCTGAAGGCAACTTCGGAGATTAGGGGCACCCATGGGGGGGGGGAGCCCCAAAGCCTAGGCTTCAAAGTCATTTCAAAGCCATTTTGAAGTTGCTTCAAAGTTGCCTTTGGAGATTAGCAAAGGCTCCAAAGTCCCTCCAAAGGCAACTTCAGAGATTAGCAAAAGCTCTGAAGACAAACTCCTTTCAAGAGCGTGCATATTAATTAGCTCCTTGTGAGCAGAAATGAGTCAGCCTCATTAATATGCACCTCTTTCCATGCCTGAAGGTAACAGTCCTCTTTGTTCTCCCTTTGTTCTCGGAGGTTTGTCTTCGGAGCCTTTGCTAATCTCTGAAGTTGCCTTTGGAGGGACTTTGGAGCCTTTGCTAATCTCTGAAGGCAACTTTGAAGTAACTTCGAAATGGCTTTGAAATGACTTTGAAGCCTAGGTTTTGGGGCTTCCCCCCCATGGGTGCCCCTCCCCCTAGCCTCCTCTAGACCCCATTGCCAAATTAACGTGGAAACAGGCTCCCTTTAATCTGGATTTTCTGGTTGAAGACCCCATTGTAGACCCCATTAATGGGGGCTACAGAAAATCCGGATTAAAGGCTGAGATGTACCCATATAATCCGGATTTCCCCAGCGGCAGTGGAAACAAATGTGACCCAAATGGGTGCCATGGTGGAAATGGGGTCATCTGTCTCACACCCAAATGGGTCCTTAATGGGTGCAAAAATGGGTACTTTCTGCCAGTGGAAAAACATCCATTAATATGGATCACAAAGGCCCTGCCTCCTGTTAGTCCTGCTCCATCTGCACAAGACAGAGCAGATTCCAGACTATGAGGCCCTTGATCTGGATTTCTTGTGAACCTGTTGTTCCTAAGCTTTGGAGATAGAGAGGAACAGTTGTGAAGCTGTCCGGAACTTCGCAGCCATGGGGAGGCAAGGGCTAGATCAGCATAGCCAGTGCAGATGAAGCTGATCCAGCCCACACCTCCAACTAATCCCGATCAGTGGCTTCAGTTATTCCAGACTTACTGATGCAGAAAACATCTATCTTTACATATTCACTGATTTACTCACTTCCATGTTTTTCTCTGTTTCTTGGGAAATATAAGAATAAACTTACAACTTTTGCCACACAGAGAAAAGAAAGTCAAGCAATAGATTGACAACATCTTTTCCTGCAGGATATCCAGATGCAAGAGGGCAAAGTTCCAGTTGTTTAGAAGAAGGAATTTCAGCAAGAGTGTCAATGCCTCTGGGCATCCTAGAAAAGAGGATACCCAAGGAGTGAGTAGACAAGAAAGGCAGCTAGGGAGATATCTGAGCAACAGTGACAGATGCTGGATGGCAGCATGATTGAAACTCTTGCTCCTGCCTGACAAAATTAATTTTCCAAACAGGTGCACAGTTAAAATATGTACTTCTGACCATCCTCCAGGGTATTCCTTGTTCACATCAATCCTAATTTTGTGTTAATAAAAATCTCATGACAGCTGTAGAATTTGGGATGTGCAAAACGTCTTGGAATGTTACCCCAAACAGTGGCCTGGATGCCATGTGAGATGGAGTCAACAGCTAAACTGGAAGTGCCGGGGCAACAGGGAAGGCATGAAGCAGTAAATGCCATGAAAGTTGAGAAAACTCTGCCATGATGTGCTCTCCAGAAGACCTCCAGATTTGTGCAATATGCATGATATAAACTTAAAAATAAACTGGTGGTTGGGTTGATGATGATCTCAGTGGTAAAAGGAGCTCCTACATAGGCATTTGGCTACAGTAAATTGTATCCAGTGGCCAAGAAGTGAAAAATAGGACTACCAGATTTCAGCCAAGTGGGTGAAAAGCCTGAGAACCGTGACATCTGCATACCAGTGCCACCCTCAGTGGTACAGCACTCTGCCAACATCACTTGAGTGCCACCAAGCAGCACCTTCTGAAGAGTGCTTCACACAAAGCAGAAAAATAACTCTGGAGGCAGCTATGCAAGCAAGTTATTGGTGCTGCATTTCACATGGGAATATTTTTCTTGCTTAGAAAGTAGCCAACTTCCAGGGCCATTTCCAGGACAATGAAAAATACCACTATGCTGCATCTTTGAATCTAGAGAACTTTCTTCCCATAGAATAGAAGAGGGTGCCATTGTGGGAACAAGTACCCACGGAAGTAATGGTAGGGTGTGAACAAGATCCTATGTTCTCCTCTTGCTGAGTGGAGCAGTAACACTCAAGCAGAAATGAATATATAATGTATTTTGACTGCACATATGTCTTTGGTACTCCCTTCCATAGTGTCTCATGACGCCACTGTAAGAAAGATTTGTGATGGTGGAAAAAAGTGCTTCATAGCAGGTAGAATAAGGTTTTCAAAGTCACTGATTGTACACATGTTTAGGCTCATTTCGATGTGAATTTCAGACACAAGGGACAGGCTCCAAATTAAAAAAAATAAAACTCCTCCTCCCATCAACAGTTTCCACCTTCCAGTTGGACTTTCATGAATGGAAAGTCCACAAATAGAACAGATAGAAATAAAAAGGTGTGAGCAGTCAGATCTGAAGATGGACTAAAGGAGGTTAAAGTGAAGGTGTGACCACAGCCTGTGTGACCCTTCCATAGATGAGAAAGAAGAACTCTCAGGTCTACTCACTGCTTAGTTGTATTGGGGCTAGCTGTAGATATCCAACCAATCAAATCGCAGCCAGGAAAATTCCCAGGAGATGCGGTTACTGATTGGCTGTCCTCCCTGAGGAGAATCGGCCCTCCTGTGCTTTGTGCTGAGGATAGCAGCCATCTAACAGGTTTGTATAAACAGTCAACATACTGTCCTTAAAAGTATAAAGGGAAAAGGAGAAAGTTTTCTCACAGACTGCATCACATCAAAGCGTAAAGCTTTTTTTATTCTTTAGCAGAGGCAACAGATTAAAGCATCTATGATTCCTATGCTTCCCCTCCCCCAGCTGCACCAAGTAGGCTTGCCCCGGAATTTTAAGCATGACCCAAAGGTGAACAAATTTCAATGGAACATTTTAGTTGCTCCTTTTCCTTCCTCTTACTGTCAGTTCCCCAGGGAACAAGGTCCCTTCCAGACTAGCGGAAAGAAATCCGCAGTTAGCAGAAAAATCGCAGTTTACCTGGCTGCAAAGTGATGACTCATTGTTGCCACCAAAAATGCAGGCCCACAGCTTCCTCCTTGGCATCTGTGAGACTTCTGTGGCATGCGGGGTGAGGCACACGTCACGTGGGATGGGGCAGCCAATGGGTGCTGAGCAGCTCAGCTCTCATCTGTTGTTCTTGCTGTCCTGTCCGGGCAGGTGGGAAACTTCAATTTACTGATGCAGTTTAAAAAACCCAATATGATCATACCCACAGTTTCTCAAGTGCAATTATGCTCAGAGTAACAAAATGGACTTCGAATCCATTTAATTATCTAATTCCCACAACATATTACTTTTGCTATTTCAACAAATTAAATTGGTCAGAATTTATATGTTTAAGCTATTGTGGGAGTTGAATTATAATAACCAGGCAATATGTTTGCCTTCATTTCCAAACATTCTAGATATTAATTAGCCTAAATATGAACTAATGTTTGGGTAGAAATATGATGGGTTTTCTGTACTTTTATTTATGACATCAATTTTATGACTTCTGCTTTCTTTTGTGAAATTATTGGGAAGGAAGGAAGGAAGGAAGGAAGGAAGGAAGGAAGGAAGGAAGGAAGGAAGGAAGGAAGGAAGGAAGGAAGGAAGGAAGGAAGGAAGGAAGGAAGGAAGGAAGGATTTTGTTTGACAGAACAGGAAGCTAGAAGCAGCCAAGAAAGGAGTGGCTCATTGGAAGGGGCAAAAAATTATCTCACTGAGTAGACATTACAGAATGTTTTTTCTTGTATAATAGCATGGATACAAACAAACAAACAAACAAAAACCCTGCTTCATCCATGACATTTTTGAAGCATATTAAGCCCTAAACATCTTAATTTCTCCATTTCTCCATTTTTGTTATTTCCAAATAGGCAAATATCACCCTATATCATTTGTCACAGGGTGGTATCTTACTAACTGTGTTTCCATTTTGGAGCCTGAAGTTGGGCCTCTGGGCAGAAACCACCCTGCAGAGGAGGCGCCTCTGCCAGTGACCAGGCTGAGAAAGGACAGGTCTTCACTGCAACCAAAAACAGAAGGGGGACAGCAGCGTATGGCTCCTCAGATCCATGGAGGTTAGGGATGTGCACGAATGGGATGTTTTGCATTCAATTCCTAATGAACTGAATGTTAGAAAATTCATATTCATTCGAATAGATCCCCTTCGAATGTGGTAGGATTCTATTCAATTCATACGAATTTGTACAAATATCCGATACATAAATGATACAAATTAATACATATCCAATATGAATGAATACGTTTCCGATATTTATCCGACATGAACACATATGTATCCAATACGTATATTGTAACATATCTGCTCTGAAAGCATCAAATCCAGCCTGAATCCACTTTTAATCCACTCTTAATCTGTGTCAAATTCATTCTGGATCCGTTGCAGATGTGACTGGCGCAGCCACATTCCCACCTCCAAAGTTTAACGAATGTCTGAACTACTAGTAGAAATGTCTGAAACATTCGTATTCATACATTCATGTATGAAAGTTGTAACATTCGGTTTGTGTCCGAATGTCAAAATTTGTCTGAATTTGTACAAATGACAAATGTTACGAATATTCATGCACGTCTCTAATGGAAGTGTCCCAAAAGCGTAAGTGGAGATGCAGCTCCTTACAGACAAGTTTTTATTTTGTTTTTTAAGATTCCAGCACTATCAAATGCTGAGGGCTACTGGACCATAAGGGGTTTTAGTATACTATGAAAACATTTAAGTGCAGTGCTTTTGAAATATTGTGTGGTGTACAGCAGGACTAAGGAACCTCCATCATTTTTTTCGGACATTAGAGCCCATCATCTGTGGCCATTAAGCATGATGGTTTGCCCTGATGTAGTTTAGAGTCCAAACACTTTTGGAGGTTGACAGATTTTAATTCCTGTTATATAAGCTCACTAGAGGAAGAAATTGGCCATCTGCAGCTCCAGATGTGTGACCACAGCAGGTGTGTCTTACTGACAGCAAATGCTAAAAAGTGTTCAGTAGGCTTGCAAGTTAAGGCATAATTTTCTTAGCATCCAAATTACCTCCAACATTCCAGTAGGATGATTTTAACGATGAAATTGAAGCCTAGTAAATACTACTATGCTTACAACTGACCTATTTATTCCAGTCTGTGAGAAGATGGGGGATTGCTACTGCCTTTAGCTCTTGCAAGTGGACTCCCAGGAGTGGTCTGGTTAGCCACTAGGGGCACAGAATGTCCAAGAGATTTTGAAAGTGTGATTTTGGAGGGCAACAAACATGTCTATACTATTTCAAAGATAAACAGCTTCTTCTACATAAGCAAGAATCCACAGCATCATATGACTTCTTAAGAGCATATACCTAAAAATGAGCATGTTTGCAAATCTCAGCTTACTTATTGCATCACTGTGTTTCACTGCTTCACTCTAGGGGTGTTTTTGCACTTTCCTTCCCATCTACTGTACAGGAAAGGAGTGTGATTAACCGTTACTTAGCGCTTGCACTTGGTGTGCTAGTCAACTTTGGCCATTCCCTCCCCTGGGATCAAATACTTACATTTTTCAATCCACGGCCCAGTCCTCTTCTGGGTGCCATAATTTTGGGTGTGGCACCCTCTGTGACTGTGCATGTGTCAGTGCCATTGCCTTGATGATGCAGATGCTCTGCACATGCACAGTCACATCTATGGTCATCCAAGGTTCCAGTATACTTGCGCGGCACATCAGATAACCCTGGAACAAGAGTGAATGTTCACTGCCCCGGATGCTTGAGGTATGCTTTTGGGTAAGTTTTGTTAATGTGTGGAGCACAATTGTGTGCTACACACCTAATTAACAGCACACTTCTGGTGAGGGCAGGCATGCTTGAAGGCTGTAACAGTTGACTCCAGGTGTGGATGTTCTTCACCAGGAGTTCACTAATCATGCACTAGAGGCCAAAGTACAAATAGATTTCTGATCAATAGACTAGTCTTGATCAACACTCAGGATTCCATGTGTCATGCCCCATTCAGCCTCCTTGGAGGAGGAAGTTCTGCCTGCAATGCCACCACAGGCTGAGGAGCAATCACAGCATGGCATTGCAGACATTGAGGGGTTAAGGCCAGTCTCAGGTGAGCATGCAGACAGCTCTGATGATGAAACTACAAGCAGTGGGCCTCATGAAAGGCCTTCCCCTCACCTGCTGAGACAACAGAAGCAGCTGAAGCGCAGATCAGAACGATTAGCTCAGTGGAATCATGGGCGGAGTAATGATTCCCCTACTTACTGAGCAAACACACCTTGCTTCAATGTTGCAGACAATCTCATGCAAGTCCGTGTAACTCTGTGCCTGTGCTCTGACTTTGGACTCCTTGTGACTTGCTGACCCTTTGGACTGATTGACTGACCCTTGCTGACTTTCTGGACTCCTTGAACCTGGATTGGAATTGACCTTGAGTATGCCTGTGCAAATGTTTGCCTATTTGCCTTGCTTGCCTGAGACATGACACTATGGTAGCTTCTTGCCATATCTCACCATATCTCAGCAGCAACTTACCTGTTTGTCTAGTGAGCAGCATTTACAATTGCCCTGTGGAGACTACTGCAAACTAGCCAAGTACTCTCCCTTTATTTTGTTGTTTCGAATGCACGTGGCCAGCACCCCAAAGTCCCCAGAATGCCATCATGTGTGCAGCTTACCATATGTGCAGGTAAACAGTGCTCTGATAGGAAATCTGAAGTCATTGCTGGATTCACCATAATAGCATTGCAACATGTTTTTTGCCCATTACAACTTGCCCTATATTGCAAATGCCTCAGGTATGTGTCTAGCTTTCCAAATGCAATGCTGAGAGGACTGAGGAGTTTGCCTTGTGTCTGGAGGTAGCTTGAGGAAAACATCAAATAATGTGTCTTTTGTGGCTGGTTTAAGAATACCATTGGTCTTTTGGGACATGTCATTATATTGCCAACTGGCTTGAAATAAGCCTTCAAATTAGACAGGCGCTAAACCTAAATGAGAATTTTGCAATACGGATGACTCATTCATCTTTACAGTGACATTTCAGTGCCTGCTTAAAAGCAATCTGTGTTGAAACTCTTATTAATATGAAAGAAGCAAGGACAGTGTGGAGCTGACAGTTATTCTTTTTAATGTATATGTTTAATTGAAGACTACTTGTCTGTTGCTCACATACGTAGAATATTGCCTCAGTTAGGTGGTACATTGAAAATACTACGTACATTTCAAAAGGACTTGCAGGCCGAAGGCTTTTATTCCTTCACTGAATGCTGCCAGGTAAATATCTCTCTTTTAAAAAATCCTGTAGTTATTTATTTAAAATTCTGCTCACTAGAATTGCCTGTTGAGGTAATGATTTAATTTTGCTGAGGACCTGAGAAAGGGTGGGAGACACTCATATTTTTACTCTGCTAGGAACCCGAGACAAGATGAAAAAGCTAAATAATTGGCTGTAGATAACAATTATCAGCTGAAATTAATTTACAATGTACTATATGCGTAAACCAATATGTTTCAGCTTTCTCTCCATACAGTATGTGGTATAATTTGATTTGCTTATATAATTAAAGAATATCCAATACTTCTCCCCAATCACCAGTGGTGTGGCACCTGGAAGCACAATGGTACTCCTGAAAGATTTCCAGAGTGACATCCCCCCCAAAAAAATCAGTGCCCCTGGTCTTGTGATCAGAGTGCTGGATTCTTATCTGGTAGTGTCCCAGTTTGATTCCTATGTGAAGCCAGCTGGGTGACCTTAGAGTAGTCAACAGCTCTCTTTCTGAGTTCTTACAACTCCACCTACTTCACAGGGTTTCTGTTGAGGGGAGAAGAACAGAAGATTTGGCTGCCACTTTGAGTCCCCTTAAGGGTGAGGAAAGTGGGGTATAAAAGCACTCATTCCTTCTCTTCTTCCCCCTCTTCCACTTCACGAAATGACAAGAGTGTTTGTTTGTTTTCCTTTGAAAGGAGGAAACAGAGCTTAGGGGTGGTGCACAAATGCAATTTTCAGATTCAATTCAATTAGAATTTTTAATGTTCAAATTTGAATGAATACAGAAAAAAAAACAAATGTATTCAAATGCAAATCTTATATGAATACATTCATATCTATTCATACAAATATTCGATTTGTATTTGAAGATACGAATGTCGGCAACACTCCTATGTTCGTACACATCTATATGCACCTGTTTTCATCCCGTATACATCCTGTTTTCATCTCATACGTATCTGTACAAATAAAATGTGTACGGGTACATATGTAATGCATACGGATATGTACACATACAGATGTCTGAATAATTTGTAGGAATGATTTGAAACATTCAAATTCATTCAAATTTGAATGTCCAAATTCAAACAAATGTTTTAAATATTCCAGCACATCCGTATTATAGCTTAAATCCTCTTGAAGTAACATACTTTTAAATCAGAT
Organism: Aspidoscelis tigris stejnegeri; assembly: GCA_023333525.1. NCBI lineage: Eukaryota > Metazoa > Chordata > Lepidosauria > Squamata > Teiidae > Aspidoscelis > Aspidoscelis tigris. Next base: position 67,311,158 of record JALMGA010000005.1, read on the forward strand.
AATTCAGGGATCTTTTCAATTGTGCTGGATTCAGCTTTTAACAGGAAGCCATGGAGGAGTCAATAAACAGTTGGCTGTTTCCAGACATGTTTTAAATGCTGGCATCCCATTAGCAGGCCAGGGCAGGAAGACAACAGGTTTGATACCATATCAGATTACTGCAATACACTGCCCAGAAAGCCCAGATTTAACTTACAGCTGGATTTTCCATACAAGATGCCATTATCTTGCCAACATTTAGCTATGTACTAAATGGGTCAGATTGAACTGGCATTGCAGGGTCAGATTGGACACTTGGGAACTTACTGTGTGGGTAAATGATAAAAGTAAAGGGCCCTGCACAGTTAGCTTCTGCAAAGTTTGCCTTGACACTCTGCAGAGTGAGATAGCTGTTATCTGGCAGCCTCTTTGCAGAGCAATACTGGCTTTTTAAGAAAGCCAAAACCTTTCCCCATAGTGTCTGGTAAGGCTGTGGTCAGACACAGCAAAGAAAGACAAAACTAAAAGCACTTTTGAGGATGCTCAGAAATGGCTTCAAGGTGGAAAGGCCCCTCTTATGTTCTTAATAGCTGTCCAGGGCCCTATTCACACTTCAGCCCATAGTGCATGATTTGGGAACTTCTGGGGAAGAGCATCTGCACTTGGAGGAGGCTGCTACAGCCTCCAAGTGCCCCCTTCCTTCCCAGAAGTTCCCTAATCAAGCCCCACACCTTTACCAATGGTAACCAAAAGCTTTACTGGAGTGTCAAGGCAGCAGCCATTCACACCTCTTCTGGTGCTTCGGGGACATTTGAGGTACCATGCAAGTATGCTGGCACCTCAGACAACCATAGACATGACTGAATGTGCACATTGCACCAGTGTCGTCATGGTGATGGTGCTGATACATGCACACAGTTGCACAGGGCGCCACTAGCACTCCAAGTATAAGCGCTAGTCTACATTAATCCATCACACTCCTTTGCCATCCAGAGGATGGGAAGTGAGAAAACTCTAGGTATGAATCTTGTCTGAGAACAGTTGGCATTGAATCTTGGACCTCTGGCTTCATGAAATAATAGCACTCAGTCTCTACACCTCTGCACAGTTTTTATTATTACTGTATATTTATTACTGTTATTCATAAAAAAGCATAAGGGCATTTATTTTGTTTTCAATACAAGGACATATTCAAAATAAATAAATAAATCTATCTTTACTTACAGAAGTCTTTGGAATTTCTAGCCTAGGATTATTCTCCAAAATAGATTTCATGTGAAATAGTAACAGTTTATTCATTTTAATTTTATGATAGGATATGTCAACAAACAAATGTTATATAGCGTTGTTATTTTTGCAGAAAACCATGATAACTGGAATTTGGGAAGAGCAAAAAGGAGAATACCTTAGGAAAAAACATTACCAGTATTTAATTTTTATTTTTCAGAAAACAACATTAAAAATGCTATATTGAAGTTTATTTATTGCACTAATTGCTGATGGCAAAATTGGTGGGATTTAATGAGTTTTCTGGTTTGCTTTGTTTTTCAGTGTAAACTTAAGAGATAACAAAGCTCTCACTATACTTTCTCATGCTCATTGAATTTGTGCGGCAGAAACATTCAGTAAAGAATATCCTGGCTGCCATGGTCTTATGTTCGCATGTGTGTCTGCATAGCAGGCAGCCAAACTCAAATCCACACATGTACCCATACAACTTAGTATTTTTGTTGTCAGCCAATGGTTGAAGCTTCCTTTTCCTCCTTCAGTCAATGGGGAAGGCTGCTCACATCATGGTTTTAGGGGTGTGCATGAAGTGAATGGGAGAGAAATGGCTTCAAATTTGCTTTAAATGTTTGGCGATTCCTGCTGCCGTCAGTTGTGCCTCTGAATCTGATCCGAACCCAAGCCAAATCTGCCCTGGAGGTGACTGGGGCAGCCACTTCGACAGTAATGAAGCTTCGAACAAAGGCACAAAAGCTTTCACTTTGCATGCAAAGGTCAGCCTTCAAATATACCAATATTTGATTTGAATGCAAAGTTTTGCACATTCACAATTCGCACGAATTGCGAAGGCAACAAACAGTTTTCACTGATCCCTGCATGGGATGTACTTTTTCCATGCTACGCTGCATGTGAAATGATGCAACTCAGCTTTAAGGCACCCATAAAATACCTAAGTGCACATGCTGGTCTGGAAGGCACATTTACTGCTAACCGAAAAGGACTAGCCCCTATTATTTTAAATTGTATGTATAATGCTGTCATTCCACACAGGGAAATATTTAAACCTGCATTATTCTGCAACCCTAAGAACAAGGGCAAATCAGCATTCATAATGAATGAGCAGAACCACAGCTGCTAACTTCCAAATCCTTGCAAGCAAAACCAGAACTCAAGCGACTGATGCAACCTTTGGATAGACCCCTTCAGAACACTGCAGCATTGAATCTAAAATGCTTCTTTGCCTTACAACCCCCCACAATGTCAATGCATTTGTCTTCGGGAAAAGGGAATACAACATTTGGTAGACCAGTGCTACAGCTACTGTGTCGCTCAGTCAGTTTGCCGCCATAGGAAGAAGGAAAATATAATGCTCTGTTTTAAAGTCCAGTGTTGTTAACAAGAGACGGGGTGGGAGCCCAAGTGGGATATGTGTGGAGATTGAACAAAGGTACGGCCCACGTCATGACAGCAAGCATCACCACAGCAACTCCAATGATGTTTGTGCCCAAACCAGCTTTTACCTAAGGAAGACGAAGAAGGAGGAAGGGAACGTTAGCAGAACAAGTGCACACAAACGACACTGTCAAGATAGATGGAGTCTTGTATATCTCTGGTCACTTCTCATATGTTTTCATATATATCCAATATATATGTTGCATTCCTATTTGGCCCTAACTAAAACAACAAATAAGCGTTCCTAAAAGGGAAGGAGAAGCTGTTTCTTCAGCAAAGGCTAGAGGAAAGATGGGTGCCTTCACCAGAAGTATACAGTGAGGGTGTCTGAGGATCTAGAGGGGACACTGTGCCATAATCTGGGGCTATCACTGAGAATGCCCTCTCACACGTCCCTCCTGAGGGTAACGGCACAAGCAAGAGCATCTCCCTGGCACAGCTTAAGGCTGGGGAAGGTATGTATGGGAGAAAGGGTTCTTTTAGATATTTGGAATGTAGGTCATTTAGGATCTTATAGGTTAATGATAAGAAACTCAGTCGGGCTTGGTAGTGAATTGACAGTCAATGCAGTTTTTGTATGGTCCATGTGATATGTGTCTGGTCAGCGTGTACAGTCAGCAGTCTCATTGCTGCATTCTGCCTCAGCTGTAGTCTCCAAACCATCCTCAAGGGCAGCCCCTATGGAGAGCACAATACAATAGCCCAGGCTGGAAGTTACCAGGATGTGGATTACTGCAGCCAAACTGTCCCTGTCCAGAAAGGACCACAGTTGGCCAATCATCCAAAGCTGGAAATAGGTGTTCCTGGACACCTCTTCTATCTGAGCTTCTAGTGTCAAGAGAATCCAGGATTAGCCCCATATTTCACACTTGACCCTTCTTGGGCAATGAAAGCTCAAGGACAGGATGCCTCCCTTGGACCCTGAAACAATTTATTGACCCCTATCCAGTGTTATATATTGAGTCTGTGCAAGTGTACCAGAATCCTGGAATCTGGACCAGGCAGTGCTAGAGATCATTTACAACAATGGAACTTTGCACTCAGGTCGGAGACCCATTTCACGTAAGGTATGCTAACTCATTTTCAGGTGTTATAAGTAAGAAGTTATTTGACTAATTTGCCCAGCTCTAAAAGTTGTTTCATTGCCATTTCCTGTGTAAAACTTTTTAAAACTTTAATGAAGAAACTTCGTATCAAGATCGGCCAAGTGTCTCTCCCTCCCTTGCCATCAGCTCCAATCTGTTCCCAGTTAAACCAGAACAGTAGTCCTAAAGAAACCTGCATGTTTGTGAGAACACTACTAAAAACATACATCTAGAGCAGGGGTCGGCAAACTCATTAGTCAAAAGAGCCAAATATCAACAGTACAATGATTGAAATTTCTTTTGAGAGCCAAATTTTTAAAACTTAAACTATATAGGTAGGTACATTGTTATTAACTTGATTAGGTACTCCTAAGCTGGAAGAGCCACAGTCAAGGGGCCAAAGAGCCGCATGTGGCTCCCGAGCCGTGGTTTGCCTACCCCTGATCTAGAGCAATTCTGTAATACCAGGCAACTACTGCTTTTCAGCATCCATCGTTAGATGGCAGAGATGTCCCTCCTGGATTCCAGGGTGGTACATCTCCAATTGTTCCCCTCCCAAAGAATCTATGGGATGTTGTTGCACTCCCAAAGACCTACTTGAGGCAAGATCATGCTACCTCACATCCTGACCACTTCAATATCTCACTGAATTCAGTTGATATGAGTGGTGAGATGTCTGAAGTGGTTACTTGTACCTATGTATCAACAGTGATCCATGAGGTGCTGACAATCATGAAGGTGCTTGGCTGGTGGCAGCTGAAATCTCCAGCTGCAATGTCCAGAGCACACTGACAAAGTGTCTCACTGCCCTTCAGACTGTCCTACTGGTCTGAAAGCAAATGTGGTCTAGATCTGGTATTTATAACTTTGCTTTCATTCATGCACTGGAAAGATAACTTACCATGTCAATAACATTCAAGTGGCCATATGCAAATACAATGGCATTGGGTGGATTTGCTACAGGTAGCAGGAATGCAAATGAAGTGCAGAGAGTTGAGGGGATCAAAATATAAAGGGGATTCACATGGATGGCTTCAGCCTGATGGAAAGATAAATGGCAACAACTCATGACATACATTTACTAGGAAATTAGCACACAAAACACAAACGTGAGCTTTGAAGCCAATGATTGCTAAAACACGGCTAAACTGCGGTTTAAAAATTAAATAAGCATTAAGCAATACCTGATGCCAGAAAAAGATTTGTAGTATAAACAATTTGAAAAATCCTGATACCCTTGTAACAGATGAAGAATTCAAGAGACATTCTAGTAATATAGCACAACACTATGACAGTGTTGTGGAATCTGTGGTCCTCCAGATGAGTTACAACTTTTCTTATGCCCTACCAGCCATTGGCCATGCTGACTGGTGCTGATGAGATTTAGGATCCTAAAACATTTGGAAGCTCACAGCCAAACAACTCCCTTCAGGAAAAAGTACTCAGCAGAAAACACAGATTTCTAATGTGCATCTTGTTTTAATAGGGTATGGGGCGGGATAGAAATGTAAATAAATAAATTCTATTGAACATTGGATACCCAAACTCACTTTTTGGTATGATTTTTCCACACAGAAATTGTTTTAATGCACAGTAAAGCTTGTGTGTAGCTCAGCACTTAGGCATACAGCTTTCTTTAATGATTCAACTGAAAATGCAATCCATGTTACAGCAATGCTTGCTGGATTATACTTCTTTAAATAATTTTAAAATCTAATATTTGGTGAATATACAGATGAATTAATGGCCATTTACTGCTGAATCCAGTGCCTGCTTTTAATCAAGAGCAGTCTAATCTCTAGAATTAATGCAATCTCATACTCTGTGGACTTAGTCATAGCCCACAGGAAAGGACCATGGCTAACTTATTACACTACATGAAGAGGGTCCCAGGTAGGGGTGTGCGCGAATGAAATTTTTAAAAATTGGTTTGATTTTAATTGGATATCTGAATGTCTGGATTCGTATGAACAGAGAAAAACTGAATGTGTTAAAATTTGCACTGATTTGAATACATTTGTCTCTATTTGTATGAATATTCAATATGAATTTGATGATAGAAATGTCAACAACATTAGTATGTATCCTTATGCATCTGTACATATCCCGTACATATCTGTACGGATGCATACGGATATCAATAAGATACGTACCGATACATATGTATTGTGTATGTACCTGTACACATACAGATGTCCAAATTATTTGAATGAATGATTGAAAATATTTGTATTCATTCGAATATTTAAAAACGAATGTCTGGCCATTCGATTCGAATTTGACTGAATTCAATTAAATAACGATTATTTGAATATTTCAGCATTTCCACATTTGGCTGCTAGTAACTGATCTGAAATCTAGAAACTGTATCTGTTAATGCTGACAGTATTAAACTGGAAGTACCAATGCTCTGACTTGTTAAGCAGGAACTTTCAGTATTTTCTTTGCTCTTTTAGGTCTTGTTTGCAGTTTTTCTTTTTAAAGTGCTTTTGCAGTCCCCCCCTTCTCCAACCATTGTGGATGGACCATTCTAGAGCCCATCTGTCTTACAAAGTTTACTCACCAATGGGGCTAGAATAGGCAAAAACATTGTGATAGTGGCAGGATTGCTGGCTACTTCAGTTACTGAGGTGACAATCAGTGATGATATGAGAATAACCAGCCAAACAGGTAAGGATCCCAAGGGAGACAGTTTGCTTGCTATCCAGGCAGAGAGTTTGGAGACCTGTGGAAAGGAATGCTTGCATAATTATCAGTATTATGGAATACATATTAATATAATAGAAGCAACTGAAAGAATCTATGGATTAAGAAGAAGAGTTGGCTTTTATACCCTGCTTTTCTCACCCATTTAAGGGGATTCAAAGCGGCTGACAAAGTTTCCTGTCCTCCTCAGAACAGATACCCTGTGAGGAAGGTGGGTTTGTGAGAGCTCAGAAAGAGAGGTCCAACTAGCCCAAGGTCACCCAGCTGGCTTCAGGGAGGAGTGAGGAATCAAACCCAGTGACTAGGGGCGTGCATGAATGATATTTTCAGGATTTGATTTGATTCAAATCAATAATCCAAAGATTCAAATTGATTTGAATGCTTAAAATTCAAATGTATTCACATTCAATTTGAATCCAATTCATTCATATGAATATTCAATTCATATTTGAGCATAGGAATGTCGACAGCATTCATGTCGACAGTGAGCCAGTTTGGTTTAGTGGTTAGGGAGCGGGACTCTTATCTGGGAATACTGGGTTTGATTCCACCCTCCCCCATGAAGCCAGCTGGGTGACCTTGGGCTAGTCACAGCTCTCTTCTGAGATCTCACAGCCCCACATACCTCACTGGGTGTCTGTTGTGGGGAGAAGAATAGAAAACCTTTGCCAGCCACTTTGAGTCCCCTTAAATGGGTGAGAAAAGCGGGATAGAAAAGCCAACTCTTCTTCATATGTGTTGGTACTCATCCATACGCATCTGTACGCATCCCATTTTTATCCTGTACAACATCCCATTTTCACCCCGTATGTATCTGTAAAAATGCATAAAGATATGAATAAGATGCGTACGGATACGTAAGTAATGCGTACGTACCCGTACGCATAATAATGTCCAAATAATTCGTATGAATAATTTGAAAGAGTCAAAAATTCATTTGAATGTTAAATTCGAATGTACAGACATTCAATTTGAATTTGTCCACATTTGATCAAATTCAATCGAATTTTGAATGTTTTGAATATTCATACACATCCCTACCAGTGACTAGAAGACGAGTCAGGCACTCTAACCACAAGACCAAGCTGGCTCATTAAGTGTTCCACAGGCAGGCTGTCTGACACTATAGGATGGATGGGATGGGAAACAATGTTGCGACTGCAGGGCTCAGTTACAGCAGAATCCACACCACTACATTAGCACCATCATGTTCACAAACCTCCTGCCATTCCTGGCCACATAAATGTCACACCTGAGGAACCATTTTTTCACAGCTTTAGCGGTTCCAGGCAGGACAGCTAGTTTTTGCAAACACAGAAAAAGCACTAGGAAGTTGTGGAGCAGCACCAGGGTACAAGAGCCGGAGTAAGCACTATCCCATGACAGTGCTTTTAGACCGGCATCCAGACACTGTTTAGTTATTCTGCTATATCTGGATATTCAGAATAAAGCATGCTATTGCATTATATGAAAGTGGAATTTTATAGGACAGGGATGGAAATTCTGTGAACTCCAGTTTCTCTTGAATTTTATTCCCATCAGCCACAAAATATCATGACCAACAGTCAATCGTAATGATTTTGTTGTTTGTACTTTGCACATTGTATGTTGGTCCACAGAGAGGGCCTTTTTAGTAGCAGCCCCCAGGGGAGGTATGTCAGGCACCTACAATATATATCTTCTGGTTCTGGATCAAAATATACTACTTGTTGTTTTCCTTTATATTGTTGTGACCCACCCGGGGACCTGGGTGAAGAGTGGTATATAAATCCTCATTAAATAATACAGTTTGAAGAGATAAAAGGGAGGATGGTGAAGGAGAAGGAGAAAAGCGGGGCTTTTCTACCTTTCCTTTCTCATCCATTTAAGGGGACTCAAAGCAGCTGACAAAGCTTTCTATTCTTCTCCCCACAACAAAACACCCTGTGAGGCAGGTGGGTCTGTGAGAACTCTGAAAAGAGCTGTGACTAGCCCAGAGTCACCCAGCTGGCTTCATGGGGTAGTGTGGAATCAAACCCGGTATTCCCAGATAAGAGTCTGGCTCCTTAACTACAAGACCAAACTCCATCCAGACCTTTGTCCCCTCTTGCTGCTGCACTGATTTGGCTGTGTGGGTTACCAGTAACTTTGGAGCTTCTTTAGCTTTTTTCTCTAAATCTATCTTGACTCTGGAGTGTTAAATATGTTGTCAAAATCTGCCTTACCTCACAACCTTCCGCCAATGCAAATCCTCCACCAACAAGAATGGCAATTTCCCAGGGCATGCACGACTGGAATTCTTTCCAAGTTATCAGTGGAGTATAATCATAAACAACTAGAGATGAGGGTAAATAAATAAATAAATAAATAAATAAATAAATAAATAAATAAATAAATAAATAAATAAATAAATAAAAAGTTTAGCAGGAGGAACGTCTGTTATTTCATTCGCTCATTCTTACTGATGAAGGGTGTAGTGTACTTTGCTACAGATAATGAGAAACAATTGTTCATGCAAGCAGTAAGAGACAAGAACAAAACAAGAGCCCATTTGGAACAGGAAAGATGCTCAGACTTTGCTAAACAGCACTGACAAGCATTGTATGTTCAGAACTATTTGCTCAATATTCTCGCAAATATTTCCCAGTGCTCATGTTTCATTAGGTGTCACTTGCAATGCATCATGTGGTTGGCAGCCTTGTACTCTCTCTTGTATAAATTCTTTCTGCTTGCAAAATGTCTAGCATTACTAGGGTGTGTCTGTACGTACATGATGTGAGCAATGAGACTAATATATATTTATTTTATTTTTATTTTATTCAAGACATTTCTATTCTGTTTTCCATTAAAACATTTCAAAGCTGTTTACAGAGCATTAAAAACAAAGGTTAAAGTAGTAAAAATTAAAACATGTTAAAAATGAATGGGCCAGGGCAAAAACTTTCACAAAGGGAATGCCTGCATAAAATAGGTCTTTAATAGGCACTTGTAACTTTTAAGTGTAGGTGCTTGATGAACAGTGGGGAACGCATTCCCAAGGGAAGGTGCCATCACTGAAAAGGCCCAACTGCAAGTTATCACAAGATGGCATTCTGTATTACATGGAACCTGTGTTTATTATGTAAGACCACTCCAGAGCAGGGGTGTACATGAATATTCAAAAACTCAAATATTCAATTTGAATGTGATGGATTTCATCATTCAAACTTGAATTGGATTTTCAAAAATCCAGATTTGACATTTGAACTCGAATATGGATTTTTGAAAATCCGATATGGATTTTTGAATGATTGAAATGTGTAGATTTGTATCTGTCGTATAAGAATCTTTCTGAAAATTATCCGCATCTTGTGCTAAAAATACGGGATTAAAACAGGATGTGCAAGGGATAATAGGATGCATACGGATTTTCCCGGCATGCACACAGATACGTAAAATGGATATAAATGTTGTTGACATTCGTATTTCTAAATACAAATCTAACATTTGAACATACGGATTTGAATGTTACAGATTTGAATTGGAATTTAAGACATTCAAATCTTAAATATCTGAATCGAATTGGATTTTATGACATTCTAATCTACTCGGATTCAAATGTCAAAAATACATTTGTGCATATCCCTACTCCACAGTCTCCTTTGTTGCAGTTCAGATAAAATGTAAAGAATTGCTTTTGTGGAATCAGAGTTCTACTGGTCTGTCCAACCTGCCTTTTTCATTTGAATTGAAGGAACAAATTTGTGTCAGAAATTAGCATACATCACTAAACATGACACCACATTTGGAATACTGTGTACAATTCTGGTCACCACACCTCAAGAAGGATATTGTGGGACTGGAAAAGGTGCAGAAAAGGACAACCAGAATGATTAACAGGCTAGAACATCTCCCTTACAAAATCATACTGCAACGTCTAGGCCTCTTCAGCCTGACTGAAGTATATAAAATTATGCATGGTGTGGAAAAAGTGGATTAAAAAAAATATTTTCTTATTAAACACAACATTAGAACTCTATGAAGCTGATGGATAGGAGAGTCAGATCATACAAGGGGAAATATTTCTTCACCCAGAATCATCAGTCTGCCAGAATTTTCTGGAATTTTCTGCCAGAAGGGGTGGTAACAATAACCAGTCTAGATGAGTTTAAGAAAGGGTTAAACAAATTAATGAATGGCAGATGTATCAATGGCTCCTAGAATGGATGCCTTCAGGCTGGGAGGACAAGCAGGATGACTCTAAAGCCATTTGCTGGGATTGGAGTGCAGGTGAAGGTTTTGCCCTTGTCTTCTGCTTGAGATGCCCATAAACAACTTGACTGGACACATTGGTATTCAACTATATATATATATTTAAAATCTCTGCATGTTTTAAGATTAGTGGCCTCCTGTTGCTGATCCTGAATGCATCTAAGCCCAAGGCACCATGGGTAATGATCATAAATTCAGGGTTGCCATCCAATACCTGGAGATAATGGCACAGAACTAAAGTTCAAAATAGTGACACAAAACTCGGCAATCAGGTGATTTTAATTGGCCCTGATACATGTCTGGAAAACAACAATTCTGGAGGGTATACTCAACTATTTTGTCCATTCGAAGTTCGAGACAATGTTTTTGCTGGAATAACGAAGAATAGGAGTCCAATAATTAATGCAGCAGTTGAATCCGTAGCAAACCCTTTATATCTGAGGGGGGAAATGTCAGTATTTCAGTTAGTCTTCACAATAGTAGAGAGATTTTAGGACTCTGATATCAGCATTACTATATTTTACTCATATTTTTAAATTATTGTACTCTAAATCTGTTTCATTTGGAGGTTCCACCATATGGGGATGGGAAGCCTCTGGACTCACATTTACCTGTCCTTGCAGAGGCAGATAGGGCTTGATCCAATCAGAAGGCAAATTTGCCAAGTCCTTCTGTTGAGCAATGCTGTTGCAAGAAACTGTGGTTCAGCAGCTTCGTTTAGCTTGTTTCCATGCCTTCCTATTCTGTTCGAGCACCTGGATTACCAGAATACTTTTTAAAGTGGATGCATTGTGTTAGCAGGAGGCATGGTCTTCCCTTAAGTCAGTCCACTGGGCAGTCAGACCACTGGGGGCCTCTGGACCCCTTCCTGGACCGCCTTTAAGGGTAACTTTGGAAAGGCTTTACGACTCTAATGGAAGCAAGTGTCAAAAGCTGAGTGGAACCATTAGAAGAAAATTCTTGAGTTTCTACAGTACCAGATGCCTGAGGTGGCTATGTATGAAGGTGAAGTAAACAAGGAGGACAAAATAATTCCTTTCAATCTGCTATTCTAGGTAAATTTTAAAATTTGATACTTATCCCATTTTAAGTACTTCTCAATGATGCCCTGGCAGGTTGAGTAGGTAGGTTACATTTTAAGTATGTTTCCAGTGTGTTGGTTTTATTGTTTTACTAATATTGTGACCTTGATACAATCATATGACTAATCAATAAAGTTTGTTTGTTTGTTCATTTGTTCATAATATTGTGACCCATCCTGGAGCTTTGTGTGAAGGGTGAGATGATACTGGGTGAAATAAACAAAATAAAAGGAGGTGCTGCTAATTGTGGACAGCAGTACACAAGAACAGCATGTTGCAACATACAGCTTTGCACACTGAAATCAGCAGCCAAAGCAAACCTCATTTGGGACACCAACAAGCTTTGGAGCAGACCCCTGTACATCTGATGCTAACAAGAGAAGCACTTGGGCAGCCAAACCGCAAGATCTCTAATGCTTTATACGTAATACTTATCAGGATACTTTTTTCCTTCAGTATCATACCTGGATACTGCATCACTAATTTAAAATCAGCCCAGATGGGGAAGCTTTCTGAGTTCAGTAAGCTCATATGGACATATGTGTGTGTGACTTTGTGTCTTTCTGTACTTTGTTCTGAATTAGACAACTCTGTAGTCTCCTTCTGGACTTCTTTTGTCTTCATGCTTGAGGAGATTTAATTAATTAATATGTCTATCCTGCTCTATACCCGAAGGTCTATAGCCCCTGTTCCCTCCTGTAAGCTCCATAGAACTCCATCAGTACAAGAGGGAGTGTAATCAAGATCAGAAGGCCCAAAATGGCCTCCTGGTTTTAAATCCAGAACATTGGTATACTAGAGTCATTGTCTACAAGCTCCGGACCTGCAGTTCCAGATCAAGGCCTTTTGTTTTAGTTTAAATTTGGTGGGAATTTACATTAGAAGGGAATTGGATGTGAGAACGTCCTCATGGTAAGTTCAAGGCTGTGATCAGACATGATAAAAGGAACAGCCCAGGGACAAATTTGAAATTCAAGGGGCAGACATAAAATACAGAAAAATCAAATTACTGCATCCCGAAATCTCTGTTTGTGTGCCTGTTTCCCAGATGGGAAATGATCACTCTTGGGGTGGCTCATTGTAGCTCAGATGGGATGGGAAATTATAGAGGCTCCTGTAGGTAATCTCAGGCTGGAAACAGCCGTTAGGGACAGCCAGCCAACCAGGGACACAGAAATGCAGGCCAGCAGTGGCCAATGAGTGGCAAGCACTTCTTGCTATGGAAGCACTGCCAGACTGTTTCAGAAGTGGCACATTTTGTAAAAGAGGCATTTGAAAAAAGCCCTGTATGATTGCACCCCAAGAAGAATCCCATGTTTTATTCTACCTGCTTTAAGAGGCTTGATAGTTTAACTGAGTCAGTGAAAAGCTATAGGACAACGAATAAGAGTTGCTGGCTTTCATTTCTATGTATTCGAGGCAGAAAGCAATGCAAGAGGGATTATGCATGGCCACTGAAATTATATTGACTTATTTAAGTTTAATCAGATTTCAGTTCACTCCTGTACCAGATCAAGGTCCATGAAGACTTGGAAGGGTCTATGTAAGAATTTCCCTCCAAGTCTTTCAACCTTTCAAGCAAGCACTAAAATATGCAGTTTTAAGTTCTGTGCTTCTCACAGTGGCTGAAAAAATATTCTGCAGCTAATGAGTTAATTTGAAATGTCTGTAAGAAAGAGGAATCATGAAAAAGCCTCACTTGAACTATTCTGTCTAGCTCCCTACAATTGCAAATGTTGCTATAGCAACTCTAAATTCTCCTTATTTAAAAGTAAACAATGTTTGAAAACTATCAAAAGAGATGTGTGTATATTTGTGCACACGTGTGCACACTGGAGCTTCTTTGCTGAGTTTTAAATCCCTTGTTTAAATCTAGCTAAATTTGTTTTTAGGTGTGTGTTTTATTGTTTATATTGTATTTTATCTCTTTGGTGTCTAAATATGTCAGCAGTCTTGAGATCTTAATTATAATGATGATGATGATGATGATATTGATTAATATAACTTGGCAGAAGTGTGGTGAGGAGAGCTCTACAAAAGTAATGCTCTTCCTGAAGTGAGCTAAAAAAAATCTTTTGTGGTGCTCTTCTCATGGACATGAACTATGGTTTTTGCACCTTTAACCACTCCCAGCCATGTGGATTTTCATTCACCAGCTGTGATGTTTCTGGTTTGGAAATGACCATGGAAATGGGCTCATGTGGCGGAGTGCTAGAGCGCTTTACTAAGTGAAGGCTAAGTGCTTAGAGACAGCACTGTTGCCGGGATCACCTGGTGACACAGCATGCAGTTGGACATGGGCTGCCAGTCACATGCTCCCCGCTGTACTTCTTCCAGGTGGAAGACATGCAGATTCATCGTGCAGGGCTGCCCTGCCGCTAGCATAGGAGTGGAGCAGTTTTAACTCCGCACCTATATGGACTAGGGATGTGAAAACTTGAATATTCCATTCGAATCTGATGAATATTGACATTCAAACTCGAATGGTATTTTCAAAAATTTGACATTCGAACTTGGATATGGATTTTCGATTAGAATGTGTGGATTTGTATGTCATATACGAATCTACAGATACATATAACAGATAGGAATGTTGTTGACATTTGTATCTTTAAATACAAATCTAACATTCAAAAGTAAAGATTTGAACGTTATGGATTCAAATTGGATTTTAATACATTCTAATCTTTAATATCCGAATCGAATCTGATTTTATGACATTCGAATCTACTCGGATTCAAATGTCAAAAATACATTTGTGTACATCGCTAATGCGCACAGGGGACGTTCCAGCACACATGGAAAGAAATGGTTCTGTGAAGTGCAGATGCCCTTCTCCCACTCATTGGTCTCTGGAATTTACTATCAGAAGAGGTAGTTACAGCTACCAGCCTGGATAGCTTTAAGAAAGGGTTAGACAAATTCATGGAGGAAGGTGCCTTAATGGCTACTAGAAGTAATGCCTCATTACCATCTCTGGGCTGGAGAGATAGGCAGGAAGCCTCTAAAGGCCATTTGCAGGGATTAGAGAACAGGTGAAGGTTTCCCTTTGACTTCTGCTTGAGAATGACCAAAAGCAATTGGTCCACCACTGTGTGGGACAGGATGAGAACATAAGAGAAGCACTGCTGGATCAGGCCACAGCCCATCTAGTCCAGCGTCCCATTGCACACAGTGGCCCACCAAATCCTGCTCTTGAATCCCAGCAAATGGCCTTAGAAGCATCCTGCTTACCCCCACCCCCAGCCTGAAAGGATGCTGGAATGATCTATCTATCTATCTATCTATCTATCTATCTATCTATCTATCTATCTATCTATCTATCTATCTATCTATCTATCTATCTATCTATCTATCTATCTATCTATCTATCATGACATTTATATAGACAAGCAAATATAGACAGGTTATTTACAGACAGAATACTAAAGCCTGCAAGAATTAAAAGCTTCCTTGAGTCCTATGAGAAAAATTGAAAAATGCTAAGCATATGTAGTGACATATAAGTGCAGCCAAATGTTTAGCTAGCAGAAAAGAGAAAGTTATGAAAAGTTGCTGGAGGGTTTCCAGGATGGTAAGAAGCGTGGAAATCAAGCATTATGGGAAATGGTTAAAAGCGTTGGGCATGTTTAGCTCAGAGAAGAAAAAGGATTAAAGGAAATCTACGTCTAGAAATAACCAAAGGGCTCTTACGTGCAATAGGGGACATATTTGTTCTGTACTGCTTCTGAGAACAGGATTGTAAGAACTGCTAAGCAGTAAAACAATCAAGAACAGGGGGTGGAAAGAGGCAGAAGTATCTCGAAGTACCACCTGCCAGTTCTGGATGTTTCTATCCGTAAGTACAGCTGCTGGGAACATAGTAGTGGATTTCCCCATACTGGAGATTTTCAAACAAGGGCTAGCTGCCCACATTTTGGACATAAGTATAGCATACTCCATAAGAGTATGATTCTATAGCTGTTTCTGCACTTTATTGATCCAGATCAGACTGTCCTGCTGTGTTCAAGATCAAGGAGAACATGGCACATGCAGATGGAGCCTTCCTTGCCCTGGAACAAGGCCATCTGTTCTACTGCAGCCCTGAAGCTCACACCAGCCTTGGTGTGGCTCCATAGGCTCTGATGGCCAGGAGCAAATGTTTCTGGCCTATGGAGCTCTGAGGGACCCACTTTGGTGACAAAACATGAACACTGTTAAAATGGAAGTTCAGCTGTAAACAAGATTACATAGGTGTGCACCATCCTCATGCCCCCTAGTTCACTTTACTGCTGCTTAGTATACCAGAAGACCTCTTTAAATAGGTCTACCAGCGTACAAGCCCAGGTGGTCATTTGAGGTTGCCTAGTCTGCTTTGCTCTGATCTACACTCTGTCCAATAAGAATGGAATGTACTAGGAAGAAGTGGGCACTCTTATCCTGCCCCAGTGGTGCAAAAGGGAGGTTCTTAGACCCCTTCCTGTTCTGGACATAGGTAAATGCTGTATATCTCAGTATTATAAGTAAAGCTGCTTTCTGGTGTACTAAGGTTGGGTAGATCTATTTTGGTCTATATAAATTTAAAATTATATGTAACTCATATTTGGCTTTTCATCTTCCTGAGATGATTTCAGCTGTGTCTTTGACCCTGTTCAGCACTGCAATAGTTCATATATTTATATCCTAGATGCTTCTCAGTGGCAGAACAGAAAGAAACAACCCCATGGGAATATTGTAAAATCAGGCAGAAATACTGAAAAATAAGTTTTTTGATCATTGCGTAGTTTTCATTTTGTTAAAGCCTATTTGCTGTGTAAGATTTTCATATCCATAGTGGACTCTACATATGATATGATGTAATAAAATCTTTGCATTTCTCCAATCTTATGGCTCTGCTTCATAACTGACAAAGATCATAGCCTGTCCACTATTTATTTTTCATATTTCTCTTTGCAAAAAGATAGAAGATAAAATAATCTTTATGCCTCAATAGATCTTTCAAGTCAGTGGATTCTCATATTCACTAAATAATTCACTGAGATTTGGTATATGAAGAAGGTTAAGTATATCCATTTTTAGGCCTGAGAATCAGCAATTAGAACTCAAAGAGAAGATCAGTTTGCCCACTAAGGGAATAGATAGCAATGAAAGAGAACAAAGATAGACAGAGTGTCTCTTTTGTGTTTCCTAGAAACAACCCACAAAAGTCATAAGAGAGATAGTTAAAGAATGATGATTGGATATGTTCTTCTAATCTATCTGAGAAAACCAAGGATGTGTTGTCCCCATAGACAGAGGCCACTTCAGGAGAACTTGGATTTTGTTGACCATTTTAAAAATCTATTATGAGGAAGAAGCATGGAAAAGAATAGAAGGAGAAGGAGAAGGAGGGGAGGAGAGGGGAGGAGAAGAGGAAGAGAAGAAGAGAGGAGGAGGAAAGAGGAGGAGAAGAGAAGAGGAAGAGGAAGAATTGGCTTTTCTACCCACTTTTTTCATCCATTTAAGGGGCCTCAAAGCAGCTGACAAAACTTTCTATTCTTCTCCCCACAACAGAACACCCTGTAAGGTAGGTGGGGCTGTAAGAGCTGTGACTAGCCCAAAGTCACCCGCTGGCTTCATGGAGGACAGCAGAATAAAATGTGGTATTCCTAGATACAATCCGACTCCTTAATCACTAGACCAAACTGGAACTTCTTGTTCCCTACCTCTGAGGAGCCAGGAGAAGTTTGTTTAAACTGTATGCAAAGATTAGAGAAGGAGGAGACAGCAAGACCTGAAACATAAATTGGCTAGGTAGCCATTTTGTTTCAATGCACTCAGGTCCTTTTCTGGACACGGAGGTCACTTGGGTTTTTTCCCATCTACAGTTTGCCTTCTGAGGAACCTAAGGTGAGGGAAATTCTTTCGCTCTTACATTTTTACCCTCACAACAACCCTGTAAGTAGGGTTCCAGTATGATTCATTTGCCATTACTTAACCATAGAAAGCATACTCTTCATGTATGACCTGAAAACCTCTAGAGATTTATGGGAGAAAACCTTACCCAAGTATATACACATAGCCAAAAAATACAAAGAAATTTGCAAACTCACTCTGAAAACAATGAAGACCAACCAGGTATAAATCCAGGGTCCCTAGTAAACCACAGCAGGGCCATTAGAAGGAAGAGGAGAAGAGTTACAACTTCTGGGTAGCTGAAACAGAAGCACAGTATCTGTTACCATCACCCGCTGAATCTTCTGGCTGTGATATCATTGAAAACTTTCACATGTGGGTTTTGCCACCTGCTTTACCTAATTGGTCCAAGTTTCTTGTATTCCTCTTCAATTACCCTGGCTGAAGCTTCTTCTCTGGCTGATTTTGTCTTGCCACACTTAAACATTTCTTTGAAACTGAAATGGAAATGGAAATGATTAGAAAAACTGTTGCATTTTGGATAGTCCAGAAAACTCCTAAGAGTGGCCTTTGAATGGTTAGAGTACCCTCCCTTCCCTTTCTGTTTCAAAGTGCACAGGGCTTTGGCAACTCTGCTCCGTTTCAAGAGAGCCATTGCCATGTCGGCATCTGTTTGAGAGCACAATTCATTGCTCCTTTTTTGGCAGGTGGAATAAGTCACACATTTCTTTGGATTCAAGCCTCAGGCTCTGAAACAAGATTTAACCAATACTTCATAACTCACAAGTTTGTTTTGTATCAAACTCAGAACATAAGAACATAAGAGGAACCCTGCTGCATCAGGCCACAGCCCATCTAGTCCAGCATCCTGTGGCACACAGTGGCACACCAGTTGCCCATGGGCAACTCAAGCAGAGACAAGGGCAAACCTTCTGCTCTCAAACCCCAGAAAATAGCCTTAGAAGCATCCTGCTTGTGCCCCCGCCTGAAAGATGTACTTAGGCATCCATTCAATTAAGTTTCAGAGAACACTTTTTGGGGTGATATCAGATTGGAGCATTATCATTGGCTCAGTTTAAGGCAAATTGGCTGTTTGGGGACACATCATTTATACTGCTCATATAGCTTATAGGGAAATAAGCAGGATCTGCATGGGTCTATTATGGCACTGTGAGATCACACTGATGATTTTAGGGCAACACAACTGTTGTGCTGCCAGAGGCGTCCTAGAGCACCCACTCCGCCCTAAGCACCCATTGAAGGTCTATAATAGAAGAGGAACAGCAGACCATTGCAATGTTTCCAATCACGCTCCCTCTCCCTCTGCCATGCAGACTTACTTTAAATCACAGCCTGGTCACATGACCACAGATGCAAATAGGAAAATAGGAAACAAAACTTCCCATATTATGCTTTTTTATCCTGTTGGGACAGCAGTAGGTGCGCAGACAACACACTGCTGCCACAGTGCTTAACAACACAATTTTCCATTGCTGTGTTTTGACCGCCATGACAGGGAATTTGCCATAGTTACCAAACCAAAAGTCATGCGGACTTTGTGGACTTCTGTTCTTTAAGGATCAGAATTAATACTGGAAATCATGATGAAATTCTTTATGCGAAGAAGTGATAGTTTTATATATAACAAGTATAGGCAGTGTGTTCATAATGCAATGTAAAGCTGCATGACCTTTGTTTGTTCAAAACAAAACAGAGGAGGGCAATTTTGAAATCAGATTAATACAGTGGTGAGACAGTAAATTTACACCATTCTCTGGCCCTTATTTGTCTCTGATGAGGCTATCTCTTTTTCTGTTACTTGAACAGAACCTGGAAGTGAGGCCCTCTCTGACCTTACCTCAGTTAATCTGGATTAGCTAGATCTAACCATCTGCACTGAGTGGGCTTTAGAACAGCAAATGTGTGCTGAAGAGTGCTAGCATGGATGTACAGCACATATATCAGGCAATTTTACACTTGCTTTCCCAAAGTTGTGTTACAGAATAACATTGACCAAGGATAGCCTAGCTCCTTTGCAATCAATCACTCACCTTACTTCGTTGTGCATCTGATCCCCCTGCAGGGTGCTGCCATCTTGGATTTGTCACTCTGCATGACTGTGCATCACCTGGACACTACAGCAACGCTGACGCTTGGCACAAATGCAGTCATGTCAGGGGGTCATGTGAACTGCCAGCATGCTTGTGCAGCAACTCAGCTGGCCCCCTCAGCTGGAAATAGTGTAGATGCTCACCGGTTGGAAGCTAAAGCTAAGGAATCAGCTTGTGTTACACAATTTCGTGCACCACAGTTAATATGCAATTAGTGAACCTTTGGGTGGGCAGGGGTCATTATGCCTCCTGAAGTGTAGATGCACATGCCCAGAGGTTGCCCAACTGCATACTATGGGCGGTAGTGTGAATTGGCCTGCTTTAATCTGGATTAATGAGCCCTTAGCACAGTTCTGATATTGATCTAATGTACTCCCATAAGACAATGTGTTCTTAACAGCCCATTGAACTAGATTAACAAGTGCAGAAAGGGCACTATGCAAATGTGTAGACAGAATTAAATACTTATACGTACTTGAAACCCAGGAAAAGCCACTGGAGCCAAATCCATGAAAGTAACAAAATAATAATAGTGATAGGAATGCAAAGAATAAACCAAGATCCAAAGTTGATGCACTGGCAATCCGGGTACCGTCTGCAAAAGAAAAAAGAAAGAAAGAAAATGAGAGAAAGACAGTAAAATTGAAGAAGTTGTTGCTGTAGCTATAAATCTAACATTGCCACAGGGAGATGCACTGTGCTCATGACGTAGCTCTCTTGAAAAATTTGTCTTGCTTAAGCTATGAAAGTAAATTTCCACACTATCAGGAATAGAAGATGAAATATGGTTCTACTCCTAACGTAGGGCCATTCTGCACTGGGCCTTATTCTGGGTTATATCTTGGAATAGGGACCTGCCATCCACATACTAGTGCAAGACTGCAGCAGCCTGTTATAGTCTGCACTAATGTATAGATGGCAGGTCCCTATCCAGTTTTATAGACTAATGCAATGCACTCTATGTAGGGCTACCCTTGCAGGCTGGAGTTAGTGCAGGTTGGAGTTACTGCAGAATGCAGCTCAATTGCTGATGAGAGTTTCTGGCCAGGTGCACATTTGTCCTTTAATGTAGGTTAGAGTTATGATGGATTCTACCACTTCTTAGCAACTTTTGCGTCACTTTTTAAAATGTATGTGTGTGTACCTTTGATCCAAATTCACCTGAAACAAGGAGTCACTTTCACTAATTTAGGTTGTGTTCTCTGAGCTGTGAGCAGAGGTGAGTATCTCCACAGAAGTACCTGCCCTGCCCTACCATTTTTGACCACTGTACATGCACAGTGGCTGTGCCCAGGATGGTGGCTCCATCCAGAAGGTAAGTTAGACTACTATTTTGGGAAAACATGCAGTCAGATTGTGTTTTCCCAAAATAGGCTATAGTGGGTTTCTATAGAGATATAGCAGCGATATCCTGGGGTTGCAACAGGTACATGTGGCAATCCCACCATAGGGCCAACATAATTGCACTGTATGTCCCCTGTCTGGATGAGGCCTTGGTCTTTGGGAATAAAAGTCAAGTTCTACTGGAAGCCTTTGCAAACAAACACAATCAGATCACTTGGATTTCCTGCTTTTATAAAACAGATTTTTCCCATCACTAAATGGCAAAAACTAGGGACCAGCCTAGAATCTGTGGACTTCCAGATGTTGTTGGACCACAGTTCTCATCATTCCTGACTCAGCCATATGGCTGATGCATAGTGGAAATGGAGCCCAACAATGTCTGAAGCCCCAAAGATTCCTCACTCCCTCACTGATTGAAAATTCACATAAATCGCTTCCCCCTACCCTCTGTCAATTATATATGTGAATTGGTTTTGGTTGTCAGAATCTACCCAAAGAATGCAAAATACATTGAATCAGTCCAAATGTGGCATACACTTTGGTGTTATGCAGTTTAAAAGACTCTGGGCATTCACTGTAAAAGAAAAACCTCATAGTAAAGAATTTATGACTTAGTAGTTAAATAAATAATGGTTGGAAGTTGGTTTCAAACAGTAGTTAAGAGTAGAAGATTTGGAGTCTGAGCATTTAAGCTGATCCTCACCTACCTTAACTCATCTCAGAAACTAGTATGGTCATGTCTAACAGAGTCAAGCCTGGGATGGTCCTTGACTGGGAGACATTCTGAGAATATCAAATGCTGAAAACTAAGGCCTAGTCACACTTAGGTCTCTGGTATACAATTAGGAGGACAGCTCTGTACCAGCTCTGGACTGGCAACTTGAAAAAGAATACTCTAGAAAAAATAAAATGAACTATTTCTGCACTGCTGTCTGAATTTCTCCATGCAACCACTAAAGCTGGGCTCACTTTGGTGGTATTTTTTGGTAACTTCCATCCTGTGTTCATTATTGTGTGCCACAATGTCCAGTCTTGGCCCAGATTGATCTTTTTGGGACAGTTACTCAACTGGCAGCTGGTGGGTCACATTAGAAGCTGTCTGCTTTGCTGCAGCCCATCTCAGCCCAATTTTGGAGGCCACTTCTAAGTCCCTGGCCAGCAGTATTTCTGAGCAAAAATGGTCCATGGTGCTGGGTTCTATGCACTGATTGGACCAGGGCATCTGTCCACATGTTGTAGAGATGGTCTGATCTACTTCCAGAAATGCCTGAAGTGTCTCCAAATAAGGGTTAGCTGTTGGCATCATGGAGCGAGACCATTCTTCAGGAGCCTCTTGGGAACTGGTCTGCCAAGAGGATGCAGTGCACATTCCCTATGGGCAGCTAGCATGGCCCAAAAGAACTGTGCAGTATCTGCCTTTCTGTTTATTCAGATTTCTCATGGTAAGGTGTGGGCCACCTTCAGAATTTGGTGGAAACTTCAGAATTTGTTCTTTAAATAGTGCCAGAAGATTAAAATACACATGAACCCCAAAAGCAGCTAGGGTCACTGACATTATAAGACACATTTTTCTTTAGATTTTTGTGGGTCTTATAGGGTATTATATATGGAATTTACAAGAAATACCTATGAAAGTAAGATCTAAAATTCCCTGCCAAGGTCTTTTAGAATTCTTCTTTTAAATTTTGTGCAGTATTACTTAAGAAAGAGTATACAGACAAAGCCAGTGGGAATTGTCCCTTCTGGAGGAAGCCACATCCTTGTCAGGGGCTTAAAATTTTGACCACAAATTATGTTACGATGTTCTCCCTTGAGTAATGTCACCACCTTCTCTGCATAGCAATAGCCTGAGCCATTTTTAGACTCAGATCAACAGTTTAACAGACGCAGAGATTTTCTTTAATGAGAAAAGGTTTCGTTACAAGAGAAGCTTTGATTTTATTAGCCTATCTCAGGGACAAAGGTGATGGTGGTATATTTTATTGGATTTCTTTGTTTGGAGAAAAGATGTGTTACTTTCCTGAAACAAATAGCAAAATAATGTCTCTTGGAACCCCAAATTTCTACGTCTGTCATTGGGAACTTCAGCCTCAAAGGCTATGTTCAAACGTAAGAAAAGAGGTGCCTCAGAGACTCCTCAGAGATACCCTGTGTGGTAGGGACTGCATGAATATTCATAACATTTGAAATTTGTATGAATTTGGCTGAATTTGGTCTAGCTGATGTGTTCTCTCGCTCTGAAAGTGGACTGAAGCCAAATTTAACCTTAAGGGTGACCACAGCCAGTGACATGAATGCAAGAGTCAATAAAATAACAAAGTTTTCCTGTCCCTTACTCAAGCTATGTGGATAAAGAAACCATTGGGTTATAGATACAAAGAAATATAGTTAGACTTAGGAAGTGGTTTATGTGATTGTAACTAATGTTACAATGTTTTTTTTTAAATTAATATTAAGGGTAAACTGGAATTTTATATGCTTTTTAAAAAACATGTATTGTGGGTTGATGTCCTGAGTATGGATATGAACTGGTCTCTGACTATAATAAATTAACTTCATCCAGACATTGGTTAATTATTCCACTATAATTTGGTTTTCTGGAATATCCATGCTTTATTCCAGAATATCTAACTATAGTGGAATAAGTAGCTGACATCTGGATGTAGCTGAAGAGTCTGCGGAACTCTCTTTGAATTAAACAAGAAGTATAGGCTTAAGTTGCTTAGACCACAATCACTAAAATAATAAGCAGGAAATATGACTTTGCTCTATATCTACAATCACCTTATCTATAATGAGGTTTGAAAACTTTAATACATCCTTGCTGATTTGATTATATGCATACCTTTATTTTATTTGCTTTAAGGACACCATGCTATAGTTTCATGAACTAAATCCAATTTGAAATAATGCAACATCATATGTTCCAAGCCAACTATATGCCTGGCAATCAGAAACTGTTTTAGCAGATTAGAAATACTGGGATGCAAAATGAAACTGGCAGAATGTTCCTTGGTATTGTGGTTATTGTTGATTAGTACTGAGTGCAAAAATTTCAGTTGCCTTGGAAATAACACCATATATCTTCAGCTGAAACCAATGTTTCTTGGGGCCAAATTGTGTCACCATCATTTATGAAAAAATTCTAAGATAGCTCTATTACTTTCAATCTGATTGTTAAAAGAATAAGAAAACTGTTGGCAAATTTGCAGAATCTCTTTTCATGTTGCTTTTCTATGAATACTATGCTTGTACAATATTTTATGAATTTAAAGAGTCTAGCTGATAAATGGTCACATATAAATCTTTAACTTCATTTTCCTTTGGCTTCAAATTCCTATTTGCACAGTGGAATAACAATGCATGACCCAGTTACAGTTAAATACTTTTAAAATTTCATTGATTTCCACATGAATGATTTAAGCAAATGATTAACTGTCTTGTTAAAATAATGATTAGCTGTAAAAATGTTTAACTTGAATCCAGATCATTGAGATCTTATATAACATGTGGATGAACATGGTTTATCTATTTTAAGGTACAAAGGTGATCCAGTTTGTTCTAGTGGTTAGGGAGCCAGACTTATCTGGGAATACTGGATTTGATCCTGCACTCCCCCATGAAGTCAGCTGGGTGACCTTGGGCTAGTCACAGTTGTCTTCTGAGCTCTCACAGCCCCACCTTCCTCACAGGTGTTCTGTTGCGGGAAGAAGAATAGAAAGCTTTGTCAGCTGCTTTGCATCCCCTTAAATGGGTGAGAAAAGCAGGGTAGAAAAGCCAACTCTTCTTCTTCTTTAAGGTTTTCCCTGGTACTGCTGAAGTTTCCAGTACCCTTCCATTGCCATCAGCTTCTGTATCTGAACCCAATGTTTATGAAGCAACTGTGGAAAAGCTCACAGTGATTGTGTGCTTTTGGGTTTTTCAGTTTAGAAGAATGTGATGCATAATGGAGAAAGAAGCAACCAGAAAGTGTGGTGTCCTAAGCATGCCTGAAAATTCCAAACTGTGTCTACTGGTTAAAAAGATTGGCCAAACCTTTTATAAAGTTTTGTGCAGATAAATACATTGTGCTTACAAACCTTAAAAACTGCTATTCCACTTTTTGGTCAGGCATCTAAAATTGAATGAACTTGTTAAGGGGCTCTGGGACAGACATGAACATCAAATTTACAGGATTGTCCTCAAGAGACTCACTCAGATGGTAAGAGGATCTATGGGAGATTTAAGTTATGCAAAACTGTATGTCTGGCTGCCACATACTGTGGTGTGGCAAGGTGACAGCAGAACAAGGTGATTATCTTAGGAATCTTCAAAAAAAGATACCTTGTGCTAGGGAAGTCACCCCTATCTGGATGTTGAGAGTTTTTCATTAGGCTAAAAGATAAATTGGGTTAGCAGGCATCTGTTCTTAAGTGGATTAAACAGAATAGGCTTTGTTATGTAGGAATTCCCACTAGGAATTTTAGCAAAGGTGGTGAAAACTGAAAGGGAGGTTTAACTCAGAAAAGCAAAACGCAAACTTAAAACACAGTTTGAAAAGAGAGGAAATCCATTTTCTTACGTATTGAATTGCTCAGCAAAGATCAAATTGGTTGATGTTCCAGTGATGGTAGTCAGTCCTCCAATGGTAGATGAATACGCAACACAAAGGCACATGACTTTACACATCATATGATCCTTTTGGCTCCGGTAATGTCTCCTTGTCTCATCTTGTATTGGATTCTGTTCAGGTAAAAAGTTAAATGAAAAACCCATTTCAGACAAGTAATAGACAATTTGAAAAGGGTAGAGTCCTGAAAGCTTTTAAGGAAATTATTATTAAATGTCCAGCCATTTTGTTCCTGAAATTTCTCCAAAGCTTAGGAAGATCCATTGCCATGACTTTCTTTGGCACCATTAACATGACACCAAAAGGCTGACCTAAGTTGGCTGGCCTGATGATGGTAGGGCAGGTGCATTGGCTTTCTGTTTCTGTGCCAAATAAGACACCAGCCATTAGTTCTTGGAAAATTACGCCAATGACACTTATGTGAAGTCAACATGGAGGTCATGGTCTGCTGCCTGACTTCTGTCCCTAGATCAGAGGCCTATTCACACTATGGCCTCTAGTGAAGAAGTAGTGAACCTCTGGTGAATAGCATTTGCACATGCTGGAGGCTGTTACAGCCTCCAAGCATTCCCACCCTCACCAGAAGTTCACTACTTGTTGATTAGCTCCACACGTTAACCAACATTTACCAGGTACTTACTGGAAGCACCTGGGTCAAGAGCATTCCCTCTTCTTCCAGCTGGCACCTAAGACAATCATAGGTACAACTGTGACTGTGTGTGTGCTGGTCATCAGCATCATCAGGGTAATGCCACTGATGCACATGCAGTCATGGGGAGTGCCACAGCCAAAATGGTAGTGCCCAGAGGAGGACCGGGCCCCAGGTTGAATTAGATAAATATTCAATCATGGGGGGAGGGGAGAACGGCGAAAGTTGACTAGCGCTCCAAGTGTGAGTTCTAATCAGCATTGTTAATTGCACTCCTTTCCCATCCAGAGGGCAGAAAGGGACATGCAAAAATGCCCCTGGACTGCGAAATGTGGACCTGAATAGGAATATCATCAGAATTCTACTTGCACAGATGTACTAGGCAGTGTGGAGGTCCACCTCAACTTTGGGATGGCTCTATCAAGCCTCAAAAGGGATACACATAGTTGCAGATTTCTGCAATTTGAGATAATGGAGAGAAAAAGTACTTGAAGTAAAAGTTTTGAGATTTTTTTTAAAAAAAGTTAAAGTCCTTCAATTAAATCTTCCAAATATACACAGACCAGAAACTAAATTTTTAAGAATTCGTCCTAGGAAATGACTGACTTCTTCTGAGAGTTATCAGTGTAGGCTCTGAGGTGCTAAGGGTTTTCCCTGCCTTCCAGAGCATCAAATAAAATGTCATGAAACTATGAGTGAGTTCTATTTGCTCAAAGTTTTGGTTGCATCCAGACAGGACCTAAAACCCAGGATTATCCTGGGACTATGCTGGGATTGCTGCATTTATCTGTGGCAAATCCAACATAGCCACAGGATACTGGGGTGAAATCCTATGGGGAAACCTGATTTTCTGATAGAACAATAGAATTTACCTTGTCTGCACACTCGCTCCCAGGATCTACCATCTCAAAAATAGCCATGGCACATGCACGGTGTGTGTGCGTCAGTATTTTGTGCTCTTGATATACTTGGATGTACATGCCACACCATCACGAAAATGAATATCTAGACAGATAAATGCTGAGTGCCATGCTTGTCCCATGATTTCCCCTTACTATCTGGCAGGCAACTGAGAGGCAACTGAGAGGCAACTGAGGTTTCTGAACAAGATCTTGCATTTTACTCCCACTGCCTAGAGGCCACCTTTGTGAGATTTAAATTTACTTGGTGATCAGAGAAGACACATGTGTAAAAGCTGATGTTTACATCATCTACTGGGTTAACACTGAACTGATTTCTAAACATAGATGTGGAAGAAAAAATTTTCAAGTACCTTTTCATTTTCCAACTTGCATACAGTGTGAACGGTGCCATTGCAATACCTGGGGGAAAGTGAAAGCATCTGCTGTAAATAACTATTAGTTTATTGCGCTTGAATAAAATAAATGTGAAGGATGAAAATGTATTTTACCCATTAGCTTGCTTTGTTTTCTTTTTACAGTCGTCTGTTTCACACTCATTAATGGTTTCTGTTGAGGAGCAATAAAACAGTGAAAAGTTCAAAATGGGGGATTCAGCTTCGCTGGTCTTTCCATAATGAAGGTGAAGATGGAAAATGTTAAAATTTCAATATCTAGGCAGGCATACCGTCAAGTTCCAGTGCATGATTGGTGGCTCCATTTGCATAAGTCATTTCTATGGCATCAACCTCAGCTTCAGCACTGATGATTTGCTGAGCCACTGCCTCTACAATTGGCATTACCATAGCAGCTGCAGAAGTGTTGCTAAGCCACATAGACAAGAAGGCACAGCTGATCATGAAACCAAGAGTCAGCCTGAAATAAGAAACATCGCCATGCATTATTTTTCACTCAGACTAAGTGCAGAGCAGTTATTCCTTTCTATGAAAATGAAAATACATGCATATATTTTAAAAAGAGTCTGCATTTAATATAATGTACTAACACCAAGAAAGGGTGATTCGGAGCTGGCCAGCAGGCTGGACTAATCTCTTTTCCACATTCTCCTGGTGTTTGCTGGTCTGGTATACCAGCTAGTGCAGAATCGGCCATAGTTTCCAGGAATACCTTGCTACATTGTGGCACTAAACGTTACATAGCTTGCAAATTAAAGAAATATGACTGAGGGTGTTTCTGCACTGCCCGCATAAACTGGTTTAAAGAGATATTTAAGACCCATTTTAAACCCTTCGGCCTGTCCCCAAGGAATTTAAAGCCCTCTAAAAATCTTCTTTTGTCTCTGAGCACCCCCATACCCAGCTTTGCAATGAGCTTCCAGCGCTACAAAAGGAGGAAAATCCGCGACAAAAAAAGTGCACTTTAAAGAAGAGTTCCAGTGCTCTTTTTGGAAGTCGCGGGTTTTCCTGGCAGCATTTACCATGGGGACGCTCTGTGAGAAAATGGGTGGGGATTGCTGCTTGCACACACAGCCATAAAACATTCACACATCTCCCAGAAGTGCAGCAGCTTCCCTTCCTTTCCTTTTCTAAATCTCAGAACTTTCGAAGAGCCAGAATAGCGCAGAATTGCAACATTGTTGCAATTGTTATCAGGTGTGAAGTGATGGATTGCTACAGTCACCGCTGCTCTACCGGGTGGATTTAGACAGTGATCTGTGAAAGTGTTGAGAGTGAATGAGTGCACGATCACGCGGCCAATGGCTGCAGCCACTGCCTTTGCCAGCATGGGAAGCCATTTCAGAGGATGGAGATCTGGGAGATGAACAGAGAACCAATGGCTATTTTTCCTTTGAACTTGTTGGGGGTTTCTTCCTGGTTGTGGCTGCGCAGAGCACAGCCCCTCCCAGTTCCTGCCGGCACTCTATCAACAAGAGAGGGGACGGGGAGAAAAAGATGCGGGCAAGCAAAACACGCTTCCGTGGGAATGGAAGATGCATTTTACACACGCGTTTTGCTGAGCCTCATGTGGATGCTTATTCCTGAATTGCATGGCACTTTTAAAGTCCGCTTGAATAGAGTGACGGTAGAGGGAAACTAGAGAGGCAAATAAGTCATTTGGGGATGCAGCCTTGGGCACATATATTATCTATTCAGGATTCTTCTTGGTGATAGTCCTTATTTTCCATGAGGACTACCTTGGCCTGAAGAAAGCCTATATTCTACCCAGTGATAACCTCTTACCAGATCTGGATAAGACATGGCAGGCATGTTGTGCCAGACAATATCTTCTAACACTCCTTCTCAGTCTTTCTGGTATTGAATAACACAAAGCTGGAAACTGTGACAAACTCTCCTTGGTCCTAGTGAAACTTCATCTTATGAATTTGTTACGTAATAGGTGGATACCGTGTGCATGCTTTGCATCCACTGTATTTTGATATTCCTTCTCAGTCTTTGTGGTATTGAATAACACAAAGCTGGAAACTGTGACAAATTATCCTTAGTCCTAGTTAAACTTCATCTTATGAATTGATGGCGTAATAGTTGGATGCCATGTAAGTGCTTCACATAAACTGTATTTCCTTCTTGCCAAGTGATTCTAGTGTAGTTAATTCTCATAAGAGACTGCAAAGACCTCTGGACGTATGTGAATGAAAAGCACTGCATAAGTGTTAACCATTGCTTAAAGTGAGGGCAGCCGTCTTGCAAAAGAGCAAATGACTTTTCAAATGATGTGGGTGGCACTTCCTACATAGTAGTTAATGATGTCTAGTCCACTCTGAAATAAAGCTGTTCACTCTTGCATTACAGGGGCATCAAAGCATGATGGGATGACCTTTCAGTTTTGAATATCAGTCTGCCTGCTATTAAATGTATTACAGAGGTTATTCTGAAAAGGCTGTAGGTGAAGATGGCTGGACCACTTTAGACAGAATATTAAGTTCTGAAGCTATTGGCTAGAAGGGCCCTATATTAAACCCTGACCACTTATAACCCTCCTAGGTGTGCACATTTTGTTCTATAAAAAGTATCCCACTCTTTTACTTCTACACATTTTTCAGCAAGATCTCAGGAAATACAGTAAGGGAGAACACCTTGCCATAGTATGAAAGCTTGTGCAGCGAGGAATGTTTACAAAAGGGAATGCAGTTGAGTTGTGTATATTTTTGAAGATAATTAAAATGCTTACAAGGTTATGCATTCAGATTCCTGCTGGGTTTTGTAATCTCTGGAAACAGGAAAGGGAAAGGTATTTTGACAATTCTTATAGCAGGTGAGCTAGACTTTATAAACAAGGAGAGGAACTGCTTTAAAAAAAAACTAAAAAGAATCTACAGCCTGATTTTGTTCTCCCTTCCCTTCCTTCTCTACAACTTTGAGAGGGTTACTTAATATTACATATGTGTATATAACAGAAGAATGGATAGTAATGTAATGGGATGTTTTAATAGACTGGAGAACTGGGTGGAAGAAATGACTCCCATTACAAAACTGATTTCAAAGGTTATTTGAATGAGACTGTATGTGTGTGGAAGCAACCGAAATAGTATGGTTTCCACTGGAATAATGCTATTTTAAGCAGCTTCCAAGGTTCACCTTCAACATGAAGAATTGGAGAGAAGAAAAGGAACCTAGGATGAAGTGAGGGATCCTTTTGTCACTGTTTGCAGGTACACACAGCTGTACAGAGTAAGGAAAGGAACAAAAGGCTTCCTGGAACATATGGTAGCTTGCATATTTTATAGATAACTGGTTATTGCTTTAAAAATTAAAGAAAAGTGACAGGAAAATATCAATCTGATACCAAAAATATTGGTTCTCTGTCTAAAGAAAACAACCTAGGTGTTTTGATTAAAAAATAAATCTTGAGGAATACAAAATCTTAGTTACTGAACTATAAAAGAACATAGAGCAGCTTGTTTAGGATTATTTTTCCAGGAAATGTTTCTTCATGCACGCTAAGAGAGGAGTAAAGAATTCATGAGTATGTTTAAAAGAGCTTTTCCTTAGAGCGACAGAACATAGAGAGTTGAAAGAAGAGGAAACCCTTTCCAAAGCACATCTCTTTTAAATTACCTAAATCAAAAGCAACTATTAGGACACAAAGCAAAGCAAAACAATTCTCTGACTGTGTTCACACCTTAGTGTTAACCCAACTTCAGTTTACTTTCAGACTGAGAGAACACATCAGCAAAGTGAACTGTCATTTTCTGTCCACATTATCTAACTCAGAAAATCTATCTTTGGATTAGATAATGTGGAGAGAAAATGACGGTTCACTTTGCTTACGTGTTCTCTCACTCTGAAAATGGACTGAAGCTGGATTAAAACTTAGGTGTGAACACAACCTCTGATCTGAAATCATATTGCATTATAATTAAGCAATGGGATATTTATGGCATATGTATACTAATATTGACGTGTGAATTTTTTTTCTTTGTATTTATATATTTACTGCTCTTTCACCGCATTGTGGTTCAAAAAAAAAATTAAAGCATTTAAAGGCATTGTTAAATATAAAAATTTAAAATATAGGAGTCATAAAAATTAAAATACACAAGTAAATCCCTTGACTCACATCTGGTGGAAGTTTATCCCATAGGGTTGGCACCATACCACCCATTACAGGAGTTAAAGTCAACTCCTTGACTCAAGAACTGCCTACCCAGAGAACTGCTTTGTTGAGATTTAGCTATGCTCTGTTTGCTCTCTGTTGCAGCCTTTGAGCACTTCTGCAGCACTTTGATTGCTGTTTCTGACCCAGGTTTTATCTCCATGCGATGGGTAAAAAGCCTGAAGTGGGAACCTAGGCAGAGACAGTTTGATTGCCACACTGAACAATGCCTCTATGCTCAGTTTTGAAGTGCAAAGGTGCCTGATGATGTGGCGATAGTGAGAGAGCATCAGATTGAACCCTTCCTGTGAGGGCACCTGATAGTCCTTGTGTTCATTGCTGAGGTGACTTAGTCATTGTGAGATCCCTCATTCTGCTACAACGTGCAATGTGGTAGCTTAGCACCTTCTAGAAGGCTCCTGGTAGGTAAAGCAGAGACACAGTCTCAGCTATAAATGAGATAAAGAGTTGAGTGTCATCTGCTTATTGCTAACATGTTACTCTAGGATGATCAATACTAGAAGTTTCATATAGATCCTAAATAGGGTAGAGAGTGTGTGGGTCTGTCCTGAAACACAATGTGTCTAAGTGTGGATGGCCTTGTTTGAGGCCATCTGGACTACTACTGCCTCAGCAAGGGTGGAAATAACCACAGTGTGTTTGTTGGAGCCCAGTTGGGATCCACAGAGGAATGGAAGTGGGATTGAAGGAAGGGGAAGAACATCAAAAACACCATCCCGGCGAGCACTACAGCACACTTTAGTCTGCACTGTCCTTCCCTGCTCTGTGGTCTTTAAATTCTTCTCATTCCTCACACTGCTTCAGTGTACTGATAAAACATTGCAAAAGTGATTTCCTCAATTACCTATAGGAAGACAGAAGAGAAGATGGGAAGAAACAAATGAAGAGAACTAAAAGACTTACAGCCAATGATGCACGCCCGAGTTTCAGAATTAATTTTAGACAATTTTTATATTAAATCAGAAGACAGAATTAGCAAACTGTGGGATACTGAGGCAGCAGGGAATGTGTGCATCATTAATGGGTGAGCTCAATTGCAGAGAATAAATCTGAAGCACCTGTATGTATGCTCCCTACAGCACTGTTGGCATCTTGCTGAGGACTCAAAAAATATGCCAACTGTGAAATCAGCCTTGAACTGTTCTTTACTTCTTCTGGTTTTCCTGACATTGAAAAATAAACTCATGAAGCTGTCTAGAGAACTGAAGAAGAGAGAAACTAGCAAGATAATCTTGGGAATCCTGTATGTTTTCAGAGCGCAGATATGTTATGGTTACGTATCAGATAAGTATCAGATACGTATTCGTTCATATCAAATATGTATCAGATATATATAGATACATATTAATTCATATCAGATATGTATCAAATGTTCATATGAATATATACGAATCGATTCGTATCGAATAGAATTTTACCACATTCAAATGCAACCTATTCATATGAATACAGATTTTTGAACATTCAATTTATTCAGAATCAAATGCCAAAAATATATTCATGCACATCCCTAATCCTATGACTTTAGGAATCAGTGGGATCATTGGCTCTTTTCCATCTCCCACCTTAGCTTTCAGGGCATTTGTAGCTGCAGTGTTTAGCTCATTTAGGCTGTCTCCCATCATGGTGAGATGTAGCCTGGTAAGGAGGCAACTTGGACAAAACATACATAAGCCTCTTCCCTTCTCATTATTCTACACAGAGGAGGGGAAGTTGGCTTAAGCCATTTCTACTTATGTTTGCTACCCCAGAACAATCTACTCCCTAGTATACTTCATCAACACAGGACTAATGCTATCCCAGTCCAGAACTGTCCCGAGGGGTAGGCTATCCCATATTAGCTGTAGACATGTTTGAAGGAGTCTACATCCATCCCAAGCTGTCCATCCTTTGGTGCTTCTGCATCTTGTCTGGAACAAGGAAAATTATGCAAATTTCTGAAGATAATTTTTGAAATCCTGGCATGGAGGTAGGCATGTGACCTTTGAAGAGTATTTTGTTCAGTCCTGCCTTTGTGCACTAGACATATGAGCAGCAGGCCGTGGACCATTTGCTGACAGGGTTACTTGGTGACTTGGACAGGAAGCCAATTACATGAACCAGAACACCTATAGTTCATCACTATTACTGCTGTGCTGAGGTTAGCCCAGGACAGGAGGCATCCTCATCCTCACAGTGCAGACACCATCTCATCTCTTATCCTGGAACAGAGTGGACTAGGATAGTTAGACTGCTCCAAGGGAGATTAGTGTGGAAAGGGTCTAGGGGCCAAAAGAGTTCATCATGTTCTTCTGATAAATCAGTTTGCGATGAGTGCATGTAAACACAGTGGCCCAGGGCCATCAAGTATTTGGGTGCTCTGCATCTTCAGTCTAACTGTCAGCAGGGGGCACCCTAGAGTGCACATGTGGAGGCTACCTTATCCTTTGTGTTCATGAGCAGATATTAGTAGGGGAAGTAAAGTAATGATTGTTTCCACAGGCAAGAATAATATAAAGAAAAGCATGCTTCCTACGGTTTAGTTTGACTCCCATCCCCCACATTTCAATTTTTTTTCAGGTGCAGAAATGTTCCTGCTTTATCGGCTAATTTGCTATCATCAGCTTGGTAAGTGACATCTTGTTGCCACCGTGTCACAGCAGCATCTGACAGCGAAGACTCAGAAAGCTTGCTTCGCTCAGGAGATGCTTTTGTCCTGCTAACTAGATTGGCAGCAGATGGTTGAGGCTGTCTGGACCCCTGAGAGCAGTAAAAGGGAGCAGAGCACGTGCTTTATTTCCATCAGGTACTTATTTGCAACAGATTTGGAGGAATGCCTTTCTACATGCAAGTGAAAACAACAGCAACCCTGAATAATAGTGATACAATGTAAGAAGTTGCTCTGTATTGCATAATCTTGGCCATTAAGAGTTAGGAATTAGAATAATCATCCAGACATGAGGCCCTTTCGCACTTGGCCTGACCAGAAACGTCTCTTGCTATCCCAGAAGCTACCTGAGCATCCACTAGCGGTGGTGCATGAAATCGTGCACCGCATGGACCTGTCCTGGCCAGCAGAGAGAACACTTGCACCTCTTCTAGTGCCAGGACTCATCTGAGGTGTTGCACAAGTGCGCTAGCACATCAGGTGACCTGGGACACTAGAGCACGTATGCGGCGCATCACCGTTGTCCCCGTGACAGTGCATGCGGAGTCGCACTGGCCACTGAGATGCAGATGGTGGCACCTGGACGTGCTTCTGGACCTCCAGTAGGTCTGCAGATGCGTTGGGGGAGGGATGGCGTGCACTTGCATTTGCAAATGCAGATGCTAGTGTATGCCAATGGGTATGCGCTATTCCCGTCCCATGGCTTGTTCCTTGCCAAGGGGCAACATTTTGTTGATTATTTGTATTTAAACTTTGTATTTTTTTCTAATTGTAATATTTATTCAAAATACAAAATAATAACAGTAACAATAAGAAATAGGTTATGAATTAAAGTGGCACACAAATTCGCCTGCTTTCTTATTCTGAGCCATGGAGCATGGTTACTGTTAGCAGAAAGGTTCAGTGAAGATTGGCCTCTCATCCCAAGAAATGTATTATTTAGCTTCAGCTAAGTGTAACCTAAACAATTGCTTCAGCAGGCAAGCTACACTCAGTTGTAGCTTATAAACAACCATCCTTCATGCTCCAGCCTGTCAAAAGCTGCCACTTAATGTTCTGAGGTCTTATAAGAGTTACATGATATTGAAAAATACAATAGGTAAAACTTGCTAAATCACTGCACTCATGGTTAAAGTAACACTGCTTGCATTTTTTCTCCCAGCCTGAAATTGTCAAAGAACAAGAATACTATTGCAAATAAAAAAGTAAATGACACCTTGTATAAAGACAGTCAAATTCAGGGGGTCAAAGAGATTTTTTAGCCTTTTTCTAAGTGTGTGTGTGTGTGAGGGGGGAATCAGTATGCTACATACCATGCAGGGTTAACACCCACCAGCATCACCATTCGTAAGGCGATTCTCTTATGTAAATTCCACTTTTCAATTGATGTTGCCAAACAAATCACTCCAGTTAATAAGAGATGAAAGTCTTTGAAATAAGCCGATGCCACCTAAAAGCAAGATTTGTTTTATTAGCTCGATGTGCACACAATCTAGCGATCATGATTCAGTCTCTGGTACTGAATTCATCAGTCAATTTATATAAGAAAGGGTAAAATATTGGTAGAGAACTAAAATGCTGCTTAGTTCAATGCAGATGTTTTCTTGTTCTGTTCTGTAGTGTTTTTGAAACCGGGACTGCATTCACATATAATTGAATCCAGTTTTGGTCCACTTTCCGAATGAGGGAATGCATCAGCAAAGTGTCAAGCTGGTTTCTTTCAACACTATCCACCCTTGGGTTAGATAAAGTGGAAAGGAAATGGCTAGTGGAAAGAAAATGCATCTTGAGAGTTTAACTGAAATATAAATTTATTAAGTGGAAGGGTGGGAGGGAGGCTTTACCTCTTTTGAAGCCATAATTCCAAACAGTGGAAACATTAATGCAGGAAGTAATGCTGAAACAGCCAAGGGCAGAGCTTCTGTGAGCCAAAAAATAGCCACTACAAAGAGTGTGTAGGCACATTCTGCTTCCTAGAACAGAGAAACATAATTTGGATTAATACTACATAACACTATTAATCAAATGTCAAAATTAGAAGTGGATGGAACCCAAAGTATAACATCTAACTAGAAAATAAAACAAACAACAATTTAATGTGAAGGTTCTCCCTTGAATCAGAATCCAAATTTAATAAATGATGTTGCCTTAAAGTTCTCAGTAACTTGAACCATACCATAGAAGATTCTATTGCAAAGCGATCAAGGAAGGCTATTTGCTAATCTCTGTAACTCACTGGATGTAAATATT
Organism: Aspidoscelis tigris stejnegeri; assembly: GCA_023333525.1. Taxonomy (NCBI): domain Eukaryota; kingdom Metazoa; phylum Chordata; class Lepidosauria; order Squamata; family Teiidae; genus Aspidoscelis; species Aspidoscelis tigris. The sequence continues at coordinate 67,347,898 of JALMGA010000005.1, forward strand.
CCAGTGAATCTTTTCTCAGCATTTGATACTGCTTGCATTGTATCACTTTTGATAATCATCAGAGCTCTTTTCCTTAACATTATTGGCTTTTGGTAGTTTGCTACTTTGAAGGAGTTGATTTTTTGCTGCTAGAAAAGGAAGACTTGTGTTAAATTTTGTCCCACATTTGTTTTATTACGGTACTAGATATCACCTAGGGTGTATCCCCATTTAGTGCTCCACACCTAATCAACAATTATTGCACCTCTAGTGAGGACAGGCACGCTTCTAGGCTGTAGGAACCTATGCTTTTCACCAGAGCTGCACTAATTGCTGTCTAGAGGCCATAATGCAAATAGGCCTCAGGACTAAAGCAGGTAAGTGTGTTTGACACCTGGACACTTTGATAAAAGTGTGCAGCAGTCTTGATAAAGAGACTTGACCTTGTTTTTGATCTGTTAAAATCCTTACTGTTCTCTTCAGAAGATTTTAGACAAGACTGAAGATTTCATCACAGGTAGTATTTTGTTTTCTATAAGAATCTCCCATAGGGATTAGGGTTGAGAAGTTTCGTACCCATTTGTACCCGCAGCCTCCGTTTCCTGTTTCTCTGATTCTGAATATGTCCATGGTCTCCCCAATCACATCTATGCCTCTCTATCTTTTTAAATCCCATCTTCCAGATGGCCTGGCCTGCTACTGGCAGCGGTGTTGATTTTTTCAGCAGGCTGATTGGTCTGCTTTCTTGACCTAGCAGGCCTTCAATTATGGAGAACCATGTCTTCTCCCAGCAGGCCAAGCATGCAGATAAATGTACAGACATGGCCAATCATGCTTAAACTATGTTTAGCTTGCTGGGGTTGTCGATTCTGGAAGGCCCAGTGGGCTAGGAAATTAGGCTAGTTTGTCTGTGGCATGGCTTTTGCAATAACCCAGCTTGGGCTGCCTGGTAGATGGGATGTGAAAAAGCAAGGGGGCTGAGTACAAGATTGGAGAGGCTACAGACATATTTGGAGTAAGCCACAGTGCAATCAGAGAAGCAAAGGGGAGGCTAGAGGCCCCAATGGGAAGGCCAGCAACACAGTGGGAGGTTCATACATTTGGTTCATGAACTGCCAAACTGTTTCATACACCAGGGCCAGATCACCCATGGTTTAGTTCAATGCAGTTCAAATTACAAACAAAAAGTTTGTGCGCATCCCTAGTATCTGATCTAAAAGTTAGCTCTTCTGGATCTTGCATTTTTCGTTTAAGGAAAGAAAGGCCAACTCTGATTCTGTGTGGTTCCAATTTAAAGTGCACCGTAGCCAACTGGTGATCAAGTTCCAGGACAGGAAAGGAATCCATGGCCAGCTAATTACTATGGGGGAGCAAAGGTTTGTTCATTTAGAATGAGGTAACTTGTAAGGGTGTCCATGAATTTTCAAAATTTGATTGAATTCCTCCAAATTTGAATCAAATGTCCATAAATTTGAATTTAAAAATTCAAATTTCTATTTTCGGATCTATTCATTTGAATGAGCTAGACATTTGCATGTGTATGGGTTTGTACACGATGCACACTTGCAGATACGGATCTTTCCTATATCTGAAAACATTTGTATGGATCCATACGGGACAAAAACGGGTTGCATACGGGATAACTACAGGATGCATATGGATGTGTACGGATGGATAAAGGATGCATAATGGGCTCATACGAATGTTGTTGACATTCGTATTGCAAATTGAAATCAACAATTCAAACAAATCAATTTGAATTCACTTAATTCAACCAGAATTTGGTTAAGTTTGAATTTTAAAGATTCAAATCAAATTGAATTTTTGGATATTCAAATCAAATTAAATACCAAAAATTGCATTTGTGCACACCCCTAGTACCTTGGCTTTCTCTGCTTAGCCAAAGTCTCCCAGTCGCTTGGGAGAGATTTTTAGCCTTCTGTAGTAGAAACTGCAATAGTTCTGTAGTGATGTTACAGCTTCTCTTCTTTCCCTCTACTCTCTACTGATCTCAGTCCGTTTTGAATTCATTTCTTTGATTTCCAGTGCTTCTGAAAAATGATTCTGTGTTGCAAAGCTGCTGATTTTGCCTTCAGTTGCCTCATTTTATAGAATGCTTCAATTAAAAAACCTTCAGTTCCTTTTTCTAGGCAATATGAATAGCTTTCTTAATTAATCTCTTTTAATTAGGACTTTATACTAGTTTATTCATCTTAATGCATTACTTTCATTTTTTTAAAAAAATTATCAATAAAATCATTGATTGACGAGTCTTCTCTGGCCATGCCTGGAGGTAGGATGCTGCACTGGACCAAATGTTGGACCAGGTTGTGTTGTGAAAATGACACCATAGCCCACTTTAACTGCAAAATACTTGTAAGTGGTCCACGCAGCATTTAAAGGTGGTACACTGGACCAGTCATTTATGTGCAAAAGTCACATGAGTGGTTGGTTCTGTATATCAGAGCCAAGAAGCCTGGTGCCATTTTGCTAAGCAGCCGGAAGTGGCTCTGAAAGTGGATCTCTTATGGATATCTGACCAAAACAGCACTGGCTGGAAATTATAAAGGCTAAGAAGGGCCATCTGCAGTGGAGATGACTCTTATCATGGGCTATGGGTCATCTGACCAAGCATGGTGCAGGAAACTGTGTGCTGTAGAGAAACAGCCTACTATCAATGGCTGTCAGTAATGATCATAGTGTCATAGGCAGTAAGGTTTTGAATATTGTTAATGGGATACAGAGGTGGGTAGAATGTTGTATTCACTTTATGCTTATGGGCTTCCTGTAGATGTCCATCATGGCCAGAACTTGTAACAATGAGATGTTAAACTAGATGATCCTTTTGACTCATATAGCAGAACTTTTACAGTCTTGCTGCAAGATACACAATATATAGCATAGGATAAGGGGGTTTTTTTCTTGTCTCCTAAAACAAAACAAAAACCATACATATCTAGAACAGGAATTTTCCACTGTGTTTCAGAACTCGATGTACATACTCAGAGTCTGATCCAAACTCTGCTAAAACCTTTGGACAGATATGTGTTTTCCATTAACAGAAAACAGATATGTTTCATTAATATCAAATCAGCACAGTAATGTGAAAGTTACTGAACCTGAATAAACCTCTCTCGTTTACTTAATATGGGGGTAACAAGTGTGTCTGTCTTTTCCCCATTACAATGCATGATGCTTTGCGCAAAATCAAGCCAATGAATTGGCAAATGAAAACTAGATTTTCCAATGCCTAAGAAACAAAACGAGCCCACCGAAGGATCTGAATTGAGACCAAACACCATTGGTTGTATTTCAAGCTACCCATGTAGTGAACTAAATTATACTTTGTGCTTAAGGATAGAGGTCACAGGCTTAGAAGTGCTGCTATCATTGACAAATTCACAGTTTGCCTCCATCAGCTGGGAGGCAGAGCGCTAGAATGCTCTAAGCCTCATCACTTGGGAATGCTTAGATTCAGCATTCTAAATTTACTTACAGTGCAAATGGCTATCCAGACAACGGTCATCACTGGGGCAACTTGGTAATGTGGCAAGTCATTGTGCATGCACTGCCAGTCACATGCTCCTCCTGCATGTCTTCCGACAGAAAGACACCTGAATGGGAGCTTACTGGGCTGCCAAAGTCCAGCAGCTAGTTTAAGTGTGGTGCAGTTATAACTGCACCATAGTTATGTCTTTGGAAATGCTGCTGGACACACTTATATGTCAAGTGCAGAAAGGCCCATAGTGCTTTTCTTCCTGTAAACTGAGAAGAGTACTATGGTAACAGTGCTTTTCTTGAAGCAGAGGTGAGTTGCTCATATACTTGTGGCTATCCCAGCCATGCTAGTACTGCAGTTAAAGACTGTACAAGTTCATGACTCAGCAATGGTAAGCTTCCAAGAGCAGGAGTAGCACTGGTAACGTGGCGTGCTTACTGAAGGCTCTGAAGGAAACTTATTAGGGGTGTGCAAAGTTCAGTTCATGTTCAAAATTTCAATCACATGGTTTGCCTTGGCGGATATTCACACTGGCCCAGTTCCCCAACTGCCAACATGAACTATTTGATCATACTGTTCGCATTCACTATGTTTTTGTCTTGAAAAAACACCTTTTCAATGGAAAAATAAAATTGTTTTTGTTTTTGGACCATTTAGAAATCATATGCAAACAACTGGATATTGAATTAAATGTTTTGCCATCAAGCTGAAGAACCGGAGGCTTCGTTTGATGGTAAACCAAACACATGTATTCAGAATTTATAGCAGGCTGGTAACCTGGCCCCTTTCTGCACTTGGCCTTATTCTGGAACATATCCTGGGATAGCTGCCAGCTGGCCACAAGCTAGTGCACACTGTGGCAGGACTCACCTGGGGCTTTCCATAGTCTACACTAGCACACAGATAGCAGGTCCCTATTCTGGGATATATTCCACAATAAAGCCAAGTGCAGAAAGGCCCCTGGATGAATGCATTTCTCCACTGCATCTGAGGACCCGTGAAAGAGCAGACACAGGAAATTCCTGCACCCTTATAGTGCATTCAGAGCACCTTAAAGTTGTTGCGTAGACATTGACAATGTCTTGGTAACATGTTGTTACATATTATGTTTTTTATTAATTATGTGCGAAGGACAAAGCTTGCATTCATGTCCCATCTGTGCTTTGCATCTGCAGAATTTGTAAAACATTGACTAATTCATCTCCCCTATGTCTTCTAAGGTGAAAGAAGACAAAAAGCGCTGAGAAATAAACTAATAATAATAATAATAATAAAAAGAATACGCCTGGCCTCTGTGCTTGGTATAGCCAAGGGAGTATATACCATTTACTCAGAAATGGGCTTTATACAGACTGCTAGTCCTTTTTACCATCATCTCTTCACCTTACCTAGTACTCCTCTTCCCATATTTTCACAGAAAAAGAAAAGAATAGCTGATGACTTGCCAGAAGATGGGATAGAGCTTTCACCTTTATCATCAATTCTGGATCCTCTTGAAAGGCCCTTGAAACCCAACTGATAAATGTGCCTGTCCTCATTGGGCCTGCAGGCGGCCCAGAGCTGTGAAATCTGCCCCCAGAGTCGCCCTTCACACGATCAGTGATACATTACTCTCTGAAGGCATATTTTGCTCTCATTCACCTCTGGCCTGCCATGTGCAATGACAGCAGTGGCCTAGGTGACCCAAGGGGGCAGGTTCCATCCTATATAACAGTATCAGACTGAAAAAAGGTTGATGCCTGGAGCAATTTCTAGTCTGGCACTAAACTGTATCAGATGGAAACTTCAAAGAGGATCATTTTCATTCCCCAGCTTAGAAGCCTCAGAGGGCAGGAGGCCCTGACAGTGTAAATAGCACTCCTTTCGCACTTGCAGCAAGATTGGAACCTTCTGCTACACATATCGCCTTTTTAATGACCATCTGGAGGCCATCAGAGTTTGAGAAACAGAACTGTGTGGTGCAAATGTAATTAACTTGTATGGCAGACTCTAGTTTGCAGATGGAAAATTAAACTTGGTGTCTTGAATATGCTTCTGCCCAGCTTACTATACAGGTGGTGTAGGTGGGAGAATATTCATCCCAAGTTATTACAGCACCAAAAAAATCCTCCTCATTGAAATGTTATACAAAAAAGATTGTGCTTTTAGTAACACCAACACCAGTCACATCAGAACCCATGAAGGTTTGGGACAATGCTTGCAATATGGAAGCTGATGCTGCATTGCTACAGATTAAACACATTCATAGAAGATTTGTACATCAATGGCTACTAGAATGGATGCCTAGGTGCTTCCTCTAGGCCGGAGACCCAAGCAGGATGCCTCCAAAGGCCACCTACAGGAATTCAAGAGCTGAAGGTAATTCACACTTGGCCTCGTAGTTCACGATAGGATAACATCTGCACTTGCAGGAAGCATTTCCAATCCCAAAATGCCTCCTGCCTTGCCAGATGTTACCCTATCATCTACTGGCAGTGGTGCACAAAATCCAACCTTAACTAATGACTTACCTTTTACATCCAGCTCTGTGACCATTCACACCATTTGTGGTGCAAGGGGTCATCTGGGGAGCACTGGCACCTCAGATGTGATTGCGCATGCATGGAGTGTCAATTGTTGCCTTGGTGCCAATGCTAGTGCACAGACAGTTATGTTGGCCTCTGCCATCGAGATGGTGGCACCCTGCCAGTGATCAGACATGTGCCTGGACACAGGTCAGTCTCCAGGCATGTGGGGCTTAGTGTAATATGTGCTAGCATTCCCAAGTGCAATCGCTAGTACACGTTAATCTGTCATGCACTTTCCCCGACCAGTGGATGGGAAGCCAAGTGCGAAAGCAGCCCAGGTGATGTTTTTGCCTTTGTTGTCTGCTTAAGATGCTCAGAAGCAATTGACGGACCACTGTGTGAGACAGGATGCTGGACTAGTTGGGCTGTGGCCCAATTCAGCAAGCTCCTCATATGTTCTTATTCCATGTCACACAGTATGGACAAAGTGAAGATCCTTGTGTTTGGTATGGAATTAGCAGCCAGCATCCCTGCACAGCTATTTATTTTAAGCATTGACAGAAGGACTTGGAAAGTCTCCTCAAACCAAAATCAAAAAGAAAGGAACCCCATGGTGAAACTTTTCCTCATTCCAGACTTGAACATGTTGCTGGGAGGGGCAATTTTGGCATGATCCTTCTCTTGCAAGTTATTTAGCTGAACAAAGGAAAGGAAGAGAGAAAGTGGGAAGGGACAGAAAAAAACAGGCATAAAATTCAGGCTACTTAAAGTAAGGCTGCTCTGCTATTTGCAGTCCTTGCATGTTGTTTTCCCATTTCATTGCCCAACTAACAAAGCAGGCAACTGGCACCTAGATGACAGGAACAACTTCTAAGCTGGTTTATTTTTATTCAGGCACTGGAGTGCTTTAATCCTACTGTGCTGGATTCATCACAATTGTAAGAACTCCTTAGGGAAGTGATTACCTCCTACAGACATGCTGTCTTCTTATCAGCCTCCACAATTTGCCATGGAAAATATATTTAGAGGCAAACTGGGTTTATGTATTGAAGCCATAGCTTTCCCCCCATATTTATCCTCTGAAGTTCAACGTGAAAATCTCTGAGAAGAAGAAAGTGGTGGCATTGGCCATTGTTGGGATGGAGGACAAAACAGCTGGAAGAAAATGTTATGGTATGTCAGATTTGGCAGAGTACATGAGATACTACAAGGCTGCAGTCAAGGTGTAACCCTTATGAAAATCAACCTTACTGAATGTAATGGATTATGTCCATATTCATTAGCTTGATCTTGAGCTGTTGGTCCCTCATGCTGTTCAGTATCTATTGAAGCTACTTGAAAGTATTATTTAGGGTGAAGTGCCTCCAATATGATAGTGACCACATAAAGCTTTATCTCTCAATGCCATAGGAATTAGGGCAAGATGTTCACATCCTGAAATATTTGTTGCAAACTGTGATGCAGCAAAAGGGGTGGAAAGCCAAGAGTTCCATGGAGGAGACTCAGGTCAATCATGAAGAAAGATGTGAGCGGTGCAGCCCAAAGCAAGGATGGTCTGAGGAAAACCTATAATGATCTAGATGTGAACAGAGCTGGTGCGATCTCAGTTCGAATTATGTATAGGACATTCTGTCTCATACAGGCGTGACTAGGACTCTATGGTTTGCCCTAGCTACTCTAACCTTTAATATTGCTTCCTTTTTGCTTCCTTGCCTTCATTCCACCAGGCATAATGCGCCTCCGTCAACACTGCACATGCCAGAGGGAAGTCCAGGAGCAGCCATTTGTAACAGATGATTCTGACTGCTTTTTAAAGTTTGTGTCATGTGAAATAGATTGTTTCATAGAATAATCGTCACAAAGATTAAGTGATTTTCCTGTTTCAGCAGTCATTATACTCGTAAACAAATCTCAAGCACAGCAATGCTCAAAACAAATTATATACATATTAAAGCTTCTACCGCCAAGTCTTTTTTCATTGTGTGAAGAATGCCTCAAATGATCCTACTGCACATACGTTATGGTGGAAAGGGGCCTAGCCGGCAGGATTCGTCATTAAAATAGCAGATTGAGAATCGGCGGCTCTCTCTGTGCCTGAGACTGCATTATCTATCTCTAAGGCAAGGCTACATTTCAATTAGATTGTAAACAAGAGATACTTATTCATTTCTTCAGTTTATTGCATGCAATCTTTTTGTTTTACTTTTTAAAAGAGCAAATCGCTTCCAGCCAAGACACTGTGTTACTCATGTACCCTGCAGAGCATGAAAGGGTGTTTGCATACATTTGTCAAACTTTGCCATAGGTGTGAAGTTGTAGATCATGACACGTGTCATAGGATGCCACAGCCTAACAGTATGACCCTTTCCTGTGGTCATACTAAAGAAGCCAAAGAATGTTAATTTCATAGAAAGCAGCCCTAATTTCCACTGAAGTACCTAAGAATATTGGAATAGATATGAAATTACACTGTTCCAGTAGAGTAGCGAAGGGGCAGATGTCCGTAAGTGATCTGTCGAATAGCATAGTCAGGTTCAGATATACAAATGATTGCACCATGTGAGGTTGCGCACATGGAGAAGCTGAGGGCTCAACACCAAATGCCCCGAGTCATTGCTGCTGGGTTTGTCTCTAAGATCAGTTCAACTTTGCTGTGTCTCTTTGAACATGAATGCTCAAGTGGGGCCTTCCAAATATTAATGGAAAACACTGGGGTTCTGATGTGGACAATGGGAGTTATAGTGCCTTTCCACATTTGCCGTTGGAAAATGCATCTATAAGATCCGCTTTCCAGTGAAACATTTTAAAAAAGAATCTGCCCAAACAGGGCCAAATTCTCGGTTGCCCCGCGCATCCGCAGGGCTGTATTGGAGAGGGTGCTGGTATGGATGCACCAGCACCCATCCCAATCCAGCCTCCAGAGGCACTGCCCACCTGTCAAAGACGGAGAGCACATGCATAAACCCGGTGCTTACCTGGTCGCGGCGTGGCAGTTTCTGGCACGGAGAAGCCCGGCTTCCACTGCGCGTGCGTGCGCCGCGGACTTCATTTCCCAGCTGCCCTCGCGAGGGTGGCTGGGCCCTTCCCATTCGTCAGCCACTCTCGTGATGGCAGCTGGCCAAAGGCGGCTGCAGCTCACGCACGCACAGTGGAAGCCAGGTCCCTGCTTCCAGAAGCCACCGCCCCATTACCAGGTAAGACCTCGATAGCGAGCGTGTGACCCTGGGCGGGGTGCAGGGGTTAGGCTTTGGCTTCCCCTTGCAAGAGAAGGGGCCATCACCCCTTCTCTTACGAGTGGTAAGCTGGGTAAGCCGGCTGCTGGCCTCACCATGGTGCTCTGCCTCTTTGACAGCTGGGCATGTGCCAGCAATCTGGCTTTCCCCCCTGCCACTTCAGAAGCGTTTGCTTTCAAAATGGTTTAAGGGGAAAGGCCAAATGTAAAACCTAATTTTTCAGGTCTTACATCTGGGTCGGATTTCAGCGGCAAAATCGGTTTAAGAAACAGGTTTTGTGTGCCGACGTGTGGACGTGGCATCTTCAAAGGGACCCTAATTCTGTTCCCTTTGCAGAAGCCACATCCAAATCCCTCCCTGAACAGGCTCTAAATGTGTTTTAGAGCTTGTGTGGAAAGGCTCATAGTTCAGGAATATCTGGAGGCCCATAGTTGAGAACTCCTGTCTTAGACATTACTAGGGATGTGCACGAATATTCGAAACATTCAAAACTCAATCTAATTCATTTGAATTTGAATTGAATGTTTATAAATTCAAATTTAAACATTTGAACAAATTTCAAATTTTTGGATCTATTCGTTCGAACTATTTGGACATTCGTATGGGTACCGGTACATACATGATCTGTACTTGCATGTATGCATCTTTCCCGCAGCTGTATGCATTTGTACAGCTCTGTCCCGGATGAAAATGGGTTGCATACAGGATAAATACAGGATGCATATGGATGTGTTTGGATGTCTATGGATGCGTACAGGATGTGTAATGATGTGTATGGACATATATGGATATTGTTGACATTTGTATGTGCAAATTTGAATTAAAAATTCAAAGAATAGATTAGAATTTGCTTAATTCAAATCAAATTTGGGTAAATTCAAAATTTAAAGATTCTGTTTGAATTGAATCTTTTGATATTTGATTCAAATTGAATCGAATCCTGAAAATTGCATTTGTGGACATGCCTAGACATTACACATTATTCAAGGAAGAAAAGGGATCTGCTCAGCCATGTTGTAATGAAATGGGATGGCAGATGTCCCTGTGGACATATTTTTTCTTGCATCAGGCTTCTTTAATGGACTTACTCTCTTGCCCAATACAAAATAAAGTAAGAACAGGGGGGAGAAATGAAGACTGGCTGCCAGGGGGCCAGGAAAAGTGTCTTTAGACATAATAGATCATGGTCAATAAACAGCTAGTGTGCCTTGGGGGAAAAAAGTGGGATTGGGCTACGTGTCCTCTGAAATCCACCATATGCTAGAAGGTTCTCTTCTCAAAAGTTGGGCGTTTTTGGTTTGTCTATGGATAAAGAAATAAGACAGCAGTTGGTCGTGTGAGGACAGAAACGTGTTGCTGAGTATGTGTTGATAGCACATAGGGGTAAAAATTGGCACAGGCTGGACTCTTCCAGGAATATAGACCGGCCAGGCTTTGCTTTTTATCTAGCTAAAACTGGAAATCAACTGCTTTATTAATCATAATGTAAGATAAAAGCCAGTCCTTTTCCTGCAATAACCAAGACACTATTCTGTACTCTGTACTCTGATCCTCTATAATCCTTGAACACAAAGCATAAATTATGTAATACAGTGTAAAATGCATCTTCTCAACATGCAAGATTTACTGTTTGCTTTGCAGTAGTTAATTCACGTGTTGCTGATTGTGACATGCTGATAGTATTATTGTCATGTGCCAGACTTCAATGCACAGATGGCTTTTTTACTCTTTATTTGAAAGCATCAGGCTTTGGAATGTGTTAAAAAAAGGTCAATGCGCGATGAATCTTGCGTCCCACCAGCAAGTATACAAACAGTTGCCTTTTTGTCTGCCCTGTTGATTAAAGGCACTGCAAGCAGAAGTTTTTAAAAGGAAGATTCTCTTTATATACACGTACTGAATGACCAAAGATTTAGGCAGCATCAAGATGGCTGCTGGGGATTGTCCTTAGGTTGACCAGGGGGTAGGGTACACAAATTCTTCCACCCCCTTTGGCACCTGCGCCCTCCAGCACATCATGAGAATGACCTGCTGGTAAACTGAGAGACACCACCACTGAGACACTCTTGCTGGTGAAGTTGCCCCCCCCCCCGTGTGGATGCATGAAAGAAGGAAACTGGATGGCCAAAACTGCAGCTGGCATTGTGTGCAGGGCATGGAACTGCTGGGCACTTCTGGTTGCAATTCTGGTCCCCATGAATGATTCTGGCTGTGTTTAGGAAGACTGCCAAGCAAACTCCTTCCTTCCCCGCTTTCACCATCATCTGGCCCTGATCTATGGGACACTCTTGGGGTGGTTCCATTCACCTAGGAATGCCAACAACCCCATTCATGTTCCAGTTCTCTAAGTATATTCAGTACATTCACAAGTCAGTGGTACGACTGAAATTATGTCCTGCATAAATCAATCACAATGTATTTTGCAAGCTTGCTATTTATTTAATATATTTCAAATTGAAAGGTAATTTTTACTGGCATCTATATGCTTGCAAACAAAAAACACACTGAGGCTATGGTCATACTTAAGCTCCAATCCTCTTTCAGACAAAAAATACATCAACAAAGTGACAAGCTGTTTTCTTTCAAGCCAGGTTCCCACGTGGCAATTTAATCTGGATTTAAACTGGGGGTTTTAAAATCAGCAGTGAGATCTGGTTTTTTGTGTGTCAGCTTATAATGAGGAATCACTCTCTCCATTCTTCAGTGCCTGGCAGGGGGAAAAAGACCCTCCCCTCTTTCCTCCCCTCAGCAGAACCCCCTCCCCATACAGTCAGCAACTGGACACCATCATACCCTGACTTCATTGGGGTGGACAATTCAAACCTCACCTCTATATAAACCTGTCACTGCATCAGATCATGGAGCCCTTTGGCAACATCTTTAGTTCACCGCTTGTACCCCCCCACACCATCTTGTATCCACCATAGCACAAACTCTCCTGTTAACAAGGCAATAGAACATTAAATATCACTTTCCTTTTTTTCTTCTAATGGCAGGGATTCATGCAAAAGGGGTGGATGGCAGAGGTAATCCTGGAAGGAAGGAGGGAGGAAACAGGCAGGCTTTTACACAAGAGCTGACATACTTTGCAGCCACACTTTCCCATTTTGCTAAATAGTGTGGGGTATTCCTAAATCCAGCAGCGAGACCCCTTTTAATCTGAATTGGGATACTCCTAGTTTCAAGACCTTTAATCCGCAGAAGTGGCAGATTCTTTGCAAACTGTCGGAACAGGAAGAACTTGAGCTGACTTCAAGCCTGATTATATCCTGTGTCGGAATGCGTCCTCAGTGTTAAGTAACTCAGAAAATTCACGTTTGGGATAGATAAAGTGGAAAGAAAATTACTAGTCATTTTGCTCATGTGTTCTCTTGCTTTGAAAGTGGACTGAAGCTGAATTAAACCTTAGGTGTGACTGCAGCCTGAAAGTATCCATGATTTAGTATAGAGGATGCCAGTATCAATTTTACAACAGAAAAACACTCCAAATAAAGAATTCTGCCCTCCCTCTCTCCTCCTTCCCATCTCTCTTTCTTTTTCTCTCTTTTTCTCTCTCTCTTTCTTGTACAAATCAAGAGGCCAAATCTTGGAACATATTTTATTAACCTTTTCTTTTTAGAAGAGAAAATGCCTCCAATTGATCTCACCAATACTCTCTGCCTTGCCTGGAGGATAAGGCATTTTATGCAAAATATCTTTTGTCAGTTAACTTCCCTGAGGTGACCCTTAGATGTTGCTAATTTTTTATTTAGTGCAATCACAGTGAGGAATATCGAATTTCCTCTGATAATACCTGATTTTCATATGGTTATAACCAGAGATTCCCGATTTATTACCCTGTGTACCTAATAAAACCATCTGAAGCTTTAAATTATTTATTATTAAAAAATTATTTTAAATTATTATTGAAGCTTTATTGAATTGTACACAGATACAATGAGTTTATAAAAAACACTCGCAACAGGTGAGAAACTTGAACAGAAGTGTGATTTTTTTAAAAAAACTAACTTACATTAGACAATATCAGGACTAGATATGAATTGAGAGTGATTTGGTGTAGACAGAAAGGTGGGAAAATCAAGCGAAAAGCCTCTAGTTTAGAAAGAAATGTGGACCTCAGGGACAATTCCTGTGTGACAGCTTCAACTAGTGAGGACCAGCCATCTACAAATTCATTGTGTTATCAAAACCTTGCATTTTGTCCATTTGCAGAGATATAAATCTAAAGTCCTGTGATCCACTTAGCTATGGAAAACTTTGAAGTTTATTCCTTACTTTATATTCTGTTTGGCCAATGGACTGCAATATATGTATTACTTACTTTCTTAATTTTTACACTTTGCTGCATATATTGTATTTGCAGGGTCACAGATGTGGGGAGATATACACTACGAGCAGAGAATATAGGCACATAAAACATTTCACTGTGGTCTGGGATGTAAATGTAAAGAGGAATCCACTTACTTTAGTTCTGATGATGAGAGGCAAAGGAAGCAATAGCAAGGGAGTAGAAACAATAAGCAAGAACCGGCGGTAGATCAGCAGCTGTCTGACAATCTTCATGCCCTAGGTTAGTGATTTCCTTTTCTGTAGAAATAGTAACCACTGAAAATTAAAAAATAAATAAATAAAAAATCAGATTGAACCTTAAGTAGATGTGCTTGATTAATATTTCTCTAAGCTGTCACCTTTAACCTTTGCAACAGAGGCTTCAGTGAAGCCAAGTTAAAAATAAATCTTGTTCTTTATTGTTTTAGTGCTTATATTAGGACGTGCAATGTGACATGAACTCACTAGCAAGCAAAGTCGCTAGGTTTGTTTTTTAAAAAAACACAAAAGCATTTACCTTATAATGGCACCTTACAATATATGCTATTATGACTTTGAGATTGATTCCATGCTGGCCAGTATACCAGACCAGTAAGCATACTAGAAGCTTCCTTCTGCATTTTGTGCTCCACCGCTATCCTAGCGGGGGTGGGGTGATGGTCCGGGCATGCAAAGACCCTTTCCAGGATGGATCTCTGAGCAATGCAGAGGCCCATTCTCAGAGCACCTCTAGATTTCTCTGTTCTCCAAGTGACCCATTCTTTGACCCATTTGATTGAAAGCTAATTTGGAGGCAACCCAAGAGTGATCTAAAAGACTTTAAGACTTCTTTCAGATGGGGTATAAGAGTATTATTTGTTTGTTTGTTTGTTTGTTTATATTTTACCCCCACCCAATACATGAATGTCTCATGTCAGGTTATAACAGTAAAAAGAACCCACTAAAAATAGTACAGTGCCTAGAAGTGCAGAAGGGAAGCAGTTACCATAGCCCAAAGCCAGGGTAGAATCCAACCTCATCAGTCTTCAAAATCTGGAAGAATACTAATACTATTTGCATTATATTTGCCCATATGGTGTCATTTATAGAGTGATGGAGATGGTTTACATCACTCTCTTGAGCTTTTGCTTACATATTACTTTCTGATTTAATTAACTGTAGAATAAAATATAACCAGAGGGTGATTCTGCATGAGCTGGAATACCAGACCAGCAAATGTATTAGGAGCCTTCCTTGCACACACTGTTATGGTCCAAAGGAGGTCCCAGGAAGGATTTCCTTTAGACTGCACCAATGTGCAGAAGGGACACTCCTAGTACACTTGCTGTTTCAGTATACCAGCCATTATGGGATATCCCAGAGTCTGTATCCTGTTGATGTTGCAGGCTATGGATGTAGCCTTTTTGTTTTCTTTTTGAGTTTTAGTTTATGAAGTTGCCTGTGAAAACAATTAGCTGAGCTTTGAGGTTCCAAAATTCTGTAAAATGCGAAGGCATAGAAATGGTAAGGAATGCAATTTCATATGCTTTGAACAGCATTTTTATCACCATGTCCTCTGGTATTTCCCTTCTACCCCTCCACGCTTGATGAATAATCTCTTAAATTCTTTCAAAGGATTTCCCACCACCCTCATCACATCCCTATAGTATGCGATAACTAGAAGCAAAATATGATTGGATTATTCAAGAAAAGAACATTGAATTTAGAAAAGTATTAAATATTTTTTAAATAGCATTGCTTTCAGAGGATACATCTGTCCAGTCTTGCATGGAGAAGACACACAAGACGATGATTAAGATTGCACTGTATCTGCAAAGATATTCTCTTGGTAGCCTCAGGAGAAACAGATCATGGAAACCATGAGAAACTCATTTTCTAAGTTCCATTTCTATGCTGCTGGGAACTCATTCCTGCTATATACAGTTTCCCAGATTCAGCATTTGAAGCATACAGTAGTAAACATTGTGGTAGTTCCTAAAACCAACGTACTTTAGGTTTTCAAAATGACCAGAGCTAGAGTTACAGACCCTTTCCACACAGATCTACTTTCCTGGTACAGAGTGGCCACAGTCTGAATGGTTCATGCTCTGGAATAGGATTGCTTAGGACATGCCCTCTGGCAGAGCAGCCTGTCTGCCTTGGACTAGGGCCAAAATGGTGGTCTTCCCCATCCTTCAGTAAACCTTTTAACAATAGTCCACCAGCAGAGTGGATCAGAGTTCATTTCATGCATAAAAAAAAATGCCTCCCAATAGAAATGTCCTGATTCATATATCTGACTGGCTATCCCATGCCCAAAGCATCACCATATTTTAAGCAGCTATTGGATGTTGCCTTCCTTTTTTTGGTCTTTGCCCAACAGGAGAGAAAATGAGCAGATCTTGGACCTGTTCACATTTGGCAATATTCTGGAATAATTCAGACTCTGGCAGTCCTCACTTGCACTAGCATGTGTACAGCAGGCCCCTATTCTGATTTGTTAATTGTTGCATTGTTTTATTGAGATGTGCACAAGGTTTACTTTTCAAAGCTAAACAGAAATGGAGTGCGATTAACCAATGTTGACTAGTGTTCACGCTTGGAGTGCTAGTCAGCTTTGGCTGTTTTCTCCCTCTGGGATCAAATACTTACCTTATTCAATCCAGGGATCGGTCCTTCTCTGGGTGATGCCATTTTGGCTGTGGTGCCCCCCACAACTGCATGTGTATTAGTGCCATCACTTTGATGACATGGACACTCTGCACACACACAGTTGCAGTCATGTCTATGGTTGCGTATCATTTCAGATGACCCCAGAGCACGGAAGAAGAGTGAATAGTTGCTGCCCCAGATACTTGAGGTAAGCTTTTGGGTAAGCTTGGTTAATGTGTAGAGTACAATTTCATGCTCCACACCTAATCAACAATTAGTTCACTTCTGGTGAGGGTGGGCACACTTGGAGCCTGTAACAGCCTACTCCACAGGTGCATGTTCTTCACTAATTGTGCACTAGAGACCGTAGTACAAATAGACTTCAGGGCAGCTTGAGTGAGCTCTGGGAGGTTCTCTCACACCGGCAGCAGGGTGGCTTGTGGATGGGCCTCCCCAGGAGTAGCTGGAAGCAAACAGGCCCTGTGTTATAGCCTGAACTTGAAAATTATACTGTCTGTAGAAACCCATTTGTGGTCAGTTCTCCCACCTGTCTCCCTCTGCCCAGTACTTTAGCATCATAGAACAAGAATCTTGTAAGTTTTCTCAGGCCTCAAATAAAGGCTGAGGATAAGACAAAACAAAATTTGCAGATCTTCACTTTGTTACCTCTATAGACCTCCACGATCTTTTTAAAGGACTTTGCTTGAGCACACAATATAAGGGTGTCTTTATCTATCCTTCTGATAGCAATCATACCCTGTGCAGTTAGACAGGATCCCAGCTCTTATCATTGTGTCTTGCATTTTACCAATTTTGATTGCAAGATTCATGTCAGTGAAGTGTAATGCAGGTCGATTGCATGGCAGTTACTTGAAACCTGAATGGCAGATACAAAACAATGTATCTAGGGGTCAGCAAGTTCAGAAAATGTTTATCCTACTTAGGCAAACCTTTCCTCCAGCTTTAATTGTGCATTGCAGAATCTCCTTTGTTTCTGTCACCAAATTGTGGATCATCCTGTCAGTTTATCCAGATTTTAATTACACAGCAAACTTGCAACCTCAGTGACCTGTGCTGCTTCGTTTTTGCCAACCATAGCAGTGCCTGTAATTTTCTCTTTTGCTGATGAACTTATGCTCAGAAGGACATGTACCGCGACGAATACAAGCCTATAAGATTTTGTAAAAAGAAGTTAAGAACCATTTCAACCAGTGTAACCATTTGCTTGTACTGCAGTGGCCAGCAGCCTCTGAGACACGTACAAGACTCTCCAAATGTCCTGAAAAAAACGTGATCAGAAAGAACATATGTACTTTTTAACTAACTTGCTTCCTTTTTTTTTCTGTTTAAAACATTTTTAAACCTGTGATTAATAGCAACAATTCCTACTGCTACAAAAACCTTACAGCCCAAGGGGAGGAGGAGGAAAAGAGCAAAAGCAAGGGAAAGAATTAAAAAAGTGGGGAGAAGACCTCTGAATGCCTGCAAATACATGTGTAGGAGTTAAGCAAACCACATGGGGAGGTGGGGTAGGGGAGAGCCAGTAACAGAGGAGGCTGTCATTGCCTAAAGTGAACAAGGCACACAACTGCTGCAGAGGAAAACAACAACAACCCATTAACTGCATGAGGCACCAGCTTCCACATTTGCTATCTTGCCCCCCTCCCATGTCTCTCCATGTAAGCTTGTCTGAAGTTACCTGTTGTTGAGGAGGCAGCTAAGTTAAAAGCACAGGCTTCATGTTGGTCTCAATTTTGTTAGAGGGCACATTGATGGATGGATGGATGGATGGATGGATGGATGGATTGGCTGACTGATTGAGTGGATTGGTTTGGATTGATTGGTTTGGATTGATTGGTTTGGATTGATTGGTTTGGATTGATTGATTGATTGATTGAATGAATGAATGAATGAATGAATGCTGCGGCTTGAGAGCTGAGACCTGAGCATTTCTGCACTTACCTATTCTGGCATATAAGATGACTGGGTATATAAGATAATCCCCAACTTTTCCAGTCAAAATATAGAGTTTGGGATATACTCACCGTATAAGACAACCCCCAACTTTTGAGAAGATTTTCCTGGGATAAAAAGTAGTCTTATATGCCAGAATTTATTTATTTATTTATTTATTTATTTATTTATTTATTTATTTATTTATTTATTTATTTATTTATTTATTTATTTATCCACCCTGTGCCCAAAGGTCTGAGAGCAGGTAGCAACCTTTAAAAGCCAACAGATTACAAAACAATATACAGTATCTTAAAAAACCATAAGGAGCTTGAAACACTTTGAGGAGCAGACTATTCCATAACCTGGGGGCCATAACTGAAAAGGCCCTTTCACTGCTGAGGTCAATGGGACAACCAGGGGTGCCTCACCTGCAGATCTTAAGGCATGGGCAGGTCAGTATGGGAGAAGGTTTATACCTAACGGGGAACCATTAGGCAGGTCAACAAGATGAAGCAAAAAGTGCTAGGCTGTTTCTTTTGGCCAGGGGTCAGTCAAGACAGGCAGTAAACCCCTGTAATTGATGTACCATTTACTCGTGTGGGTGTGGACTTAGTGGGACCATTTATAAACCCCACTAAAAAGGGCAACCAGTATATACTCAACATTATAGACTTTGCAAGCCGCTATTCTGCAGCACCGGCTATTCACTTACCAAGAAGCTAAGCAGGGGAATACAGGGTTTAGCCCATTCGAACTGCTATTTGGGAGGCAGGTCCATGGACCTTTGGACTTACTTAGGAGTGGGTGGACAGCTGAGAAGGACAAAGAGCCCAGACAGGTTACTGAGTAGGTGCAAGGACTTCGGGCAAGCATGAAAGAGGCTATGCAGGAGGTCAGGCAGAACGTACTCAGGGCTAGGCAGAGGGCCAGTTACAACAAAGGGGCTAAGGATAGGTTGTTCATCTCTGGGGATGAAGTCCTATTCTTTTGCTACTTTAAGGGCCACAAATTACAGCCAGCCTGGGAAGAGACATCTGAAGGGGTTAAGAGAACTTTTCCTGTAAATTATATGATCAGAAAATGGCTAGGGACATGTGAGCACATAGTCCATGTGAATTCACTAAAGCCATACAGGAGGAGGGAGCACTTGATTATGTGTACCATTGCAGAGCGAGGAAATGATGTATTCCTGCTGATGCATGGGTGAGTGTCTGATTGGGGGGGGGGTCAGGGCCACCAGATTCAATACTTGCTAGAGCAGTTCAGAGATATCTTTACAGACAGACTTGGGCTAGCTAAAGGATCCACAAAACGCATTGAAACAGACACACTAAGGTCAATTGCCACCATCTTATAGACTGACAGGCAGATTCTTGGAAATAGTAAAGAAGGAGGTCAAACTGAAGCTGGACCTGGGGGTAATAGAACCATCTGTCAGCAATTGGTCTTCACCTATAGTGTTGGTAAAAAAAAAAAGGACCCATCTATTAGGTTTTGCCTTGACTTTAGAAACCTAAATAAAGTCACTGTGGCCGATGTATTTCCCATGCCTTGTGTGGACTACCTGATTAAACACAAGAGGCTTGCCTTTGAAGCTCTCAAAGAGAAAATAACTACTGTGCCCATTCTAAAAGCACCTGACTTTGAAAAGACATTCATTTGACAACAGATACTTCAGGTATTGGAATTGGAGCCGTTCTAAGCAAGGGGAATGAACAACAACTCATGCATCCCATCCTTTACCTGAGCAAGAAACTGAAACAGACAGAGTCTAGATTGGCAACAGTAGAGCAGGAGTGCCTCACCACGATATGGGCAATCCACAAACTTAAGCCTTATCTGTGGGGGAGACACTTTATCCTCCAGATAACCAGGCACCACTCAAGTGGCTGCAGTCATCAAAATGAAATAATGGAAAGTTGCTGAGATGGAGTCTGATGCTCCAAGAGTACTGATTTGACATCCCGTATGTGAAGGGGGCCAAAAACCAGATGGCAGATGCCCTATCACGCCTGTTTCCAGAGAAGATGGTGGCAGAGGACAACGCTGGACCGCAGGCAACCTCACCCAGGCTTCTGAGTCTTGTGCTTGCTGTTGAGGCAGGGATTAGAAGAGGAGGTTGGGTCTTTCTTTAGGGTAGATCTCAGGGCATACCTGGGAACATAACGGAACACTGAAAGGGGCTGCTTGGCTCTGCTAGAGCAAGTTAGACTCCTAAGTTGCAGTTTACTTTTACTGCTTGGGAATTATTCTTTATTTGTTGAGAGAACCTTCACGCTGAACATCTGAAGGGTTCCTTCTATTTAAAAGGGAGCCAGAGGCTTGACTTTTTTATTTTACTTTCGGGGTTTAGCTTGGGGAGAGCTAAGCTGAACCAGCGCTTATGGTTATTTGTTGTTTCTGGCTACTTAAGTAATATTAAGCAACCTTAACATTTCGCTACTGCTTAATTATTTATTTATCTGCATGTAAATAATAAACTGTTGTTGTTGTATTACACTAGTGTTTATTGTGCTGCTTCAGGGTGGAGGCTTGACAGTAAGCCTTTGAAGCAGGACACCTGGGCAAGGGGGGAGGTGTCTTGTTCTTATACAGACACCAGCCCATTGGTAGACGGTGGGGCCACACGGCTCGACTGCCGCTTCCTCAGCTGCGTTACTCTACTAATACGAGTAAACAAGGGTGGGAGTGGGATCAAGTTGACACAAGAAAGGGCAAGATTTAAATTCCGGTTCCCTAGGTCTTTTGGAAAACATGAAATCTCTGCAGCCACTTTTAAAGTTATTGTTTCCTATGCTGCACTATATTGAATTTGCTTTCCAAAATTTCTGAACGCACGACTGTCAAAAATCCAGCAGATGTGTATTAACTATTCAAAATCTCAAATATTCACTGAATATTTTATAGCAATAGCACATCTGATGACAGTTCAAAAGAGTTATTTGACTGTGATATTTAGCAATATTTACCCTGCTCTGAACTTGCAGCAGAAGTTGGAACTGGCACTCCAGTAATACACATCAGCTTTAAAGTATACTAGGTTCAGACTTCTCATATGTCATCACATAATTTCTCCTTCATTGTAAATGCTTCTTATCACAGTTTTCTGTTTCACCCAAATGAAGCAGACTCTCATTATCATAACAAAATTCAAAATGATGCTACTGGGATACTGGGAGCAGGGTGAGGTATGTACATATGATCTTTAGGTGGGTATCCATATGCAACTGATAGCCCCTATGGAAACAAGTTTCTGGATTTACTCCATTTCTACACCTACCTTTGCTATCCTGGCATAGGGTGGGCTGTTTTATACTGGGATAATCAAACTGTCTCAAGCTGAGAGAGAGCCAATTTGCACTTACATGCAGTGGCTACTCTGGGAGCATTCCTAGATAGTGCATCTGCACACGCTGGAGTTCCCCTTGCACGTACAGTGATAAATCAGTTATAATTGCTCTACAGGTATATGAGCAGCAGGGCTGACCCAGCCCTGCACATTCCATTCGCACCTCTTCCAAATGGAAGAGGTACAGACGGAGCGTATGACCAGACAGTGCAGGTACACTGCACACTGCATTGTCCAGTTGCTTCAGCAACGGCACCACACAGGTGATGATTGCCATTATAATGAAGGCAGTTTGTTGATGGAGGCATGTAGGGAAGTGCTGGTGAAGTTTGGGATCAATTTGGCATCCCAAAGTGCATGCACCAAATCTATCTCCCATCTTCACTTACTTGGGACTTTTCCTCAGGGAAGTAGAAATGCAAAATGACCCACAGATTGCACCTGGCATGGATCAACCTGTTCCAGTTTGCATTGGGTCAACCTGTGAGCCAGTTTGGTTTAGTAGTTAGGGAGCTCGACTCCATCTGGGAACATCGGGTTTAATTCCTCCCCCATGAAGCCAAATAGGCAACCCTGGGCTAGCCACAGCTTCCTTCTGAGCTGTCACTGCCCCGCCCACCTCACTGGGTGTCTGTTGTGGGGGGAAGAATAGAAAAGCTTTGTCAGATGTTTTTAGGCCCCTTAAATGGATGAGAAAAGTGGGGTAGAAAAACCAACACTTCTTCTTCTTCTTCTTCTTCAACAACAACAACAACAACAACAACCAACTGTGGTGGCTCTGAAGCCTTCACCAACTTTGGAGACATTGCAGGTGCCTCCATATGCTCCGAAGGAGGCCAAAATGGATCCCTCATGGTCTGCAGGCCTCTGTGGTCTGGTACACTACGCCCTAGTATGCCACTAGACCTCAAATATCAAATATCTTATATCCCATATTTGTGAGGGTGGGTGATGTTGCTGAGTAACTACTGGAACCATTGCTAGTACATTCCATCCACAAAGGACAGAGCAAAGGAGCAGAATCTGGCATCCAAACGGCACTTTGTCCTTCTCCACTGGTAGACCAGAGTCCATATGTGAACTACTTTGATTTACCATTCCATGGACAATGGTTATTTGTTAAAATATTCAGACCTTTCAGTTTTTTTTAAAAAAGCAGGAACAAAGATATCACAACAGTATTTTGGAAAGTAGAAATTGTCAACTGGCAATGAAAATATCCTTGCAGTACTAAACAACATAATCACACCTCTAATATTATAGGCCTGTTTCTAAAGTTGGACTTCTATTAGAACAGTGATATATATTTAGAAAAAAATCTAATGGGCTGTCTGTAGCAATTTGCACTAATGTGCAAACAGGTTGGCACTAAAGAGGAGGAAAAAATTTCCTTTTGTGTATCAGAGCTGTGATCTTGAATATACTGCTCTTTTCTTCCCTCCACCGCTGTCACATTGAATGAACTCAGCAATGTGTTGCAGAACAGGTCTTTCCAACTTATTCTGGTATCGCAGCATTAATTTCAAAGTGTCAAAACAGAAAGGAAAATGAATGGATTCCTTTTACTATGCCTCACTACTTGGAAACCCAGAGAGGACTCTTTATTATTAGAGAATAATTTGCGATCATGGAGAGCAAAATAAAGAATAATTCCAAAGGGAGAAATGTACAAAAATGGTTTTGTGTATCAGCATCATAATGTGCATTCCAGTGTTTGGAAATGGAAGCAAAACAACACAAAACGGAGAGATGTTCAGAGAATACAGAGGTGTGCCGTGGGAACTGTATCTTCTGTTCCCGCTTCCAGTCCTGACAGGCAAATTGAAAGGTATAAACTAAACCTACTCATATATGCAGCTGCATTTATGCTCAAGAACATTGGTCATCTCCAGGTAGTGCAATCTATCCTACATTGTGCTGACCTGGAATATTGCACATGGCACTGGCTTGAGCCATGTAGCCTGCTCTAAGGGCCATTCAAACTGCAGACAGCACATTCCCAGCCTAGCTTCAAAACCCAGGAACGAACGTTACCACCCTTCAAAGTTACTGATTGGAACTAGAGGTGTACATGAATGCAGTTTTCAAATTTGATTTGATTTGAGTAGAATATTTGAATATCTGAATTCGTCCGAATAAAGAAAAAAATGAATGTCTGGACATTCCAAGAGATATGAACACATTTGTATCTATTCGTATGAATATTCGATATGTATTTGGTGATGCAAATCTCATATGCATCCATATGCATCCCATTTTCATCCATACGTATTCTTACAGATGCGTACGTATACACATATGATGCGTACATATACAAATAAGATGTGTACAGATACGAATAAGATGCATAAGATATGTATGCAAAATGTACGTATCTGTACACATACAAATGTCTAAATTATTCCTATGAATATTTCAAATATTCATATTTGAATACTAAAAACCAATTGTCTGGACATTCGAGTTGAATTTGAATGTCCAAATTCATCTGAATTGGATTGATTAATGAATACCTTGAATATTTGTGCACATCCCTAATTGGAACTTTTTTGCCTAGGTGTGGCAAGCTCCCAGTGGCACTTCCAAATTGCCAACTGAAATGCCTGCTGGGCTTAGTATGTAAGCACACAGCAGCGCATTGTCCATGAAATGGTAAATCAAAGTAGTCAACTTATGGAATATTTTGAAGAGGTCTACCAGTGGAGCAGGACACAGTGCCATTTGAGTGCCACATTCTGCTCCTTTGCTCTGTCCTTTGTCGATGGAATGTACTAGCAGATAGTGGGGCCACACTTCTGCAGTGGAGACATTCCAACTGGAATGGTAGTGATACGAATTGTTCCCAGTTGGTGTGGTCCCACTGTCCCGCAAAAAGGCTATTCACACCTGGATGGACTGTTCTGAGACAGCCCCACCCTGTTCCAAACCTCAGATGCCATGTGGGATGCTTTTCATCAGTTCAATTTGGCACATTGCCCAATGCGTTCCCCTGATAAACCAGAATAGGGAGGTATGGGTCCTTCTGCACATCTTCCTGGTCAGTCTAGTTTCCCTGTAATAGTGGTAGACCTAAAAAAAAAATAATCCAGGTCTACCAGTGCCCTGGTTTAGGTTGTAGATCAGGCTAGGCTAGACTGCACTAGAGTGTGGAAAGGTGGGCCACAGAACAGGGCTAGGCCCTGCATTTTATCAGACTACGGTTAAGAGCAAAAGAGCCCTAAGCCTCAAAAATGAAGCTTGTAAAATAGTTTTTCTACTTCCTGCTTGGCCTTTTATGGGTGGATCCAAATCCTGGTATGTGCAGTTTGATCAGCCAGCACTGGACTGTGATCCATCCCACACTGCTTCCTGTAGAGAACAAAAACCCGTGAGAGCTTATTTGCATTCTTCATGGCATCTTGAATTACAGGTTTTTGAGAACCACACCTATTACTAATGTTTCCACATGCTTTTTGTCACATGTCTATGCCAAACTATTTTGCTCAGAGGCAGGGCATGTCTGCTTGGTCTTGGGGTAGGATAATAGATGTGTTCTTCACAACATATTGGGGTAACTGCTTCTGCCCTGCTCTGGGCACTTCCAAGTCAAATTACGAATGGTCACTTTTAGAATTAAGCCCTGAACTGAAAGCATGTCAGTTTAGAAACAGCACAGTTAATGATATTGCCATTTGAATTTCCTTGCAAATTTCCTGGTTTTGAGTTGACCTTTTCCATCAAGAAGTATATGCAGCTATCCAGCTCATTTCTTACCCACTTTTAATAAACATAGTGCAACTTCAAATTCAGTGATAACTGTTGGGGAAACAACCACGTTTTGCCCACTTTCCATTTTATTACTTGAACTCATTTCACAGTCTTGCTTGTGGGAAAAGCTACAGAGAGGTTTTTGGAATTGTTCTTTTTATTGGCATATATAGTCTACGAAGGTCAGAGGCAGGAGATTTTGTTACGTTCATCGTAATTTGTGTTGGTTCAAAGCTAACCATATGGCAACTGCATCATATGGTCATTCTCAGCCAGTTTTTTGTTTGTTTGTTTAATGGATCCCATATGTAAAAACATTTTCATGGAGAGGGAAGGTGCCAAACTAGAGCTTAGAAACAGGGTAGAAAGGGA
Source organism: Aspidoscelis tigris stejnegeri (assembly GCA_023333525.1). Classification (NCBI taxonomy): domain Eukaryota; kingdom Metazoa; phylum Chordata; class Lepidosauria; order Squamata; family Teiidae; genus Aspidoscelis; species Aspidoscelis tigris. Next base: position 67,373,500 of record JALMGA010000005.1, read on the forward strand.
ACTGCAAAGCTTGCTGGCTTGGGATTTCATTTTTAGGCAATCATTTCTGGTATATGCAAAATTCCTCTCAAGTCCCCAAATCATAGTGGCGTTTTCATTACTTCCTTCAGAACAGCTGGGCATGAGCAAGTTGATGAATGGTAGCTGTATTATCTGGAGTAAAAGTCCTGGCAAACCAGATATGGCAAGGCATAAGGCTTATAAGCCGTTTGTTGCTTAGATGAACATCATCTTATCAACATATGATTCATCTGGTGAGGTAGCCATTAATTTTTGTAACCTATGATGTTTGAAATCATGAAATCCTTTTGAAATATTGGAAGACAAACTCCAAGGCAAAAAGAGTGCAAAATACATTAGAATTCCATGCTCTCTGTCTGACCAGCCATTTATATGTAGTCTTTTGCATACACATCGTGCAGAAAAAGTGCCCAATGTTGACACCCCATCAAGCACAATTTGTGCAAATGATGTAGTCAAATAGAGTTGTAAAGGTTTGTGCACCCACGTGGTGAAATATCTGTGTCAATAATGCAATCTGAATTTTGAAGAAAATCAGTGGTCTTCCTTCTGTTCGTGTTGTGTGACTAGGATAACAATTTGATATGTAGTATATGACAGTAGCACATCTTCTCACAAAACGAGATAGGATGAAGCTAGACTGTCTGAGACATTTCATCTTTTATTACAGCAGGTCAGTTTTGTCCCCAAAACACATGAGAAATATTTGCCACACTAGGTGAACTTTAAGCAAGCCTTATGATCAGAAACTGCCTCTGACACACTGGTCAAATTACTTTTTAACATCCAACAAAATAGACTTCACAATGCTTGCTGTTGCAGTCAAATCACATTTTTCCAGCAAAGGAAATGCAATAGGCTTGTGAGGAAAATGTGAAATACTACCATTTCACAGCATCACTCCATCGTGAGGTCAAATTCCAGCGGCAAGTCTCAGGAGATGCTGCCTCAGTGCATCTGCCCTTCCTAACTGTTGCTGAGTCAGACGTTAAAGGTTAGTACACAGAAAGAGAGGTCTGCTTTTCTTTTAATAGTCCAGACACCTGCCATGCACCATATCTTTTTTAACTTCATGTGTGGCCAGTCCCAAGTACCCTTAGATGCATTTTTAACTTATTGTACACATTTTATGTTGGCATCATGGCAGCAAACATTTTCTTTACCTGATAGTTACCGCCCATCTTTCCGCCCGCCCGCCCGCCCGCCCGCCCGCCTGCCCGCCACCCACCCACCCACCCAGAACCTAGTTTCCAGGCTACCAGTACTTCAGCAATTTTGACCAACATTTTTAATACAATGTTTGATTGATTTCTCTCCTATCTCTTGTTTGGCTTATTATGTGCCCAAATAAATGTCTGTCTACAGTAGCAAGTATTTCAGTTACTAAATGGATTAGAGATAGGATTTTAGAAAGAAAGAAAGAAAGAAAGAAAGAAAGAAAGAAAGAAAGAAAGAAAGAAAGAAAGAAAGAAAGAAAACGATGTAGTATTTTTTAATCAGGGTAAGTTTCAGAAAACTAAACCTGAACATTTTCCTTCTGCCAAGGAACTGTTGCCATGCTGAGCCTGAGCCAAACCTTTTCTGATTAAGAAACTGGATTAACGGAGAACATAGCAACAGTCATACTGGTTAAAATCAACATTTCATGTAGTTCAGCATTTCTGTGTACTGAGAATGACCAACTAGAAAATAGAGGGAACAGTACTGACAGGTTTTATGATAGTGTCATCTAGCAATATCTGATAACAGGAACTAATATATGCTATTTTAGCAACAGTAGTGCTTTCAGCTTCTGGGTCTAAAAGCCAGAGAAAACATCATGTCCTCAGTTTTGGAAAAGTTGAACCATTACCTAAGGATTTTCAGACCACACCTGGGCCCCAGAATGGAAGGCCCCCAATTAACTCTCACCAATACTTTTCTCCTTTCCAGGTGGGATTTGCAATTCCTTGCGTGGTTTGATATTTAGAAACCATACTAGAAAGTAGCCCATAGAGGAAGAAAGAAAAGCATTAGAGTGAGTAAAGGTGTGAGGAAATTCCTTTATACATTGTTTTTAAAAGTGTGTGATGGAAGCAACAGCTGGCCAGAGGGTAAAGAGAAGCAAATCAATCGATAGACAAGGCAAGAGCAGTGGTGACTGATAGCAGTGGTGTCCCTAACCTAATTTAACAATTTTTCTCCAATTGCTTCCTGTGAAAGGGGTATGTAACCTCTGAAATTTACAGAGACAGACTCAGACAACCATTGAACAAGGAAGTGAGCCTCAAGGTGCAATTCAAGACATCAGACTATAAGACTATATTAATAGTGTATTTAAGATATTTCTAAAAGGTTTTAAAATGTGTGAATTAAATAATTCATGGATAGATTATAAAAATGCTTTAATAGGCACAATAGCATGTAAAGATGACATCACAAAATGTTAAGCTAAATGAAACATTCTAAATGTTGACTAGATATTTCATTAGAACTTAAGAACATAAGAGGAGCTCTGCTGGATCAGGCCATAGCCCATCCAGTCCAGCATCCTGTCTCACACAGTGGCCCATCAGTTGCCCATCTCAAGCAAAGCAAACCATCTCCTGCTTGTCCCCACGGCCTGAAGGATGTCCTTAGACATCCATTCTAGTATCCATTGGTACATCTGTCATCCATAAATTTATCTAACCCTTCCTTAAAGCCATCTAGGCTGGGAGCTGTTACCACCTCTTCTGGCAGCAAAGTATGACTTAGTGATCACACTTAAAAGGATGACTAGATGTTGCCCAGGGGTTGAGGCAAGGTAGGCAAATGAGTAGCCACAAAATCTGGAAAGGCCATGCTGACTGAAGAGTAGGAAATCCCATTCTTGGGGCACTTCCTTTCACATAGATGTTCCTAAGCCAGCACCTCACATGTGGCATTGATCTGAAGATACTTTGTCAATTAGGGTTCCTGTCCACAGCTGGATTTCTAACTATATCTCCAGGTCCTGCAGGTTCTGGAGCTGCAGTCTTATGCCTCCCACCCCCTCAAGGAAATGCCACACTTTTGGTGTTTAGCTGCCCCATCAGTGGCTTTGGTGGATATAGCCGCAGTCTTCTGAGGACATCTGGTCTTTGCCTGACCATGGTACCTTTCCCCATTTGGGTTTTTCCTTTAGATTTCTATATTTCTTGAAAACTCTAGCTGTGCTCATATCTGCTTGCTAGTTTCCCTTATGTCAACCCTATTTTTCCAGTTCTCACAAAGGCCTCACAAGAGACGTTTTCGCACGGGGGTGAACGGGACGCGTGGGAGACAGCTGCGGACACGGCATCCGCATTGCCCGAGCGCGGCTTGCGCTCCGACGTGTCCGCAGCTGTCTTTCTCGCGTTCGAAATGTAGAGCACTTTAAAGTGCTCTACATGCATTCGAACGCGGACGAGCCGCCCGCAGGCGTTCGGGAGGAGAAGCTTTCGCGCCTGCTTCTGTCTCCCGAACAGCTGCGGGCTCGCCTCCGACGCCGGCGCGGCTTCGACAATCAGCTGTTTGACAATCAGCTGATTGTCGATCTGCCTCCGCGGCTGTCTCCGCGCCCCTGGCCGGCCTTTGCCGGCTAAGACAGCTCCCGGCGCTTTGAGCATTCGCACACAGACGCTCCGGAACGCGTTTACACGCGTTCTGGCGCGTCTGTGTGTGAAAGGGGAAAGCGCCGGGAGCTGTCTTAAGCTTCCCGTCCTACTCCCGTTCCAAATGGAACGGGAGTAATGCAAAAACGTCTAAGGTTAAGTTCTGTGGACTAAAGTGTTGAATCCCCTGGCCAGAACAGCTGATAGAACAGAGGGCAAGTATTGTATAACTTTGAACAAGACCACATCTAGAATAATCAAATATAGTGGAATAAAAAGGTGGTGTCTGGATGCAGCCTGCCAGACACAGGGCATGTCCAAACAAGGGGAATATAGCACAATTATGGCAATAGCGTGGTGGGGTTGCCACGAGGGATATGCATGAATGTAGTAACGAATTAGGACTCACACGCAGGATGGTTGCCAAGTGAAAAGGGTTTTTTTACTGAAGATTTAGGGGCTTTTAATGCCCAGTTACAGAATACATTTCTCAATGGAAATTTCCCTCCGGGGTGCCCATATTTGGCATAACCAGATAAGATGTTACTATCCTTGAGTACTGTACATTGTTTATACATACACAGTGGATGTTATACAAATGATATGTGGATGTTATGCTCAATGTTATGACTTCCTTGAGAGAGATATTAGGAAAGTTACAGTGACCCAGGAATGTATCCTTTGGCCTAGTAATTTAGCATAGCAATATCAGCTTAGCAACTGTTGCTTTAGCGTTGCTTTAGCTGAGATGGGCAAATTGCACCCCCACAATTCCTCTCTCTTTTCTTACTTTATGAAGGGGGATCAATTTGAGGAAGCTTATCTGGCCAGGGAGGAGGGAGAACTGATGCTATTCAGTCTAGAGCAAAAAGTCTCCATGAATCAATTGTACAAGCAGCCAAATTTATGAGTCTACTCCTTAACTGTGATGCATGCTTAAATTAAGGAAAACTAGGGGTCAAAGGCCACACACAAAAGCGCCCTCCAGTGGGGTTTTCCACCGTTTGGCCAGGAGCCAGTTTGTGTGTCCACACATGAATGTATTTTTTTTTAAAAAAAAATTATTTGTAATGAATCGAATGCTAGAAAATTTGTACTCATATGTAAGTTCCATATGAATTTGATCGGGATGTTAGATACAAATCGCATACAATAAGCCATTATTCATGAGTGGGGACACAAAAGTGTGGAATATACAATCTATAATTCCAGGTGAAGACTCAAAGGTTATACCCTGTTAAATTCAGAATATTTGGTTATCTAGAACTCCTTCTTGAAGCAGTAGTTGTGTCAGCCCCTACTTGCAGTCTGAAATAGTGTAGCTTGGGAACAGCTTATCTTTTCAATCTTTGAGAAAAAAATAGGCTTCATTCTGCTGATATCAGATTTTTATTGTGGCTTTTAGTGAATAATGAACATAATAGGTTGGGTGGCACAAAGAAAAAAGTATAAATTAAACAGGTCTCATTTGTTCTGTCTTGGAATGTATTTGAATTTTCAGAACTAGGTCATCTGCTTACCTAATTTGCCTCTCTGATGTCAAAGAGAAAACAGCAAAAACTAGCCAGGAGTCAACTCATTTCAGTTTCACAAAATGCATAGTCTGTTGATTAATACTGAGAAGCAAACTAGCATTGAAAGGAAAAAGAACTTTGACTGGTGTTCTGTCAGGTGGGCAGAGAAGGCGTCCAGTGAGATTGCTTCACAGTTTGAAAAATTGTGTCCACCACATTCCACAGTTGCAAACCACCTGTTCACGGGCCTGACAGTCTGGTCAAACTCCTTCTCTCAGCAGTTGTAGGGATTAGATTATTTCTGAGTGACAAAGGCGACAGGAGGATCAATAAGTAATTTGTGTCAAAGGCGGAAAACAGGCAGGGGGAGATGGGAAGAGCTTTGCATGGAAACAGTAAGTTCTGAAGTGACAGGAATGTGTTCCAATATGTTGCAGGCAAAATATCAGGCAATAAGCCTGCCCTCATCTATGAAGTTTGTATATCCCTTTTCTGTTAGATGGAAGTCTGCCGTGGGAATGAATAACAGTTTGAATAACAAGAAGTTTTATTAGCCTTGGGGTTTTTATCATCTTAGGCTACATTCTCAGTTTCTGAACTCGCAAAGATTCCAGTTTGACTAAAGCAGAAATAAGACTTCAACCATAAACACTCATGGTTTCTCTGGAGGGAGAAATGACTGCTAAGCTTTCATCAAATCTATACAAAAGCTGGGAAGCTTTTCAGTGTGCGCAGTTTCTGTAGTTGTAATATTTGTGGAGAGGCTAGAAGAATGACTCTAAAAGCCATTTGCAGGGATCTGAGAGCAGGTGAAGGTTTTGCCTTTGTCTTTTGCTTGAGAATGCCCAAGGGCAATTGGTGGGCAACCATGTGAGGTGGGATGCTGGACTAGATGGGCAGTGGCCTGATCAAGGAGGGCTACACTTACGTTCCTATGTTGTGTTTGACCACACAGTAAAGTGGTTCAGCAGAGCTGGGACTGCAACTTTGGCCTGTCCTAATCAATGGTTTTGCAGTTTAGAAATAGTGGAAATGGTTGCAAAATTCAATTGGCTGCAGACTTTAAAAGCTACAGCAAGTACACATTGAAAGAATGTCATCATACTGCAAATGAGTTTTTCTTAATCTTACCAAACAATATTCAACATATTCATTTGTTCATATATCTATCCTGCCCTGTACCCGAAGGTCTCAGAATGGGTCACAATAAAACTTCTATAAACAATAACCTCCTGCCATAGTCTACACCAGCATGTGGATGGCAGCCTTTTATTTCAGGGTATAATCTGGAATAAGTCCCAGTGCAGAAAGGGTGACAGTGTTTGCATTGGGAATGCATGCTGTTCCCTCATCCAAAGACCAGGATAAAGTAGTACATCTGCAATCAGATCTTGTTTGTTAGAATCTGTTGCTATAGAAATGCTTGAGCACAACTTAAACTGTTGTGACCTTCATTTCCCACAAAACTAAGCAGCTTTTCCCTGTGTGAAAAGTATAAAGGGTCCTTATGCAGCGCTCCAACCTGCTCAGTGTTCCCTATTGACTTTTGAGCCACAAAACTATTATGCTCTTAGGCCATTTTAAGCTCTTGGAACCCTGAAAACAAGTAGAGGGAGGGCCGAGAGTGATTAAGATCATTGTGTATGGTTTAACTTCCAATGCGTCAATATTCTGCCACCTGATTTCACACAAGGAGGAAGAAGAAGGTACATTAAGGTCAACAAGACTTGGGACCAAGCAGTGCTAAAGACTTAAATCTCAGGAAACTAAAGGACTTTTTGCAGTTGTGATGAAAAACCAAAAGTACAGCTGTGAACTGAGTGACATACCGACAGCTTTGATGCTAAATCCATAAAAAGCTTGTTTAGATCAGAAGGGTAAGGTTGTTCTTTAGATAGTGCTCTTTAGATTATCTCTAGACATGAGGGCATTCATGTCCTACATCATTTTGTCTTAGTAAGTTGCAAGCACTCAGGCCAGAAAATATTCACAAGTTCCCATAAACATGATTAATGGAGTATAGCAGAACTAACTCTTCAATGCCACATCATTCCTCTACCCCAAGGTCCAGACAATCTTTTGGAGGTAAAAAGAAAGTCATGGGTACCCCCCTCCCATATCCAAGTGAATTATTTTTCCCTATTAGGGACTAGTAATAGTTATTAGAAACAAAGTATTCAGTGAAGTGGAACTTGGAGATATTCAGAAAAATGAAAGGCAGAAACTGCTACAATAACAACAGAAGAACCCTAACCAGAAGTCACTGAACAACAAGAGTTACAAGACTATGATGGGGATTTGCAAGAAGGCAGGCAACCAGAGACAGACATCAGTGCTGAAACATTTGAAGTACTAACTCCTAGACAACAAGAACTCAAAGAAAAAATCATGACATGTGTTGAATCAAATTTCGAAAGGCGAAGACTTCTAGCCTATTATTATACAACGCACAGAATAACAGTATAGCACAACTACCAGATCACTAGTTGGAGTTGGTCTTCATTGCTTATTGAGTTCTTCTCGAGAACATAGGATACTATAGATACTATTGTAGATACTGTAGATACTATTTTAATATTTAAGATATTCTTTTAAATATGTTTGAATTATTTTTTAAGCGTTTTTATGTATTTTATTGTTTTTAATATATACTGATTTGTAATTTGCTGTTTTAAAGGTAGTTACCTTCAGGTATAGTGTGGGACAGAAATATGAATAATAAATAAATAATAAATAAATAAAAGTTGTGATATATTGGTGTATAATGCACAAAGATCCGAGCACTGTGAATTTTTGTAGTTGACTGATGGTGATTTTCTCAACACTGATTTGTTTCAAATGCCACCCAAGGTCTTTTGGGATGGCAACCAGTGTGCCAGTCACCACTGGTATCACAACTGCTGGCTTGTGTAGGGTCTTTGCTCAGTCCTCAGGTCTTCATATCTGGCTATTTTCTCATGTTGCTTCTCATTGACTCTACTATCACCAGGTCTTGTAACATTGATGAGCCACACCTTTTTCTTCTCAACAATGATCAGATCATGTGTGCTATGCACTAAAACTTATCTGTTTGAATACTAAAGACATATATTTTCTACCACTTTTTCAGGCTTGTGATCCCACCAGGTCTACACTGTTGTCAGATGATAGTTTTTGCAAAAATTCCAGAGGATCATCTTAGCCACTGTGTTATGTCTGTTTATAGTCAGTTTGCACAATATTTTTACATCAGCTGAGTTTATGGTCGATGGTTCCATCAGTCTCCTTGCATAGTCAGCATTTTGGCTCTATTGCCAATTTTTCTACCTTGTCTTATTATGGTATTTGTTCTAATTGCTTATTCTTGGGCAGCCAAGATCATTCCTTCTCTTTCCTTCTTCACAGTACCAGTTGTTAACTAGTACCAGGTTTTCTCTGTGTTCACTTTTCTGTCAATTTTTCTAGAGACAGACCATGCAGTGCTTTACAGTGACAGTTTTCTGCCTTTTTCCTATTTTTGCCATTTTCTAGGATCATTTTGTTAACTTGAAGCTGTTCCTCTTCTTTTTTTCTATTATTATTATTATTATTATTATTATTATTATTATTATTATTATTATTATTATTATTATTATTATTATTATTATTATTATTATTATTATTATTAAGAATATTTATATACCTCTTCCCATTAAATATAATAACAAAATATGCTGTTTGTAGATAATTGGGAACAGAATGGAGAAGAAATCTGTTCCAAACCCTGGCATATATCTTGGAAAAATGATAGAAATGGTGTAAATTCCTTTCAACCCAGTACCAGTGAGTACGAAGTGGAATGAAAGCCCTACTTCAGAGACATTTGGGTAAGGAGAAAAGTGGTAAATATTGACTCTTCCTTTAAAGTAAAGACCATCCTATTTATTTATTTATTTTTCGGTCCCACCTAACACCTGAAGGTTACAGGGCAGGATACAATAATATCACAAAGTATGGGAATTCTACTGTATGCCCAAGGAATGGCCTCATTGTGCTCACTTGGGGTTTATGTGAAAATTATTCTGACATAACAATCAAAAGAGTTTGACAAAATATATTGGAAGGCATAGTTCCAAAGCAAATATTTTCAGTTTCACCATAATGGCAGAGAAAAGAATACCATCTTTTGCCGCTTGCATGATTAGTAAATCTACAAAAGGTGTCAACAGATGAAATTTCGCAGGCTGATCCCAATGTAACCTCATCCATGAAAGCCTTTTGCAGATTCATTTGTTCATGGAAGGGTCAATAATGTTTAGTCTTTGACTGCTTTACTTTTAGAATCCTGGAATGCTACAATCATCAAATGCAATCTTAATTCACCTTGCCAGTTCCGTAGAGTTTTAAACAAGACCTTTCCAGTACCACCTGGAGATGCTAAGAAGTGAACTTTGGGTCATTTGTATGACAATCATATAATCTGCTACTAAACCAGGAAGATTCATCTGAATGGAATAGCAAACCAGGACATGACAACATAATCCTTTTGCAATATTCGGTTTCCATTGCATTTCCTTGGAATACAGCAGCCTTTAACTTCCTGCAAAAGAAATGTTTACTTAAGAAATGAGCTGTCCAGAAGCTCTTTTTTTCTCCATATTTAGTTTCACATGTATTAATTTTCACACAATATTTGAGTTATATCTCAGCAGAGAGTGTGGGTCCTATGCTTTTAACAGTGGCAGGACCTGTCACAGTCTACACTTGCACACAGTTGGTGAGTCCATCTCCTGGGATTTCTGAGAACTTTTACTCACTGCCTCCAAAGTTGGGCTGGGCTGAGCTACCCAGAATTAGGGATGTGCACAAATGTTCTAAACATTCAAATTTGATCAAATTTGATCAAATGTGGACATTCAAATACGAATAGAATGTCTTCACATTCAAATTTAAACATTCAAATGAATTTCGAATGTTCCATAACATTTGTTTGAATGATCTGAATATTTGAAAGTACAGATACATATGTATTACATACGTATCTGTTCTAATCCCATAGGTATCTGTACGCATTTGTGCAGAAAGTACGGGATGAAAACGGGATGCATGTGGGATAAAACAGGATGCATACAAAATGCCTACAGATACGTATAACACATACGAATGTTGTCAACATTTGTATCTTCAGATTCGAATCTAATATTCAAATGAATAGTTTTGAATGTATTTGATTCAAATTGGATTTTGTTGCATTCGGATTCTAAACATTCAAATTGACTCAAATGTTTTGAACACTTACACATCATCTAGAAGGGAGACAGAACAATTTATGTTAGTAGAGAAGACCATGTAAATCTAGCTGTCTGTTGTTAGTAGACTAAATATTCATTGGCAGTTTCAAACTCTTCTTTCTTTGCAGTTTCCACTATTAAACTGGTTTTGAATTGGGCTGTATTTCAACAGAGAGCACCTCCCAATAGAAGATTGTCCTTTAATAACCCATCAAATTAAAGTAGCACACCTCTTACCACAGGTAGGCATTTGAAATATATTACCAGCTGCAAAAGAACATCTACATTTCTGATCTTAAATGAAACTATAGCCCCAAACTTCCAAAACACTTGAAGTTGACTTCTCACACAACAAATGCACACACACACACACACGAGTTTCCCTTATGAACATTTTTCTATTGTCCATATTCTCATAGTAATGACCTTATTTCTTACTCGCCTTTCTTTCACAGAACCAAAGGAAGTAGAAAAAATTTAGAAAAATGGAAATGACCTAAAAACTTAAAAGTTTCAGAGCAACATAGATGTGTTAAGGTGAGTATGATTACAATGAAAAATTCTCCAGGCTTGTACAATTTCAGTTCCCTGAAAGGTGAGTCATGGATTCAGTAAAGAGGGATCCATTCCTGCTAACGTTCTGTGAGAATTCTCCCTAACCTTCAAAACGAGAATCTCAATCTCAGAAAGTCATATCCTTGACTACATTTCAGCATCCTGATCCTCCCACCCTTGTTGATGGCTATGTGAAATATGTTCTTGTTTTGAACCTTAGATCTCAGATTTGTTGCAATGAAATTGCAAAGAGAATGAGCATTCATCATCCTAATACATTTTTGTGATAGTCTGGGAATGTAAACCTCATGCTTCTTGTCACTGCTGTCACTCTATTGAATGAAATGGTATTATTCTGAAGCAGACAGTATATGGACTGGATACCACCAAAATATGCCTGCATTCACATGCAGTAAAAAGAGCACCTTAGAGGCAGCTTAAAGATGGTTCGAAGTGAGGTGCCACACTTAATGTGTTCTCTTTCCAATGCATATTAAAGGGCAGAAAATGCACTTACTAAGCACACTGGAACATTAGTGCCACATATTGTCATCTGCATGACACTTGAAAGTCTCTTTCTCTCTCTCTTTTTAACTACATGTAAATGCAACCTTAGTTCACATCCATAAGTGGGCCAAGCATTTGGAGGCAATTTAATCTGAAGTGGATTTTTAGGAATGATCACTAATTGGATTTCTTCTCCTGTTTGAACAGAAACTGCATGAATACATTTCAGTAGTTTATTTTGAATGGAAATGTGTAGACAGGAAGGGATACATTTACACAGAATTTACCCAATGTTGCCTTTGCATAAATCAATATCTAAATACAGTTTATATTTGTTTATCTATGTTTACATCTGCAGCATATCTACAAGTGTTTATTAAAAACATAGACTGCATACTTATGCAAAATACTGAATGATGCAAACTTTATAGGAATGTTTGTATATGCATTCATGCGTTTGTACAGAAAGAGAAAAAGAACAACAGGCTTGAACTCAGACCTGGAAGCAAAAGGCTACAAAAAGCTGCAGCATCTGTAAATTGAAATATGAAGTCAGTTTTTTCCAATTTTCCCGTCCCTATCTAAAGGGAGTGAAGTGAAGGGAAAGAATTCTTTGATTACATTTTAAACAGGTAGAGGGATCTTCATACAGCTGTGCATTTCTAATAACTATGGGCAATTCTGCACTGGTCAGTGTACCCAGACCAGCAAGCACACCAGGAGCCTCCCTTTGGCAAGCTGGGGTGGTCTGTCTGGGGCCTCTCTTAAACTGTGTGAAAAAGAGGCTCCTAGTATACATGCTGGTGCAGTACACCTGCCAATGTGGAATTGCCACAATCTCCTCCAGCATCCCAGCCACCATGGACAATTGTGAACCAAAGAGTACTGTCAGTGTGATTTCCTCGCTCATTCTGAATTGGAAATATATAGAACCTGAAATACAGGCTGCATCCAAATGAAGCTCCTTACGGGGCTGTATACAACTGACTTACTGGTAAACCAGTGCAGTGGTGAGAGGCCCTTAGTAAAAGGATGGAACTTGGAGTCATCTGTCCTCGTTGTTCAGATCATCTCTGTGAGTTGGATATGGCTTGCAGAGGCAAAGGGTGTTTTTATATTTGACAGGGCTGGATAGCTCCATCTGGAACTCCTCCTGCTAGAACAGTTCCTTGATGAAGTGGTCCGGCTGTCCTGGAACAAGGCCCCTATGCCACTCCAAAGTGCACACAAGAACTTTGGACTTGATGCAATGGGTCCCCTGCTAAACCTTCCACATGCTTCCCTGTTCCATTCTTGTCAGAGGATGAATTGTAAAAGTCTTGGGCTCACTGCCTGTTTAAGGCATACAAAGACTTGTCCGGACTTGCCTAGCTTTGTTAATGTAACACAGCTGGTCAATTGGATAGATTGGTAGTGTCCTTAATTGGTCACATTGGCTTGTAAAGCACCTGGGAAAGAGATTCCATTTGGATAGGTCAAGGCTTATTTCCCTATGTGATAATTCTGTGTAAATGTCTTGGTGTTGGGATAGTTCCTTGCCTTTGATGCCAAACCTTACCTGGCTATTTTTGCCTTGTACCTTTGCCTGTTCCTGTGTGGTTTTTCCCCTGCCTGTTTTGCAGGAAGCAGGAACGTTAGATAGTTTGTATACTGTACCTTTATTTTCATACTTGCACACATCTGTCTGTATTATACTCTTGTGTGTTTAGCTAGTGCTGACTTGCAACTACAAGAAGAAACCTCCTCCTTTGGATGACTCAACAACCTCTTTCACTTCTGTGACTCCAAGTGATTTGCTCCAAAAAGTGCACTCATTCCACTTTCAAAGTGTCAGGAAAGTGGAACCAAAGTGGGACGAAAGAGGAAAATCCTGACAATTCTAGAAGCCACTGGTCTACTAGAAGACTTTTTAAAAAGGTTTTACCAGTATCCTGGCCTAGGCAGCCATTTTGGCCATCTAGACTGAGCTACACTTAATCCAATGCAGGTAGAGCAGTCTAGCAGGGGACATGAACTCTTCTGTTCCAAACCAAGAACAAGAGTGCAGAATGAGTGTGAAAAGGCTTATTGTCCTGATATATCCACCAGAGGTTGGCCTACATATCTGGCCCAAAAGTCTAGACAAAGGGTTAGGATTAGGGATGAGCACAATTTTTTTTTTTTTTGCATTTGATTCGTATTGAATCAAATTCATATTTGTTTGAATAGATCCCCTTTGAATGTGGTAGGATTCTATTCAATATGAATGTATTTGTATGAATTTGTACAAATATCCTATACAAATGCATAAATATCCAATACGTATCTGACACGTATCTCATAACGTATCTGCTCTGAATCTACTCTCAATCCATGTCAAATGCACTCTGGATCCATTGCAAATGTGACTGGTGCAGCTGCTTTCCCCCTTCCTCGGTTCACAGATGTTCTGAAGGATTCATATGAGTGTTCCGAAACATTCATACGAATATGAATGTCAATGTACAAATGTCGTCACATTCAAATCATATACGAATGTATGCATTTGTACGAATATCTAATGTCATGAATATTCATGCACATCCCTAGTTAGGATGGAGCACAGAGTCCATTTCCACCAACTCTTCTAAAGGGGGCAACCTTGATGTCTCCCATTACCAAAATGTCCCTTTCTGAGGAAGAGGAAGGAGGCAATCACATATGGTACAAAGCCTTGGGAACACCCCACCTCATGAGGCGTGTGCCCATTTCCAGCAAAAATAACCCTTGAGTGATGTCTCACTCCATTTCGTCTAAGGGACACCAGTTGTTCTAGAGGCCTTTACAACCTTGGTCAACCATTTTGGCCTTTTTGGATGATGCATAGACCTCTCAGTTTGGGAAGCTTTTCAGTGTTTGTGAGCCATACTGTGTGAACCTAACTTGCCCTTTAATTTCCCCTCCCAGCAGTGAGATACAGTGTCACCTAACCTCCTTATTTGAACACATCCATGCAGTGTGTTCTCAGGATGAGTGACTGTTAGATGAGGATAGAAGATATCCCTATAAATACTGATAGGCTACTGATCAAGTATACTGTGTCCAACATTAAACTTGATTTATATTAGTTGAGACATATTTGGCCTTTTTCTTGACTCTCAGGTTGTCATTTGCAGTTGTTGATAAAAACCCAACTGTCTTATGCATGCCATAAATAGGAAAGCCAGTGAGGGGGTAGGGAAGTAAATGAACACATACCAGAAGATGTGAAGAAGTTGATCCCTTCTAGAAGCAGAAAAAACCCTATTCAAGAGGAAGATATATGAAGTCCTCAAAGGAAGTGGTTCTCTTGTAGAAACAGCTCCCCAGAAGTTTTGTCCTGTCTGCTTCTGAGGCAAATTTCCATCTCCTTGGGAGAAAGAGATTAAGAAAGAAGTTGGCTCATGTGTTTGGCTCAGCTGCGTAAAGTGAGAGAGGTGTGGCAAAGAGGACAATTAGGAACCACCTCTTAGTAAGCAATTGCTTCATTGACCTACTTCAACAATGAAGCTCTCTGGAGAAATAGATCTTTCATTCCTGTTTTTGTTTTAATAATCGATACTGGCATGCTGTACTCAACGTACCGTTGGAATGAGAGTTTTCTGAGCACAAAAGAGGAAAAGGTTAAAGATATTTGGGCATGATCTACTAGATTTTAAAGATTATTAAAGGTCTTTTATACTTGTTCAGCTCTTAATTTTCCCATGACCATCTAAGGCAAAATAGAAACAATCTATGTTGGTGAATATCAATCCTACTTGAAGTAAGGAATAGATGAAGCCTCACTCATAAAGTTTCCTCCTTAACCAAGGCCACTCCACAGAGAACATTTCCCCATGCTAGGAAAGTGTCCAGGGGCCTCATGTGCACCCAATGGTGTGGGATAAAGTAAGCCCTACTACCTCTTAGCATGCTCCATCTGCATAGGTTGCAGGATAGGGTTCTAAAATGGCATACTATCCTGCACCAGTAAACCTTGATTGATTAGATCTACTGGTATGTTACTGGGGCCAATCCAGAACCAGGCCCATAGCTGGGGGGCAGTGGGGGGCACCCACCCAATTTTTGCCCCCCTCATATTTCTCATTCACCCCCAAATTTATGACAGCCACTCCATATATATATATGGAGCTGTCTATGGGCCTGCCTGAACAGGAAGCTGTGTATGGAAGCCACATGACCCCCTATTCTAGTATAAGGGTTGTGCATTTTGGTGGTGCAACAGGGAATACTACCAAAAAGTCTCCCTGGGAATTTCAAGTTCAAGTGCCAACTCTGAAGCTAGACTAGCCTTTTGAGTTGCTAGCTGGTGGCTGAGGCTGAGCCAGGCCAGGCCATGTCAATGTGAACGTCCCTGTCCTGTACCCAGCAGCGACCTGCCCCAGCTTGGGACAGACTGCATATTCCAGGCCAGAGTGTCCTATTCTGGCCTCCGATACAAAAAGGAAATGTGAAGATGATCCATGTTTGTTTCACATTTGCATGGCTGGTACAGCTCCAGCACTGGATGTCCATTTCCATGGGAACAGCACTCTCTATTTAAGACTGGCAGGGCTCTTGGGCAGAAAGAGGCAACCATCATTTGGTTCTCCAGAAAATGCAGGAAAATGTTACTTACCACGTTTATTATTGTTTTATTTTTAATATTAGTGGGTATTTCTGCTATGAACACAAAATAACTTCACTGGCCTTGTGTACTATACTTTTTTGACTCGAGGAGGGAATTTATTTGATGCCCTGCAAATAATCTGGGTCAATTTAGGACACAGACAAACACACACACACACACACACACACACAGATGCTTCCAAGCAACTTTGAGGTAGTATTTGCCTACTAGTATTTCCATCCAAGGTCTAAGTCACATTAAAGGCTAGAAGATGCACTTCCAAAGTCCCCTTTTCTCACCTGTAATCTGGATTAGAGGCAGGATGAGAACATTTGCATTCATATTGCCACCTATAAGCCATTTCTGAGCCACATTTTAAAATGTGCATCAATGTAACCTTAGGGTCTTTCTACATTTACCTTCCATGGACTGCTTCGTCTGGTCCATTTCTGCTGGAGCATTCTACCAGATGGAGTGACCCACATAGCTTAGAATAAAGACCTTTGCATTAGGATGGCTGTTCCTAGAGAGCCATTATGTATCCCCTGAAGCTCAACTGAGTTTCAAAACTGACTTTCATTCCTGGCCATCATAGCTTATTAATGTTGTTGGCTTTGAAGCCCCCCAAGGACCCGTTTCAGTGGTATGACTTACCAGTTATTGGATTTCTGTTTGTACAGATTTTTGTACATAAGGAATTCCATATGTTTTTTTTTAAAAATCCATTTTCTGGTTCTGCACACCACTAGAAGCAAACAGGAGTTTGCAGATAAACTAAGTTCCCCCATTGTTTTACATTTCTCAATTTTGCATATGTCTACAACAACTATATATATGTATACAGGATATGTGACCAAATATGGTAGCTAAATTCATGCAAGTTTGGAACTGGTGGGAAGAATTTAGTTTTTGGAGGCAAGCGGAAGTCAAAAAAAATAGACCATAACCATCATGAATAATGAAGGACTATGTGAACTGGGCACATTTGGATTGTCTGTAAATTTGTGGAAATGATTACTATTTTTCATTAATGTGAAAAAACAGAAACCTGCTTGTGTGAAAATCTGTATGAATGAAAGGAAAACTGTTGAAAAAATCATGATTTATTTTTAATTTTAACAACTGTTCTTATTTAGGTTGTCTTTACCTAAGAACCTAAGAGAAGCCCTGCTGAAACATAAGAGAAGCCCTTCAGCTCATCTAGACCAGCATCCTGGCTCACACAACCAATTGTTTCTGGGCATCTCAAGCAGAAGACAAAAGGCAAAGCCTTCACCTGCTCTCCAGTATCTGTAAATGGCCTTTAGAGGCATCTTGCCTGTCTCTCCCATTTTTAGAGAGAGAATACTCTCAATCCTGAACCACAGGGCCTCATCAGTCAAAGGGTAACAAAACATATGAACATCGAGGAGACTCTGCAACATTTTATATGATTTAAATACAAATTGCTTTTTTGTATGAAAAGCCTAGTGGCCCATACAACAAATGCCCCATACCTGATTGAATTATGATCCCCAACTGGCAGCCTTCCTTGCTTTCAGGCCCTGTTACTGATTTTAGTGGATTCTTTTATTTGTTTTTATTATTGTAACCCACCCGGAGGACTTCAGATATAGAATGGGATAAAACAAATAAACAAACCAATAGAAGGCATGCTGTTGGTATGTATGAAATGACCACTGGAAAGTTCCATTATTGTGCTCAGTGAACATATAAAGAGCTGTGTCTGAAAATTTGCAGAATGTACTGGTACTCGTGACCGAGAACAGCTCAGGAATTCTACAGGGGGAAAGAAACCTGGTCTGAAATAACCTTTGATCTGTTTAGTATTAATTTTCAACAGACTCTGGAACATAATGCAAAATATTTGAGAGGGGAAAAAAATAAGAAAGTTCCTTGCAAAATATTGAAAGGGAGTATGGAACCATCAGCAGAGGATGGTTCTGCACTGGCTGGTATATCAGGCCAGCCAGTGCTGGTGGGAAGGGGGTCTTTGGTATACTGTTCAGTGCAAAATTACCCACGGACAGAGAGAACAAACACACCAAATGACACAAATGCCCTTTAGTCACGCTGCACAAAGAGTGCTCTGCCAGTGGCATTGTTTAAGTTCATAGGCATCAGAGGAAACAATAATCACACACTGATACACTCTGGTTAACAAATTTATCGGGGAGAAAAAGAGAGAGGAGAGGATGCTTAAAAGCCATTCATAGCCAGGAACCCCAAAGAGCAACAGAAGGACTGCAGTTTCCTTGCCCACAAAGCAGTCCAAGCTGTAGAGTTTCCCAGGGTTTTTACACTGCATGATTTATGTAAGTACATAATTATCAAAAGCTTATGTAAAAGCTGTTTGCTTTTAAAAGTGGTATGCAAAAGGAAAAGGGGAGAGACTTTGCAGACTACAAATGTCCAGAAAGAAAAGTACAAATTTTGACACATGCACAGATGTGTGGGCAGAGATGTGCATGCAAATACACGCACACACAAGCTGTGATCAGACACTGCAGAATAAAGTATCTCACACGCTGTCTGTAAGATGCCTCTGAGGCAGCCCTTCTGTTATGGCTGAACAAAACCTTGAATTCCAGCTCTCTCAGACATTATTTATCTAGGCCGAAGTTGCCATGGTCAAGCTCCAGGAACATTTCATTAAGCCTCAAAATAATAATTTCCCATCATTTCCTCCTCTACAGGCGGAATTCTCAAGACCTTTTGCTCACTACCTCACCAGGAACCTTTTATTTGTCATTGACATCTCCTTTATAATGTTACTAGATAAAATATGCTACCGATTGATATTGTCATTCTAGAGTCCCTGGGGGAATATTCCTTTTAACAGGGGGAAAAGAATAAAATGAGGCAGGGCAAAGATTTGTTCCTTGTTTTTCCTTTTCCTTCCATTAAGAAAGCGAATAGAGCTAAATTCCTTTTGGACTCAGGTGCATACAGATATGAGCATAATGTATACACTGAGTATCATATAGGAAGCACAGCTGCTGCAAACAAGTTACTCCAGACTAGGGGAAACGGGGCAGGGAGAGATGACATTCCATTATTGAAAATGTGTGGATCCTTGTATCTGCAAATAATTCCTGGGGTGGTTTAGTTTTTATAGGATTCATTTTAGGAAGTCACAACAGGGCATTCTTGAGTAATATTGTTTGTATTGTTATTCTGTTGCTGCATAAATAATAATGACATTTAACTCTATCTCCTCATATATCGTTATCCCTTAAATGGCGCAGGTGCATGTGGGCTAAAGTATTTTTTTAAATGAGCATCTCTTCTCTAGACTGGGTAGGTAGAAATCAGTGCCAGATTGCCTAGTGAGTTAGGTGAGGAGCAGAACTAGGACTGGAACAGCCAAGAAAGGGCCCCTTTCCCTTTCCCATATCCCCTTCTTGGGAAGTGCTCTGAGTGAGGAGAGGAGAAAACAAAGGAAACCCTGCCCTTGCTTTCCTTTTGGAGGTAGAATATTCTAATAGTACTGCAATAAGGATACATAAAGAGAGCATGAAGAGATGGGGAACATACAGCATGTACCAAGTTCAGACCACCTTTCCCCCAGCTTGGCTCAATGCCCCATGACTAGCCCCATGAGTCCTTTGGATGCTGGAACATCATTTCCACCATCACAGACCATTGATCATGTTGGGTGGGGTCTTCTGAGCTAGGAGAGGCAGATACCATTCCAAAGAAATAATCCCATTGGTTCTGTTCCCAGTGAAACAGGTGAAAAATCAGCAAAATGCTCTCTTCTTTTTCTGACAAGGAAGCAAATTGACCGATAAGAAATATCTACTGTATATAGCCTACTGAAGTACATGTTTCAGCTGTTATGCTCTGTCCAGGCAAAGCTACAGAAAGAGAGCGCCCTGAAATCAATAGCACAGTATTCTAATTAAAATATGCAGAGCTGAGGGAGAAGTCTCAGTTATTTCAGTGGTAATATGCTTACAATTGTCTTGTTATTTTCTCTCAGAGTCTTCAGAAAGTTTCATCTCATAATTAAAATTCATAACATTCAACTATTTCAAGGGTATGTATGAGCTGTCCTTTACAATAACTGAAATTATGCACAATTTCTTCTATAAAAGCTTGCCTCCAATCAAATGTCAGGATTCCAAAACCAAACTGAAATGTGCCAAGACAATCAGTCCCCTAAATAGATTTGTAGATCCCTACTCTTTCTGGTATTATATTCTGAAGAGGAACTGAAAAATAATCAACTTTTGCAAGACATCTGTTAATTCATAGCACAGCAAAGAACATTGCTTAACAGAGTAGGCTATTTATATTTAAGGATGCATCTCCATTAGCCAGCAAAGCAGCATTACCTAGGGCCTCAGGGCAGGCATTTTCCATTTTGTAATGGAGATTGGCTGCCCTGAAGCCCTGGTTATGGCACATTTGCTACGTAATGAAGACACAGTTATATTCAGGTATTAAAAATGTGGAAGATGATAACTCTTAACTATGCTTGCTTGCTGTATCTGCGCCCATTTTACTGCACTTTTGGATGTATCCTAGGATATGTTCTGCACAAAATCTTTGCTATAGGTTTTTTTTTGTTTTTTGTTTTTGCAGGAACTGGTTATTGGCATTTTTTTTAATTCTTTCATTTTGTAGTCATGGGTCAACATAGTCGCTCTATGTTTGAATAAGAATTCATTCAACTCAAGTAACAGATGTCCCATGTGCTCCACCTGCTGGTAGGAATGGGTATGACATGCAAATCTCAGTAAGCTGCTCCTTTTTCAGGAGAAAATATCTTCACAATTCAAAATCACTCTTGTTTTTAAAACAGACCACTTTGCTTATTTAAGCATATCATTTAGAATCCCTTTCACTTTTATAGAACCAAGTTATTGTTATGTCATCATCATTAGTATGATTACTAATTTAGTAGCAAAATTCCTTAATACTTCTGAGTAACTCAAGGCAATTTAGGGAAAAGATTTTTAAAGATTTTTAAAAAAGAATTTGAATACAGCTAACATAATAAAAGTCAGAAATATAGTACTACCAATCTCAGACTATATTCTTTACCAATATAACCCTAATGTACTTGCCCATTTTGTTCCTACCTTAAGCAGCAATTTTTTAAAAAATCTCAAAATGTAAAGCCCTCTAATGTTTCCACTTGCTTTCCTCAACAATTAACCTCTGTCTTCAATCATGTGTTTTGAGAGCATTGTTGATCTCTAGTTTCTAGCCGAGAGACCACAAATATTGATTTTACACTTAAGAAAATTAGGCAAATTTGCAAACAAGAGATGTAGAGAGTAGCCTAAACATTCTGTGAACAACTGTTTCATCAACCGTATACGACACATTTTAACCTACAAAAATCTTTTTGAGGATACTATAACATTATATAAGCCAGCAAAATAATCACTCATTTTCAAACTAAATATCACTTGCCTAAATATGTATTGTATACAGTTTGGCTCTCAAAATTCATACATGGCATGAAATCTATTTATTGAAAACAATAACTCAGAAAATTCACCTTTGGGATAGATAAGGTGGAAAGAAAATTACTGGTTACTTTGCTAATGTGTTATCTCATTCTGAAGGTGGAATAAGGCTGGATTAAATCTTAGGTGTGACCACAGCCTATCTGAACTAAATCTGGATTATGTTAGGAATGTTGGGGGGTGCCAATGAAATCATGGAGAAAACCAGATGCAACTCACACAATCTGGATTTGATCCTTATATATACACAACATTGCAAAAGACTTTGGACACACAACTGGAAATTTGGTACACCAAATCTTGGAGGGGATAAATCTTTTTGTATAGATCTGCTTGTACAAAATATAGCTTGTTGCTACAATTTTGTTTATACATCTTATGTTTTTATTAAAATCATGCATTGTATTGAAAAGATGGATTGAGAACAATTATTTGCACAGCATTGAAACTAGGGGGCACTCTATGAAGCTGATGGGCAGGAGAGTTAGGACTGGCAAGGGGAAGGGTCTTTTTTTTCTTTCCACCCAGAGGATCATCTGTCTATGGAATCTACTACCAGAAAAGCTGGTGATTGCAACCAGCCTGGATAACGTTAAGAAACAATTAGATAACGCATGTAACACACTTTACATGGGGCTGCCCTTTAAGACGGACTGGAAGTTGCAGCTAGTGCATAATGCAGCCACCAGAGTGCTGACCAGAACAGCTAGCCGGACACATATTACGCCGGTTCTAAAGGAATTGCATTGGCTGCCAATTCACTACCAGGCCCAGTTCAAGGTGTTAACTCTGACTTAATAAGGCCCTAAATGACTTGGGCCCCATATATCTAAAGGAACACCTTTTCCCATAGCGACTTGCCCGTGCCCTAAGATCTGCAGGAGAGGACCTCCTGGTTGTTCCACCACCTTCAGTAGCGAGGCTGGTGGGCACCCACCATATGTATATAAACATGTTGGATTTTAGATGTTGTGATGGTTTTTATTGTTCTATTATATACTGTTATTTGATATGGTGGATTTTAAGGTTGTTACCTGCCCAGAGACCTTCAGGTATAGAAATATAAATAAACAAATAATAAATAAATAAAATAATAAATAAATTCATGGAGGACAGGTGTTTCAATGGTTACTAGAATGGATGTCTAGGTATTGCCTCCAGGTGGGAGAGAGAGACAGCATGCCTCTCAAGGCCATGTGCAGGGAACTGAGAGCACATGAATATTTTGCCTTCATTTTCTGTGTGGTGGGCCAGTGTATAAGAAAGGATGCTGGATTAGATGGGCTGTAGCCTGATCCAGCAAGGCTCCTCTTACGCTCTTTTTATATTCTTATGAGCCATGCTCATAAAGCTGCCAGAGAGTGGATAAATCCTATAGCAAGGAGTCCCTCCTGTGGCCTGTTGCACAGGCTCAATATGGCTGTGCCTGCAGATTGTGCTGTGTGCCATTTTACAACTGTGAAGATAGCCATACATCATGCCAACCAGCCAGGCATTTTAGCTGGTTGTTCAGCAGCTGCTCTGGTCACAGGTGGCATATGATAGCTGATTCAGCCCTTCAGGGAAAGAGTGCTGCTGTGGTGTGCAATGTGCAAAATCCTACCCTCTTGCCTCCTGATTCTTCCTGCATCTCAGTTATGGGACACCTGTGTGTGTATTCCTGTCAGTATAAGAAGGCTGTCTGATCACAGCCTGAGTATTTTGATGATGTTCATGCTAGATTGAATAATGGCTTCTGGTTGCCCCACATCCATTTGGTTTTGATATTGTGTTATCGAGCTCAGATTTTTCTTCCTGAATGTATCCTAAGTTTGTTTTTCATATTTTATTAACTTTGTTTGGGGTAATTATTATTCTACATGCACATGTACATGCTGCTTCCAGTAACTGTAGAACAGATGAATATCACTGTTTCCATGCAATCAAATAGATTTAGCTTCTCGTAGCTATAAATAAATAAGTCAACTGTGCCATGTATCTTTCTATTTCTGTAGTGCAATCCAACACTGGTAAACTATGTGGTCATGCAGGGAACTAATCTTTACAGATTACAAAATGAGTCAGAAATCAATTTCCTCCAATATTCTAGGTAACTAAAAGTGCACCTTTTTTCGCTGTCATCTTAAGCAAATAGTCTAAAAGCAGGTATGGTTTCAAGGCAGATCATTATCATCATTTTTCAAAAAGTTATTTTACTGGAAAATGCAAGAAACTCTACATTTTAAAAGAGCAATGAGGGGAGGCTCGTCTTCACTCACATAATGGAACTATCTAGAATTCTTTTAAAAAAAGGTCAGGTCAGGTCAACTTAAACCAATAGAGGTAGCCATTAAGTGACCATGACACCCACCTAGGGCCTTGTATGGAGGTATGAAGATACAGTACATATTCCAAAATAATAGCCTTCCCATTTGTTTAAGTTTTGCAGATTCCACAACTAGGAAATTCCAAAAAGGTCAGAATTCGTACAAATAGGTACAAATTCTGACGTCTGTGGAGGAATCAAATTGGGCCTACATTCATAGGCCCCGTTTGATCATGAATTGAATATTCAGGTATCCATTGAAGCTTTGGTTGAAGCTTTGACGGATACCGGATCCCCCCTGGGACCTCCTGTGGGACCCGTCACATCACTTACCTGCTGCTGCTGCACCTTCTTCCGAGGCCTTCCAGTTATGCATGTATGTGTGTGCAGAACCAGAAAGCCTGTTTTGGCCTCCAGAAGGCCTATTTCAGCCTCTGGAGAGCGCCAAAATAGGCCTCGGGATGCCTCCAGGGGCCTCCCACCCACCTCCTACTCACCCCCTAACCTTTGGGGGGGTCCTCCAGTGGCATCCTCAGGACAATTTTGGGGCACTCCGGAAGCCAAAATAAGTCTTCCAGAAGCCAAAAAAGCACTTTTGGTTCTGTATGTGCAGATTTGGAAGTGCCTTAGAAGAAAGCGTGGTGGCAGTAGTGATGAGGAGGACAGGTAAGTGGGCAGAAGGAAAGGAGGGGTTGGGGGAGGTTGCATTCATTTCATACATGAATATTCCTTGAACATTTGTGCATGAATACGAAGCCCCCCACATCTGTGGGGGTAGGATTTAGCTGAAGCTGAATTTTTCCACATCTGATTCACACCAAATTGAATATGAAAAATGGCTTTGTGCACACCCCAATGTCATGGGAATTGCACCTGCCCAAGCAGGCCAGAAACAGTGGCGAGAGTGCATGTGGTGACCATTCTCTGTGGTCCAGAATACTATGGAACAAATGCTGAAGTTCTTTGATATGAGGCAATGAGCATACAGTGTCTTTTTAGAAGACAAGGAGTTTATTTTTCTCTGCCAAGAAACAGCATACAAGATATCTAAGAAAAGCAATTAAAGCAAGTTCTAGCTGATAAAGAAGTAAAAGGTAGCTTAGTTAATAGAAGAATAGCAGCTTTAGGTCAGAATGGACACATTACAGTAAAACCCTCACTTTTTCTTGCTCACTGCGAATCCCAAACACTGGTTAAGTGCACCCCTTGGCCAAGATGTGCAGCACCTTCTAGATGGTCCAAGTCAAGTCCAAAGTGACTCACATCCTCATTAAATAGATGGTTTGAGTGACTCTCTCCAACTCCTGATTTGCTTACTTTGATGTACCTTGCCTTCATTTAAGAGTTGATGAGTTTTTATCTTAATATTTTCTGAAGTTTTACTAACTTTTCTCTTGATACATTTTCCCTTGAATTAATTCACATATTGCCAGATATGTTACTATGTCAAAGATGCACAGTATTGAAGAAGGTCACAATAATTATGGCATCCTAAGTGGCAACTACAAATAGAGATGTTGTGGCAGGAAAGGTTATCCTATCAAACATAAAATTACATCTTCTATGTTTGTTTTATACTACTCATGCTAATGTCTTTGTGCAGTTACTCTTGCCTAAGGTTGGACAGAATTATATTAGTCTGTTCATCTCAGAAATATCCTTACGAAGTATAATCAGAATATATCAAAGTTTCTAAACCTGCTGAATACATATTGACCACATGTTTCTCTATGCACAGGAAGGAAGGAAGAACGTGCGAACATTTGTTCTTTCCTATCTTTATCAGTCTTCTGGGTTCTAGAACTATAGTGATGATTTTTTGACAGTGCACCAGGAAGTGCTATTGGAAGCTGACTCACTTCTGAAAACCCCCTGGCTACTTTGTAAAGATGTTTTACTATATTTTATTGTATTGTTTGACTTAAAAGTTTAATAAAGTTTTGCCCCAAAAAATGCGTCAGCTGGGACCTTTCATTCCCAGATCCCCGAAGTCTGAGATCAGCCTTTGGAACTGAGGGCACAGGATGAATTGTCGAAAGTGTGGACCACCCTGGAATGGAATAAGCAGAATCCGTCTCACCTTAGCACAGTGAGCACTGAGAGGGTCTTTGACTAACCTGTTGCTTGATTTGTCAAAGCTTGTTTTTAGAGCTTGATGTTTTTGGTCTTTAAAATAAATTATGAATTTTCAGATTTTGGGTTCATTTAGGCAATTGCAACTGGCCACATCTTGGAAGCCATGGTTTTGGAAGTTGAAACTGACCATATGATAAGAATCAAGTAACAAAAACTACTTCTGGAGCATGGTGCTGAGGTCTGTTTTGTTCAAACACTGTTGTACAAACCATGGTTAAGTGACTTCTCACTTCCATTGCTGTGGAGACTGTGTTTTCAAGCCTCTGCACCTGCCCATAGAGGACACTCTCACCCTCTGTGCAGAGGTGAAGCACCCACTAGAGCCACCATGGCCCATTTCACCATGTTGGTGCACAGTAGAGTTACCTCAGACTCACTCCTGGCTTAATGGCTTTCAAGCGCTTTTGATGGGACCCCAACACACTAACTGCTCCCTCCAAGAGGAGGAGGTAGAGAGATAACCTGCCTTGGAGAGATGTCAAATGTTGTGGATTGCTCTTCATTTCAGAATCTGTAGCCAGTGATGATCTTAGTGACTGGATTCCTAAGGGGAGAGACATCTATAAACATCTGATGCTACTCCAGAAAAAACTGCACTGTCTGCAATTTAACGAACTTAAAGCAGCATGAGGGAAGTCCTTCTTCCATGTAGACCCTTCTGTGTAGCAACTAGGGATGTGCATGAATGCAATTTTTGGGATTCAATTTGATTCAAACTGAATATCCAAAAATTCAATTCGATTCGAATCTTTAAAATTTGAATTTACCCAAATTCAATTCTAATTAAGCAAATTCGAATCTATTCATTTGAATTTTTGACTCAAATTTGCACTTACGAATGTCGACAACTTTGGAAGTGCCCGTATGCACCCTGTATGCATCCGTACACATTGTATGCATCCTGTAGTTATCCCGTATGCAACCCATTTTCATCCCATATGGATCTGTACAAATGTGTATGGATGCGAGAAAGATGTGTACGTACAAGATGTATACCCATACACATATAAATGTCCAAATAATTCAAATGAATAGATTTGAAAATTTGAAATTTGAATGTTTAAATTTGAATTTATGGACATTTGATTTGAATTTGAATGTCGAAATTCAGATGAATTTGAATTTCGAATGTCTTCGAATATTTGTGTATATCCATAGTGGTAACACCTTTGCTGTTGACAGCTGCTCACAGCTGGAATTGGAAATGCGTGTGTCCATTTTCTATTTCTGTGCTGCTTTTTGTGACTGTGTTCTATGTTTATCTTAGTGTGGTAAGTGCTTCTATATATACATAATTTAAGGTTTTATTGAATGTTGTTTTGTATTTTATTCCCTTTCTAAACTATCCAGAGAACCATAACTGGTTAGGCCATATGCAGAAAAGGTAAATAATAAAGCAGTCCAGTTGTTGGAAGAATTATGTTCATGAATACACAGCAAAGGGATTTTCCCATCTACATAGATGAACAGGAACTCTTTGCTGGGATAAGATTAACCCACTTTCATAAAATGAATGCAAGAGGCTGAGATAGGATTCATTCCCACAATGCAAGTTCATTCAATACAACTTTGAACATGTCTCTTAACAAATCTCAGTTGCCTACCTTCCCACTAAGGGGCCCATTTTTGCAGCCATTAAACTGTTTCATTACAACTAAATATCTCTTTCAATAGTACCCAAGGCATCTTGGTATAAAGCAATGTGATTCACTAAAAAAAAATCACAATAAGCAACATTCATCATTTCATTTCATATCAGATT
Source organism: Aspidoscelis tigris stejnegeri (assembly GCA_023333525.1). Taxonomy (NCBI): domain Eukaryota; kingdom Metazoa; phylum Chordata; class Lepidosauria; order Squamata; family Teiidae; genus Aspidoscelis; species Aspidoscelis tigris. The sequence goes on from JALMGA010000005.1 coordinate 67,401,231, forward strand.
TCCCAATAAACAGTGAGCAGAGGCTTTGAGATATGGAATTCTAAAGCAAATGGGAAAGAATATGGCCAACTATTAAAAGTTTGTCCGCACACATCATTCACATTATGATTGCGCAGTGAGTGGCGCAGTTATGTGAGCAGGGGAAGAGATTTCTATCAGAAGTGCCACATCCTGAGAGGGAAAATGTACTGTTCCCTCTTTAGGCACAGCACCTATGGACATTTCTCCTCAGCAGAAGTGTTTCTGAAGCTTGAGGTGGAGCTCATATTGACATCACTGGGAATTTTCTTCATACCATTAATAGGAATTGCAGTCATTTCTCACTGTGATCATAAAGAAGGGAAAAGATTCCAGACTGCTAACCCATAGACTAGGGACTTGTTTTGGCCTGTATCCCACACCCTACAGCTGCAATTTTTTTAAAAAAAAAATTAGTACTGTATGCCAAAGATAACAAATACCACATCTAGTTTGTTCCTTAATCTGTCTGAGGTACTGAAAGAGCTGGACCATTGCGGTCGTCAAATCTGTTATTTGTTGTGAGATTTACAATCATGTGAATTCCAAAGGTAAGGATCAGTAACAAAACCAGTGAGGTCACGAGACCCATCCAAATTGCTGGAGTGAAGAAAGTTGTACAATCACTTGCATAGGAAAACCTGTTGTTCTCAACATTGTAAGCTTGAATCTGCAATAGAGAATAAGGAAAAGGAGTTAGCACTCAAGAATTTGTTTTATGTGTTAACCACATACTCATGGTTTAACAAAAGGAAAATTAGAAGTTTGATATATTTTAAGGATGTAGCTCCGGGAAAATCTTTTGGTGGCATCTATTAACTTTCTTACCTCAACATTGATTTGTCCTGAGTTAGGCTGAGATATGAATGTGCATGCTCATCAAACAAACTTGCAACCACGTGTGAACATTCAGGTTTGTGATCAGCTAAACAAATAACTTTGGGACTTTTGCAGGAGTAAACACGTTCACAAAACCAAAAATGTTTGGTTCCCTCATTATTTATAGTTTTAACATCAACAAGTATCCACAATTCAGAAATTCATGTGTCAACAACCCTTGGTACTTTCCCTCTGTTTTTTTCTGCTGGTGTCAGAGTGAAAATTTGAGATACTTACAAGTTCAGTCATATGTACTTGGAAGTAAGACTTGGAGAGGCATTAGAAGCAGGCTGCATCTTTGGCAAGTTCTCCATTACCTCTCAGAGATGCCTTCCCTTACCACTGGGATGAATGTTGATGTGGTTGGGGACCCTCACTGCTCCTCAAGGATGGGGAAAGAGTATCTTCAGCTCAAGTTTATCCCATATTTGTTTCTTATAGAATTTTCAGATGCAATGCCTTCATTCCCATTTCCCCACAGACAAATTTCACACTTCCATGTTTGAAATCCCCAATATCTTCTCAGAACGTAGCCCAAGCAAATAGTGAGGAACTCCTTTACAAAAAAGACTGTGGTGGGAGTGGCTTATGTAAAATTAAAATTAAAAACCAAGTCAGTTGCCAGCTTCTGGTACTTTGGTGTTTGTATCCAAGAGCAACAAAGCATGGTTTGCAGAAGCATGTGGTGGGAAGGCTGGGGTTCAGCATGGTAGAAAGGAAGAGCTCACAAACTCCGAGGAGAGCACAACAGGAAAAGAGGAGTCTGTTTGTCCGGGAATAAAGTCAGCAATAAAAAGCAAGGGGCATCTGTTTAAAGGACTGAGATTATAACCAATCCAAGATGTACAGCTGTGTCATCTAGGGGTGTACACAAAGTCATTTTTCACATTTGATTCAGTGTGAATCAAATGTGGGGAAATTTGGCTTCAGCTGAAACCCACCCCCACAAATGTGGGGCACTTTGCATTCATACACAAATGTTCAAATGAATACTCATGCATGAAATGAATGCAACTTTCCCCTCCCCTCCCTCCCCTCCCCCTAACCTGTCCCTCCTTGTTGCTGTCACCACACCTTCTTCCAGGGCACTTCTGGGTCTGCACTCAGACCTGGGGGGAATGGGGGCCCTTTGGGGGGGGGAGACCCGGGGGGTATCTGATATCCAGCCAAGTTTCAACTGAAGCTTTGATGGATAAACCTGAATATCCGATCCACAGATGAATAGGGCCTACAAATGTAGGGCCAATTTGATTTGTCCATGAGTGCCAGAATTTGTACTTATTCGTATGAATTCTGACTTCATTGGATATTCATGCACAACCCTAGTTACAAAGCTCTCTTCACCAGTTTAATCTAGTGGTTAGGGAACCGGACTCTTAAGAATACCGGGTTTGGTTCTGCACTCCTCCATAAAGCCAGCTGGATGACCTTGGGCTAGTCACAGCTCTCTTCTGAGCTCTCACAGCCCCACCCACCTCACAGGGTGTCTGTTTTGGGGGAAAAAACAGAAAGCTTTGTCAGCCGCTTTGAGTTCCCTTAAATGGATGAGAAAAATGGGGTGGAAAAGCCAACTCCTCCTCCCCCTTCTTCACCACCACCAAGAAGAGCTGGACAAGCTTAGTGGTCAAGTGTAGATGGGAGTGACCTCCCCCTTTGCCAGTTTAGATGAGACTGAGTGATCAATATCCCCCTCTATTTGTGGTCTAAACTTTGCAAGAATCCAAGCAGATTTATGAAAAATCTGATCTGAGAGAAACAAGTTTGTATGTTCAGACTGTGGGAACATTTGAAAGGCTACTTCATTGTTTAGCTTCACTTTAGGAGTTGGACAATAGTTTCAAAGAAAACCATCCCCACAATGCTATCTACCTGGATGATTGAAGCAAAGGCCCATTGCATAATGCCTTTCAGGTTCCTGCAGAGCAGTGAGTAGCTATGAAGCAGCATATACTTGATGCTACTCTTGGTGCCAAAGAGCCTGAAACATGTAACAAGGCTTTGATCTTAACAAAGCACAAGAAGATGGAGCAAGTGAAAGGAAGACTGAATATACAGCGGTATTGATTTCTCTAATCTCTGCTTGCCCCTCTCTTGCTAAAAAAATATTAAAAAGGCCAGGCATGTGTGTGTCTGCTAAAACTGTGGGGGTTTAATTGGCTCTAAATGTGTTGCCTGTTTTTTAAAAAGCATTGCTGTAAGTGCTGCATAGAAGTGTGTTCTTGCTGCTCTTTTGTTGAACTTGCTTTCCAGCAGTAAAATTAAGAAGTTCCCTCTGTTGATAAGCTCAGGAAGCATTTAAAACAGTATCCCCTTTTGTGGTTTCCTCTCACACAGAATGTTTCAATGGCTTTGTAGAAGGATTCTGTGTGTTTAGCCAACACTGTGTATTTAGTTCATTCTGCAGCATTTTCAGACTTGATCAGGATTTTGCTAGGCATCCAGAGAAGATTTCTTAGGTGTTTGGGGGTTACATAAAGATAGATTTAACAAGAAAGGTGCTTTGCAGGCAATAGGATCCCTCTAACCAGACTTATATGCAGTTAAGTATATATTACATAATTAAAACAAGAGAAGGAAGAAAAGCAGAAATGTGGCATTAGGCTAACATTTTGCAGCAATAGGACTTCAACTACTTTTGCAAAGACTATAACTGGTAATACAGAGCTTTTCCTACAGCTCAATAAAATCAGCCAGGTCTGAGCTGCAGTAGTACTTCCAGTAGAAATCAGTAAATGGCATGCTACCTTGGGCTGCAGCATGTTGAGTGCTGGCTTTGTCCCACTAGGATTTTAAAACAAATCTCACTGCCCTGTAAATATATACCCATTAGGGATGTGCAAGAATGTTCGAAACAGTTGAAATTTGATCAAATTTGGACATTCGAATTTGAATCAAATGTCTATACATTTGTTTTGTTTGTAACATTTGAAATGGATTTGAATGTTTTGAATCATTCATACGAATTATTCAGACATTCGTATGTTTACGGATACGTATGCAGTACATCCGTATCAGCACGCATCTTATTTGTATCCATACGCATCTGTACAGATACGTGTCATGGGCGAGCCTGCAGCAGAGCCTCAGGAACCTCCTTAAGAGTCACGACAGGGCTGTCCTTCTCTTGAGGAGGTGTTTGAATCAGACTCTGATTCTGAAAGCTCCTGGTACGGCTTCCAGGAGTCGGAGTTAGGTGGGGATCAGGGCCAAGCCAGGGCTGGCCCTGAGTCTGAAGAGACTCCGGTAGAGACTCCAGTTGTGGAGCCTGTGCTGGAAGAGGCTTCTCGTGAGCCAGAGATGCCGGGGGAGCAGCAGGACCCTGGGGAGGCCACCAGGGTTGTCAGGAGATAGCAGCTGCAGCAAAGGCGCAGAGAGGCGCGGCTCAGGCGTCGGCTTCAGGGGCGACACCTGGAAGGAGGGCCTCCAACTCCTTGAAAAGGAGTTGCAGGGTCAGTGGACTCTTTGCAGGTAGCAAAGCGTCTCTTGCTGGTTCTGCTTCTGCCTCGGCTTGTTTTCGGCTCATTATCCTGACGTGCCTTTGACCCTTGGACTGCCTTCGGACTACGTTTGTTTGCCTGTGCCTTTGACCCTTGGACTGCCTTCGGACTACGTTTGTTTGCCTGTGCCTTTGACCCTAGGACTGCCCCTTTGACGACTCTTGCTACGTGTAGCTCTGGTTCCCAGAAAGGTATTTGGTCTCCCTGATCTGCTCGTGTCCACTGACCCATTTCCGGACTACCCCGACTCTGCTTGCCAGCTTTAGCTGGTCACACAGTGACACACGCTGAATAAAGTGTGGTAACTCCAGTCAGCGTGTGTCGGGTCTTTGGTGGCGGGACCGGCCTTGACAGATACGTATGGGACAAAAATTGGATGCATATGGGATGAAAACGGGATGTGTACGAATACATACGGATGCGTACAGGTGTGTACAGATGCGTACGGACACATACAAATGTTGTTGACAATCGTATCTTCGTATACAAATATAATATTCGTTTGGATAGATACAAATGTATTTGAATCGGATTCGAATTTGAATACATTCATTGTTTCTCTATTTGTTTGAATTCAAACAATTGAATATTCAATTCAAATTGAATTGAATGTCAAAACTGCATTTCTGCACACCCCAAATAGCCACAGCTACATCATCCCCTGTGTCATTCATACCATATCTAATGTCTTAATAGATTTCCATATCTAAGTTTAAGTAAAGTTACACCTCAGGGTATTTATGTCTCCTTTTAAACAGTAGTTTCACTTTGTACACATGCATTAATGTTGTTGGGATATTTGGCAGAGAACAAAGCTGAATGAAATTGTTGTAAATTATTTGTCTGTATCCCAGTCTCAGACAGACCTGTCAGCATTTCTGACTGATTGTGGAAAATTTCTGCATTTACCTTTTGTTACTTCAGATCAGTGGGTCCCACATGTCACCCTGGGCCAGGAGTACAGTGACCTTACATCATTGCACCCATCCAGTTCTCAGTCCTGTCCCCAGGACACTATCTGCTCCTGAAAGTGCTTCTTCTTCAAAGTGCTACAAACCACTCTGCAAAAAGATGTGCAGGTGTTGTTCACCCCTGCACCCCTTCATACAGAGGGCCAGCAGCATCTGGAGTATTGTACCTCCATTCCTGTTGCCTAGGCCCATGACACAAAGTGGTAAGAATAAGCAACTTCTGGGGCCATTTCTGGTGGTTCACATCATGGGTACCCTTGAAGATTACAAAGCTGGGGAACTTTCATTCCTTGACAATGAAGTTTAAGCAGGTTGAGTGTGTGGGCCTCATGGACAGCCCTTGTCACTGTTACTGGGATGAAGCAAACATTCAGGCTCTGTAATGGAAACCCCCCCCCCCCCATGTCCTTTCACACCCATATTGGAGAAGCGATGTTTCTGATTGCCACAGGCTACTGTACAACTGTATTTTTGAGCCCTAAGGGTGATAACTGGCTATGATAGCTGGGCCTGATGGAAGTGAGAACCCCATCCACTACTTCAGCCTACCATTGTAGGAACATCTGCTTAGAATTGTCCACCTTAATGTTTGTCAGTATCTCTAGCACCTACACAAGTCAGTGCAGCCTGATCAACTGATCAAGCATTATGAGCCTGAATATACATGGGATGTACTGTGTAATAGGGATGTACACCAATATTTGTAACATTCGTTATTTGTATGAATTTGTACAACTTCAGACATTTGTATATGAATCAAATCTTATGACCTTCGTACATTGACATTTGTTCGAATACAAATGTTTTGGAACATTTATATGAAGCTTTGAAACATTTGTGAAACGGGGAGATGGGAAAGTGGCTACACCAGCAACATCTGCCACAGATCCAGAGTGGAATTCACATGGTTTGAGAGCAGATTCAAAGTGGATTCAGGGCGGATTTGACGTTTTCAGAGTGGATATGTTACGGGATACGTATCAGATACGTATGGATACGTAGCGGATACATATGCATTCGTAATGGATATTCATATGAATTCTGTATGAATACATTTGTATTGAATAGAATCCTACCACATTCGAAGGGGATCTATTTGAACGAATACAAGTTTTCTTACATTTGATTCAATACAAATCGAATGCACATCTCTACTGTATAGCCTAGTTCCTGTGTGCCTACTTTCATGGTTGGTGTAACTCACCAGAGGAGCAAATTATTGTTTGGTTAGTTGTTGCAATGAATGTGAAGTTCTCTTTTTTAAAACTGCATTGTTTTAATAAGTGACCTTCAGAGGGGTCCTTTGCTGTTTGCGTGCTCATCTGACCTTCTCCATCCCTCCATTTCCCATTATTGAGCAGTTCACCAGGGAGCTTGACCAGCTGAGGCTGGAGAGAACAGTTTTCTCTTAATTTCTCTCAGGGCTGAAGGAAAAGGAAGGAGTGCACTTGGATGAAATATCTACCTACTGTAAGTAATAGCTATTCGAATTGCCTCAGAAACAGCAATGTGTACTCACTTGGAAGTCAGAAATGACAACTTCCCACTTTGCAGATTCAGCATCGGTTGGAATCAGCACCGCGCCATAGTGGCTGCTTGTTCCCACCAGCTGACAATGAAATGAATACTCTGCAGGACCAGAGATGATGGCAACGTTAAATATAGCAACTATCCTGTCATCTTGTAGAATCTGAACAGAATCCAAAGTGAACCAGTTTCGAGCAGAGGCAGGATAGAATTGGTTGGTCATCAGAAATCTAAGGAGAAAGAAAACAAAATATATATTTATTTATTCAAACACCAAAGTCATTTCCTGCATATGATTAACTAGGTGATAGCCAGATAAGTAAGGTATAGTTATTTATTTACAGTTTTATATTTGGCCCTTTTCACACTTGGCCTTCTTCTGGAATATATATCAGGATAGGGCTCTCTTGTCTGCATTCTTATACAGACAATGGCAGATCTTGCCTGGGCTCGCTATAGTCTGTACTTATTCCTTATTCCAGGATATATTCCACAATGTGACCAAGGGTGGAAAGGCCCTTCTTTTCATTAAACTGCTAAGTGCCATTGAAAAAAGGGATCCCCAATATTGTAAGTCCTGGGACTGAAGGATGCTGTGATGAGCCTAAGCAAATGCCTATCCAAATGCCTTCCTCATGCTCCTGATATGATACACATCTATTGCCCACTGTGCTAAGGACCTACACTTAAGCTTCTGAAGCACGGAAAAAGGCACTTGAGGCTCAGTGAGTGAGGAATGTCTCTGAAGATGATACCTTAGCTGCTCATCTCTACAGTTGCCTCCGCTTCATATTGATAAAGGTCAAGGCAACTGATGGGGCATCCCATGTTGGAGCATGGAGGCCAACATGTGAGGAGAGGTTCACCATAGTGAACTAGATGGAGGGAGGAACTGAAGGAGGATAATGGAGGGAGGAACTGAATTAGTGAGGCAATTTCGGCCTGTGTTGGTTTATTGTAGGACTGACTTTTGGAACAATTTCTGGTCCAACAACAAGTTGACACAGACAGAATCCTCATAGCAGTGGGAAATTTGTTCCTCAGCTTCAAGAATCTTGGAGGTGCTGGCCATGGGACCAGCCTGCCTCCCCCTCTGTGGCAGATCTAAGCCCCTCTGTACTTCAGACTGTTTAACAGTTTGGATGTAACTCACTCTGAGATCTCCAGGTAAAGACAGGTTAAAAATGTGAGCAAATAAATAAAATAGATAAATAACTAAAGGTACATAACCCCTTACTGCGCTTACTGTTTGTATTCAGCTTCTGGCCTCATTGACCCGCATATTAGTGCAGTTCTGTGAGTTCCTGCCCCTGCCTCCCTCCGCCCCCACTGGTATGGTCCATCTACCATAGACAGGGTGTGATTCAGATCAGTCCCTGAGTGGGATCACAGTTTAGACTCATTTAAACAGAGAGCTCTTGTATGGAACCTGAGAGGCGTGCAGAAGTATGCTTCTCGAATCTGGGACTACCAGGGACATATTTTGGGAGCATGGCAAAGTGCACTTTCCAGACCACTGTGTCCCATAACAGTGAGTCTGGCTGGTCCAGACACACAAGCTCAGAATAGGGATTGGTAAGTACAGAAAAGGCCTTATACAGTTTAGTCAGGGTTGCATTTCCTTCTATTTTAGAAATATTGACGTGGATAGCTAGAAGTCACACACATGACTGGCTCAACAACTGTTTCAGAAATATTGCTATCTATTTGAAAACAAAGAATATCAGGAATATGATCAAATTAATCAGCAATAGGAACAGTGGGCATATCAGAAGCAAAGGGGCACACTAAGGCTCTGTCTGGATGTCTCATTTTGATCTCGCTCAATTGAGTTTTGTTCCACAACTAATGAAAACCCAGTTCAAGAAGGTTAAATCCGAGCAGACCTCTCCTGCCCTCACAAAAGTTTTTTGTAAACCATCTCTGGCCATCAAGAAGGAATGGTAATGATTCTGCAGTAATAATATTTTCTAGTCACAGCTCTTAGGCCCTGGTCACACTAGTAGTTTGGGACAATCTCAGATTGTTTTAAGGCCATGTTACTCACACTATTATATTTAATTCATTTTCCAAGCCAGCTTATCACCATTAGACTGTCTTAACCAGAGTTCTCATTTTTACAGGATGTCTTCATTTCCTCAGTTGTGAGCAGGGGGGTGGGCTGAAGGAGGCTGAACTGTGCTGTGCTGGGTGGGTCCAGTGTTTCCTTTCAGCCAATGTGCACATGTGGAGTTCGTTAAGGCACCTCCTCTCCTCAGCTTACATGTATGATTCCTCTTTCTAGCATTTTTCTGCAGATTATTTTTTTTAAAAATTAACCGCATGGAGAAGAAAATCACATAAAAAAAAGAAGGGGCTTGGAGGTGGGTGAGCAGGCTTTAAAAAGAACCGCAAACACACACCCTTGCCTCCCTTGAGAGACACAATGACATCCAATAAGAAAGGAGATAGATTTGATGCCGCAAAAGGGGTGGAGAGCCAAAGGTTCACTGGACAAGGCTCAGGTCAATCATGGAGAAAGGTGTAAGCAATGCAGCCCAAAGTGAGGATGGCCTATAATGATCTAAGTGTGACCAGCACTGGTGTGACCTCAGTTCAAATTAATGAATAGGCTGTCCTTTCTTAGACTTGTGTGACCAGGTCCTCAAAGTCTGTGAACCAGTGCTCAGGTTATAACTTATAGCATCTTTGCAATTCTCCTCCTTTTTTGTAGTGGATTTTTTTAATTGTTCTGAATTAATTACAAGTCTTTCTTTGCAACTCTGTCTGATGTGTCCTAGTAGAGGATGTTACTTCCATGCCACATTCTAACATGGCATTCATTGTTGCCTTGTTTGTATGTGTTCTGAGTAAGGGCTGGAGCAGATCTAAAGGTTTTAATTTGAAACCATTTCTGCTTAGTCCCTGGATGGCCTTTATTATAGGTCATAATTTGCTTCCCGCATTGACCTCAGTATCAAATTACATTTTCCTTAAAAACAGTTTACAAAAGACATCATCTTGAGCGAGGCTGAAGAAGCATTGTCGTGCAATTAATTTAATTTAATTTAAGTCATTAAAAGGAAAATCCTGGCCTTGCACATTTGTAAACCATATTGTGGAATCTAATTGCATGTCTTATTAGCTAGCACGGATTCTCAGTTATGAAGACATCTGCTCCAGGTTATGACAGTTATAGTAAGTAATAATTGGGGTGTCAAGCACACTGTATTCATTCAGTTCTCCACAAATGAGGTTCAAACCTAACATACTTCGAAGGGAGGATACACACTTATGGGTTAAAGCTCTAAGGGCTGCATTCTGATGACGTTGTGGTTTGTTACACTTCAGCTGCCTCAAAACAATCTATAACAGTCATAAAAACATGAGTTTTGTAGTTTGAAGATGTTCTGGATTCATTAAGGAGAGCCCATTGAGCTAGAAGGCAGTAATTGCAAATAACTGCATTTATATTAGCCCTTTGAATTATTTTCATCCACACATTGTACTACTTGTAAAAACAGTTTTGGAAAGTCTGTCAGCTTGTCTATGTGGTGTAGGGCAGTTTCTTCACTTATTTCATTTTATATATTGCCATTGCTTCAAGACACTCTGCTGCTTATGGAACAAGTGCCACCATTTGGGGGAATGTATTACTGTTCAGCTACAAGAGAAACAAACTTTATTCGATATTCTCATTTCATAACTGCTCCCTTCATTCATAAACACAATGGTAATAAGAACTTAATTTATGTATATACCTGATTTCAAGTTTGTCGATTTTGCTCACTGGGTTGGTGTACTTTAAGGAGAGACTGAAATAAATGGAAAAAATAACAGAAAAGGACATTGTACATCATTGTTGACAATAACAATAAAATATTTTTAGAAAGAAGAAAAAAGCAAAGGACATTGTAATGCATTTAGGAAGGAAGGAAAGAAGGAAGGAATCTAACATAGTAATGGAACACAATGACATGGCTCAGTGAAAAAGCATGTAATGGTTTCTTGATCTCTTAAACTCTATTTTTGTACTTTATTGCAGATGCCCAGCTTTTTTCTGGAGTCCCAGGAAGAAAAAAGAAAATGGCCCATTTGGACTGTCTGGAAAGCTGTTAAGCTTGGATTTATTTGCTTTTGCATCCTGGGCATGTTTGTGATTTGCATGGTAGGAGAAAGCCATCTTCCTTCCTTTACCAGGGCTCTTTCTACCCTAACTACAGCCCTAGTTATATTTATTTAATGGTAAATGGAAAGTGCTCTTTATGGGTGTTTTTTCCACCGCAGCCCTTAGATCCAGATCTAAGAAGATCTGGAGCTAAGGAATGGGTATATTCCTTAATCTGGATGTAGTAGATCCGGATTAAGGGAAGCACCCAATGCGTTTCCACAGGAGGTGTAGCACCCATTAGCAATGGGTGCTAACCTCCCTGCCATGGAAACACCTTTGCACCGATGTGGGGGATCTGGATCGACCCCCAAGGGGTTGGTCCGTCACCCCAGGTTTCTCTGGGGTCAGGGGGGTGCAATCTCCAAAGTCCCAACTTCGGAGTGATTTCAGAGTCATTTTGAAATCATTTTGAAATCATTTTGAAATGACTCCGAAGTCCCTCCGAAGAGATCACCAAGGACTTCGGAGAGGCTCCGGAGCTATCAGTGCGGTCCATGCACTATTAGCACAGACCATGCCAACTCCCCTCCAAAGTTCCTCCAAAGAGATCGGCAGAGACTTCAAAGCCGCTCTGGAGTCCCTTCGGAGCACCTCCGAAGTCAGCACTGATCTCTTTGGACAGACTGACGGTGAGATTCCAAAGTCTCTGCCGATTGCTTCTCTGCCGATTGCTTGGAGGCATTCCAAAGGGACTCTGGAGTGGCTTTGAAGTCTCTGCTGATCTCTTTGGAGGGACTTCAGAGTCACTTCAGAATGATTTCGAAATGACTCCGAAGTTGGGTGCAACCCATGTGTGCAACCCCTCCCCCTAGCCTCTTCTAGACCCCATTGCCTGTTTCCTGTGGAAACAGGCTCCCTTTAATTCGGATTTTCTGGCAGAAGACCCCATTGTAGACCCCATTAATGGGGTCTACAGAAAATTCGGATTAAAGGGCAGAAAGTACCCATTTGATCTGGATTTCACCCATAGCAATTGAAACAATCGGGTCCCAAATGGGTGCCATGGTGGAAATGGGGTCATCCGGCTCACACGCAAATGTCTCCTTAATGGGTGCAAAAATGGGTACTCTTTGACAGTGGAAAAACACCCTATGTTACTACTTTAATTGCTTGAAATCTTGTCATCTGAACGCCACACCGATCTAGGTTGATTTAGCAGTGGAACATCCACACATTTGTCAGAGGGAAAAGCAGAACAAAGCCATCTCAGACCTCTGGTTTAATTCAAACTCCCCCTCCACTATAGAGGAATTACAATAATCTTAACATACTTGGCATGCCTATGATGGGAAAAAATTATATATGGGCATAGGGTTTAAGTCAACGTTTAAGTTCCCATATTTGTACTTTAACACAAACAGACTTGCTCATTCTCACTCCTCAGTTTCTCATATTTGGCATAGGGAAACCAAACCTTTTTCTCTCCGCCCCCCCACCAAATTCCCCTCCCCGTGCAGTCAGTAATTGGATGCAGTCCCAGCATTCAAATCTAAATCTTGACTCCGCAGGGGTGGGAAAGTCAAACTTCACCCTCTGTTTTTTTTCTAGTGCCACATCAGAACATAAATTCCCTTGGAGGTGTTACTGGTCATTTGCCATTTGTTGCTTATCCCCTCCAACCTGTATCCACCCAAGAACAACATTCCACATAGGGATGTGATCAAAGCCAATTTCCCTCATTCAATTCCATGCAAATCGAATGGGGGAAATATTCAGCTTCATCCAAATCCCTCCCCCCAGGGAATGTGGGGGGCTTCATGCATGAATATCCAACAAATGTCCACGCACAAAGGGAACCCTCATCCCTCCCTTCCCTTCCCTTCCTGCCCCATCCCCCCACTAACCTACAGCTGTCACTTCCCCCACTGCCACTGCATGACCCTCTGGGGCCAATTAGGCATTCGGGAGGTACACGTGCAGCTCTGGAAGGCCTAACTGGGTCTCAGAGGACACAGAGGATGGGGCAGAGCCACACTGGGGCAAAGGGGTGGTTGGGAGGGTGGGAGCAGGCCCCAACCACCATTCATGCAGTCTTATGAGGCCCAAGTAGGCTTTCCAGAAGTGAGTGCACACTTCCTCCATCCAGGAATCACACATGTGGACATCCAAAGCATTTGAAACTTAGTCAGCACTTTGCACTAGCACAGTGCAAATGGCTGTCATTTCAGGGATGATCATGGAGCCCCAGCAATGGTGCCAGCAATTTCAAGATTGTGATATAATCTTAACTTGAGCCTTGGTTTTGCTTAATTGGCTAAGGTCAACTGGCAGAAAGTACCTCTGTCATCACAGCTTGATTGTAGCCTGGCCAAGACACCTGGCCAGCTTTATTCCTGCTGGACCAAGCCATATTTATAAGCAGTGTGGGATGTACTAATGGGCTACAGCAAGACAGCAGGGAACATTATAGTATGAGGTAATTACTTTGGAGTTGTCCCTTATGCTGTGATCATAAAATGCATCAGCTTCTTTCCCCAGGAAGGGGATAAGGGGAGACCGGCAAGCCTAGGAGGCTGGCAGACGTACCCGGGCTGTGCAAGCTAAATTGCACCAAAACCTAGTTAAAATGTCAGCCTGCTGAATCAAACTGTCAAAGGCAATTTGTTGTGAAGCCATATCTTTTGCCTACTCACGTTGCATTATGAGTTGAACATTCTGAGTCTGTTGTGTTCACATCATGAGTTACAAATGTCTGTTCTGTTAGGTTCACATGAACAGAATGATTCGCTATAAGGGTGAAATTTGTAGCGTAAAAAAGGATGCATGTGTTGTTGAAATCTGTTCCATTTGTCACATTCAGTGGAGCATATAGATGATCCTGTTCTTCCACAGCCATAAGTTGTCGTCTACTCTGCCATGCTACATCGGGTCCCACCGGTACCTGAAAGGGCAACAAAGGAGATTGTTGTTCTTAACTACCAATTACTCTGAGCCCAAAATCAATCCATGAGATGAAACTGATTGAGTTGAAGCTGGTAGGTCAAATATCACATAGGACTGGATGGTCACATCTTGATATTCATCATTGCCTTTGACAGAAGAAAGAGTGGTTACATCTAGAAATCAGTTCCTGGAACTGATAAATGGGTAGGTTTGAATATTGGTCCAAGAGTGTCCATCACATTGCATTATGCAAGGAGCTCTCATTCTGCTCATCCATCAGATAGTGTGCTACTGCTGATAAATCTTATGTACTTAAGCTGGCAGTGACGTTTTTCTACAAGCAGTTAAGTTACAGCCAAATTCGTTTCACCACTTGACACTTGCACATGAACTGGTCTGAGCATCAGAGAAAAAGAGTTTTGTAAAGCTAATGATGCAGCTGAAAGGCTGGATATGAAAGTCCCTGTGGTCTTTTGGGTAATACTTCTGGGTCTGCACAGGCACTGCTATCATAGCAAAGAAGTGCAGCAATCTTCAGTAACAACAGTGCCCCATGTCTGGTTTGCATCACCAATGAAAAATTTGCCTGGACAAGACAGCGGTTGAATATGCAAACAATCCCCTTCATGGATCACCACCTTGTTATGGAAGAGTGGCTCACACAGCGGAGAGTTCTGACTAAACGTGACTTGCAGGAGAAAAGAAATGCCAAACCACCCCAGTAACCTTGGACAGTACCCATGGACAGTATCAAAAGGCTAAAAGATATGACAGGTTGGAAGGTGTACAATATGTTACTGGGGAAGAGCAGAGGGCAATTACATGTAGCTCCAGAAAGAGTGTACCAAAAGGATGTTCAGCAGTGGTGAAAGGAAAGTCCAATACTATAAAGAACAATATTGCAAAGCAATCTGGAATGTAAGATCTATGACTCAAGGTAAGCTAGATATGGTCAAGCATGAGATGGCAAGACAAATCACTGACATCTTTAGAGTCACTGAACTAAAATGGATGGGGATAGTCAATTATATCTACTACACAAAGTAGGAAGGAATCCCTTAGAAGAAATGGAGTAGCCTTCATAGTAAAAAGAAAAGAAATGAAGTAACAAAAAGTAATGCTGTGGTACAATATCAAATATGACAGAATTACTGTTAGGGATGCACACAAATATTTGTCAATGTCACAATTTGTACACTAGAGCCTTTGACTGTGTGGATCTCAACAAACTGTGGCAGGTCCTTAAACAAATGGGATGACCAAATCATCGTATCTGTCCCCTGAGGAACCTGTATTATGGATCAGGTAGGTTCAACTGATTGGTTCAAGGAAAGGAGTATGACAAGACTGTCTACTGCCATCCAGGTTATTTAACTGATATGCAGAGTACATCATATGGCATGCCTGGATGAACCAAAGCTAGAATTAAGACTGCTGGGAGAAATAGCAACAATCTCAGTTATTTATTTTATTTATTTATTTGCATTTTTATCCTGCCTTATACCTGGAGATCTCCACGTGGGTAACATCATCTAAAATCAAACACCATTTAAAACAATAACAGCATCTGCCAGTGGAGAGAAAAATGTGTCTCCCTTTAGTCGAAGGCCAGGGCAAAGAGGTGCGTCTTCACTGTCTTCCTAAATGTGTCCAATGAAGGTAATAGATGCACTTCAAAGGGGGAGACTATTCCATAGCCTAAGGGCCATCACTGAGAAGGCCCTCTCCTGGGGGTCCACCCCCTTTTGCTGCTGAATATGTAGAATGATTCCACTTTGATGGCAGAAAACAAAGAAGAATTAAATGATGAGGATGAAAGAGGAGAGTGTAAAACTGGCTTAAATTAAGATCATTGCATCTGGTCCCATTGCTTCCTGGCAAATAGAGGGACAAGAAATGGGAGATGTATCAGATTTTATTTTCTTAGACTCAAAGAACACTTCAGACAATGACTGTAGCCATGAAATTATAAGACACTTGTTCCTTGGGAGGGATGCTTTGGCAAACCGAGACAGCATATTAAAAAGCAGAGACATCACCTTGCCAACAAAGATCTGCACAGTCAAAGCTATGGTTTCCCCTGTCATGTATGACTATCAAAGTTGGACCATCAGGAAGGCTGAGTGCCAGAAAAGACATTTGAGAGTCCCTTTGACTGCATAGAGATCAAATCAGTCAATGCTAAAAGAAATCAATCCTGACTGTACATTAGAAGGAGAAATCCTGAAGGTGAAGCTAAAATACTTTGGACACATAATGACAACTTGGGAGCCATTTGAAAAGACCTTGATACTGGGAAAGTTTGACGGCAAAAGGAGAAGGGGATGGTAAAAGGTGAGATGGATAGATAGTGCCACGGAAGCAACAAACGTGAGCTTGGACAAACCTTTGGAGGCAGTGGAGAACAGGAGGGCTTGGTGTGTTATGGTCCATCGAGTTGCAAACAGTTGCACACAACTTAATGAAGAGCAACAGGGTTTTCCCCCTTTCATGCCTTAGTTAACTTAACACACCAATTAACTCTTACCAGACTTAAAGCAAACAAACCCTTCCAGGCAATGTCACAAAGTCATGCATGTCAGGGAGCAACTCTAATTTCTATGTCAATCTATGTCAAACAACAGCAATATATCTGTGCCTACTCACTCTGTAATGTTTGATATTACCATATTTCCCCCATGAATTCTAGTTTCTACTCTGATGTTAAACATCTATGTTTGTTCTAGAAATACACACAGCACCAAGATGTAATCATATACATCTTAGCCAGTTGCTTCTTGAAAGATTCTACAGCATCTGTGAGTGTGCCTCCTTCCGTCTTGCACTCTGAGGAAAGCTTCATCCAGCTAACACTGACTTAATCTGCATTATTTGAATAATCCAGGGCAAATCCCCACAGCAAGATTATTTCAAATTCAAAACGTTTCCAATCCTGGCAGACCGCCTGTTAAATTGCCCCAAAACGTTGTAAATGTTAATCCTTATTTCAACAGGTTTCACTCCGGTTCGTGCGCTTGAAACGTTTTACATTTTTTACTGTGGGAACCCTTCCGTGTTAAGGGATGAGAGTTTCCCTCCCCCAATAGCTTGCTTCCAAAGCAAGCTGTAAAATCCACCGCTTAAAGCTACACTGTAGCGATGGAACCACTTCACACCTGATAACGATCTTGCCATTGAAAGTTCTGATCTTTAAAAAAGGCAAAAGAAAGGAAAGCAGCTGCCGGTTTGGGGAGATGTGTGAATGTTTGTTGCTGCTGCTGCTGCGTGCCCTCAGCAATGAGGAGAGGAGGGGAAAGAATTGCTGGCTGTCCGCTGCCGTTTTTCTTCCATCCAGGCAAGCAGCAGCCACCCAGGCACCCAGCTAGGCTCCCTTATGGGTGGTGCATTTATGCCAGGAGAAAGAGGGCAAGGCAGCCCTGAAAAGCAGCTTTTAAAAAGTAACCACTTGAGTCCCCCCTTGAGTCACGTACGCCACGTACGATCCTCAGAATCCAGATTGAACGCGATTAAGCTGTAAGTAATGGGAACAGGCAAATTCGCGTTTTCATCTGGTTCTATTATTTCGGTTTAAGGAAACTGGATTAAGCTTCTAATGGGGATGCGGCCCCAGAGTAAAGCACATGCAGACACATTTTGTTCCGGATTAATCGTGCTGTATTCTGGCTTATCCAAATAATGCGGATTAGGTAAGTGCTGTCTGGATGAAACTGATATCAGTGAATCATACACTATTGGCAGAAGTTTTCTATTTCAAAATAATCCTTTGGAGGGGAAACTCATTTTCACTGGTGCTTTGACTTTCTACCTCAATTTGCTCCCCTTCATGATTAGTAATGGTGAGAGGTTCGAGAAGGTGTTAAATTTTTAGGGTAACTGTTGGGGAAGGAGGTCGAAATGGTGGGAAGTCAGTTCAGGGAAGAAGGAAAAAGGTTTAGGCACAGAAAAGTTGATGGGATTAAACACAAGGAGCATCCCCATTACAACCTTATTTTGATTTCAAACCTTTTTCAATCCTGGCAGACCCCATGTCAGTTTGGTTTAACACGCTTTCCGTGTGTTAAATTGCCCCAAAGCATTGTAAATGTTAATCCTCATTTCAACAGGTCTCACTCCGGTTCGTGTGCTTGAAAAGTTTTACATTTTTTACTGTGGGGACCATACTGTGTTAAGGGATGAGAATCCGTGTTTAGGGTTTCCCTCCCCCAATAGCTTACTTCCAAAGATAGTGATTTCATTGAAAAAAATCCACCCCTCAAAACAGCCGCTATAAAAATCCACTCCTTAAAGCTACACTGCAGCAATCTACCCACTTCACACCTTATAACAATGTTGCAAATTTGTGCAATTCTGAAAGTTCTGACCTTTAGAAAGGGAAAAGGAGGGAGGAAAGCAGCTGGACGTTCTGTTTTAAAGGCTGTGGCTGTGAAGGGGGCTTGAGTTGCTGCTGCTGCTGCGTGCCCTCAGCAATGAGGAGAGGAGGGGAAAGAATTGCTGGCTGTCCGCTGCCGTTTTTCTTCCATCCAGGCAAGCAGCAGCCACCCAGGCACCCAGCTAGGCTCCCTTATGGGTGGTGCATTTATGCCAGGAGAAAGAGGGCAAGGCAGCCCTGAAAAGCAGCTTTTAAAAAGTAACCACTTGAGTCCCCCCTTGAGTCACGTACGCCACGTACGATCCTCAGAATCCGGATCGAACGCGATTAAGCTGTAAGTAATGGGAACAGGCAAATTCGCGTTTTCATCTGGTTCTATTATTTCGGTTTAAGGAAACTGGATTAAGCTTATAATGGGGATGCGCCCACAGTGATATAAAGTTGTTAAGAATGTGGCAGGGAGCACAAACTAGGGGAATCTGGTGCTTTGAGATTTTTAAGGAATTGCCCAGCAATAAGGTGATGGTGTAGTTTCCCAGTAGAGAACTCACTAACACCACTCCCAATTCTTTGAAGCAAGACAAGGTCTCCTTCGATACAGGAATATGCTGCAGAGTAAAACACAAGTATTCCATTTTTAATTAAAAATAAATTAATCTCTCTTGTTACTCCTAGTCCCAAAGTGTAACCATTTTATTTCACACAGAGAAAATATTGTGAAGACTAAATTATACTACAGTATGTTTAATCAATTGACTGTACATTAAGGGACCTTGGAAGTAGCATATTGTCTCATGAGAATCTTAATACCAATAAAAGGAAGAAGATTATCTAGGAGGAAATGAGCTAGGGAGAATCTTTGCTTCCAAAGAGAAGGACTGAAGTAAAACTTCATTATCAGGCATCCAAAGCTTTTATATCAATAGCTATGAATCTCTTTAATCTCTCTCTCTCACACACACACACAAATAAAAACATTAAAGTGAAAGTGAAAGTAAGAAAAATGTGTAGATACAAGGTGACTTGATTTTTTAAAAACAAACAACTGCATAGAATACACAGTAATAAACACCATGATCAATAGCCAGCGTCCCTTCAAAAGTCCCTCACCTTCCTCAGCCCTGGCAAAAAGCCATGTTCACCAGTGGTAATTACACTGTGACCTTAATGAGGTCAATCCAGGTGTTTCTGGCCTTTGATAAAGCAACAAAACCAACCAAACCACAGTTGAAATGCTTCTTGGGCTGCATCCACAGGCAGTTTAAAAAAAAGGCTTAAAGGCAGTGTGGAGATGGTAGCATCCATATGCTAGTGTGCCTCTAATCCACACAGAACGCCAGAAAACAGACTCCCAAAGTGCATTCTTTGGCTCTGAATGCAGCTTAGAGTTTGGATGGAGGAACACTTGGCATCTACATGCTACCCTACCTTTAAGTCACTTTGGAACTTTTAAAAATATATATGGATGCAGCCTTTTAAAATGTATATGGACGGTAGCCAAAACAAATGGTTTTTCATAATCTGCCACTCCCATACCTTACATTGCTTTATGGTTTGGCAAAATGAAGCCAAGGGCCCTAATTGGTCCTTTCTGCACTGCATCTTATTCCAGATTATATTCTGAAATAAGGGACTTGTCACCTACCTGCAGGCTAGTGAAGACTATGGCAGGCTCTGGGTGAGACTTGCCATAGACTATACCAGCATGTGAATGGCAGATGCATATTCTGAGATATAATCTATAATAAGGCCCAGTGCAGAAAGGGCCATTGAGTGAAATAATGCAACATTATCTAAGAACAACAGAAAATATGTTTAAAGCCATTAGGCAGTTACATTTTATTAGCATAAACCCAATGCAATTTAGCAGCCAAGAAATTACTAGGGCTACATCCACTGGGCAGACCATTTAAGGTATCCGCAAGGCAAGCAGGTTGCAGGAGACAAGACAAATGGGGTGTTTCTCCACTAGCACTAAGTACCCATTAAGGACCCATTAGGCATCAGTTTGGTACTGATCAGGTAGACCCCATTCCCATTTCAGACCCCATTAGGACCCAATGTGTTCACATGTGTTCAAGGGAAATCCAGACTGAATGGGTCCTTCAGACTCTGAAATCCGGTCTTCCCATGGACCCCATTAAAGGGGTCTTCAATCTGGTCTTCAACCTTGAAGACCAGATTAGATGGCACACATTCGCACTGCGATCAGGTCAATGGGGTCCAGGGGTGGGCTCCAGAGGAGGGGTACCCTTGTCGAAGCAGGTGACTATTCTCTGGAGTCAGCTCTGGAGATGGCTCAGAAGATGGCGCACCCCCCCCCCCAATAATATGTGCCCCTTATCACAGCTGCTCCAAGGAGAACATAGCTGTGAGAAGAAGCCTTCTTTAGAGCTGCATTGTTTTCCTACTGTTCAAACCTTCAACTTCCAGCCCTGTTTACTGTCCGTTGGAGGTCCAGCAATCTGGCAAGGACACAGAATGAGGTAAAGTGCACTTTCTCACCTGTCTTCATGCTGGTATATTATTGCAAGTGTACATCACTTCATTGTAAAAGGGGTTAATTTTCTTTGTATATTAGAGTCGCAGCATGGGAACTGCTGATTGGTTAACACTGCTGTAACAGTTTTGTACTGTAACATGCACGCTCTCTCCTGAAGCTGGTAGAAAGATGGAATCTAGCACCTCTAGACATGGATATATGATGTAAATAAGTAATAAGACTTACAAGTCAAGTTATGTTGAACAAATCAAGAAGCTGTATGCTTCAAGCCTGTTCTTCAACATACACTCTGCTATTAGTATAGTTTTCTGAGTAGAAAAGAAAACAATACTTCAGAGTTGGCATCCCCTCCTAGTGAGAAAGTGACTTCAACGTTGATCTGGCTGGGAAGGGGACTGTTTGTGCACAGCCCCTATATCTTTGTTCAGCCTGAATGAACACCTTTGGGATTTAATGTGAAGTTAAGTGCTCAGCTTGTTCAGACTGCAGTTCTGCACATTCCTAGGAGCTTCATTTCATTAAGCCTCAGAGTTTCTGTTTTGCAGGACAAATAAACCCACAAATCATGCTTCTTTCCCACCTTCATTACCGTGGTGTTTATGAATAGTAATTGTGATTTCATATAAAATATAGAAAATACTTGGAAACTAAAATTAGCTTTCACAGCATGGTGTAACAGTAATCAGATCTTAATTTCCCTCTGATGTATGTGACTTGATTACCAAAGGATGGATGCAGTTTCACAAGAAAAGCTTTAACTAGAGATGCAGGTTAGCATCCTACACAAAAGCAGCTGAAATCAACAAAAAATAAGCTTCCTAATTAGGCCTTCATTTTACTTTAAGGAATATCAGGGACTTAAATCCACTAAGAACATATTATGCTTTATATGATGGTAGTTCTGCAAAAACATCGTAGCTGCCAAAAACACAATTTGGGGGTCACAGTAAATTACTGCTGCTCTTCAAACATGCATTTTCATGAATGAGTTCTGTCAAGATAATCCGCTTTGGACGCGGATTGAAGACTGTTTTAACAGAGCAAAATGCACAGAGTTAGCATACAGATGGAGTCACAGAAGTGAAGGAGGCTGTTGTTGGCATTCAAAATAGGAGATTTAATCTTGTGGTTGCAAAGTCAGCACTAGCTTAACACACAAGTGTATAATACAGTTGAAGTGCATGCAGGTATAAAAACAAAGGACAGTATACCACTTACAGTCCTGTACAAGCCCTAATGTTCCCACAATCCTGCAAAACAGGCAGGGGAAAAGATCCACACAGGAATAAGTAAGGCAAAAATAAGGCACAAGGCAACAAAGCAAACAGCATGAAGGCATAAAGGCGTAATAGGCATAGAAGCAAAGAAACTTTTATTATTATTATTGTTATTGTTATTAAATAATTTGCTGTGTAAACTGTTCTGGGCCCTCAGGGTAAGGAATGCTACAGAAACGTAAATAAATTTGAGTGCTATAAATTAAGCTAATTTGCTTTGAAACACAGATTGAACCAAATTATTTGCCACCTTCATACAGTTGCGTTCACACCTAAGCTTTAATCCTGTTTCAGTCCACTTTCAGAGTGAAAGAATTCATCACGAAAGACACAAGCTGTTTTCGTTCGGTATTATCTATCTCATAACGTCCATCTTTGCACCAGACAATGTAGAAGAAAAATTACTAGTCACTTTGTAGATGTATTTTCTCACTCCGAAGGTGGATTGAAACTAGATTAAAAGTTAGGTATGAATGCAACAGCGCTAGTTTACTGTGGCATGTGAATATGGGTGGGGAAACAGAAATATTGCTCAAACTTGAAAAGAACAAAAATGTGGGGGGGAAAGACCAATATTTGTCTTCAAAACATGCATAGTTTCAAAACTAACAATACTTAAGAGCTTAAAGTTTTACCGCCTAGTCAGACTCTGAAGAATGTGCAGTTCTTAGGTGTTGCAGAGGAGGCAATGTTTAGGAACCAGTTTATAGGTGAAAGTACAGAGCTATGAAAGGACAGCACTTGAATAAACAAAATTGCAGTAGTATGTATAGGATCATCAAGTCAGGCAGAGGCTGCAGAACACAAGATTAGAATCTATTCATAAGAAGAATGTAGAGTAAAATAAGGCTGTGATTACATGTATAACTGCACAGCAGGCTGTGTTTTCAAAACAGCGTTTGCGCTTAACTTGTTGAAACTGGAATGGGGCACTTTGGCTCATGCAACAAAGATAAAATGAAACTTTCAGGCCATGTGCTACCTTTGAAAATGCACTCTTTCACATTCAGGCTGACTTTGAGCACAGTAGGTGATAAATCGTTAGAACTCCTCTCTGCCTAACTGTATTGTGGCTCACAGAGACTTTAATTTTGTTGCTGTGCAAAACTATAAAAATAACTGGGACTGCAGTGAATGAACGTGGCTTTTGTGGTAGGGGAATTTAGAGGCACTTTCTCTCCCTGCACCCATATGCAAATGTCTTCCTGCTTTCTCAAAACCAAAATTTTTTGCAGGGAAGTTTTGCTTTTGTCTGTTATATGGTGGAAACAAACAACACAGCAAGTATGCTGTATGGCTCAAATCTGCTGGGCAACTACATCAGTCCCAGCTGCTCTGGAATTTTGAAACCTGCAAAGCTTTTTTTGGGGGGAAATGATTAAAAAATCAAGAGTTGTGTCTGCCATTTCTAGACCTTGGATAGCCTGTGTACTGCAAGCTTGTCTATATATCCCCAGTTTCCCTCGCTCTGAGGAAGCTCCTTGGTAAAATGCCATCCAAGTCAGCAATCCAGTAAAATTGGTGCTGTTACCAAATACCCAGAAATGTGCGTCCCCAACCTCAGTGCATCAAGATTGTCAGTTTCAGCCTCCATGTTTGCACGGTGATGAAGCAATGATTGCCACTCTGTCCTCATGGGCCCTGGTCACACAAGTAGTTTAGGATAACCTGAGGTCATCTTCAGGTCGTGTTACATTATTTTAATTTGTTTTCCAAGCCAGCCTACCCATTAGATCGTCTTAACTGTAGTCCTCATTTTTACAGGACTGAAGAGGACTCAGCCTGCCCTGGCATCTCAGGACATCTTCGCTTGCTCAAGTGTGAGTGGGTGGTGGTGGTCTAAAAGAGGTTGAACTGTGCTGTGGTGGGTGGGGTCCAGTTTTTCCTTTGGCCAATCAGCACATGTGGAGTTCGTGAAGCACCTCCCCTTCTCTCCTCATTTTATCTATATAAATTCTCTATCTAGCATTTTTACTCTAATTTATTATTGTTGTTGTTGTTTAAAGTATTAGTCACATGGAGAAGAAAAGCACATAGAAAAGAAGGAGGTGTGGAGGTTGGGGAGCAGGCTTTAAAAAGAACCACAAATACACATCCTCATCTCCCTTGAGTGACAGAATGGCAACCAATCAGAAAGGAGATAGATTTGACTCGGGAAAAGGGGTGGAGAGCCAAAAGGAGGCTCAGGTTGATCTCAGAGAAAGGTGTGACTGATACAGCCCAAGGCGGGGGTAGCCTGAGGACAACCTACAATAATCTAGGTGTGACCAGCACTGGTATGACCTTGGACTGAATTAATTAATAGGCCATCTTGTCTTAGATTTGTGTGACCTGGGCCATGATGAGTAAAAACATTATTGCTAGAAAACTTACAACCAGTGCCGGGTTTTCCAGTGATAATTTTTAGCACTTAGCGTGTGTGTGTGTGTGTGTGTGTGTTGGGGGGGAAGCTGGGATATGGTGATTTTAGTCAGAAATATTTGTGATAATCATACCTTAGCAACACCATATTGGTGCTACTTTCCCTGCATCCTGATGGGACCCTTGTCTTGCTTCCTGGGATGCAAAGCAGGGAATTCAGCTGCTGACAGGAAGAAGCCAATTTATATAAAATACCTGAAACACGATGGTGACAATGCCCATTCAAAGCAGCTGTCATCAAAGAACCACTCCTAGAAGGCCTATCTGTTCTTCCTAGTCTTACTGGACACAGGTAGACAAGATTCCCTCAATATGAGTGAACAGCCTAACCTGGAAGCCAGTCAGGTGCATGAAAACCAACAAAAGAAAGCAGTGGGCAAGGATTTTCAGTAGCCCCAGTCAGGCCAAATTGTGAAAGCTTCTGGGCAGATGTGAAAGTAAGCCCTTTGGCTGTATCCAGACATTAGTTACTTATCCCCCTATACTTGGTTTCTAGAATATCCATGCTTTATTCAGGAATATCCAGATAGATGTGTCTGGATGAAGCCTTAGTATCTGGGGTGTGGGGTACAAGAAGAGGCAGTTGTGGGGCCTTGTTTAGCTCCTGCATTGTCCCTTGCCATCTGGAGGCATCCCATGCACTCTGTATGGCTGCGTTCACACCTAAGTTTTAATCCAGTTCCAATTCACTTTCAGTGTGAGAGAATGTATTAGCAAAGTGTCAAGCTGTTTTCTTTCAACATTATCTAATTCAGAAAATTCACTTTCGGGTTAGATAAAGTAGAAAGAAAATGGCTAATCATCTTGCTGATGCACTCTCTCACTCTGTATGTGACCTGAAACTGGATTAAAACTGGATAAGCCATTTTATATGCTCATTCTTGGAAGCTTAGCAAGGTATACACACAGAAAAAGCACAATACATCTGCTAGTCAACTGCAGCTTAGCTTGTTCTTGACAGTGAAAGAACAGTAATCAGGTAGCAGCAGGATTCATCTGGCAGTAGAGTAACCAGCTTCACATCTAATGTTCTGAGCAGCAAATCATGCCATAGAGCCCCCAGATGGGAATTATTGTGGGTGTATGTGTGCCATTTAGGGAATGCTATGACAGGGGAAGGGAAAGTAAGCAGTTTTGCGCTCATGTTATGGAAACACTGCTGAAGTTTATGTGACAATTTTATATATGCAAGTTTATATGGCAATTACTGTGGAAAAACAACAACTCCAAATTAGCCTTGCACTTTGCCTCTTGCTTCAGTGCTGAATAGGGATGTGCATGGCTTGGTTTGGGGGCTTTCAATTTGTAAGGAACCAAAAGTTAGAAAATTCACATTCATTCAAATAGATTCCCTTCAAATGTGGTAGGATTCTATTTGATACAAATGTATTAATATGAATTCATACCAATATCCGATACGATTGCATCCATATCAGGTATATATCCTGGATATGGATCCTATACAAATGCATACATAACAGATACGGATTCCCGTCTTTTACACACACACACACACACACACACTTTGCCTCCCTCTCTGCTTCTCCAATCTGGCTTCCCCCTCACTTTTTCTCCTCACTTAATGAATGACTGAACTATTCATACCAATGTTCCAAAACATTCGTATTCATATGAATGTTAATGTATGAATGCTGTGACATTCCTGTACGAATGTCCAAATTCGTATAAACTTGTACAAATAATGAATGTTATGGATATTCATGTACACCTCTGGTGCTGAATCTTCTGCTTGATAAACTATGGAAATCTTGAAACTGAGAAAAATGTCCTAAATGGTAGTTCCACTTCTCTCTAATCTTTAGAGTTTAGATACAGTGGTACCATGGCATAAGAAATACAAATTCCGACATCTTGCTTCAAGCGTATGTCCCGTTGAAGTAAAAACGATATAATGCACACAGTGAAAAAGAGAACTAATGAAGAAAGAGAACTTTCTCCTTCACCCTCATATGCGACTGCTGTGCAAAATCAATAACAGGAAGTAGAGGGCAGTATGCATTTTGGTTTCTGCTCCGTTCCCTCAATACCATCATGCTGATGTTTATTTTCCCTACAGTAGCATGCAGCTAGCTTTGGCCAGCTTCAAGCAGTTTGGCTGTAATTATTTCAAACTCTCTTTTTAATGTTGCATGTAGGAATCTGGCTGACCCAGCTGGGAAATAATTAAGTCTGCTGCCTACAATGGCAAGTTAAAGTTTAATCTTGATTGTAGAGCAGTATTCACAGTAGAAGACTTTTAAAAAGAAGAAAAGGGGAAAGAACCATATTGCATATCCTCTTATGTGTCTTCTCTCTGCCATAGCTTTGCAGAAAACAAAATAGCTAAATTATCCAGGAAGGAAACACACTCCAGAACAGCTGAAGTCACTAGAACACATTAAAAGCAATAGCAACCATCAACAGCAGTGACCAAGGATTGAACACCGATGACTCCAAAGATTGTGATGCACATAAAAACTCAACAGGATCAGAGCCTAGCTAGGGATGAGGAATGTATGGCACACCAGAAATAACTGGATTTCTATAGTCTTCAGTCCCAATCAACCATGGCCAAAGGTCATGAAAGATGGAAACTGAAGTCACTAATACATGGCAGGCCACCAATTCTCTTGTTCTGGCCTGGTCTAGACCCGTGCTAAGATATATTAGACTATTGGGAATTATAATAAGGAAATTATTTCCTTGTCTTCCCCTCCCTCCATTGAATGAGCAGCCAGTACTTCCGTAAAGTGATGTGTGTCTGTCAGAGTGTGCCTCATTTGCCCCTCATCTGACCAGGCTAAAAATGTACCTGCAGAATTGCATGTATCCTCTCAGATCCTGTGTTTGGTTGTAAGTTAGATATGAGGACTGGTTCTTTCCGCAAGACTTCACAACCATAGGCCCTTTCTGCACTAAGCCTTATTCTGGAATAAATCCCAGAATAGGGACCTCCCACTTACATTCCAGTATAGATTATGGCAGGCCCAGGGACAACTGTTCTCTGAGATGTGAGCAATCAAGCAAAATATGCCAAATATTAGATTCTGAGAAATTACTTACTCTTGAAGGTCGGCTTGCTGTATAAATGGCTATTGCCTCAATTCCTTGTTGTTGCAAAGTCTTTGCAAATGATCCAATTATTTTGTCTGTAAAAAAAGATTTAAAAAAATGACTTGAAGTTATTGAGACCATGGAAAAGCTCAGATGTCTTGAAAGGTAGCAGTTTTGAGCTCTAAGGAGGCATCCAGGATGCTTAACATTCAAATACTTACTGTTATTCAATGTTTATGATGATTTACAAAAACAGAATATGTCAGTTCTTCTGCCCTGGGGAGCTTGGTGAACTACATTATTATACAAACAACAACTCAGAATTATTTCTGAAGGCTTACAGACTATAACTGAAGGTTATTTGAAAGAATACTAAAACTGTCTTATTTGTTTTTGAAATGTAAAACGGTTAGAGGGTAGGCTAGACTAGGTCTTTCCACACTTCACCTTATTCTCAGATATATCCTGGAATAGAGGTTTCTATCAACATGCCAATGTAGACTACAGCAGGCCCAGGGGAAGGCCAGTTATAATTTGTATTAGCATACAGACAAGAGATGTGTGTCCTGAGGCATATTCCAAAATAAGGCCAAGTGCAGAAAGGGCCACTGTTTGACCCTTTCAGCATACAGTCTTACAGCAGTGTAGAAAAAAGGTCTAGAGGGCCACTTCCAGATGCTGGTGTAGAATAAGGGAGGCCATGCCACTTCCTAGCTCCCCCATCTCCGCAAGATGAAGAATAAACCAGACCAGCATGGCCAAAATGAGGCCCTAGCCCAGTTCACTTGTGTACCTCAACAGAAAGGTCTACCAGTGTGCTGGACTTTCCCAATACAATGGTTTTCCTTGTTTAAATGAGACAGGTATTATGACACCATCCCTTGTGGGTTGCTTACCATTTTCCATGAGGTCCTTTTGAGTTGTAAGATGATTTGTTCTATAGGAGAAGTAAAGAAAGAAAATAAACAGATAGGCTGACAAAATAGATAGATAAATTAAACAACAGTGTGATAAGGGTGTATTTGGTTTTAAATGTAATGTGAGAAGGCCTACACACAGGAACTGCCCAACCAGCTGAATGACTATTCACAACCAAAAGTGTACAGTGCACATTAAGTGCACATTATCTTAATTGCACCCTCCCTTCCCCCGTGCTGAGGCCAATCTGTAAAGAGCATCTCATTACACTACCACTTCATCTGTACTCTGGAAGCTGGTACTTCTGCCAGTAGATCTCTGTGAAAGGTTTTCTTTTGCGGGGTCGGGTAGTTTGTACCTGTGTCAAATGTCACCTGTGCAGATGAGTATGTATACACCACTGTGGGGGAAATTATAGGCTAGTACAAGAATTTCCCAGACTGGCTCTTGGCATCCATGTGGACAAAGCTGCCCTTTTTTTCTTTTCTTCTCTGTGCCTATAGCCTTCCCTAACTACTGAGGATCTGCTTTTTCCCCATTTCTATTCCTCATCTTCCTTTTTTCTTTTATACCTTCCCAGAGACTAAAAAAAAAAGGAAGAAGAAGAAAGAAAGAAAGGCAGATTCTTAAGGTCGCAAAGATAAAACAAACCAGAGTTTACTTGTGAGAAAGCCTGTTCAATGCCGTGTCTCAGTAAACAATAAAACTATGGTGCTTTGCATGGAAACATACATACAGGCCATGGCCAAACCCTGCTGAAATAGTCCGTCTTATTAAGAGGTTGTCCTGAACACATACTAATTCTAACCACACCCAATACCTGATCATGCTTCCTTAATTCGTCTTCAGTTTAGGTTGAAAAGCTCACACCTTTCTGTTCCTGACCTGAAATTTCTTGATGAGACCTTTTTTTTAGATCTCCAACCCTATCCAATGAGCTCTCTCACAACACCCCCTGTGCTCTGATAGGATAAAAATTCTATGGCTCATTGGGCTAAATCAACAGTTCTCAACCTGTGGGTCATGACCCCTTTGGGGGTTGAACTACCTTTTCAGAGGGGTCACGACAAGTCTCCTGCCACCCCTCCCTCCCCCCTCCCAGCTGCCCCTCCACCATGGTTGGGGGCTCCACAACATGAGGAACCGCATTAAGGGGTTGCAACATTAGGAAGTTTGAGAACCACTGGGCTAAAGGGAAGGCAAATTCATGCAATATAAGCCTCCTTTAGTCCTCTTCCCCAGTCACACTCAGATGAAAAGAGAGTAGTACTCTATGATGGCTTAAGACCTGTAAAAATCAGGACTCAGGAAAGCATGATTGAAGAGAGGAAAGTCCACAAATAAAATGGATTGGCCTAAAAAGAGGCGAGGGCCGAAGAAGGATTAAAGTGCAGGTGTGACCATGGCCAGGGAGGCAGATAAGTGGTTACATAATAAGATAGACTACTTTTCTTCTCTTTCATTGCTCCACTTCCTCTGGGATGGAGAAAGAAACAGAAAAGGCAGAGACAAAGGAGGTAGGAGGAAGGGGATCAGTACAAAATCAGGGGAAAGCCACTTTGGTGCTACCTTTTGTGCTTCTAACATTCCACTCCAAGTTCTCTGTCTTGCACATAAACTCATACCCTGCTCAGTAGAGAAGTGTGACAACAGAGGAGTGATTCCTTTTCCTTTCTTTGCCCCTTGTTCCCTTGTGGAGTGAGAGAGAGGAAAAAAGACCAAGGAGCCTGCCATAGTCTGAACTAGCATGTGGATGACAGGCTCCTATTCCAGGAAATAATCTGCAGTAAAACCCAGTGCAGAAAGGAGAAAAAAAAATTGTGTGCCTGTGGGCTTTTGTGTATGAGATGGAACAAGTTATGCGGCTGGGTAAGGGTGGTGCAAAGGCTGATAGGCTGATGCAGCCCTTCTCAGCACCTCTCTTAATTGCTGAAGAAAAGGTCACGAAGGAAAGCCAGGAGAGGCAGACTTAGTCTGGGTTTAGTTCTCTTTCCCCCTTCATCTCTGGGCTACTTTTGCCCAGGGTTGTGATAAACTGTGTATGCACAAATCGTGATTATGACCCACTGACCCACTGGCTAATTGCAAATATGCAAGATCCATGATTTTCAAAGATGTGATTGTGAGGGATTAAAGTTTGGAAAACAAAGGCCATTACCTTCAGAGGACTGGCTCTGAGTGATCTAATCCAAGGAATCTGTTCCAGACACAGACAGGTCCCTCCCTGGACTGGGACAGCCCAACATCAGCATCAGCTCCAAGTTTCATGCCAGGGAATTGGAATTGTTCTGAAGGTTCTTATGGCCAGGAATGAATGTTCCTAGCTAGGGAGCTCTGGGGGACACATTTTGGAAACACAACAAGTTGCTGAAAAGGGTCCCACAGTATATTTGACCATAGAGGCATCTAGACCAACCAACACCTAGTAGGTTGGTAGTCCTCTTTAAAGAGGTCTATCAGTATACAGAATTAGGTGGCTATTTAGAGCCTCCTAATCTAGTTTGGACTAGTTTACAGTGTATCTTGTGTGGATGGAGTGTAGTAGAAGGGTGTGGAGCTTTAAACTGCACTAGTAGTGTGGAAGAAAGGTCTCTAATTCCCTTCCTGAGCGCTATAATGTTAAATGTGGAAACAGGCAAAGAATAGAAAACTGGCATGAGAAAATTGAGTGGAGAAGGTAGTTAATTACACCCTTCAATGTGTGCTACCAATCTGGATATTCCATTCTAGGCTGCTTGGAAAAATAAAATTAAAGCACAGAGATAGAGACAGAGACATGTGAATACGTTATGCTGTGTTTGGGCCTTAAATATTGTCTATGTCCAGTTATTCCCTCCACAAGAGCAAATTTTGTACAGGAATTTGTTTCTGAGAAAATAAAAGAAAAACTGATTGGAAACAGATCCAACAATACTGGAAGTGACAGCAGGGCACAGTGTTATTAGATAAGACAGATAATCAGATTCTTGTCAGACTTAATCACTTGTGTCCTTGCTGAATAAGTGTGCTTAATAAGACTGTCAACAACACCTGCAGAGCTGCCTATAATGATAGCTAATGTTCAAAGAGCAACTTGGGAATCAGAAATATCTATCTTAGATCTTACACTAATTGTATGACGTCCATTTGATACAGTCTAGTATTGCATTGACAACAGATGTTTCTATTACCTAGAATGTTTTGTGTTGAGGCACTAAATAAGTAGCCCCATGACACCTTATAGTACTGTTATTTCCCACCATGTAAAAGGCATATAAGGCATGCTTATAATTTGGCAAGGAATATTTAGGGGGGAATCAGACAGTGTAATGCTAGGAGTAGGGATGTGCAAGAATATTCAAAATGTTTGTTATTCGATTCCAATTTGGGCAAATTCAGGCATTCAAATTTTAATCGAATGTCCAGACATTAATTTTTTTAATATTCAAATTAATATGAATATTTTGAATCATTCATATGAATAATCCGGACATTCGTATATGCATAGATATACACATGTTATTCGTAGCAATATGCATCTGTACAGATATGTACAGGGTGAAAAAGGGGATGTGTACGGATGGATACGGATACATACAAATGTTGTCGACATTTGTATCATCAAATATGTATTGAATATTCATACAAATAGATACAATTAAATGTATTTGAATTGGTTTGAATTTTAATACATTCATTTTTTCTCCATTCTTTCGAATTTGGACATTTGAATATTCAATTCAAATAAAATCAGATGTCGAAAACTGCATTTCTGCACACCCCTAGTTAGAAGCAATTGTTTGGGGGAAAAAAGCGAGTATTTTTGGCAGGAAATACAGTATTTCATAGCTAAAGATGAACAAGGGAAGACAGGTGATGGTTTTGCCTTCGTCTTCTGCCTGGGGTGCCCAGGAAGCTGGACTAGATGGGCTGTGGTCTGATCCAGCAGGGCTCCTCTTATATTCTTACATTCGTTAGTAGCCCTTTATGTTTGTCAAAAATGAGCAAACAGAAGAAAGAAAAGCATGGTTCACAAAGAAAATTAAGTTTACTAAGCCATTGGAGGAGTGAAACCAGAAAAAACATATTATTTCTTTTTTGTGCCTTGCTCTTCACCAAATGGTCCCAGGGCATGTCACAAAATTCATAGAAACAATAAAACAGTCTTTAGAAAGAAAAGCATGATTAAAATGCCCAAAATAGTTAGGTTAGAGCATTAAATTGAACCCTAGCATTCTAAAGATGCTTTGGTCTTTCTTTAAGCAATGGATGGGTGTGTGTGTCTCTACACCCAGAGATGTTGTTGGGTCCCAGTATCCACAAGATTTGGAGGGGCATAAAACATTATTTATCTAAGCAGGCTACAGAAAAAAGACGTATTTTGTCTTGTTTGAAATTGTTGCATAATATTTGTTTTCTCAAATGTGCTTTTAAATGTTTGGCTATAATTAATGGCACATCTGCAGAAATGCTTACTTAATAAGGCTAAGTTGATGCTTCAAAGGGATTGCTTTATATTACATGATACTATATTTATCATTAACAGGAAATGCTTGAACTTTTCTTGTTAACTGATTAGACAGCAGTAAATTGTTTTGTGAATATAGGCCATTTCCACACTCATGGGTAGGGATGTGCACAAATATTCATAATATTCAAAATTCATACAAATTCATATGAAGTCAGGCTTTTGAATCTGAATCAAATATTGGGATATTTGAAGACTGACATTCGAATTTGAATCAAATGTTATACATTTGTATGAGGCTTCATACGAAGCTTCGTGTGAAGCTTTGTATGGGATTCGTATGGGATTTGTATGCTTTTCATATGCATTCGTATGGGACTGAACATTCATATTGAATATGAATCCTACCACTTTCAAAGGAGATCTGTTCAAATGAATACAAAGTTTCTTGCATTTGATTTGATATGAATCGAATACACACACAAAAATTGTGCACACGGAACTAATGCTATTCCAATCCAGAACTGCCTCAAGAGTTTCCTCTCTCATATTAACTGTAGACCTGTTTGAAGAGGTCTGTATCTATCCCACGTTGTCTTGTCTTGGTCCAGAGCAAGAACCACAGCCCCATCTTTGAGGCAAGCTTTGGAGGAGCAAGCTTCAGAGATCATTTTCAAAACCCCAATGTGGGGATAAGAATGCTAGCTTCAAAGACTGATGTGTTCAGCCCTATCCATGTGCACCAGACAAGATCTACGAGTAATAGGGTCTGAACCAATCACTGGCAAGGTTATGGTGGCTGGAACATGGAGTCAGTTGTGTGGACCAGAATTGCTGTGGTGCCTCTGCATTGTTGCTGGTCTTGGTCTGGGACAGATGGCATCCCCAACCTTACAGTGCAGACAGAACCTCTATGCTTGGCCTGGGACAGGCTCCAGCAGAATAGTAAATGCTCCAAACAAGGTGGGTGCAGAAACAGGCACAGCATCAACACAGAATTATATCTACAAAGTGCTGGAAACTACAGTATTCACTCTTACCGTCTGGTTGGTGGTAGCTTAACTACAAAAATGTTGGGTTTTGATACATCCACCATCAAGTGTGATGTATTGCTTTGATCTACATTTACCAAGGCCCAGTTCAGAGTTTCTTGCAGGTAGTCTGAAAGGTGGCTAACGGCATGACAATCAACAGCTGGCAAAACTAAGGAGGATGAAGAAGACTCAAGAAGTTCCTACAGAACAAAGAACAGTTAATTATGAAGCAGATGATTAAAGCAGAGGTGATTGCTTTTTAGACACTGATGGGCTTGATTACAGGGCCTTCATACCCTCCATTATGCAAGAATTTGATATGCAATTTCACTAAATAAACAACCCGGTAACTTACAATCATCAAGCTGAATCAAATTGTTCATGTATTCTGAATATTCTGAATGTTTGAAAATAATAGATCTTTCTGTATCTATCTGAAATTGTCTGTTTTGCCACTATATTATGAAGTGCTGAAAAAATTAGTGTTGGGTTGCACAGTGAAAAGTAAACATTTATTTAAAGGTTGGGAAACCAGTAACACTTCCCCCCTCACTTATTAAAGGGCCTGTTCACACTTAACTTCCGTAGGATACCATCCAACTCAAGTTACGTCCAGGGACAGAGGCCTAACCCTTCTTGACATTTTCTTGTTTCTCTTTTTCTTGGCTCAGATACATTTCTGCTACTTGGACCCTTTAGCAGGGCTAAGATTTAATCATTGTGTTGCTGAGACAACAAAATGTTTGCCAAGACTGTCAACACATGGCTAGGCAATTCACCTCAGGTCAAACCTCACCTCATTCCACCTGAATCCGTCTACAAGGTCAAATACTTGAAATTTATAGCTGGAAATAAATGAAGAAATGTTGGCTTTTATACCTCACTTTTCTCACTCATTTAAGTGGATTCAAAGTGGCTGACAAAGCTTTCTGTTCTCATCACAACAAACAGCCTGTAAGGTAGGTGGGACTGTGAATGCTCAGAAAGAGAGCTGTGACCAGCCAAGATCGCCCAGCTGGCTTCATGTAGAAGTGCAGAATCAAATCTGGTGACTGTGAGATATCAATCCAGCACTCTAACAACAAGACCAAACTGGAGTATGTGGTCCCAAACAAAGTACAGGGTTGTTTGAATGTGTTTAAAATAAATTTGTTTTGCTATTGAGAGCAACACCACAGGAAGATGCCATAGAATCTGGAGGCTTGGCTTACATCCAGTGGGAAGACTTTTTCCTCCCAGCTGTTCATCCTTAAATGGATCCTGGTCAGGAAATGGACCTGAGAAGGCTAAGGACTCTATGGGCCTTATTTAAAGTATCTGAATTAACATATTCATTTGCTAAAACACTGATCCATTAACATGATGCGCTTAAAATAAATCAAAGAACCATCTGTTTTCTCCTAGGTAATAACAGTTTGAACATCATCATGATAAACCAGTGAATAATTAGTATTGCCAATGTGTTCCTCAAGCATGCTTATTATCCAGTTTTTAAATTTGTACCACATGCCCTATTACTGGACTGAGAATTCATCCACTAATCACCTATTTAACTCTATCAGAAGGCATATATTTTACTGGATAAAAAATGCATCTGAATTCGCAGACTCTCTTCAGCCGAATAGACCCTAAAAAGCTGAGACACAACAAATCCTGAATTTGCAATAATGATTTTAATAAAATATGAGGTTTCTTCTGTCCTGTACTCAACTTCTTCATAAAAATGTATCTCCCATGGTTTTGATTTTTTAAGTAAAGCCTCAAAGATGGCTTTATAGTCTAAAAACGTAGCCAAGTCTAATTATTGTCTCCTAAAACAAAGGTTTGGGCTTAGGATGCATTCACACATAGGGTTTTGTTTTAAAAGCATCTCTGGTTCACAGCTGGGGTGTTCACACTTCTCATATTTTCATCTTTGCTGTTTTTGCACTGCCACTTCAGACTCCATTTGGACCCCATTAGGAATCCAATCAGGAAGGCCTTGTCCCCACACAGTACCCATTTAAGCCCTCATTAGGGCTCCATCCTAAAGGCCCTGTGCCCATGAGGGCTAGAGAAATCCAAATTTAATGAGTCCTTGGGGCCATTAAATCTGGATTTCCTGCAGACCCCTTTAAAGGTGTCCTCAGTCTGGTCTTTAGGCATAAGACCAGATTAAAGGACATGTGTCCACATGATTTACCTGCTGATGGGGTCCAGGGGCAGGGCCAGCAGGAGTAGAGCTGCACAACAAGTGGCACCTGCAGATTGTGACTGGCCAGTGGCCACCCCCTTTGGTTGGCAGACATAATCACCCCTCCATCAAAGCACCCGCTGCCCACCCTGATGCCCCACCAATGAAGCAGCCTTCTGGGAGGGGTAGCGGCAGCAATCGCTGCCCCACTGATGTGGTCAACATGATTGCCACTACCACGCACCATGACGAGCCTGCTTCATCGGTGGGCCATCATGGTGGATGGCAGGGACAGCAAGCTCTTCAGAGGGGGCACAGCTCAGCTTCTGCCTGCATGACCTCCATAGCTGTTTATGGAGTCCAGCATAGGCTTTGTAGTTGCTGCATAAGCAACTATAAAGCTGTGCCTCTCCACCCCGCCCTCTGTCAGTGGGAGGGCACCACCACTGATGGTAGCATTGGCCAATCATGTCATGTCACTGTTGGCCCTTGCAGCTCTGGTAAAATGGAGAATTGACATGGGTACTACAGTGTCTGCTTGGCACTCTGCTTAGCACCTGTTGCAATCAGGTGCTAGCAGTCCCATGTGGACATATGGGGTCCTCCCCAAGATCTGAATCTTTTAGAACTGAATCTCAGGGTGGATCCCATCTCAAAAATCCAGATCTTCTAGACCTGGATCTTGATGGGCACTACAAAAACTGGGCTTCCCTTCCCCTTCCCATATCCATAGGTTACTGTTGTGGATTTTAACCATGTAATATTTTTCTTGGCATCTTAATGACTGAGAAAGATATATGTAGGAGGCATCATGCTTATGTTCATAGCTGCTTCATCATAGTGTACTTTCATGCTGTCACTGTCTGGTACTAAAATCAGACTCTGGCACAGATTAAACCCAGCCACTTGGTTTGAAGTTTGAAGTAAAATAAAATTCAGTAAAGAGAAAATGAGGGCAAGAATGTTCAATCTTGAATGCTGCTTCCTATTTTCCCAGTTTAAAAACAGAGATTCTCAATTATAACATGTCTCAGGGCTTGTTCCTACTGACCTCTGAGGTTCAGGTGGTATAAATAAATGGGATGTTCAAACTTAGGTTGCAATTAGACCTAACAAAAGGGGTGCCTCAGAAGCACCTCTTAGAGACAATCTGTGGCTCCTGTGTTCTCAGGCCTTCTCTACTCGGAGCATAGAACAGAATGTTAAGGAGAGTGGGGAGGGAGAGAAAACTGTGGTCTCCCGTCTAGAAGCCAAAATGAAAAAACAGGTTCCTGTGTTCACACTGAGCAGGGCACTTTCTGTGTGAGGCTCATGCAAATTGAAAGTGATGGCCTAACCTTGGATCTGCCTGGGTCTGTTCTGACTCTCTCAGTTTGCATGAGGTTATCTATCGCACAGTCTGCAATAGGAAGAGAAAGTGTGTGCAGTTGTTGCAGTGTGAACTCCTTTTGCCCAGGAAAGTACAAATACAGTATCTTCAGATATTTTACTAGGTAGCACAATATTTTTAAACAAAATACCCATATACAAGCATCATCATCATCATCATCATCACCATCTTTACTAATTATTTATTATTATTATTATTATTATTATTATTATTATTATTATTATTATTATTATTATTATTATTATTATTATTATTATTATTATTATTATGTAAAAACAGCAGTTACACACAGCAAACGAGATCACTATGCTGGATTTCATATTATATCACTAGTCGGGCACTTCCCAAGCACCTAGGACTGTGTGATGTATCGGCGAATTATGCGAGCAGACCCCAGTAAAGTGGCTTTTTGTAGTTGGCAGATGGATATTTTGTCAATGCCAATGGTTTTTAGGTGCCCGCTGAGATGATGATGATGATGATTTAAAAAGTAGTCATGTAATAAACATTTTTTCAAGTGACAATTTCCAGTACAAGGCAATGGGGGGAAAAAAAAACATCGTTGGGGGAAGAAATTTATTCAGAACATAACGTTTCATCATTGAAAGAACTGGCTCTGGAAGATTTATTCTGGAAACCTTTGTACCCCATGTATTTTCTATAGTATTTGCAAGTGGACTTTGGAGAAACAGCTAGGAACTGGATCTGCTTGTTCCCTGATTTCTATTGCTATAGATCAATATATGAAAGAAACTATAAATCTTAAGTAACTCCAAATGCTTTCCTGATGGCAGTTAACAGGAATTATAGCCACTTAAATTTATTTTATGACTATCTCTTTATCGAGTTGAAAAGCTCCTTCAGCCTGTTCCTGGAATTACAGTTTCTCTGACATTTCTTTTGAGCATCATTTTGTTTTCTTTTTGAAAACTGCTGAGAGAAGCCATATGGGAGTGTTATGCTTGCCTGAACATTGTGAAATGGTGTCTCGTTTCCAGAGGAGTCGGCGTAACGTGTGAAGTCATCCACACTAAGCTGAAAAACAACAATAAAAATTGTGTAGGTTGTAGGGGAAGCATCTCAGCTCATTACACACAAGCTGCACCATGAGGCTATAAGACAAGACAAATTACCAACACCAACCGTATCTTGAAGAAACAGGACAAGGTTCCTGGAAGATATAGAAACAGCATGTTTCAGCAACACATGCAGTTCATGCTTTGAGATAATATGCCCTTCATGTAGTGCAGTCGTTAAGCCTTGGAGGGATCTGAAAAGGAAAGAGGGGGAGAGAAGAAAAGAAAATTGGTGATCTGTATTTTTAAACACGAGACCTAAAATTATATATAGAAGGCTCAAGATATGCCCTTTGACCTGGCAACCTAGAAGGAGAGACAGAATTCCTTATGAGTTATCCAGTGATACTAATGCAGACCTGGTTTATAATGAAACACTGTGGCCACTTCTACACAGCATGCTGCAGCATGCACAACAGAGAGGGCTTCTGGTCATTCTGGTCTATTTTCAGAGTCAGGAAACAAAACACTTGTTAGCCTCCAAAGATGCAGACCAGGCACAGTTCTCCATGGCCCCAGAAATAACCTTGGGAGTGGACTGTCTTCCAAATTCCAGCAAATGGGGCTGGGCTGTTTCTACTATCACTTCCTAGGAATACAAAGGAGACCCACACAGATCAAGAACACAGGAGGCACAGCAGAAGGTATGCCTCCCATGTTTGGTCACATTTCAGTGGCATTCCCCCTGAGATCCCAAGGCTAGGAAATTTTCTTCCTAGTCCTCAGAGTACAGGAATATGGCCATGAGGCTTGCACAAGCTTTGAAGTCATGGCACGGGCTGGTCTAGACCATTACTCTCTTGCCTTCCCATGTTCAAGATCAGTAGGCTAGGCTATTCTGGACCCACTGGCTATTTTTGCACTGGGAATAATTCCAGATTATATCCCAGAATAGAGACCCAGTGTCTGCATGCTGGTGTATACTATGGCAGGTCTTGGCTGTTGCCTGTTGTGGGATGCACTAGCTTGCAGAGAGCAGCCTCCTATTCTGGGATATAATCTGGGATAATGCCCAATGCGGAAAGGGTCATTGATTCTGGCTGAAGACAGGTAAATGCAGAAAGAGCCTATGTTCTCACTGTTGCCTAATGAAACCAATGCTAAATCACATGTACCCAACCTACTAGTTTAGAAACTTCTTTAGGGCCCCTTGGTTTCAGATAAGTTTGATTAAAAAATGCATAAAAGAACTAGCAGAACCTCACAAGGGAAAGCTATAGCAATTCAGAATTGCCTGTTATTTGTTCTTAATGCAAGAAGCTGCTTGAATATTATATAATTGGTGAAATTACACAGTTTGCAGAAGCCCTGAAGTTCTTTTGGTAGTGATGGTAGTTTTTTTTCCCCTTTTGACAATGAAAGTGAGCAGACTAGGGGCAATTTCACACTTCCCTTCCCATCCCATGGGCAGGAAAAATGTTCCATGCATGGAAGCTCCAATGACCTCCCCAGCCAGCAGAGGTGCAGATGGTCGCTGGCTGGACGCTGTCAGGTAGGTTCCGGATGTGTGTGGGTAAGGGTTGGTGAACTTGTGGTGCACGATAGGTGAACATCTGGGAAGGCAGGGGACGCTTGTAGGCTGTAAGCGCCTCCTGCAAGTGCACATACACTTGCCCAGATGTTAAGATGTTCATCTATCATGAGCTACAGGCCGAAGTGTGAAGTGGCCTCAGATTACTATTCATGCATATCATATCTTGTTTTACTGTATTTCTATATAAGGGTGAAGAAGAAAAAGAAGAAAAGTTGGCTTTTCTACCCTGCTTTTCTGACACATTTAAGGGAATTCAAAGCAGCTGACAAAGCTTTCTATTCTTCTTCCCACAACAGACACCATGTGAGGTAGGTGGGGCTGTAGGACCTCAGAAGAGAGCTGTGACTAGCCCAAGATCACCCAGCTGGCTTCATAGAGGTATTCCCAGATAAGAGTCCAACTCCCTAACCTAAAACTGGATGAGGCCTTTGCATTTGAATATTTAGGTCACAGGTCCATTCCTTATCATGAGACTGTGAACAGTTGGTTGACATAATGCCATAGTACCATCCAAAAGGCACTGGAAGACATACATATAATTAACACGTCCCTATTGGAATTTCTGGCATGAGGAACAGCTTTGGGCATTGCCTCACAGAAAGTTCTAGACCTCCAGACTGCAGGTTTGACCAGCCTCAATTGCAAACAAGTGCTCAGAAACACCAAACTCTTTATTCCATATCAGCAAATTGTTGAATATGGATTGTCTTGAACACAAGAAAGGTGTGAAGCTATTGAAAGTTGTAAAAAAAAAAAAAGATGTTAATCCAGCATGGTTTTCTTAATTCAAATTAATTTTATTTGTACGGTCTACAAACCCGATGTAACCAATGCTAAAAAGTACAAGAATTTACAAAAAAGGTAAAAATGTTTAAAAACACATAATATATATATGTATACATAATATATATATATATACACACAAATTGATAGTTTAAAACTTGTGATCATAACGTGGGTGATTTACTCTGTTACCGGTTTCATTTCCTGATTATCCCTCTTTTTGACAACTATGGCCAAAAATTTAGCCACAGCTAGGGTCATATCAGCATTTGGATCGCTGAGGAGCAACTGGATGTATTCCGAAGCAGATCTTCCCGGAAATGCTCTCAGCATGGGATTCACCAGGTCCTGGCGTGCAGAGGTATAGAAGCTGCAGGAGAGGAGAACATGCTCCACTGTTTCTACCTTTCCGCTTCCGCATGGGCAGGTTCTGTGGTTGAAAGGAACGTGTTGGAATCTGCCCCTTAGTACATTTGAGTTTCTTAATTTACTTCAGTTTGAGGTTAATCTCTTGATCTCTTGAAGCTCAGAATGAAAAAAGCTGAAGGATTGTATTTGTCTGTTCAAGACATTTCTACACTGCTTTCCACTCAAAAGTTTCAAAGCTATTCACAGAGCATTAAAAGGAAAAACAGCACAGAAGGAAAACAGCACATCTGATCCAGTAAAAATGTCTGTTATTGGTTTCAGTGGAAATGCCCATCTCAAAATGGATACTTCAAAACAGGTTTGTAAGACAATTTTCTTAGGGCCACAGAAAAGGGGAAATTATTCAAGTAAGTTATTGAAGACTTGATGCTGCTAAAAACTCTTCCAATGGGGTATTTATTACATCTGCACAATTTATATTGTATCTACTTCAGCCTTCTCCTCTACATAAACAGACACACACACTCATTTCCTCTTTTTAAGGAAATGAGCAAAGATGTTCCCATTGTTCTTTGGGTCACAATGATTTAATCTGTCATTTTTTCATGTTATGTTATGAAGTCATGACCCTAGCCACAAAATTACTCATACTGTTATCATATTCTATCACAGCTTCTTGTGGTAAAAGGCAAAGAGACTTTAGGTTTTTTCCCCCGCTTCTATGTAAAGAAATATAGTTATATCTTGGTTTCTGATTTCATGTTTTTGCTTTTACATGATTTACAAATTGTGACCTACTTCGATTTACATGGCCACTAATTTGCTGTAGCACTGTTTTCCCCAAAAACCTTTGTGCACTTTCATTGGGTTAACCAATGCACCCAAAAGGCTGATTATCCATGCCAGTGACAATTATATTTACTTAATTTATGAAGTGACCTTTCAACGCAAGGCAATGGAGGAAAAGAATCTACATTGAAAGGAGCACAGCCATCCCATGGTCAATGGTAGAACATATAAATGCCTTGCCTGAAACTGGCATTATACAGATGCCAGCCAAGATGTGGTGGTACACTCAGGTGAAGGTTTTTTTCCCACACATTGCAATATTGAATATTCAGATGCCACCCAAGATACCTTCCTTGCTCCAATACAAAGCCCAGATAATTTTTTTGTGGCAAAACTCAGGAGGAATGAGAAGAAGAATGTCTCCCACTTTTGATGACTTCTGAAGAGGATAAAGATAGAATCTGCCCTATCTGGCTACCATATGAGCCGCTGTGACCTACTGGCAACATGGAGCCATTTCTTTCAAAAAAATATGCATAGAAAATGTGTGCGCATAAAAAAAAAGCTGTTTGTATAATTAAAAATTGGGTATACAACAACAAAGTTTGCACAAAAAGTCACAGACAATAACACACATAAATGAAAAAGCACTCTGTACTCACTCAAGAACCCAATTCTTCAGTCATCAACTATTATTGTGATTAAACATTTACATACTACTTTTCATTGAAGTCTTGAAGTGGATTTCAGCAAAGATTAAAAACAAATGTAATGCCCACACACACATACACAAACTCAAAAATCAACAATTAAAAGCACATTAAAAACTACAACACAGACCATGCTCAACAAACTCTAGTTAACAGATTAAACTCATGCAAACACATACCAATTTTTCATCCCACTCCACTTTGCACATGTGTCACACACTCCACTCAAAAGCAGTCAAAACTCACCAAAACTATGCTGTCATTCCCTTAATCCCCAGGTTTACACTGAAGCCAATTGCTTAGTTTACCTGGTTTCTGTTTACATACCATTTTCGCAGAATGGAACCACTAAGCAAATTGAGGTAAGCCTATATTTGAATAAGATGCATAGAACTGAGGGTCTACACACACTTACCTCTTGGTAAGCTCTGGTTGATTTGCTGGTGAGGTGCATCCACAACCGGCTGTTATAACAACTTGCCAGGAGTGGCTGTAGCCTTCCCAGGAGCAATCCAGTGGTGGACATGCTCACCAGGGGCAACTAGACTGCTCCTGGATGCTGCATTCACATTCTCTTCCAGGTACAGTGGAGCGAGTGACTGTGGCCCCTTCCACATTAGTGGATTAAATCCACAGTTATAAAAAATAATCACAGCTTACTTGCTGTGAAGTGGGGATCTGGTGTCCACACTCTAGCAGCCCCCTGTAGCTTTTGAGGAGGAAGCTGTGGGAGTCTGCATTGGTGCATGTTGTCACATGGGATGAGGCAGCCAATCACAGTTGAACTGCCATCCCTGTTGTCACCAGCAATTCCCGCCATCCTGTCCAGACTGGCAGGAAGCTTCACATTTACTTGATGCTGCACAGCAAGTGTTCTCCAACCAGCATTAAGTAAATTCGCGGTAGCATCGCTATAACACGACACCATCATGAAGTATCATCCGTTATGTGTGACGGCTTGATTTTGGCTGCACGTTTCGATGTGCAGCATCAAGAAGTCTGGATGCCCCCTGTGGCTGTGCAGTGAGGTGCAGCATCCAGATTGCCACGGCAGCACTGAAATGTGCACTGGATGTGGCTTTTGATTTTGCTGCGGCAGTCTGGTCAACCCTGGCCTGACTGTTCACACTGCACATACAGTACTACTGGCCAAGTACCAGTCAGGCAAGTATGGAAAGGACCCCAGTTTGAGTGAATAAAAGAACAAAAGAAGTTTATATTTCTAATGCAGAAGACAGAATAAAAAACTTTCATTAAAAACTGCTATCTTTAATAAAACATTCAAAATATTCTTGAATAGATTGTGTCAATGCAATGTTGGACAACTATGTAGTAAACACTGCTTATTTGTTTTAATATTTTATATGTCACTGGATACATATAGTATCCAACTGTGAAGGAGTGAGGCCTACTCCTCTTAGTTATTCTCAGATGTTGTATTGCTGTTCAGTCTGTATAAGCACACCAGGCACTGTTCTGCAGATTTGTAAAAGTTGACAGTTTGCTTTGGAGAGAAGGAGGTAGCCTGAACTGATTGGATATATATTTTAAATTAGAGGAAACTTTGGTTGCTTTAGTTGATTTTGGAGAGAAATTTGTTAT
This sequence comes from Aspidoscelis tigris stejnegeri, assembly GCA_023333525.1. Taxonomy (NCBI): domain Eukaryota; kingdom Metazoa; phylum Chordata; class Lepidosauria; order Squamata; family Teiidae; genus Aspidoscelis; species Aspidoscelis tigris. Next base: position 67,445,605 of record JALMGA010000005.1, read on the forward strand.
ACATAAGCTGACTTGGAAGCGGTTAAGGGAGAGGAGACAGAGGGCAAAAGAGAGAAAGAGGAAAAGGTAACAAGGAGGACAGAAACCAGTTGAAACCATAATAGATGAAATCTCACAATTATATTCACTAGCTACTAGAAAAGTGGAGAAGGAAGCCAGAAAAGAATAATGGAGGCTTTAGGGAAAAGCTGTACCAAGTCTTCCAACACTGTGGGCTACAAAGTTGGGACATGTGGTGACTCTACTCACATTTTTATATGTTTTGCATGCTGCTGTTTTCTTTTTTGCTGTTGGCACTACAATTTTGCATTTTCACATTTTCTAGATATTTTTGTGCTCTCTTCCTCTCATCTCAAACGTAGGCCTTCCATGCTAGCTGGATGTCAGGAGCACCTGAGGTGGTTCTGTTACATCAACTGACAAACATTGTTTGTGCTGTTCACAGTAATTAAAATATTCATAGTTAGAAACCATTATCAACTAACAAAATCACTGAATAATCTTGACCACCAAAGGGATAGTGAGAAAAGCTGTTTCTGAGTTTAATCGCTTTGTCTATTGCTTTCCAGACACTTTTCCCAGGAGAATTCAGCAGATCTGTGACTCACAATTGAAGTGTCATTCCCAAACAGCTGAATGAATTAGTATGCCGTATTAATGAACTGAAAATGTGGGATATGAGAAGAAGAGCTAGGATATACACATAGCAACGATATTTTGAACTCTCTGATAACTAAACTTATGTACTGTGGAAGTCTGGCTTTGCAAACTTAGACACATAAAGTATAAGTCAACCCCACACCTTCTCACTCCTTGTCCTATCTGCTGAGGGCCTTAGTGAACTGGGTCCTCAGCACTTTGAACACTAGCATGTTTTCAAATGACAGTGGCTGTAGCTCAGTAGTAGAGCAAACTGCCAGAGGGTTGCTGGTTGGAAGTAGGAAATGGCAAACCTGTTCTGTATTTCTACCAAGAAAACTTGGAGTTGTCCACAGAGGTACCTGTGCAGTCAACCAGGAGATGGCTGCAGCGTGGCAGTATTCAGCAACAACAAATGTTTTAAAAAGGACTATGTCAGGTGTTTCATTTCATACACCTCTGTCATCATGACCACCATTGCTCACCTTTCTTCTAGACTAAAAAAACCCAGTTTCACTCTGAAGGCAGATAGAGCAGGTAACTTCACCTTCTTAGCTACATCTGTGTTATCACTGATCAGTCCTCTGATGAAATGGAAATACACAGAGAAGGAAGTTTGTCATTTTCAGTTCATTAGAAGACTGACTGTTACTGAAACACAGCTGTGAGAAATGTTTCTCTTTTCAGCTGGCTTTCCCCTCAAAGCAGCAGCTGTGGCAAGCCAATACTGTCTTCCTCTTTGTGGCATCTTTTAGAACTCTCACTCCTGAGGATGCCTCAAAGGATTGCATTGTGTGTCCAACCATAGTCTACTTGGAGCTGAATTTATGGTTTAGAGAATTCAGCTGGTTCTGAGTTCCAGGTTATAGACTAGGAACAGACAAATCCTGGCCACCAGTTTGCATGGAAGCTCAGTACAGAGGGCTGGATTTAAATCTATAGCCCTTCCTGCATTGGCCCTTATTCTGGATTATCTCCTGGAAGAGAGACTTGCCAGTACCTGCTTGTGCAAACTATGAAGGCTTCCCCTGGGACCTGTCATAGTCTACAGCAACATGCAGATGCCAGGTCCTTATTCTGGGATATAATCAGGAATAAAGGCCAATGAAGAAAGAGTCTTTAAGCCCTTGGGACCACAACACTTTATAAAGCTATATTTTACATTATGAATCCACCATCACTAGGATCTTTTTTGTACTCCCTCACTACATTAAGTCAACACTATCAGAAGTGTCTTTTCACTTAGGTCTTTGAAGGAATAATGGCATTAAATATTAATGGCATTGTTATCTCACAGTGGGTGGGTTTGAGTTTTCAGTATTGGAGGCCAGTTCACAGATGTTATATTGTTCTGGGGTCTGTAATAATGAGAGATCAGATCCCAAAGCATAGCTAGGATGGAAGGTTATTGGTCACTGCTGCACTTTCACATACAGTAATGGATTTGCCTGGCAGCTGTTGCATGCAAAATCTTTTCATATGTTCTTCTATCCAACAAAGTACTGTGATTTTTGTGAGATCAATTCTCGTTAATTTTCTTGAAACTGGAGCAAAAATAATAAAAAAATAGTTTAAAATGATTCTATACCAAAGCATATTGTGAAAATGACACCTTTAAGTTGTATAAATATTCACAGATGGATCTTTTCAAGCCTTGAAAAAGAACCCAAAAACTTCTAATAATTTAAAAATAATATGTGAAACATGATTCAGAATTAATAGGATGTAATAAAAACAAATGACAGATTGAAAAAGATATGAATGTACAAAACTTTTGGAAAGTCAACACTCCACATCAAAATGGGTACCCTTTACTTCTTTGCACTTTTCCTTTGATTGTTTTGAAACCATAACCCAATTCACACTTAGGCCTCTGGAATGCAATCAGGGCAGCTTCTCACTAGGCTGGTACTGCCTAGAAGTGTCCCCGTCCTCACCAGAGCTGTCCTAATTGTGGATTAGATGTGAGTGATCAGACACATGACTAGGCAGAGGTAAGTGGCCGGGCACACGGGGCTTAGGCTACCATGTACTAGTGGTTTCCTAGTGCGAATGCTAGTACACGTTAGTCTATTATGTGCTCTTCCCGTCCCTTTTCTGACCAGTTTGTTGACCAAGCAGTTAGACTTACTAATCCAGAAGGAACTGATTGTATAATCAGATTGATACAGTTTAGTGAGGCTTAGAGGTCTTTTTCACTGAACACAAAGCTGAAAGACAGGAATTATATTTTCCCTATTATATAAAAATAAGCATTCCAATTTTAATTCAAGATACACTTTTAAGTGTTAGATATAGATGGCACGAGTTCCTTGTTTCTGATGACAACAGAAGGAGGAACCTAATTAAAATCTGACTCTGCTTTAGTGGAATTACACAAAGCATCTTCTTGAATAATATTGTTGTCACAGCGCAATGCAGCTTCCAGCCAGGACTATTTTATTTGGAGTGGCAACCCAAACAATGGTGTGATAAGAAATGTCATATTACAATTTAGTCCCTTTGATTGAAAAAAAAAATCTTTCAAGCAAGGAGTCAGCTCACCTTGTTGGTATTCAATATGTCACCTCCGTATGCCAAATAAAACATCCCACATCTGTCTGAAGCTTCTTGCATTCAGTTAGAGAGATAGAAGTGGCATTGTCAAATTGGGGGAAATCATTTATGAGGTTCTTTCACTCCCCAGCCTAGTCACAAAACTGCCTGTCACTACAAACTGTCAAACGCTTTCAGTGACTGAAGTCTTAGAATATTTCCAACTGCAGACATCTGGCTCTCCTTATATTTGTTCTCCAGAATATGATTGCCAGCAGCCTATCATTTTTAAAAACATTTATTTTGCAGGCTAAGCAAGAGGTGTAGGTACTAGAAAGCTGTCATCCACTTTAAAAAGTTTAATCACTGATCTGTAGTTGATCAGATGATCTTCTACACCTGGATACATTTGTATTTTAAATGGAAAAATAAGTGTTTTTTAAAAAAATTCTAGCTGATATGCCTCTTATTCCAAAAAAGCACATCTTTAGCTTCTTTTCATGGTTCTGACCTGACTGTATTTTTAATCCATCTTCAGTCCACTTTCAGAGTGACTGAACACATAAGCAAAGTGTTAAGCTGTCTTCCGTTGGCATTGTCTAACACATCAAATCCACCTTTGCATTAGATAATGTGGAAGGAAAGTGATCAGTCATTTTGCTCATTGGTTCATTCACTTTGAAGGTGGGTTGAAGCTGGATTAAAACAGAGGCTTTTTCGCACTGCAACGCGTTCCGTGTGGAACGCGTGCAGGCGGGAAGCTTAAGACACTTCCGGGCGCTTTCACCATTCACACACAGGCGCGCCAGAACGCGTTCCGGCGCGCCTGTGTGTGAACAGTAAAAGCGCCCGGAACTGTCTTGGCCCGGCAAAGGCCGGCCAGGGGCGGGGATTCGGCCGCAGCGCTGCTGCCCATTGGGTGAGAGCACCCAAGGGGCGGCAGCGCTGTCAAGCCACCCGCCCCATGCTTCGTGCCAGGTCTACGGGCCCGGATCGGGCCCTGGGGACCTGGCACGAAGATGCCTGGGCACCCGGGCACCCATCATGCGGCCCGGGGCAAGGCCCCTATGGGGCAGGACCTCTTTGAAGATCAGAGCCCCTGGCTCTGATCTCCAAGGGCTCGCCCCGCGCCCCGATCTCGCCCATCTACGGGCTGCAGGCACCTGGATCTAGGCGCCTCCAGCCCGCAGATCAGCCCCCCCGGCCCCCCCAGTCCCCAAAACCCCACCCCCAACCACCCTCCGACCCGGATCGGGCCCATCTTCGCTCTGTGGGTGCCTACATCGAGGCACCCACAGAGCGAAGATGATTCCCCCCCTCCCCCAGGGCCCTTGGAGGACGCGCGCACGATGGATCACTTACCTCGTGGCCGTCCAGCGTCCGACTGAGGGGGGCATGCCGGGATCGCGCAGCACGCAGCCCCCCTAGGCCCCCTATTGGACAAGCAGTTCACGTGAACTGCTTGTCCAATAGGGGGGCTAGGGGGGCTGCGTCCTGCGCGATCCCAGCATGCCCCCCTCAGTCGGACGGCGGACGGCCACGAGGTAGGTGATCCGTCACGCGCGCGTCCTCCCAGGGCCCTGGGGGAGGGGGGAATCATCTTCGCTCTGTGGGTGCCTCGATGTAGGCACCCACAGAGCGAAGATGGGCCCGATCCGGGTCGGAGGGTGGTTGGGGGTGGGGGTTTTGGGGACTGGGGAGGTGGGCGGCTGATCTGCGGGGCGCTCGTGCCCCGCAGATGGCCGCGATGGGGGCGGGGGGGACCCTTGGGGGACCGGAGCGATGCGCTCCGGCCACCCAAGGCGTTCCTCGCCCCCAGCCAGCCCAACATCGACCTCCTGCCACCCCAGAAAGGGGCGACAGGACGCCAATGCTGGTGGCTCCCCGGCTTCGGCAGCCCCATTGGGGCTGCCGGACCCGGGAAGGAGCCACGTCCCGGCGGTCGTCGGAGACGACAGACGGGACGCACCGAATCGGGGTTCCCCTGTCCCATCTGCCAGGGTCACTGACCCTGGCAGATGGGAAAGGGGAACCCCGATTCGGTGGGTCCCGTCTACCGGCTTCGCTGCGCCGGCGCGATCGCCGGCCCGGCAAGTTGGGCCCTGGGGGCGTGCCGATGGCTGTCAGGGAGAGAAGCGTGAGCGAACGCTTCTCTCCCGGAACGCGCCGGGGCGGCTCGTATGCGTAGGAACGGATGCAGAGCACTTTAAAGTGCTCTGCATCCGGAACGCATGGAGGACAGCTCCGGACACGCCGGGACGGAAACCCGGCCGCAGCAATGCGTATGCTGCGTCCGAAGCTGTCCTCCACGTGTACTCGAAAGGCCTGTGCGAAAAGGCCTCAGGTCTCTTCAGTTTTTGTAGGTGCTCACAGTAAAAAAAACAAAACAAAAACAAAACACACAAAAACGATTAAGCCTGGACTGGATGGGCTGTGGTCGGATACAGCAGGGCTCCTCTTATGTTCCAACCCTTCTGAAAACAGAGGATCACTGGCCATAAGGGTACGTACACAGTTGTTCTACATATTCTTGTTTTTATCTATAGACTTTAACAAACACCTCACAAATCGAATGAAGGAGGGAGGAAAGAAAATCTTATCCTATTTTAAACCCCTAAAACATCAGTGCACTATGCTATCTTCCCCTATCATCTTCCAGGTCCCTCAATTCCAAGGACCAAACCTTGGTAGAAGGTTGCAGAGAAAGGGAAAGAGGAAAAAACCCAATGTATCCTTGTGAACTATGATCTGATCATGGCAGGAAAATTATGATCCCATGTATTGCAAAAAAGTAGAGAGTGTGAGACAGCTTTAATTCCTCCCCACACACAAAAAAACCATTTGCCTCCTGCAGCAGCATTGGAAGATTTAATACCAGGGATAAGATACACTCCATTGCTAGTCTGTTTGACTCACTGAACAGGTTTGCTCAGTTTACTAATGTTTTGTGGAGGGGAAAGGAAGAAAATGGTTCTGACCTGACTGTATTTCACATGGGAAACTGAACTGTGGCTGTGCATCACATGTTTTCATTATATAATAATGTATAATAATGTAATTATTTGTAACTAATGACCCTTTATCATTTTGATGCTCAGTGTGCCATTTCTGTGTTCATAGAGCTGGGCCATGACAGTCTCCTAGATGGCACCTAAATAAATTATCAAGGTAGAAAGAAGTAAGAGCTTCATATCTGGGAGGCTGAAACTGTTTATTACACAACTCCAAAGCCATGAAGAACCTCAGGATTTTCTCATTTCTGAACAATGATTTTAAAAAAAAGAAAAAAGAGCTGAGATCTCAACAAAGACTGTGGATCTATGGCTGAGGTGGGAAGTGCTTAGGGAGGAAACCCTCTCCCGCTGCATCACTGGGCACCTCCTGATCTGCACATCCAGTGGCATGGGCAAATGGCATAGCAGTGGGCAAGGCACTTATGCAGAGGTCATGATTTTGCCCCCTTGCCCCAGACACCTTAGGCTAGCATCACACCCTCTGGCAGGTGTGTTTTGCTGCTGAATGTGGAGATATGATGCCCAATGAACTCCCCTACCAGGTATTTCTGCAGGTACATGATGGCCGCGTTCCCATTACAAGCTTAAAATGGTTTCAAAACGGTATCGATCCTCGCAGTCCCCATGTCAGGTTGGCTTAACATGCTTTCCGCGTGTTAAATCACCCCAAAGCATTGTAAATGTAAACACTCATTTCAACAGGTCTTGCTCTGGTTCTTGCATCTGAAACGGTTTACATTTCTTACTGTGGGAACGGTACCGTTTTAGTGGAATGAGAATGCATGTTTAAGGTTTCCCTCCCTCAATAGCTTGCTTGCAAAGATAGTGATTTCACTGTACAATCCCACTCTGTACAGCAGCGGTTACACTATAGCAATCCACACACTTCACACCTGATAACAAAGTTGCAATTCTGGCTCTTTAAAAGTTCTGATATTTAGAAAGTGAAAAGGAAGGAAAGCAGCTGCAGGTTCTGGGAGATGTGTTAATGTTTAAGGCTGTATGTGCAGGCGGTGGTGGTGGCGGCAGCAGCAGCGCAAACCAGCCAGCCAGCCCTGGGCAATGGGGGGAGGAGGGGAAAGAATCATTGGCTACCCGGTGCCATTTTTCATTCATCCATGCAAGCGGCAGCCACCCAGCTAGGCTCCGTGAAGGGGTCGGTTATGGGTGGTGCATTCATGCCAGGAGGAAGAGGGCAGGGCAGCCCCAAAAAGCGGCTTTTAGAAAGTAGCCACTTGAGTCCCCCCTTGAGTCACGTACGCCACGTACAATCCTCAGAATCTGAATCGAACGCGATTAAGTTGAAAGTATTGGGATCAGGCAAATTCGTGTTAGCATCTGGTTTTATTATTTTGGTTTAGGAAAACCGTTTTAAGCTTGGAGTGGGAATGCGGCCAATGACACGGACAAGGTGCCTTCTAGGGGTCTTTCATATCATATTGCTCATTCCTGGCCTTTCACTACAGCAGACGGATTTGGTGAGAACTTTAATGGAAATATATGGATGACACCAGATTTTGAAAGGGGGGACTCAGGACCATTATCCATGTTTGGCATCAAACTGGGCTCCAAGGTAAAAGCAAGGCTTAAAGCTAAGTCCTTAACCTTTGCCTGGTTATTAATTTAACATTTACTCCCTCTTCTAGCCTGCAGAGAAGATGAGAGGCAGCTTACTTGAAGAAACAGAAGAAAATCTGCTATGAAGCAGTATTCCTTAGGAACAACCAGAGCCTGAGAATCAAACACACCACAGTCTGAGAGGACAAAATTGTCTTTGTTTACATCAAGATTTCTTCAGAGGGAGAGGGCAAATGGGAATCAGCAAGAGATAACAGATCCCATTATAAGATCCCACTGCTACAGACCAACCCACCCGAACACATTTTTGTGTGCTGAGTAAGTCTGTGATCAGACACAGCAAAAAGTAGCACCCCTGAGGCATCTTATTAGAGAAGTCTTTGAAGTGGGTTTGTTCACACATCAAGTCTGCCCCTTCCCCACTCATGAACATTCTGTGCTGGGAAAGGTAGAGTAGAGAAGGCTTGTGAACATGAGGGCCACACACTGTTGTCTCTGAGGTGCTCATTTTGTTATGTCTGAACACAGCCTTATATGGCAAAACTGAGAAAAAAAAATAGCCCTTTTACAAACAACTAGCCCTTTATGAAGTAGTATGATGCAAGAGTTAAGGTAGCTGATCCAGGAGTGAGCAAAGCCCCACTACTCCTAAAATCTTAAGAGTTTGAATGGACTCTCCCTTTGTGCTTCATATGTTTCAAACAGAGTTGGCACAATCCTCTATGAGCTGCCAGGTCAGCTTTACATAAAACTGCATGTTTACAGTCATCTCATCTACCATTAGCAATACTGATTTTTATTTCTGTACCACTCCCTTTTAAATACCTTGCTCTCTGCTTCACCAGCCAACATATGGTGATAAAAGTATTTAAATAATACAAAGCTTGAAAAGAACTTGGAATTGGATAAGCTCAACTCTGCCCAGAACACAATGATGCCTTAAAGCAGCCAAAGGTTAACCGAAAGTAAAATTCCTCACCTGTCTGTTGACCATAGCAGTGCAGGCACTTGGTCTATGGTCAAAACACTTTTGTACACCATGCTGAAAAAGTAGAATAATTTCCCCCAAGAAGCAGCATTGTATCTTGCCATGTTCTCTTTCAGGTCCCCAACGTGACTTACAGACTTGCTTGAAGAGGAGATAAAAATCAGCTGAGCAAGAAAGGAAGTGAAAGAGGGTGCTTTTGATTCACTTTGCCTCGGAGCTTCCAGATTGGGCCAGCAATGTTGTGTGGACAGTAGGGTGGGGTTGTTTTATAATAACAAAGACAGCATTCATTAGAAAACCTGGCTCTGAACTTTGACATCATTTTGGGGAGAAGGACAATATAGGTTTCATGTGGCAGCATTTGCTTTAAAGCAAGCTTTTCCCTCAGAACAGTCTATTCCAAATAGCAGAATGTTTAGTTCTAGTGAATCTCTTACCATGCTCAAGAAATAGATCCATAGCCAAAGGCAAATTATCTCTTGATCCATCAATCAAGGGAAAACAGATAATGGCTGGATCTACTCACAGCTAGAAGAAGAAAAAGTGGCTCAAAGTCACCATAGAAGTGATAGCTACTGCATGCTAATGTCTTAATCCACATTAAAGGTCCCAAAATGCACTTCCAGCATGAATTATTTCACTTTTAATGTAGATTAGATGTGGGTTGGTAACACTAGAATCCACATGTGACAATCTCTAGCTACCTTTGAGATTTTTTGCAAAAAATATCATAAATCTATGTGATTTATGAGAGCAGAGATATGTCATATGCATGCACTTGGCTGTTCCACTTGAGGCTGCTGGCCTGGGCCAGCTGCACCCAGCAATTGTATTGTGAACCAGTTTGGTCCTGTGGTTAGAGCGCCAGACTCTTATCTGTAAGTCTCTCGGTTTGAGTCCACATTTCTGCAAAAAGCCAAGTGGGTGACCTTGGGCTAGTCATAGCTCTCTGAGTTCTTACAGCCCCACCTACCCCACAGGGTGTCTGCAGAGCAGAAGGTTTGTCAGCCACTTTGAGTCCCCTTAAAGGGTGAGAAAAGTGGAGTATAAAAACGAACCCCTTCTCTTCCTCCTCCTCTTCTACTATGCTTCCAAATGATAGCTGCACCTCCTGGAGAAAGCTGTGTCTGCATGGATGTTATGTTGGAATGGGACATGGTGACAGATCTAACTTCAATGGGAGTCCACTTAAAAATGTGGTCCCCTAGGTGTTCTCTGGTGGTAAGGCTGATGTATCCAATTATGTGGAGATGGCACTGAGTGGCTGGGGCAGTCTACTAGGTGCATGGAACCCAGATCCATTTTTCCAGGCATGAAGTGGAGCACTTCTGGGTGCCTGGCTGAAAAGGCCACATCCAGGGATTTCAGGGGCACTAGTTCCCAGCCTCCAAAGCTGGGCTAGGCTGGGACACTGCAGTGCAAATGGTCTTTGAACTGTGCTGCTAGCAGCGTCTCCAGTCTCAGGGCAGATTGCTTAATCCAGATCATATTTGGCCATGGGAGAAACACACCATTTGCATGCTAGTGCAGACTACAACATGTCCAGATGGGGCCTACTGTCATCTGCACTAGCATGTGGATAGTAGGTCCCTATTCTAGGATATAATGCAGATACCAAAGGAGGAGAGATCGTGTCTGCCAATTTGAGTCAATGGCATGCTACTGAGGCCAAATCACATTACTGAAAGTTTACAAGATTACATCAAACAAAGGAGGTCAAATTTTGCAAACAATATAAGAGCAAAACTATGATTGGCAAGGAACACCTATACTGCAGAAGCAAACAATCAAAAGGGCTACATCTTAATTTGCTTGGCTACTTTCAGTCTAATGGCTCCAAAAGAAGAAACAGCCAGGCGGTGTTAACATCAGAAATAAAATGTGCAGTTCAACTTAATAAAGCTCTATCTATGTTCAGTGTAACACAACATAATGGCTTTCCAGTGAGGAGCACATGTTTTTTTTAAGTGTCTGTGCCTCAGGCTAAACTTGTTTTATTGCCATTACATAACAAAATAAAGACATTTATTTCTCATAACATCCATGGACCCTTGTATCTGCCAATTTTAGTATTTCTTTCCATAAATCCAGTTTTTAACTATGTTTTGTGAAACTACACACTTTGAGAAGCTTGAACAAGGCCATTTGATACAAGGCCTTTCAGGTCATAATTAAAAACCCTTTCCCAAGTTTTCCTCAAAACAATTCATTACCAACCTACAGCACTGTAATTAATTCAGGTGTTCAGACTGAGCTCATGAAGATAGAAAGCAAAGAATATCCAATGTCCTAGAAACATCCTTCAAACCTTCTAATGAAATAGAATTGAGGTATGCAGGGCACTGGGAGAAGAGCACGTAGAATATATATGCCCTGGTTTAAGTACAGATAGTAGGTAAGATAGCATGAAGATGTTTATTGGCAGAAGTCTTATAAGCACATGGATATTTAATCTTTTCAGCTGCAAACGTACAAGCAGTCAGAGGCTAGCTGAGGACTTCGTGATATGTATGTATGTATGTATGTATGTATGTATGTATGTATGTATGTATGTATGTATGTATGTATGTATCACTATTATGGGAATGGGCTGACATACCTGGACAGTTCTGCACTTGCAGAAATGCCTGCACTACATCTGTACAAAATTCAGTGGTGTAAAATCCATGGAAATCTCCACCATGGTGGGATATGATGACATTCTCATGGTAGCCCTTGATCCATAGGATCTTACGGGTGTGAATGAATGCATTTTTTGCATTTGCATTTGAATCTGATTCGAATCCAAAAATACAAATGCTGGCAACACTTGTATCCGTTTTTCGAATTTGTGCGCATCCCATTTTCATCTCGTATGCATCCCGTTTTCATCCCGCATTATAAGCACAAATGCGCATAATATTCGTATGTGATATATGCGGATCTGTTCATTCGAATTGTTCAAAAATCCATATCGGATTTCCGAAAATCTGAGATTTGTGAGAATGTGTAAATTCGGATTTTTGGAAATCTGATTCAAATTCGAATGTCGATATTTGGCCAGTTCAAACTGGATTTTTGAATTTTCGACTATCTGTGCACATCCCTATGGGATCTTATTTCCTCTTATGTTGTGGAAACCTTGCACAACCGGTCAAAAATAATGACAGCTCTGAAATTGGTGGTTAATTTTCTCTCACTGATATAAAAGGGAGCAAAGTCAAGAAGAAACAAACGTTTCTCTCCAGCCTGAATCTCCATATCGCTGCTGTTATTCAGCTATTTAAATGTTGTCTTATTTTCAGCCCAGCTTCATGGGTTTTGACCATAGGATTGTGCCTTTTATCAGAATTTTGTTTTCTAGGACCTGTAGAAAATTCCAAAGTACGAATAGGCCACAGAATAAATTAAACTGTTCAAAATTGCTTGGGCCTCTTAAAATACACAAATAATGCTATGGGGTCCTGAAATATATCTTCCAGCTGAATAAGTATTTATACTCCTGATGTAAATTCTTTTGTCTGTGAAAGTCTGTCAACACCATATTCATGTGATACAATGATAAATTTAGTTATCTAAATTTGGGTAAAAGAAGTGCTTCTGCAAAAAGAAATTTTATGGGCATTTGTTGATTTTCTGAAAATATCTTTACAGAACCCTTGTAATTTAAAATATTGGTCTAAAAATTAAGAAATTGGCTATTGTGGCAATATTCTTAAAACACACAATGGATTTTGGGAATTACTTTAATTATTACTTAAATTTTACAGTAAAATGTTAACTTTTATAATAAAAAATGTAGTTGTTTATTGCCATTGATTAATCAAGTCAATTGAGAGTTAAAGTTATTGAACAAAATAATCATACAAAGAAAATTACATAAAGCAAAATGAATTAAAGCAGGCAAACATATGTACATGACCCACTTAAAACCAAGAAATGGAGATTTTGCACTGGGCAGTGTACTGAACCTGCAAGCGTACTAGGAGATTCCCTTCTACACCATCAATATGGGTGGAATAGTCTAGTGATTAGGGAGTTGGACTCTTCTCTGGGAATACTGGGTTCGATTCCGCCCTCCTCCACAAAGCCAGCTAGGTGACCTTGGGCTAGTCACAGCTCTCTTCTGAGTTCTCACAGCCCCACCTACCTCACAGGGTGTTCTGTTGTGGGGAGAAGAACAGAAGCTTTGTAAGCTGCTTTGAGTCCCCTTAAATGGGTGAGAAAAGTGGATTAGAAAAGTCTTCTTCTTCTTCTTCTTCTACCCCAACTAAGTGAAAGGGCAGTTCTGTACTGACCAGTATACCAGACCAGCAAGGCACAAGGACCTTCCTTCAACATGCTGGGACACAAGTGTGTGAAAGGGAGGCTCCCAGTACTCAAAGACTGCCACCTCATTAGTCTTCATTTGATCCTCACTTCTCAAGAGTGATAATAAAAAATGGAGTTGGATCTGAAGAAACTATTGCGCCTCAGTTTCAATGAAAAAGCATGAGTAATTTTATAAACATCCAATCCACAATGTATTAGCCAAAAAGAACTAGCCTATTCTCCAGACTAAGATCATGTGCATACACATTTCCAGGAAGTCCTAAGGAGAAAGTTGCTTGCACTGCATGGCTGCCTGCAGATCAGCTGTGGAGTCAGATAGAGGCATCTGTGTGGTAGGGTTGATTCTGGACCCTTGGTGACAAGTAGCAGTCCCTTGTAGGTACCAGCAGCCCCTTTAATTTGGTTCACAGTGCCTAAAAGAGGTTTTTTTTTCCCCCACTGACATCCCTTAATCCGGATCTAAGGAATGGGTCCTTCAACTAATCCAGATCTAGTGGATCTGGATTAATGGAGGTACCCGATGTGTCCCCACAGGTCGTGCAGCACTTAATAGCAATGGGTGCTAGCCTGCCCGCAGTAGAAACACTGGAGCACCCATGTGGTGAATCCGGATTGACTCATGTGGGGCCTGCCCATCACCCCAGGTTTTTTGGGAGCCAGGGGGTGCAATCTCCGTAGACGCTCCAGAGATTCTTCAAAGATTCTCTGGAGCAATCTGCCACAAACTTCAAAGATTCTCCATAGCTGTTGGCAGGGTCCATAGGATTGGCATTGGTCTCGTTAGGGGTCCTCTTTGGAGCCTGTGCTATTCTTCATAGCCAGCTTTGGAGCCAGCTTCAGAAATTGTGCACAGGCTTTGGAGCTTTGGGTTTCAGGGCACCCCACCATGGGTGCACACACACACACACACCGGAGCCCCCTAGACAGCATTGCCTGATCGCAGTAGAAACGTGCTCTATATAATCCGGATTTGATGCCTGAAGACCCCACAGTAGACCCCTTTAATGGGGTCTACAGGAAATCTGGATTATAGGTCCGGATTCCCCTAGAACTGGTGGAAACAAATGTGGCTCTAATGGTGTCTGCAGTGGAAATGGGGTTTTCCTGCTCTGAGCCTAATGGATCCTTAATGGGTCCTTAATGGGTCTTTAGTGCTAGTGGAACCCCCTCCCCCCCAAAAAAAAGCTGCTAAGAACTGAATCAAGGGGATAGGGCTAATACAGGGTAAAAAATATCCCCACCTGAGGTTAGAAAACCCTGTCCCATCCTCCAGTGCAATTTCGGGGAAATGAGGGCAGGGGGACATGAAACACCCACACCCTGGGTGACAGTCCGTAGAGACCTCAGCCCTGATAGTGACTGAGGCCAACTTCTAAAAATGATATAAATTTGCTAATTGGGATCTTGAATTGAGAAATAAATCTATCAGCACTGTTTTGCCTCTGATTGACCTTTCTCACTCAGATTGGACAGAGTTCCAGGATGGACTTTGAACCAGATTCCGGCTGTTGTTTATAGGCAACTTATAAGTGCAAATTAAAGGTAGGCCGAGTGAGACAATTAGTTAAGACAGCAAATAGTGAAGGCTGGGTATTTTTTTAAAGCTTCCTAACCATCATTCCCTTCTTTTGTAGATCCAGGGGTGTGTCCAGACTGGGGGATACTGTGTGTTGTGATGCCCAGTCGGTTCATGGGAGTCACATCTGATGCCTGATACTTTGTACCAGTGGCACATTATGCCATTGCTACTGCAGATTTACCAGCTGCAGAATGATCAACACTTGCTCCGCAGTATCAGGTAATTTTGGAGTTTCCAGCCATCCTGATAGGACAGCGAGAAACAGCCAACGAGAGCTGAGCCTGCAGCTTCCCTTAGCTGCCCAATCCCACGTGGTGTTCACCTAACTGTGAGTGCCAGGGAAGTCTCGCAGCTGTCAAGGAGGAAGCTGCGGACCTCTGTTTTGAGTGGGGACAATGCGCCATGACTTTGCAGCCAGGTAAGCTGCAGATTTTTATATAACTGCGGATTTTTATCTGCTAGTCTGGAAGTGACCCCAGTATGTGTGCTGCACCACCCGACCTCAATGATCTAAGCTACCCCTCTGTCAGGCACAAAAGGTGTTAACTTGTGGCCAATGTTGAAATAAGACTGGCCAGTCCAATCGGTTGCTGGACATGAAACTGAAAACTGACCTCCCCACAGAATGAATTGGTATGCAAAAGATGGTGGATTCACAGGGCCTTTCACAACAAAATATTCTCAAAAGGCTCAGATAAGTATGCAGGTTCACATTGACTTTGAATCTAGAAGAGGGTTTGGAAAACTGTAAGGCTTTAGTATTGCAACTATTTAAAATTTCCCTTCTTGTAAAATGAAAATTACTTTGCATTTCTGAGCGTGTCTAAGACTTGATAATTCTGCTTTGTGATTGAAAGGGGATTTGACTTAAGTGGTTTGCACTGCTCATTGGATCTAACACTAAGCATAAAACAAAGATATGAAAAGCAAATAATAAGAGTAAAATTAGGATTATTTCCAGAAAAAAAATCAGCACATCCGTGAAATGTAGTTTGGCAGAAGCTTTCACTTACATGTCATGTGCCTATGTTGATTGTCAAAGCCTCCTTTTGTTGACATTCAACACAAATGTGTGTACGGAAATACATAATAGTCCACTGCAGACTCTTAAGCCAAGCAAATTTCTGCTTTCTAAACAAACATCTAAAGTTGAGTCAGCATCAAATATTTTGAAACTGAGGGAGCTGAACCTTACCATGATATATTCACACACACAAACGGAAAAAAAGTTTGAAATTTAAAAGTAATTACTGAAATTTAAATTTATTGGAAGTTGTTGAGATTTTGCCCAAATTGTTCAATGCCAGGCCAGTAAATAGACACCAGCAATCCTATTTGCTCTGGGAGTTATTCTGATTTTTTATCCCGGAATAAAGATCTGCCATCCTTATGCTAGGAGAGCCTGAGGCCTGCTGCAGTCTGCACCAACATGTGGATGGCAGGTCCATATTCCAGGATATAACCCAGAATAAGTACCAGCGTTTGCATGGCCAGAAAGAGTATCTAGAAGAAGAAGAAGAATTGGCTTTTCTACCCCACTTTTCTCACCCATTTAAGGGGACTCAAAGCGGCTGACAAAGCTTTCTATTCTTCTCCCCACAACAGAACATCCTCTGAGGTAGGCTGGATTGTGAGAGCTCAGAAGAGAGCTGTGACTAGCCCAAGGTCACCCAGCTGGCTTCTTGGAGGAGAACGGAATCAAACCCAGAATTCCCAAATAAGAATCCGGCTCCCTAACCACTAGACCAAACTGCACTTACTTATCTACACTTACTAGGAATCTTAATCCTTATTCTTTGTACTGCAGCAGAACAGATTTAATATCCTCTGAACTATATACATTCTGATTGTTTTTTAAGTTGTTTTTTGTATAAGCTATAAACAGAGATTTGCTAATTTAGAATATTTTCTTTAAACTTACACTAGAACAACCAAACACACAACAATGAGAACAGGATAATCACAAACACATATATATAGGTACTGACTAATACTGGTAGATCTAAACATGTCTAAAGTATATTTATTAACATTTAAATTAGATGTTATATTTCCCTCTAAAACTTGTATTATAAAGTTTACTTAATTTCTATTAAGGCAGTAATAAATATATAGTTCCTGTAGCAGGTAAGAATATGACAAGTTAGCGTCATATCTCAATAAAGATCGTCATTGTACTAATAACTTTGAAGCAATATTGTCATTTTTGAAAAAGCATATCTGGTATCATATTGTTTATTCCTGTACTCAAAATCTATTAAGTACAGTTAGATTGTTTTTGTTTCCAGTACTGTACTACAAGCTGTTTGCAATTAATGTTATTCCTGCCAATACTACAGTTTGCTCTGAAGAACATGAGGAGTCAAATACCATCTGTGTACCGATATAAGATGAATTTCCATTCACTTAGTCATACACATTCAGTTTGCAGTTTGTTGACATATAAGCCAAAGTCGGTTTCCCAAATTATTTTCAGCCCTAGACATTGAGATGAATCTTTAACTCCAAACTTGTAAGAGCTTGATAAAGGGCTCTAATTAGCAACCAATCACAACCCAGTGACTGGAATTTTTCATGCACCCATTGATATCATCAGCATGTTCCTTCAGGGGAAAGAAAACCACTGATAATACTAATTTCGTTTTGTGAAAGAAGTATCTTTGTACTTTTGTAAGCAATTGTGAAAATGCAGGTATTGCCCAGCACAGGGACATTCTAGAGATTGGAATAAATAGGGGGTTTTATACCTAATTATCCAAACCTTGAGGATACTGTAGAGCATAGTAGTGTTACCTCCTTCAATCAGCTCTTTTGAAAAGCCAAAGGATGGATAATGGTGTAGTTAAAGCCTTTCTGACCATTCTGGTATTTTCTATTCTGAAGGTTCGTCATATGGTTGCCCCAATATGTGGTGTATGTTAAATGCTGCTTGGTAGAGTTTTAACCTGCTAGATTTATATAATAATTCCTTATTTAACTTCACTTTCTTTTTTTCAAAGATGAATATTTCAAAAATCTTTCTCCAATTTGTTAACATTGATTCTGGTATGTAAATTAGAAGCATCTGGAAAATGAACAAATTTGGGGGGATTATTACCATTTTATAGCATGGCTTTTTCAGAATAATGTGAGCTCAATTCAAGGTGTTAACATCTGACTTACAAGGCCCTAAATGACTTTCCTAAAGGAAAGCCTTCTCTCATACCGACCTGGCTGTGCCTTAAGAGCTGGGGGTAAGGAGGGTAGGCAGCCGGGAGAGGCCCTTCTTGGTAATGGCCCCCAGGTTATGGAATAGCCTCCCCCTCAAGGTATGTTACACCCCTTCTCTGTATATATTCAGGAAGACAGTGAAGACAGACCCCTTTTGCCCTGGCCGTTGGCTAGGGTGATTATACTCCCCCCCCCACTACAGACACTATTATTTTAATATGGAATATATTGTTAGATTTCTAAATTTGTCACTTTAAAGGTTGTTATCCACCCTGAGACGGGATAGAAATAAAAATAATAATAAATAATAAATTTTTGAAGTCCTGTTTAACTGATGAAAGCAGGGGTGAAAAATTTGTCCTAATAATCCTTTGCATTTTTTAAATTACTGTATACCTGATGCCTTTAGGTGTAATCCTTATTTTATCTTCACACTGTGTTGTCAATTATACCTAGGAAGGGCATTAGAAAATAAAACTTCAGTTTTGGTCATGTTTATGCATAGAGCTGAGACACTTGAGAAGTGTACCAAGAAGTCATCCTCATAAAGATTCAGTTTCAGCTTAGTCACATCAGGTTCATAGGGAATCACTTCAGGGTGTGCAACCCTGTTTGAAGCATATGGTATCCATTAGGGATGTGCATGAATATTCGAAACATTCAGAATTTGATCGAATTTGTTCAACTTTGGACATCGAATGTCTATAAATTTGAATTTAAACATTCAAACAAATTTTGAATTTTCAAAACATCTGTACAAATTATTCTGACATTCATATGTGTACAGATACATACACAATGCGTACTTGCCCATGGGCATCTTTCCCGCATCCGTATGCATGGATCTGTACGGGATGAAAACAGGATGTATACAGGCACATATGAATGTTGTTGACGTTCGTATTTGCAATACGGATCAAAAATTCATACAAATAGATTCAAATGTATTTGAATTGAATTGAATGTTAATACAATCAAATTTTAAACATTTGAATAAATTCAAATTCATGGATATTCGGTTTGAATCAAACTGAATCCCGAAAATTGCATTTGTGCACACCCCTAGTTCCTGAGGTTCCCACTTATTCTCACTTTGGTTTCACTATGACTATAGAGATTTTCTAATAGTTCTATGAACTGGAGGTCAGACACTTTCTCTTGAAATGCACAATAAAAAGTGTGATTCAGTTAATCAAAAGCTTTAAAAATGTCAACACTGAACAGAGCAAGTGGTCAAAGAATTTATTTTAATAACACATTTTTAGGTGTCAAATATGATTACATTTGAAATAAATAATAAGCAAAATGATATTTGGAATCTCCATTTATTAGTTGAAGAATAGTCTATTAATGAAACAATGGACAAAACAAAACAAAAAAGAATGTTTCTTTTGTTTGAGAAAAGACTTGTCCTTTGAGAATTCAATCAATGACTATTTTTACGTAGCCTTGACATGTACTATGACCCTTCTTAGGTATCCCTCGATGGTCCAGGTGTTAAACATGTTGTTACTAACAGATCTTCAGGACTAGTTTGCTTGTCGTCTCTATGCATTACTGCTGCCAGCTCTGGAAATTGGGAGAAATAGTTCCTTGCAAGGATATGTTTGTGCTTTATTTTATGAATAAAGACAGGTTCATAAGCCTGAAAGGTGGGAGAGGGAATCAAATCAGATGAAAAAATAATACCGTTAACTGAGTTCAAGTTCAGCTTTTCACTTAAAGACTAAACACAATACATACAAACTGTTAACAAAGGACGTCTATTTAAAACAAAGATATAAAAGCAGCAAGTTTCTATTGACTAGATGTTGCTTTTGCAGTACCATACGCTTTAGGTTTTAATGTCGTAAGCTATTTTTCAAATTCAAGGCAAAATAATAATTCTCTGATGTTTTTTAAACAAGACGTTAAAAATATGTCAGCACACAACTGTGCAGCCAGTCACTGTGAACTAATGTAGATGAAGCAATAGCTACAAAACGTTGGGAAAGCATTAATTTAGCTTGTGATTTCATTTTTTAAAATAATAAAACCTGAATAAATTTGTTTTCCAACCACATTTTGACTTCTTAAACGGTGTTTTTCCACTGTCACTAGAAGTACCCATTAAGTACCCATTAATGGGTACAAAATGCCATTACATAGTCTCCTGAAATATTCTGACAACATACTTTTTACCTTAAGTAATAGATTTCCCATAAACTTGAAAGAGATCTGTTTTATGGCATACAAAAGATCTTCCAGGAAAAACAGTATTGCCAATTATCACTAAAAATGAAAGTTACTGGAAAAGGCAAGGGGGCAAGAAGATACACAATGAAAATGGAGGTGATTAATACTGGGTAAGTTAACAAATGTGAAAACTCTGCAAATCAGACAGTTTTCTAATTTATTTTAAAGTCACAAGCAGCCAAAAGGCTATGAGAAGACAAACAGAAGACTATTCAAACTATGAGAAACAGCAAACTCTTGTCAGGTCTATGACAGCACCTTCCATATCAGAGAGCTGCGACATAAAACACAGAATTTATCTGAATGTTAATATTAAGGGGGAAATAATAATTTCAGCAAAATGTATACCTTTTCCAGAGTTGCCAGGTTGAGATGAGCCTCAGCTTCATTCCATCGTAGAAGAATAGTGTTCCAGGGAGACCACTCTTGATATTTATTCCACCTGACCATGACCATATCATAAAGATCATCCCAGGCACTCAGAGCCGATTGCGCACCCCAGAAATTTTCAACCATATAGCGCAGATCATCTAGCTGCAATTGACCATAAGTTGGGGGGGGGGGAGAGAACAAGTAATGCTTAAATACAAATTGACCACACTCCACATATCATTTAACATATGCTATGAATGAATTTTACTATATACCACTCATAGCATCTAAACTTTTAACTAAAGACTAAAATGCTAATAAAGAACTCTCATTCTCTCCCTTTCAATGTCTTTTTCAGTCTACAGAAGTACTGGTCAAACTTTGCCAAGATACATGTGTCTAAAAGACAATTTTAGGAAGTCTCTGCAGATGGAAATTGTGCCTCATTGTTTAGAAGCGTTTCTCAATTTCAGGTTGTTGTAGGAACACTTTCTTAAGGCTTGGCCCATACAGGTTTTGATGTTTAAAGAGAATACTGCATATGATCCAAGCTTTAAAGTCAACATATAGATAACCCTGTACATATTAAAATTTAAAATATCTAATCCCTGAATATTTAAAGGAATGCTTGTTCCCATATAGACTTGCCCAATCCCTTACATCTGTTGGTGAGGCCCTCTTAGTGGTGCCAACCTTTTCAGCAGTTAAAAGGATGAGAATACATAGGGTGATGTTCTTAGTGATAACCCTTAGGCTATGAAATAGTGTCTCCCATCTGAGATGCATCAGGCATCCTCAATGTATGAATTCAAATGAGTGATGAAGATGCATCCCTCTACCCTATCCTTTGGCTGAGGGAACAGCATGACTCCTCAATGCAGTCACTGTAATTAACCAATCTATCTTATCTGTTTTTATAATGATTTTAATATGATCAGCCCTGAGAGCTTCAGGTATGGGAAGTGACAGAACTCCCTGTGTGTGTGTGTGTGTGTGTGTGTGCGCGCGTGTGTGCAACATTCTGTCAGTAAATGAATATAAAATACTTTGTTTTGCAAATGTGGAAAGGTAGCCTCATCCACTGTTTTTAATTACAGGTAAATTATGTTTTCATGTAAGTTGGTTGCTTTATCTGTTTTTACATATATCACTAATTTTTTTATAATGGAAGGAAGAAGAAGGCTTTTCTACCTCGCTTTTCTCACCCATTTAAGGGGAATCAAAGTGGCTGACAAAGCTTTCTATTCTTCTCCCCAAAACAGAACACCCTGTGAGATACATGTGGCTGTGAGAGCTCAGAAGAGAGCTGTGACTAGCCCAAGGTCACCCAGCTGGCTTTGTGGGGGATGGCAGAATCGAACCCTGTATTCCCAGATAAGAGTCAGACTCCCTAACCACTAGCTGGATCACTCCTGGGAAGGTGGTTTTACATTATGTACGAACGAACGAATGAACGAACATACATAGGCCCATTTTGATGTTATGTGTCCAGGACTGTTTGAAATAATTTCTTGCAATTTCCTCTTTCTGAGCACCTTCACATTTTCAAGACCAGTGAATGCATGCTGTTTTGTTGCCCCATTTCTATAGACATACTTATTTCTTGCTTAGCACCTTCACTTGAACAAACTTGGCAGGCCACATCAACATTATCCCTGACCCTTAAAAATTCATCATTGATGTTATTTCTAAAGTTTTTTGAGGGGCTACCTTAGGAGCCAGTATCAAAAGCCTAAATTAAGCCTTGCAGAAGACATTATAAATATCTTTAGCTACTTAGTTTTTATGTGTCTGAATTATACAATAGGGGGAAGAAAGAGTTCACATTTGTATGGCAGTTGATTATTCCTTATATTACTCTTAACATGAGCATTGGCCTTCGACTGCAATAATGAGTTGATTTATTGACAGGACGGCACGACCTTTGATGTAAGCAGCTTTCAAGATACCCACATCTGCTGCATAAGTAAAGAAACTGATTATTTAAAAGCACACTCAAAATAGAAGAACAAGCTATTTAAGAAGATTGAAAAGCTTGTTTCATTTCAGGAAATGGAAAGTCTGATGAACCAAGGCTGAAGCTATTGATCTTGTAGATACTGATTAGAGAAATAAAACCGAAGTTCTGTTATCTCGAAAGAAGTATTATTTACTGGGATTGAGTGGGATAGAAATCTAATAAAAACGAGGATTTTCCTTCCTTACAATGACACACAAAATAGTGCAAACTTCTGTTATACAATTTCAAACAGCACATTTTCACTTTTATGTGATTTACAAATTATAACTCATCCTCATAATATACGTGTCTTCCCACCCCCCACACTGTGTAATTTGGTAATGTGTTTCAGAATGGAGACGGACATAAGATAATACTGAAGGACATCCACCAAGATACGATCTCATCTTAGAAAGAGTGCCAGGAGGAGCCAGAAAAAGCCGGAGGAGGCAGTGATTACAGTCTGGTGGAGACCAAACTGTTGAAGGCAGAGGCATAGAGGACACAGAGCTCACTTGCTGAAACTACAAGCTCTTGCCTTTATTGGAGAGGTGTACATCTTTTCTGGGCTAAACGGCCATTTTGGATTAAGGTGATTGGAGTGGGTGAAGTCTGGCCTAGTCCACGCTGATGTGAAAGTAAAAGGCACATGAACACGATCACAATGCAATCAAAATAACAAAAATACGAAGTACTCTAGCAGAGTGGTGAAGCAAGTAAACAGCACCTGTCTTCATTGACAATGAAGTGTTTAGTGACAGAGGGAAAAAGCAGCTCACTAGATTTGTGAGGCAGATTTTGCCAGACTTACACAAAGAACAAGCACAATGAAAAGGCAGTATGGCCTTGCTGTTGACAGGGTGACTGGAGTGTGGTAACATATATATTAGATTATTAAGAGTACTGCTTGGACTAGTTCATTTTAATCGATAGCCAAACAACAATGTGTCTCACCTAGTGCAGGGCTAGATTCAGGCTGTGCATCCGGACATAACAAAAGCGGTGCCTCAGAGAGACAGTACGTGGCCCTCACGCTCTCACGATGGGGGGCAGCTTGGTGTGTGAACAATTCTACCTTGAAGCCTTCTTTAAGCTACCTCAGAGGCATCTTTGTGATACTTCAAAAATACTTTTTTTTTTGCTGCGTCTGATCACAGCCTCATATCAACAGTCAGCTATGAAAGCTCGCTGGGTGACACTGGGATAGTTACTGCCTCCGGCAAACCAATCTCAAAGCATTGCTGTGATGATAAAATGTAGGGCAGGAGGATAATAGATGCTGCCTGAGATTTTTATAAGAAAGCTGTGATATCAGTTCTGTAAATTAATAAAAATTCCCTCAATCCTCTTGCTTCCTCACTAACCTTTCCATGACCTGTTGAAGAAATTCTAGGGCTGCAGTTAAAAATGACTTATAAATAGCAAATATATTACTGTAAGCTCTCATATGCTCATATGCTCTCATATTACTCTCTTTTTTGACAACGGAAATAAATGATAATTATATTCCATTATTTCCTATTTAATTGTAAAATAGACAACTATTTCACCTATAAATATTCAAATTTACTGCTATTTCTGAATTAAATTTAATGACAGCCATCTTTTCTAGTTTTCTTGAAAAATGCTTCCATTACTCGGTGATTACAGCACAGGTAGTTTTGTTTACTATAGGCCTAACAGTTTCAACACTGAAGAATTTTTAAAATTACTGTTATCAACTTTGTACATACATATTTCTCTTTTCTCTATGCTCCTTCCACTTAACATATGATACATCAACTAAGAAGATTATTGTTTAGTTCTAGCAATCTTTCATAATGCAAATCCAATTGCTATATATTTGTTTTTAGTATCTAATGTTTTAAACATAGTTTTCAATCTTTATTAAATCTATTTTGAACTTGGTCCCATCATCTCCATTTTTTTTACAAATTGCCTATTCATCCATTACCATTATTTCCAATACTTTAATATAGCACTCTTTCCTGATTACATTATTAGCATTTTTCCATTTCTGTGCTATTGTTAATTGTGTCAGGTAGCATAGAAATTGAACTGTTTTTTTACTTTTAATTTTGGGTTCCCTGTTCTATGTTTTCTGAACCAATAAAGATATCCATTCGTATCAAATTTGTATCTTATAGTAGTAACTACTTTGTCAAATTTTTTGACCTTCCAACTTTACTAGTCTTTATTCTCTGCATACCTGAATTATGAAAGCTATCTTGGCACCATCCTTGTAATTCATTTCAGATTGTCTTAGATTTTTAAGCATACGTTTGTATTTCAAAAAGGCTTCCCTCTTACGGGCCTCATTATCCAATTTGCAGCATTGTCGACACCGGCCAACCGTGTTTGAACTGGCAGATATGGTAAAATCAGTAGAAGGCAAGTATCTTTTACAGCCAAGACAAAAGTGGATGTTACGGTACAACCTTAATGGTTCAGGTGGAACCTGCAAGGAAAAAATTGCTGATGAATGAAAAGATTACAGTATTTTCATACTGAGGCTTTAACTAAATACACTGAACAATTGAAAGGCATGTATATGTCTTCTCCGGAAGCCATGGGTTTCCCAGTAACCACGAGAAGACTGTGGGGATATGACAACCCTTTTCATATACATAAAGGAATGTCACAGAGAAAAGGATCATGACCTGTCCTCTACCATCCCAGAATGCATGGCACAAGGCTGATTTGTTGAATGTCTAGCCAAAAGTACAGTAAGGGCAGATTGGCAAATCAGTTACCTAGAGACGTGGTATTCATTCTATCACTGCCTGTGATTGAATGGAAGCTGGTCAACCATCATATGGAGATTCTCTGATCTGTCTTTCTAGATAGCGCAGGGAGCTGGACTTTATTACCTAAATGGCTCCCTTCAACTTTGTGATTCTAACAGGTTGCATAGAGGTGGGCACTCTATGAAGTTGATGGGTAGGAGAGTGAGATCAGACAAGGGGAAGAATTTCTTCACCCAGAGGGTCATTGATCCATGGAATTTGCTGCCAGAGAAGGTAACAGCAACCAGCCTAGAAACGGTTAGATTCATGGGTGACAGGTGTATCAATGGCTATTAGAATGGATGCCTAGTTACATCTTCCAGACTGGGGAGATGGGCAGGATGTCTCTAAAGACGATTTGCAAGGATTTAAGAGCAGGTAAAAGTTTTGCCTTTGTCTTCTGCTTGAGATGCCTATAAGCAGTTGGTGGACCACTGTGTGAGAGAGGATGATGGATTAGATGTGCTGTGGCCCAATTTAGCAGGACTCCTCTTATGTTCATAATTAAATAATTCAAAGGTACATTGGAGGGCACATAGATTCTTGAGTAATGGATGACCATGTTGTTGCCAGTCATATATTTAAACATAAGTTTGAAATAATGCCCCTAAGTAATTTCTATTAGAGCAATATAATCAGGTACGTAGAACAAAAACATCAAATTATGCTTGCTTACAATAACAAGTCTAATATTATTTAAAACCTCATTCTGTTTGTTCCAAGGTAGTTGCTGACAACTGTATTCATTGTGACCTTTAATAACTGAAGAAATTCATAACTACAAAACAATTCTGCTTTAGCACAGCATGCATTCTGTCAAATGCAATCTGTTCTTTCATACTACATGGTAAACTCACTGATAATGAACATATTTTTGAAGTTTGGTATGTGAGGATGAGTTCAAAAGGGGAAAGTATTCTGTTCAATTATATAAAAACATGTTGAAAAGAATGTAATTTTCAATATGGGCTATGATAACTGCATTTTTAGATGATGCATACCTAAAAGCAGCACGTACAAACATCTAATAATGTAGGATGCTAAATCTTCTAATGTAAGTTGTAATTAGCTGAGTGGAGTGGGCCTAAGATGCAGCTATACCTCAGCATCATAACTGATTAGTTCCTAGAAGTGACATGAGTGATACTGCCATATCAGAGACAAGCACGGTATAGAACTTGCCTTTAACTATGACACCATTAAGGCACACATATATACATATTCTTTTAAGGAGCACTTATTTTTTTCTCAGAGTGGTTTCATGTACTCAGTTTCTTTGGCATTCAGGTTTTGAATTCGTTTCAATCTGCCCATTTACATTCCTTTGTTATTTGTGATTTTTTATTTCCATATGATTTTGTGAAATAATAAAACATTACTGTATACAGTATATTTTTAACATACTAAGGGGACTGTCACATGATCCATCTTCAGAGTGAGACAGCACATCAGCAAAGTGATAAGAAGTTTTCCTTTCAACCCAGAGAAACCATCTTTTGAGTTAAAAACATTTAAATATTAAACAAACAATAACACCAAAAAAGAAAAGAAAATACCTTGAGAAGTCTTGCAACCTCTGGATTAAAAAGTGGTGTTTTAATATACTGAAGAAATAACGTACATATTCTTTGTCTAAGTCCTTGTAAATTATTTTCTTTCACTCCTCTCATCATAAGATCTGCTTCTCTGTCAATTAATTCCACAATGTCATGTGTGAGTTTACATTCGTGTTCCTAAAAGAAGCAAGAAAAATGATAGCAAAACACATAATTTTTTACAGATTTCTCCCATAATTTCTTAAACTGGTTGACAATAAATAATTATAGAATATATATCCTCAAATGTTTTAAATCTTAAACACTGTATAAAAACACACTGGGACCTTTTTTTATTTTTCTCCTGAACAGAATGATTGTAATACACATGTGGACAGCATTAATCTAGATGTAGATGGCCCAGTTACTTGCAGAAAGAAAAAGCTATAGTGAACATAAGGAAAATAGTGCACGGGCCTATGCTCAGTTCATGCCCCTACCCTTACAGTAAGTCAGAGTTTGTTTTTCTTTCTAACCATAGGACATCTCCTTTTGTTTATCAGTAGGAAGACAAGCTTCCTTTGGTGATAATGCCACAGCTGCTACTTTTTTTTTTTTGTAAAATCCAATTAATAATTGAGGCACCTTTACTGAAATAAGGATACACTCTGACCTTTTCATTCTCTTCTTTCCAGAAGATTGTGGACGAAACTGAAGATTTCCGAACAAGTAGTATTTCATTCAGTTTAAGTGTCTCAAACGGGACTTCCGGTTGAGAATCATGGCAGTCTGAATGCTCAAGGATTTTGTACTAAGAACCACAGCACAAAAACGCTAGAGAGAGGGAACCTCAGTCCTCTATCTCTGGCAAGAAAGACTCTTGAGACACAAGAGTCCGAAGGGATTCTCTGGAGGGGTTGTTTTTTGCAGCCCTTTATTCTCTAACGAAGGTGTTTAGCCTTGTGAAGAGCAGAGAACACATTGCATCTTCCCCATTTGTGCTGTAGAAGTTTGGCTCAGAAGCTCGTTTCAGTAGCTCCTAGAAGCCAGAGTCTCTCAAGTGACTCTTTAGTCTTCTTTTAGTCTTCTCTAAAGATTAGCTGTAGTTCAGCGTTTGCCGGGAGAGTACAGGATTGATGGTTTGATTCACAGCCTCTCCCTAGAAGTTAAGCCACTTATGTATCTTTGCCAGGAAAACTGCATAGAGGTGCCCCTGGAGATGCCTATGCAGTCAATGAGGAGTCATCCACGACTCAATAGTTTCCAGTTCCAACAAGAACAAAGCGGAAACTGCAATAGTCCTTGCTTAATAAAAGGGCATCTCCTCTTCTTTCTACTCCTCTCTATAGACCTTCTTGTCATAGGGTATTTTTCCACTGAGCTCCTTTAATCCGGATCTAAGAAGATCCAGATCTAAGGAATGGATACTTCCCTTAATCCAGATCTAGTAGATCCGGATTAAGGGAAGTACGCAATGTGTTCCCATGGGTGGTCTAGGACCCAATAGCAATGGGTGCTAGCCTGCCTGCTGTGGAAACACCAGAGTACCCATTTGCAAATCCGGATTGACCCACAAGGGGTCTGCCTATCACCCCAGGTGTCTTGGGGGACAAGGGGTGCAATCTTTGAAGTTGCTTTCAGAGATTAGCAAGGGCTCTGAAGAGAACTGCTTGCGAGAGCCAGCTCCAAAGTCCCTCCGAAGTTACTTTCGGAGCGACAGCTGTGTCACTCTTGCAAGGGGTTTTTCTTTGGAGCCTGCACTAATCTCCAAAGACAACTTTGGACGGACTTCAGAGCTGGCTTTGGAGGGACTTCAACGTCTTGAGTTTTGGGCACCCACCCCCCCATGGGTGCCTCCTCACGTGAGCCTCCTCTAGACCCCATTGCCCAATTCTAGTGGAAACAGGCTCCCTATAATCTGGATTTGATGGCTGAAGACCCCATTGTAGACCCCTTTAATGGAGTCTACAGGAAATCTGGATTATAGGTCCTGAAGGACCCATATGATCCAGATTTCCCTAGCTGTGGTGGAAACAGGTGTGCCTCTAATGAGGTCTAAAGTGGAAATGGGGTCATCCGGCTCTCAGCCAAATGGGTCCTTAATGGGTGCTTCAATGGGTACTTAGTGCTAGTGGAAAAACACCCTTACAGTACTCCTGTGGCTAAGCTTCTGAATTTGCCTTGTTTTGTTTCCCTCAAGTCCGTAATAAAGATTAGTAAAGAAACTACTAATTTGTTTCGAAAGCTTTAGTAGAATTACTTCCAATTATTTAGGGCTGAATCGTTTTGCGAAGTCATTTCTTTCAAATCCTCAGTAAAATCATTAATTTGCATTCTGAAGCTGGCCATTTCCCTTGCCCTTTTGCTAACAATTCTTCAGTAGTTACAGGTCTTTGAAGCTAAGCAACTGTTTTAATAAATCCCAGAACTGAAGAAGTCAAATTAAATAGGTTTAGGAAGGAGTTCTACCGGAACACTGATGTTTAGAAATGCAAATTATGTATCCATCTACCTATTATTTTCCTTAAATACCTAATGATAAGCTAAATTGTATGGTATCTTTATATACCAATTTTAATTTATTTACTGTTCTCTCATGTACAGCAATTGTATGTGTCCCTGTCTCTTGCGTAAGGCAGAACTGCACTCCTGAACCTGCACTATAAAAGTAACAGTATCAGGAGCTTTCTTGGCCTTCAGCAAATGACACACCAAGCACTATTTTTATTGTTGTTGTTTTGAAGTATTCTTCTCAGAGTGTCATTTTTGGGCTTCAAACATAAATTATTTCTAATTTTTAAAATCTAGTCTGTAGATCAACTGACTCAATGTAATTTATTATATGGCAGCAACACATGGACTAACAACTAAAATAGAAAGTTAAAATAGGAAGTTAGAATTCATAATTTAAAGTGACCCTATATTGAGGACTGTATCTGTTATTCCAAAAAAGTCTGACACCAATCCTGAATAGGCCATCTGATGTGCTGCTCCACAATTACAATAAGGGGAAAATATTATACCCCATTTATACAGTGACTTCTGGCAGATGCCATGAGATGTACGGATCCTATTTCATGTTTTCCAGGCAATTGTAGTAAGTTGAAACCAACTTATTGGTTTGTGAAATCATCCACATAACTTTTCAAGGTAACTTATTGTTATACCAGAGCAGGATCTGCATAGAACTTCTATAGTGCTTTGAGTGCACCGTGAACATTCATTGTCTGTAGGGCATTACATTTTTGCTGCACACTGGAGGGGCAGGAAAAGCACAGTATCCACACAGCCACTGTGCGCTTCCCTTCCATGCCATCACAGGTGTAGCTGTAGCGCTTCAACTGTACAGCAGTTGAATCACCAGAGCTGTCACCTGTCAAGGGGAATTATTGATCCCCTTGGCAGAGTTTCTTGTACTCAAACATGGGAAATGGTCCAGGGGGACATTCCTTGTGTTCAATAAAGCCTCTGCCACCAAAATCAAAGCCAGGCATTTCCTCACTTTGATCTTGATTGGATGGGAAGGCTGCCCCCCCCCCGCATTGAGATTAAAGCCCTGAATACCCTGGCTGTGGTCATGATGGTGAAAGAGAGGCAGCCTTCTCCTGCATCTATCATGATCAAAGCCAAGATATCCCTGTCTTTGATTTCAAAGGGCAGGGCAGTGGTGGTGTAGCGCTATTAATGCAGAGGTAGAAAACAGAATGCTGAAATTCTTCTGCCCTCTCCCTGTGCAGATTCTGCCAAGGACTAAAGGAAGGCTAGCTGGGAATTTTGCTTTTTTCCTTTTAAAAAGAATAATTCAATAAATTAACCAAATTTATTATAATTTTTATTATTATGACGTGACAACAAAGAGGTATCTTCATCTTAAATCTGAAAACCAGCAAAAAGAAAAAGAGAATTCTACAGACAGGGTGCTCAAGATTGCAAGAAAGGTACTCTGTCATGGCCCACAGATATCTGGAGAGACACATCTTGTAGTTTAGTCTTACATATAATATTCAATATTTGGAATGAATTATTTATTTATTTGTATTTCTATCCCACCCTATACCGGGAGGTCTCAGGGTGGGTTACAATATTATAAAAATCTTAGACAGGTCCCTGCCCTCAGGCTTACAATCTAAAGAGACAAGAGACAAAAGGAAAATGGTGTGGGAGGGAACAGGGACACTCTTAGTCCGTGTCCTCATAGTAAGGATACTGCCAGGCAAACATGAGTTTGCCTCGGGAAAGTCCCCATGCAAAGCCCTAATTTGGGCTACATGAGGGGCAAGATCCCAAAAATCAAAACAACCTCCCCCCCTTTATAACTGTTCTCACCCTAAATTACAGGGCAAGATCGAGTTATCCTGGGGGCACGGGGACACTCCTGGGTTATGATCACAGCATAAGCAGGCACAGTTTCGCTGTCCCCACCACTAATGCTGCAATTGCAACTGTAACTGTCCTCCCTTACCTGAGTGCTTAATTGCCCAGGTAAGGGCTTGATTTACCCCAAACTATCACCTGACAGCTGCCCTGCAGTCAGCTGAGCGGGTATAGGGGCTGTCATGCGCACGAGTAGAGCTTCGCTAAAATGATTAAAACTGATGCGGCTTTCGCATCTGTTTTAATCATCTTACTGGAGCTCTGCTGGTGCTCTTGACAGCCCCTCTTGACAGCCCCAGTTGCTGGGGCTACCAGTCCATACTGAAACTGCAAGGGGCAGCAAAGGGAGCATGTCTCCTAATTCAACTCCTAATGTCTCTGTACGATCAGGAACCTTGGCAAAGCAGTGCACCCTACCCCTATGTTGGATAAAAATTAATGCATGTACTATCTTTCACCTGAGTTGCACTCAACATGAAAAAGCTGCGGCTGATGAATCTGAAGATGGATACGCACAAAGATGCTGTGTGCAGTTCTGCACTGGCCAGTGTACTGGACCAGCAAGCATGTTAGAAGCCTCATTTCCACCCACTAGCATGTGGGAGGGAACCTCCTAATACACTTGCTGGTCCAGTATAAAGCCAGTGCAGAATCACATTAGAGTGGTGGCTATGGTCTTCCTTTCCCTTCGGTGTGCACATTTAAGTAAGAATATTGAAATCAAAGAGGCATACTTCTAGACAGGCTAGAAGTCCTGCAGCACAATCCTATGTATGCTTATGCATAAGTCCCACAATGCTAAATGTGATTATTCCTAATTAATGTGAGCTATTGATAGATGTTCTGCAAAGTATTAAAATTGATGAATGAATATAAACTCCTCTCCTAGGCTCCTTCAACACAGTATCTGTAGCATTTCTTTAAAAACTTGTGTGAGAAGCCTACCTTCACTGTGTGCTTCAGAGTGAGCAGCACATCAAGTCGTTCGTCTTGAGGAAGGTCTTTCATGCTGATGCTGCGATAGATTTCAAGTAGTTCCCTGGCACGCAGGGTGAATTGAGTATCCATCTCTGTGGTTCTTCCATCAAAGGCTTTCCATCTTTTGGGTGCTGCACACTTCAGAAATAGTTGAACCACAGAGTTAGAGTGACTAGCATAATAAAGTTCAGTGTCTGAAACTTTTAAAATCTGTATTACAGTTAAATTCAATAAAACAACAAAACCAAATCACACTATAAAACACCCTTAAAATATAAAATGATCTTTTCAGGATTTTTTTACTCCTAGTAACTCTGGTTATTCACCCTAATTGTTTCTATGTGTAAAACTTCCCTCTGTCTTTTATGATTGGGGGAGTGAAATAAGACTGGCACCTAAAGAACAAAAATGTCCTGCGTGAGCCTACAGTGAAAGGAATTCACACCCAAACCCTTGCACCACCCTTGAATCAACACATAGCTTATTATTTATTTATTTATTATTTACATTTCTATCCCACCCCATACCCGAAGGTCTCTGGGCGGGTGACAACAGATTAAAATAGAATACACATTAAACGACATTAAAAGTTCAACAAATATAAAACAATATACAATATGTTTAAAATAATAGTGTCTGTACTGGGAGGGGACATAAACAGCTCAGCCAAAGGCCAGGGTAAAGAGGTGCGTCTTCACTTCATAATAAACATTTACACCTTATTTGGATATTACCTTTTTACCCTGATCTTCAGCTGAAGGAAGAGCATCCTTCTCCATGCAGGCACTGTTAGTATTTTATCTGTTTCTATAGTGACCTGTCCTCATATCTTCAAATATATGAGATATAAATAATACATACATACATACATACATACATACATACATACATACATACATACATACATACATACATACATACATACATACATACATACATGCATGCATGCATGCATACAATCTTCTAGAGCCTGTTTTTAGTAGTTGAAATGCAGCTTCCATGAATGATATGTTTTCATTGTTCAGTCAAAATACTCTAGGACCATAGTCGCACTGCAACATGATAGTCCATCTTAGGATGGACCAGGAAGTTATCCCCAACTATCTCCAATAATAAATTTCAATTTTCATGACCAAAGTACACTTCCAGCAGAAAACGTGTTAGGGAAAGTTTCAACACACACCCAGGAAAACTTTTTTCCCCCCAGGAGGAGATTCTATCAGTGTTAGTGGAGATGGACTAACGAAATAGAGGGTCTATTTGCTACTTCATTCACTGGAAGGAGCCATCTGCACTTCAAGTGCTGGTGTGGTCCCAGATTGGACTACCAACACTTGAAATGGAGATGCCCTGGCCTGGGCAGGCCAGATTGCCATGGCAAAGGCTATAGCAACATCTGGCATGCAGTTAGAACGGTGATGGCCAACCTATGACACGCGTGTCACAGGTGACACGCCAAGCCCTTTTGGGTGTCACACATGGTCACCCTGGCACCTGGGCATCTAGTGCTTGCTTGTTCTTGAAGTGTATGAAATACCAACTTTCAATTGAAGATTTAGCAAACGAAATTCAGCCACAAAAGTCACTAATGTAAAGAATTGTTTTTGCTTTTAATAAAATACATATATCAAAAATGTAACTTTTTTTACTAGAGCTACAAATATCACTAAATTATTGATATTTCTAGATGTGACACAGCGCCCCAGATAAGCTAGGACCTAGGTTTTCTTGCGAATTTTGACACACCGAGCTCAAAAGGTTCACCATCACTGAGTTAGAACATGGCATGCAATCAGAACATGGTGTGTGGCTACATAGCTGCTGTCATGCCACCATGACGACTTCCAGCTTTGCACTTAGAAGAGGGTGCAAATGCTGCTGACTGGGAGCTCACTAGCTGTTCCTGGTCAAGATTTTACTTTCCACGGCTAGTGAACACTGGGCCAATCATAGTGAGCTTTAGGACGGTGGCAGCGGCAGCACAGTGTGTGGACTGCTCCAGGAGCAGCTCTAACCATTCCAGCAAGGTAAGTGCAAACAGGTCCAGAGAGAGAAAAGCAGAAAAGCTAATTGTGGTATAGCTTATTTAGATTACAAGTAGTAAAACACCCAGTTGTACCCATCTCTGTACAAAACTTAGACATTTCTCCAGTTTCCTCATGGAAGCACAAACATACAGGGATCTAAAACTATCCACTTTATATGAGCACAAACAGAAAAAGCGAAGAAAATAGGCATTCATAAATGAGAATTTGACAGATTCTTAATGGTTTTACTCTAATTAAATGACGATCTGATAATTGGAACTGATAAATTGAAGCTTTAACTGATTTAAAAATCTGACAAGAAACAGATTTGTCTGAATAATGAAGTTCTAAATCTTTTAATTAGAGCTAGCAAACACCAATAAAATCGGAAACAGGATTGTTGTTCTAGCATAACTAAAAGGTTATTCATGTAGATGATGAAACAAATCCCTCATACATTAGGGCAAGGTTTAGACTATAAGCCAGTATGAGAACAAGCCAGATTTTCCCCCCACTGTGGAGCAAGGGTGGGGAATAGCACATACGATTTTTTTTCCATGTTTGTATAGCCTGTTTTAACTTTCTAATCTGAGAAAGTGCCTCTTAATTCCTGTTGTTCATTTTTTTAAAAAATGAAAAAGATGAAACAATCACTTGTATTCAAAGAGTTCCTAGAATGAGCAAAAGGTTCCTCACTAAAACAAATGGATATCTTGGACCTCTACCAGATCTCTGCAGCTACAGCCCAAGGAATCGTATAATCTCAGAATTTTACAATAAGAAAGAGATGTACTCTTCCCATGGTTCCTTCGGATGCATGGTAC
Source organism: Aspidoscelis tigris stejnegeri (assembly GCA_023333525.1). Lineage (NCBI taxonomy): Eukaryota > Metazoa > Chordata > Lepidosauria > Squamata > Teiidae > Aspidoscelis > Aspidoscelis tigris. Next base: position 67,480,589 of record JALMGA010000005.1, read on the forward strand.
GTAACCAGGGCACCTTAATGAGGGCCACAGGGCAGCCAGTCTCTGTAACAGTAATGGACACTGGCTGCATTTTTGCTGTGTAATGGAGAGGCAGTTTTAGGCTGCATTCAAACTTATAGTGGTGGTCACTCTCAGGAATTCCCAGAAGCATGGTGGTCAATGCCCAAGGCATTCACTGTCATAGGTTGCCCTCCATTGATTTGAGGGACACCCTCCATCCTCAGTCTCTCTCACCTCTTCCAACAGTAGCCTGTGTGTCTGCTGTACATAGGTACCATGTCAGCAAAGGCCTGGTGCAACAGAGCACCTTCTATATTTAAAGGCAACAGCTGAACTCTGGAGCTGTCAACTCCAGAAACATTGAGGGGGGAGGCACAGGCCATGTGTAGCCTGTATACAGCCCATTCCAGGGACAAGAGGAAACATTCTTGCCTTAGTCCTCTGTGCCGTTGGGGTGTCAACACAGTCTTAGTTTCTGTTAAGTCTGTGGAAACAATTCAATTAGATCTAAGAAACCTTAATTCTATAGTGATAAAATTAATTTCAATTGCCTTCCACATTGCCATAAGAGTGGCCTGATTTACAAAGACATTAAAGTTTCCCCAGCAATAATGCCTTTTTATCAATACTCAACTTCTGTTGTAGAGTCTCTTTCTTCTATGTTCAAAACTGATGAAGAAATTTTGAATTCCTTATTTTCTTTTACTGGCAATCTTTTTTTTTTTTTTTTTGCCTTTCAGTTTGCTGGTTGCAACATGAAAATTACAATAATCCTGTTATCTAAATTGCTTCAGAGAGCAGGCTTATTGTAACTTAAATGTAGTTGGCAGCACATGAAAACTGAAGGAGAGGAAGATATAAAACACAGAGAGAAACAGTAAATAGGAATGCAGTAAGGAATTATAAAGAATAACGTTGTGAAGAAAACAGTAAAATATCTACACTGAAAAATATCTTGCATAATTCTGATCATTTGTGCAAGGTTGTCTTGGAATCTTATACAGGGGAATCAGCAGTTTTGTGTAAGAAAGTGACTTTGTAGTCTTTCTGGAGAAGAGAAGGTCACTCAATGTTCCCTTAAAGCATCTCATTTCTATAGAACATGTGCTCTGGAATCTTTTAACAGTCAAGGAGAGTAATTAGAATAGGAAGGAGATTACTCCCATATAGTAAACTGGAGAAAAGTGAGCAACACCCTGTTTTCTTCTCACCAGCAAAGTTGTTGGTCAGTTTTTCATTTTCTGTTTTAAAGATAGTAGATTGCAAAAACTGAGCCAAGATTGTGATGTTCCATGATATACTTCTACATCTTCTTTCTCTAACAAAACAACTTTGGGGAGGTTTCCACTGACCTCCCTTAATCTGGATCTAAGATAATCTGGATCTCAGGAATGGGTCCTTCAGCTAATCCGGATCTAGTAGATCCAGAGTAAGGGAGGTACCCAATGTGTCCCCATGGGCGGTGCAGCACCCAATAGCAATGGGTGCTAGCCTGCCTGCTGTGGAAATGCCGGAGCACCCATGTGGTGAATCCAGATCGACCCATGTGGGGCCTGCCTGTCACCCCAGGTTTTTGGAGGGACAGGGGGTGCAATCTCTATAGATGTTCCTGAGATTCTTTGTCATAAGCTCCAGAGATTCTCCGGAGCGATTTGCCGCAAACTTCGAAGATTCTCAGGAGCCTTTGCCAAAAGTCCATAGGATTGGCATTGCTCTCATGTGGGGTCCTCTTCACAGCCTGTGCTATTATCCAGCGCCAGCTTCGGAGCCGGCTTTGGAGATTGTGCACAGGCTTCAAAGCTTTGGCTTTCGGGGGACCCTCCCATGGGTGCGCTCCCCAAAGCCCCCCTAGACCCCATTGCCCGATCAAGGTAGAAACATGCTCTGTATAATCCGGATTTGATGCCTGAAGACCCCATTGTAGGCCCCTTTAATGGGGTCTACAGGAAATCTGGATTATAGGTCCTGAAGGACCCATTCAAGCCGGATTTCCCTAGAACTGGTGGAACCAAATGTGGCTCTAATGGGGTATGCAGTGGAAATGGGATCTTCCTGCTCTGAGCCTAATGGATCCTTAATGGCTCCCTAATGGGTATTTAATGGGTTCTTAGTGCTAGTGGAAAAACCTCCTTTGAGTGCACTAGAAAGCTGGATGAAGGAAAGCAATGATCACATAGCAAATTGCTGTGGTTCACATCCGACCAAAGCTCTCTCCTGTAGGTGGTTAATATTTTAGAACTAGAGATGATTTGTAACTTCAGATCTAAAACAATTTTAGATTTTGCTCACATCTCCTTTCTCAAAGATGTCAGGATCATGTGCCCAACTTTTTCTAAAAATAAGCCATCTGCACTATGTGTAAAGTTACAAGCTGAGGCATATATGTATGTTAGATTTCTTGTTTTCACACTTCACAAATTCTTAAGATTTTTTTTTAATTTTATAAGGCGCTAATAAATTTATGCATGCACCCCTATGGATTCCACAAGTTCTGGGTCACAGAGGCATTGATAAACTGAAATATTTCAATCAAATTATTAAGCTAATCTCTTTGGTATCTACTAATCAAACTGTTCGTATAAGATCATTTTGATTAAAAGTTAAAAAAAAAAAGGTCAGTTAGTACCTAGCAAATTTTATTTCCAAGTGTAAATTAAAAATTGTACCTAAAAGCTCTTAGGTAAAATACCTGTACTTTTGTACTATCGGCATTCTAAATGCTAAATGTGGAGATGACTAATAAAAGTCCAGTATGCACTAAGCAATTTCCTTATTTAAATATGCCTAATGTCTGCTTGGAAGCACTAGGTCATATAAATAAGGCTCTGTGATTTGTCTGGCTTGCAAAATAATGAACCTGTGTACTTCTAGTAGAAATCGCCTAAAATCAGTAACACAGCTTGTGGTGCAATCAGACACTGTTAAAGAGTTGCCTTCTGGGTGACTTTCATTTTTAACTGGCAGACTTCAATTCTCAGAATGGGGCTCGTGGGATCCTGAAAACTCAGAAGAGTCAGCTAAGTGATGGGTGAGATTTCTCAGCACTGGTCTCTCTTTTTTCAAGCTGCACTGGTATCCTGTTTGGCAGAAAACTACATAATCCTGCCCCACATTTACTTCCAAATATATGGAAACCTGTGACACCTTATCCTGCATATGGGAAGGGGAATCTGCAAATGCAGGGGGTGGTCCTGTGAAGCTGAAGTAGAAGAGCAAGCAATGATAGCATCGTGGCAGTTAAGAAATAGAAGTCATTCATATACTAATATTCTCATTTCCAAAACTCATAATTTCTCAAAATCTGAAATTGAGGAACTGAGAGAAAATGAGGGGTGGGAAATGTAGTCAACTGCAAAATAGAAACTGTTGCTAGGGGCATTTTACAAATCAGATAGGTGGGCAGACCAGTTGCCAATCCATGGACAGCAATTGCTGTCAGGGGAGATATTATGCCCTGATGTGGAAACAAATGAAGGCTGCAGTGTGGCAAAACAAGGTAGTTTCTGAGTCACATAGATGAGAAACTATTTGGAAGGTTCTTCTATTGTGCTTCTGACAAGTAGACACTTTTCCCTAAAGGAACAACTTGAAAAGGCCATATTTGATCACATATTTTAACCGTGTAGCTCCAGAAGATCGACCCTTTTCTTAATATTCCTCATCAGCAATCATTTCTTTAGCCAAAAAATTTCTGAAGCATCAAATCTACACTGCTGTGAGCCTAGAAGTCTCAGGACTTCCATATGTATTTCTACTGCAGTGGACAGTAGTGACATCTGGAGGTAGATAAGTAAATGTATATTTATTGTATTTTTAAAAAAAAAAAATGTACTTTTTTGCTTGAGCTAAACATTTTGCAGATGTTGGTAATTCAGAGTATTATTTCTATGATCAATTTATTTTGCTTTCAAACAATGATAAATTTATTACATAAGAACATAAGAGAAGTCTTGCTTATTGTTTCTTGTCTTTCAATACCAGAATGGTTAAGATCAGTATGATTAAAATCTGTACAGAATAAGAATTCCTGATATGAGAAAGTTCTGGGCTGCTTTTGCACTTGGCTTCCCATCGGTTGGACGGGAAGAGTACATTAGCAGTTAATGTGTACTAGCATTCACACTTGGGAATGCTAGTACATGGTTGACTAACCCATGTGTGCCCAGAGACTTACTGGTGTCTGGGCGCATCTGATTGCTAATAAGGCGCTGCCACCTTGATTGCGGTGCCTGGCCCAATGGTGTGTGCTCCGTCACTATGGCACACGCACAGTTGCATTTGGGGTCATCTGAAGTGCCAGCACGCTTGTGCAATACCTCAGATGACCCTTTGCACTGGAAACTGTGTGAATGCTCACTGGCTGTGAGCCAGTTTGGTCTAGTGGTTAGGGAGCCAGACTCTTATCTTGGAATACCAAGTTTGATTCTGTTTTCCTCCATGAAGCCAGCTGGGTGACCTTGGGCTAGTCACAGCTCTCTTCTGAGCTCTCACAGCCCCACCCACCTCTGTTGTGGGGAGAAGAACAGAAAGCTTTGTTAGCCGCTTTGAGTCCCCTTAAATGGTGAGAAAAGCAGGGTAGAAAAGCCAACTCTTCTTCTTTTCCAGGTAAACTGCTAGTTTACGTGTGGTGCACCATCCCTAGGTAACGATAGGTTAACATCTGGGCAGGCAGAAAGCATTTCTAGGCTGTAAATGCCTCCTACAAGTGCAGATGCACCTCCCCAGATGTTAACCTACTGCAAACTATAGGGCCAAGTGCAAATTGGCCTCTGGTTTGCAAAATGAACGCAGAATGAAACACTTATGTATGCTGATGACATAACATGTTCATTAAAGAATAATTCTGCTGAATGGGGCTTGTATTAGCACAGCACTGTAAAGGATAAAATCTTATACTTGAACTTCAATTGTTAAACCAATTTTTAGATGCAAAGAGGTTAAGTGTAATTGATTTAAAGCCACTTAATTTTTTATATTCAGCCCTCTGAATATGTGGGTTGAGCTTATGATGTGACCTTTATGGCTGGTGAAGTAGTCATCCAAATGCTCATTGCTGCATCAAGATCTTAGCTCATTCCATCCCTGTTCAACACTACAATTAAATCTTTTGCAGTGACAGAGAAACAAAAGTCTAGAAATGATTACTAGCAACATCCATATAGGAAGTATATAGTAGGATATCAGTAGCATGAGCAACAAGTAACACAGGAAGCAATTCTTTTGTGATCAAAAAGATAGATTCAGACAGGCACTTCACAGAACATGTCTTTTCCATTTCATTTCATTAACCAATAACTCCAATCGAACTTCTGTTGCTGGATAATTCCGCAAGCCTGTTCATGGCAAGCTGAAATCTTTCTATCTCTTTCCCTGAAGCAGCAGCAGTGGGGAAAATGAGATTCCCACTGGAATCCTCCCTTTGATCTCCATGAGCTGCATTTTGGTCCATTGTACATCCATACATAGCTTAAAGAGGTAAAAAAGAGGCTTTCAGCTTAAACACACACACACACACACACATCTGTCACTCTGGAAGTTGCAATCCAGAGGTTGCTGCTCTTTGGCTCAGTCAGTAATATCAGCTTGCGGGGTGGGATGAAATGTGGCTCTAGCTAGCACCCCGTCTTCCACAATGCCACAATGTTTACTGATTCACAGTGGACCAAGCCCTGTTCAACTACAGCTGTCAAGGAACTATACTTTCAGTGCCCCAGCATGCTGCCTTCTCACAAAAGATACAGTAAAGGCTTAGACAGTAGTTGAGCCATAGAAATTTCAAGGAGAAACCCAAGAATGTGTGGCACAGACTTTCATCTACATGTGCTCTTCTTCAAGGTTGCATGGAGTCTTCTTGCCAATAAGTTAGTATGGGGTAGGAGGGTTACCTGCAAATGTACAGAATTGCAAGGTAAAGCTCTGTGCCAGAATTGTGCAAGCAGGAGTCTCTTCATACTATATCTGTTTTTAAATGCTGTTACCCACCCTGAGACCTTAGGGTATAGGGCGGGATATAAATGTAAATGTAAAGAAGACAAAATAAATAAATACTGATGTTATTTCTACTTGGCCCTACCAGAGGTGCATTGAATGTAGACCTGGAAGTCAGGCTGCAGTAGTCTTCTAGAATGTAGGTCGGCATGTATCCAGAAGAGCATCTAAATGCCCTCCCATGTTAATTCCACTGGGAAAAGCATTCTCAGAGTACTTCTCAAGACAATTACAGTTAAGTAACTTCTGTGCAGGAGGGGAGGGAAGTTGGAGCATCCGGTATGCTAAACAGGGATAATGCACAAATGGTTTGTTTTACATTCCATTTGTAAGGAATCAAATGTTAAAAAATCCATATGCATTCAAATAGATACCTTTGGTCTAGTGGTTAGTGAACTGGACTCTTATCTGGGAATATCGGGTTCGATTCCGCCCTCCCCCATGAAGTCAGCTGGGTGACCTTGGGCTAGTCACAGCTCTCTTCTGAGCTCTCACAGCCCAACCCACCTCTGTTGTGGGGAGAGAAGAATAGAAAGCTTTGTCAGCTGCTTTGAGTCCCCTTAAATGGGTGAGAAAAGTGGGGTAGAAAAGCCAACTCTTCTTCTCCTTCAAATGTGGTAGGATTCTATTAGAATCTATGAGAATGTATTTGTATGAATTTGTATGAACATCCGATATGTATCTGATACGAACAAATATGTATCTGATATGAACAAATATGTATCCGATATGAATAAATATGTATCTGATATGAATGAATACATATCCAATACATATCTTGTAAAAAATCGGCAATCTGAAACCATCGAATCCAACCTGAATCCGCTTTTAATCAGCTCTCAATCCATGTCAAATGCAATCTGGATCCGTTGCAGATGCGTGGTGCAGCAGCTTTCTGACCTCCCCAGTTTAACGAATGTCTGAAACATTTGTACAAATGTCCAAAACATTCGTATTCGTATGAATGTTAATATATGGGTACACAACATGCTATTTGTGTACAAATGTCTGAATTCCTATGAATAACAAATGTTACGAATGTTTGTGCACATCCCTAGTGCTGCAGTTGCCTGCCTCATCCCCACCCGGTTAGCCTTTTAGGCCCATGTGGACAGTGCTATGGATTGTGTGTTGTATCCAGCAGAGCAACTGCACAGTTTTCCTAGATGAGACATTCCAAAAGGAAGTGATTTTCAGTATGGGACATCCCTCAGTTCTTTCTCGGTATATGTGAAGAAATCACACATCAGACTGCAGCTGATTTCAGTTAGTGATGATGCTGGTTTCTCTCCAAAAATCTTAAAGCTTATCTTTCATGTGTGTGTGAAGCAGCTATTTTTCACCAATGTCCTTGTGCAAAATCTACTTATTTTCTGTGATGGTCTGATGCTGCAACCCTGAAAGTAGTAAGAAAACCCCTCTTCGACCACACATTTTAGGGTAGTATGAATGAAGCTACTTGTGATTTATTTAAGTACTTGGATTTCTAATGTAATATTAACTGAGGGTTACATGGAGCATAGTACTTATCACCTGCTCAATGAAGACACAATTAAGGAAATTAAGATGTAAGTGGTAGTTTGTCTGTGCTTAGGTGAAAAGAAGTAGTCATCAATTTTTATGGGCATCTATAAAAAGCCTTTTAATAACAGTACCTAATGAGCCAATTTCACTGCTAGGCATGCATAAATCTCACAAATCATATCTTCAACTGGTCAAGTTAATTGCTATGCTTTTCTTCAGTCTGCAGCTAGTTTGTAAATGCTAATTTAGGTTTCTGAACTCAGGCTATGTTCAGTATTCAGACAGAAATTATCACACTGACCTTTTCGAGAAAGGACATGATTGCTTTCTGCTCGTTCTCTTCAGCTGCATTTATTTTGTGTCTTCCAATGGAAGCAATCAGCTGGGCTTCTCTTTCTAACAGTTCACAGAGAGCTGCTTTCCGTTCAGCTCCAGTGAGAGCATTGTTGATTTTCTCAAGCTCCTCTTGCCTCCATACTAAATCAACAAAAGAGAAAGATTATTGATTTTTCAACTTTTTCTTGATTTAGCCATCACATGTGGTATCCATAAGAAATGTCTGTTCAGTTAGCTAAGCATTTAATTAGGGATAAGGAGAATACACATTTGATTATTCATTACTCCATGCTTAAAAACTGTACTCTTGATAATCTAGAATATTAGATTTTCTTTCAATAATGTATACCCTACCATGCCACAAAGCTCATTTTGTAATTCTCAGCTCAGGGAACGTGACTAACTCAGTGGTTGTCTGCACACATACAATAAGAGCTGTAGATACAAAGAAAAGCACACCTACAGAGCTAAGAAATATATCTTACTAAGTAATATGCGTTTATTATGCTTTTATTCATATCCTGTCCTATACCACAAAGTCTCAGGGCAGATTACAACAAATTAAAAACCAGCACACAAGGAGAAAAAACAACGCTGAGTCAAATTAAAGTAAAATGATTAAATTAAATTAAAAAAATACAGCATGGGGGATGAAAGGACCGATTGCTCAATTTAACTTTGGGTAAAGAGGAAGGCTGTTCCATAATCTGGGGTCTACTTCTAAAGGTGGTAACAGAGCCAAGAGATCCTCCTTGTCCAGGCAGGTCCGTATGGAAGGAGGCATTCCTTTAATGTTTGAGGCCCACGCCATTTGATTTATTTAATTATGTATGTAAACTAGTGAACTTATCTCTGGCTATGCACACAGGAAAATCACGAATACCAATAGAATTAAGTATTATAGCTGGCATTATGACCATAGGAACTACTACAAACAGCATAGCTACTGTATTTTCTGGCGTATAAGACTACTTTTTAACCCAGGAAAATCTTCTCAAAAGTCAGGGGTCGTCTTATAGTCCGGGTGTCATCTTCTTATACAGCGAATATATCCCAAACTCTATTTTAACTGGAATGTTGGGTGTTGTCTTATACAGACGGTCGTCTTATATGCCGGAAAATACGGTATATAGTTACACTTCAGTTTATACGATTTCCACAGTGTAATTTCACAACTATACTCTTTTTTTTAACATTTTATTAAGATAAATTGCTCTTCTAAACCATATCTTGTAATTAAAAATCTAAACAGAATAAGCACATTTATGCACTGTTATGTTATCTTCTCCATCCTTTCTTCCACCCTTTCCCAATGCGTACTACATGCTTACAAGTCCATCCGTCTTCTGTGTTAATAATCCATCACATCAAGGGTATTTAGGAATATATCTCCATACACTACACCTTCTGTTATGAAAACCGAAGTACGACAAAATTAATTTGTGGTACACAACTTTCTCCTACCTCTGTAATAGTTCTTATTATTGGGTTTCAGCCTTTTATTATGCATTTAGCTATTATTTGTATTTCTATCCTGCCCTATACCCAAAGGTCTCTAAAAACAGTAATATTGCATGAAAGAGGGGAAGTAAAGCTGTTTCCTCAGCTGAAGGCCAGGGAAAATAGGCGCTCTCCACTAATCTCCTAAAGGTATATATTGAAGGTGCCTGGCACACTTCAAGAGGGAGAAAATTCCATAGTCTCAGACTACTAAGGTGTTTCCGCACTGGCCATGAAAACCCATTTAAACACACATTAGACACACATGTAAGACACTTTACAAACTTACCTTCTGCACTGGAGGACAGATGAGAGACCCCTCCAAGCAGCCGCTTCTGTACAGCGCCGCGCAAGACCCTTAATGGGGTCTCGCCACCGAAAAATCAGTCCTCCAGGAAGACCTGAAAAACCCGGTCTTCAATCCATCCCCTCGCCTCTATCCGTGTGGAAGCAGGACGCTTCCGCACATGGAGAGGTGAGGGGACAGATGTGCCAGTGACCGCCATCTTCAGAGGGGCGAAAGCAGGCCAGTCTGCCTCTGGAGCCCCTCCTCCATGCGCCGTGTGGAGCCTTCGCACAGCACCCAGAAGATCCATCTTACAGGATCCTTCCTCCCCGTGCGTGTGCAGACATGCAAGGCCTCTTCAGATCTGTCCCTATTTGGACAGATCCTCCAGAGGACAGATTGCTGGGAAATGGATTTTCATTAATCCGTTTTTCAGCGGCCAATGTGGAACCACACCTAGATAGAAGGCCCTATAATTCCATGTAATCTTCTTTAATTGTGCAAGGATTTTCATGACTGCATTCTTCTTTCTCTCTTTCCCAGACTATCCTAAACCAGTTACCTTTAGTAATATTTTATGTTCTCTGATTTTGTTCAGTGAGCAATTAGAGAACATATATCCAATGATAGATAACAAATCTCTTCTCAGTAATTGCTGAAAGTTTACCAGTTGTGTGTAACAAGGACATTTCTGCTTTAAAAGGAATGGTTATTTACATCATACTACTGATCTCTTGGAGAACAATTTGCTGAGAATTAACTATTCTGCCACATTTGCATCCCATATGAAAATAGTGAACTTTATTCTTCCTACACCTCCAGCAAAACAGAAATTTGTTATTTGACATCCTTGCTATTTAAAGTGGGGTTCTCTGCAACCTATGAAATATTGTAGCATACATCTCTATAGCTTTAGATGTTTTAGCCCAAACTTTCCCTCCAAGATATTTTTCCCTTATCAAGTTCATTCATGGATATCTTAATTACATTTAATACTAACTGGAGTGGTTTCCCACTTAATAAACCTTTTCCCACATCATTTTCAAATGGACAGTCTGATCTTCCCATGACAGCTTTTATTTCATTACTCCCTAAAATCTTTTGCAGTGTTTTTATACTTATACAATTTGTCTCTTTTGCAGGCAATGCAGCTTCAATTATATTTTAATTTCGTCTTTTTCCCTAAAGAACTTGATTTTCTTCAACCCCTTCTCTTTCAGCTCTTCCCATTACTTCCTAGTTATCGAGCATACAGAATTGCAACTTTTTCATCTATATTAATGGAGACAAAGTGAGCAATAGTTTCTTTTGCTACTTCAACCATGTTTTTAGCTCAGCCTGAAAAAATTGATTTCTTATATTACTGCACTTTTTCCTGGAAGTTATTGTACATCGGTGATGAAATAAACTGCCTGGAAAGCAGACAGGTGCCAGCAACAACTAACAAAACTGTGACTTGACTTAATTTACGTGCTCCCATTGATTTGCTGTTGTGGGGTTTCAATGACTTGCATTGGGTTGACCAAACTGTCTGACAATTACGTTGAGTTACATTGAGTTGAATAAGCTGCCTGACAATTATATTGACTTGAACAGGGAATTGGTATCTCAATACAAGTCAGCTACCAGGTGGGGGAATTTTCTCTTAATATTGGATTGATTGACTTGCCTATGATAGAACTGCAGTTTGAACAGAGGACCTACTTAAAGACAGTATCTTATGGATAATCAAGCATCGTTACATATACATTCAAATATTAGGACTGGAAATACTAATTCAAAACTCTTGAAAGTTTTTCATGCTGGCAAAGAGCAACCATTATTATGATCTCAGCTAACAATGTGTGAGAAGGAATACTGTTTAGGACATTCCAGAAAGTATCACAGATAAGACTATTTAATTAACACACACACACACAAACTATTAAATTATTGAATCTTTGCTCTTCTTTCAGCAAACATAATTGTATGCTTAAGCTTCAAGCTAAAGCAGCGAAGTCTACATGGTTTTGTTAAAGATCACAAGGGGGCAGTAGTTACAAAGAATACTTCCCTGCTTATTGAAAAATATTTTTGTTTTCTCTCCAGCCTAAAGGATGACAGGAAATCTCCTCAACCTTAAAGTGGCTTGAAAAAGGTCACAGAGCAGCAAAATAATTTTTAAAAAGATTCAGTGAAGCTGCATCCCCACTGGGCAATTTAATCCAGATTTAAATCAGGGTGTTTTTTTAAAATCAGCAGTGAAGTCAGATTTTTTGTGCTTCCATTGTTGACTTATAATGTGGACTCACTCTCCATTCTTCAGTGTCCAGCAGAGGAGAAACTCCTGGCAGGATTTTTCATTCTGTGTTTATTCCCACTCCCCTCCATCTTGTGCATACTTTTTTCCTAAACCTCACCCCACCCCTTAAGCTGATCTCTCCCATTGACTTCCTTAAGGCAGAATCCAACCATCTGGGATTCTAAGTTATTTCCTAGGATATTATACGGATACTTGTTGTTATCATTGCCTGCTACAGTGTTATTAACAATATGTGAAAGGCTTCATTTTAAATCAGTACTCAAAAATTTTCCAAATAGAGGACCACCCCAGCTACATATATCATAGACCCTAGCATTCCCACAGCTCATTTGGTTCTTTCTAATATAATGCAGCTATACAGGCCTTCCCCCATGTACGCTGATCCAGCAGCCACGGATCCACTCACCTTTGGTTCACCAGATCAGCTCTACCTCACCCTGAACAGTGCCATTAGGCTTCCTGGAGGCCTGCAACAATAGGAAATCATGCAAAATCTCACATGATTTCCCATGATTTTTGGGAAACCATGTCGGATTTCCTAACAATCATGGGAAATCATGTGAGATTTCCCAGGAATCATGGGAAATTGCATGGGATTTCCCAGTGTTTCATATATCCGTGATTTCCTGTAACCATGGTAGGAATAGATACATACCCCCACAGAAATGAGGGCATGCCTTATTGAGCATTGTGCAAATTTTTCAGTACTCATCTTTCACATACTGTATTCCTTCTTATTTGAATTTTTTACTTCCTCTACCTTCTTTTTCTTGGTTGTCCAACCACTATTCTTCACTTAGCCTACTTGATCCTAGGAGTTGAAGTCTCTTTACAGCTTCAAACTGTTCAATCATTCCCCCCCTTTTTTTTCAAAGAAATTAGATTATAGATTGCATTGGTCTTTGAATATATGACCTTTCTGGACATCAGCAAACCAATCAGGGTTTGCTTCCAACAGAACTAAGAAGCATTTATCCAACTGTCCTACTTTAGCTGCGTCATGGATGACCTGTTTCTTGACAAACAGAATGAGCTGCCATACTTCAAACAACTCCTACAAAATACTGTCATTATTTTATCTTTGTCATAATTTAATATTGTCAATGGTTTTGTCTTATGTGACATAAGCCTACTTTTCAGAAAACTCTTGTACCATTGCTGTATTTGGTAGGCATGCTCTTCATAAAGTTCTAGAGGGCAGCAAGTTGTTTGGATCACAATTTCAATAACATAAATTGACTCTGTAAGTTGAATATATCTCTAGCAGTAGTTTTAAAAAATTCTTAGAATCATTAAACCCCTTGCTGAAGATAAAAGTGGATTATCCATTACTGTTTGGAAAGGCAAACACTGAACAACAAAACAAAAACAGAAATAAATAACAGAGTGAGGCAGCACAATTCAGAGCATTTCCATCTCATGCCAAAAGCTGCATATGAATTAACTGGGCTTGTGCCCACATTCAAGTGAGGCCTGCTCCCTCCATAAGGGAGCATATCTCAGTAGTGCTAACTATGTTAGGCCGTAGATGCACTTGCAAGTTCATCGGTTTGTGCAAGAGTCAGACGTATGCCTTATTTCTGGTTACAAATTTTGAATCCAGCACTAGAAAGCAACAAAGGAAATTATGCTGTCTGGATTGATTTCCCCCTCTCTCTTTCCTTTTAAAATCATAATCCTTTTATGACAGCAGCAATGATGGGCATCATAAATCAATCACTGTTTTATTATTTAAGCAAGTTGATCACTGCTTTTTTATTTAAAAAAGAATACTACACGCACTGATGGGAAATATATGTTCAGTGCTCCAGATGTTTCAACAGTTCCCATTTTCCCTACCGAGTGGGGATGCTGGCTGGAACTGGTGGGAGATGGAATCCGACATCCTTTGGAAAGCCACTTATTTACCATAAAAGGACCTGCAAAAATTCCATCAATGCTTATATAATTTCAAATATGCAGTGAAGCAACTTACATTCTAAAGCATGATAGAGTAATTCAAAATCATCCTTTGTTTTAGGAAACAGCCTTCGATTATATTCTCTCAACAATTTCTCCTCTTTCTCTCTCTGCTTTCTCAACTCTTCTTGTTCTTCCCATTCTAGTCTTAATCTCAGTTGTTCTCTTAGCTGATTGACTATATTTATAGCTAGTTGTCGTCGCCAGTAAGTTTGTATGATAATTACCTGTAAATAGGGAGAAACACAGGGAACTAAAGATATGCTTTTCTACATGAGCAGTAACAAAAACATATTTCAGATCTACTAGTCTACAGCCCCATTCCCACTCATGGAATAAAACTCTATTTAAAATGTTATTTAAAACACTTTTAAAACGCTTTAAAACAAGCATCTGGCAATCACAGTCAACCCTGAATTGTGTCCCCACATTTCAAACACTTCCAAAAAATGGATTGGGGAAAGCGATTCTTCTCCCTCCTCACCCTTTTCCCACCCCTCTCTCCCCATTGGCTTTGATTCAATGACGTAGGGAATCCCAGCCCCTGCCCTCCTGCTTTTTCTGGCCCTGTTTGATTCCACAGACTAAACACCATTTACATGTTTCACAAAATCATCAGCCCTGCCTGTTAACAAGACAAACCAAACAACCAAAACAACAGCCACCCACCCCTGGCCTCAGAGACACACGAAAAGACAGACAGATGCACAGATAATTCCTGCATTTCAAGCAGGGAGAGAGAGAGGGAGAGACGGCTGACAGACAGCATGAGCTCTGCAAGTATGGACTAATCAGGCAGGCTCCCCTCTGCAGCGAGCGAGAAATAACTTTGTTACCATTGTGCTTGGGTGGAAAATGAAAGTGTATGGGGTGAATTGTTACTTATCAGAAAACGAAACTGTGAAGTGCTCTGACAGAAAAAAGCTTTAGGCTTCCTGGCACTTTAAAAATCTGGCTAGGGACTGTATTGCAAGGAGAAATCCCACCCATTTCATGACGGATCTGCCCCAGTATGCTATAGCATTTCCAGAGGAATAAAGATAAAGTGTTTTAACTGCAAAAATGGGGGGAAACGCCTGAAAAACCAGGTGTATTGTTTATTCTATACTCCTCAAAAAACCCCTGAAACGGATTGGTAATGGGGACAAAGAGGATCCAAACCATTTCTAAACCATTTTAAATTACTGGTAATGGGGACAAAGAGGATCCAAACCATTTCTTAACCGCTTTATTCCATGAGTGGGAAGCCACCCTACAAGTGAACTTCACTGTTAAAGAGAGCTGTCCATCATCTGTTGTTTTGGATAGTAGCTGGAAATAGCTGTTAAGAGAGCAATAAAAAATCTGAATGTGCAGTGTTTGTGGCATGAATTTGACTTATCTGCACCACTGTTACTAGACCCTCACACCACAACTGACTTTGCACAGGTCCCTTAACTTCCATGGGCGGCCCGTGCCACCTGTCATTGATAGCCAGAGCTAAAGTGGCAACTTAAGCAAAAGAAGTGAGAGCGTTCATTCCTGCTAACTCAGATTTCTGGAAGGAGGAAGAGGCTGCAGTCCTGTTGAGGTATACTGCAAAAAGATGAAGAATTCAAGGTCCATGGTGTTCTTGCAGATCAAAATTCCATGTATCACCCTGTGATTTACATGTCTATTCCAAACAAGGTCCTTCAGAGTCCAGTGGAAAATTAAATTACTATAGGATTGCAGTCTGAGAATGTAATCCTGTCCTTCCTGTTGAAACAGGAAAGGAACAGGCCAGCATGAAATTTGTTATCTGACGTTCTCCAATAGAATATTTATTTATTATCTGTATTTCTGATTTCTGTTCCACCCTATACCCAAAGGTCTCAGGGTGGGTAATGACATTTAAAATCAGACATGTTAAAGCAACAACCATATATTAAAACAGTAACAGTGTTTGTAAAGTGGGAAGAGACAGTATATTCCCATTTAACCAAAGGCCCGGTCAGAGAGGTGTGTCGTCACTGCCCTTCTAAACATATACAATGAAGACACGCCTCAAGGGGGAGACTATTCCAATGCCTACCTATTTTATTGCTGAAGGTAATGGTACAATCAAGTGGGCCTCCCCTCCAGATTTTAAGGCACAGGCAGGTCGATATGGGAGAAGGCGTTCCTTTACATATAGAATATAAATTGTATCCCTAGTACAAGTTCTTAGTTTTGCCTGGTTGAGTGGCAAGTATGGAAAGTCACACAACAATGTGTTTTATGGAGGAATTCGAGCAGCTTTAAATTTGTCAAGGTTTCAATAATACTTGAGGATCTAGTGCCCTGTCTTCATACTCTCTTGCCCACCTCGAAATGGCTGCAAAAGGGCATTTTTAATCTCTTAATTTAATAAAGATTATTTAGTAGACTGAATACTTACTGCCTTAAGACGTCGTGCATGATATTCATCAGCTGTTACATATGGTTTGGGTTCTATAAGTTTGTCAGTGACATTTGAAACATAGACACCAATTTTAGTCATCTGGGTAGAAGTTGTATTTCTTGTCTGCTGAAGCTTTTTCTTCTCAAAAACGGTCTGAAACAGAATTACTAGTTTTATTGGGGAAATATCGGTCAGTTTCCCTGCACAATTTAAAACACATCAGATAATTATTCATATACTGTGGGGGTGCCTTCCTGCCCACTTCAGCAGAAGTAAAGCTTACTAGGGCAAGGGTAGCATTCCAGGGCAAAACGACCTTTCCTAATCTCCGTCAATAATCATAAACATGTACAGTGCTCAGGGACAATCTGCGTAGGTGCCATGAGCACAGCAGCCTCTGAGTGTTTCCTGTCTAAAAACCATATATGGCCCTTCCTTTTGTACTATCCTTGTATTAAGCCTGATCTATCTGGTTTTCACCAAATATGGACATCCTGGCTATTTTTCCATTGAGCAGATGTATGCTGTGCAAGGGGCATATAAACCCCTAGATATTTCAGTAAAGGACTGTTCTATCTTCTTCACAACTATTCATGCATCTGTGTCGTTAATCAATTACAACACTATATAGGTTGTACTCCTGTATCCACTGGTTCAGTATCCATTGATTAACTCAAATGCAAAGGAAAATAAAAGGGGTGTGCCCCCATATCCACTGATTCACTACCCACTGATCCAGTCAGCCATGGTTGACCAAAAAGTTTATATAAAACATATTTGTATTATCCATGGTTTTTGTTATCCACAGTAGGAGCTCAAACATATCCCCCATGGATATATGAGCATGCCTGTATTAAGACAGAATAATTCTAAAATAGGAAAAGAAGTAAGGGTGTGCAAAACGATGTTTTGTGAACTGGCATGGCTGCGAGAAACTCCAACTGGCCCCCAAAGAGGTACTGTTGCACAATGGCATTACTGTGCATTACAACACAGCTTAACCTGAGCCCTCAGGATCCAAGATGACTAGGAGGACAAAGAGCCCAGGAAAGTCAGCAAGGTGTTCCACCTAGCAAAGTTTGCCCTTCCCTTAGAGTACAAGGCTATTTTAGATGTTCTACTAATCTAAGAGGGAGACAGTAGTTGCACAGCAAGTGGCTTAGTTGGATCCATTTCAAACATACCTGTGTTGACCTACAGAACTCTTCATATTCTTTGTCTGGACGTTTTTTTGGATCTGTCTGTGATCCTGCATTGTGATATTCTGTACCTGTTAGTTTGTTTCTAAATCCGCCCAGAAATGGTTTCTGAAAGGTCGGCCTTTTAATCTCTACAGTTAAATCTTGAAATGTTTCTGATTCTGTTTAGAGAAAAAATCATTAAAAATTATATGCAGAACAGCATTAGGTACTTTGTTTCCATTACACAGCAAAGGCACCTTAATCAGGCCCTCAAGACAGCTTGTCTCCAATGGGTACCATGGAAAGTGGTCTCCCTTAATGAGCCTTTCCTGAGTAATGGAGGTACAGCTGGAACGTACATTTCTACATTTCTTCTTACCTGTTTGCACTTTTACAGTTATAACATCAGGCATGTAAAAATCATGTAGTAGTTTGGAGGCTTTGATTGGAAAGTTTTCTTCATCAAGAGAGAACATATCAATCTGTATGGCTCCATAGGGTTTAGCACCAAGATTCCACAGAGTTTCATTATCGTCAATTATTCTTCCTAAAAGAAAATGTACATATTTCATATCAACTGAAAAAATCCAACTACTGTATGGACTGAACACCAATTATTGGGCAAACATACTAGTATTGCCATCTTAAGTGATATCTAAAAGAAGCCAATCTGAATACCATCTGTAAAGCACAGATTGTTCTCTCCATATTAACCATGATCTACAGACCATCACCCAAAACAGGAGTTTAGGAAACAAAATTACATGTTGTGACCATCTCTGAAAACTTTGGGTGAAGGGTGAGGTATAAATATTGGAATAAATTTTTTAAAACGTAAATATTCCATGAAAGCCACTGCAGGTTAGAGTGTCCAACAAGAACCTGGAAGATAGGATACAAATCTCTACTTATTGCTAAATCTCACTTGGGCCGCATCCCCATTTCAAGCTTATATCGAATTCAATATGGTTTCAATCCTCACAGACCCCATGTCAGTTTGGCTTAACACACTTTTCGCGTGTTAAATCACCCCAAAGCATTGTAAATGTTAACCCTCATTTCAACAGGTCTCACTCCAGTTCGTACACTTGATATGTGTTACATTTTTACTGTGGGGACCCTACAGTTTTAAGGGATGAGAATCCATGTTTAGGGTTTCCCTCTCCCAATAGCTTGCTTCCAAAGACAGTGATTTCAGTGTAAAAATCCACTTTTAACAGTGATTGCTACACTGTAGCAATCGAATGACTTCACACCTGATAGCAATGTTGCAATTTTGTGCAATTCTAAAAGTTCTGACCTTTAGAAAGGGAAAGGGAGGTTGGAAAGCAGCTGAGGTTCTGTGTGAATGTTTAAAGCAAAGGGGCTTTAGTTGCCGCTGCTGCTGTGTGCCCTGGGCAATGAGGAGAGGAGGGGAAAGAATTGTTGGCTGTCCGCTGCCATTTTTTCTCCATCCATGGAAGCGGCAGCCACCCAGCTAGGCTCCGTGAAGGGACCCCTTATGGGTGGTGCATCCATGCCAGGAGGAAGAGGGCAGGGCAGCCCCGAAAAGTGGCTTTTAGAAAGTAGTCAGTTGAGTCCCCCCTTGAGTCACGTATGCCATGTACGATCCTCAGAATCCGGATCCAAGGCGATTAAGCTGAAAGTAATGGGATCAGGCAAATTCGCGTTTGCATCCAGTTCTATTATTTCAGTTTAGGGAAAGGGAAATAAGCTTGTAATGGGGATGCAGCCTTAGTAACTCCTGGGCAGACATTGTTTTTCAGTTTCATTTATGGGCTCAGAATGAAATAGGGTGGGAGAAAGAGAACCATAACTTCTCTAAATTGAGAGGCTAACAAGACAGTGTGTGGAAAAACATGACAGATTTCTAGACAAGGGCTAAAATTAATACAGTAGCATATGGTTCTTTCTCTGCTGTACTTTCTCCAAAGATCTTTGGATTTGTTCTCATTGAGCCTTCCTTAGATCATTTAAGAAGAATATTTCCTTTGTTACACAATCAATCCAGTTTTAGAAAGCATAACTCACTCTTCCTCTAAATTGATGTCACGACAATTATACACCTAATTTTGAGTTCTGTTTACATAAACACAAGACAATTCTTAGTAATTGTTGATACATACCTAGCATCATAATTTGTAAAACATATGATGGCATTTTTAATCGTGTTGAAAAATATTGCTTTATTTGCGCCATAGTTCGGTTTATGTTAAAAGCCATAGTGAATATCTGAATATCTGGATGTAACATGAATTTAACTGAAAAACAAATAAACCAAGCTATTATTATATTTCATTAACATGTGATACTAAAAAAAGGCATTCTCTGATTTATTCAGCCTACTTCTTATTGCATTTACCTATTGCTTTCGTTCTGTCCTCAAAAACAGAACCTGATTAACCTATTTGCTAATTATGAATAGCTACATCCACTCCAGAGGTTACATTGATAAAAACTATGACTATTTTTCAAAATCAACTCAGATAAATCAGAGCTTGTGTATTCTAAGATTAGTCCCAGTATATAACTAAAACTTCAAAAAATTACAAAATTCAAACTATAATCTAAGGGACTGAAATATCTAGGGGATTGTATACACAAAAGTCTAGGTTGTACCCTTTCTGCTAATTACAATCTTATCCTTAAAAGTTTTATTCATATTCTGTTTTCCTGGAAATCATCCATAGCAGGTTGTCAGCAGTACAGATGTTTCTAATGCATAGGTATCATTTTCAGGGCAGCCAGGGAGCCGGAACGGTGGTCTCCTGAAAGTGGATTAAAACATTAACGCTGTATTGGCCTGAATGAAGGAAAACCTAAACAGAAGGACACACACACACACACACACCGTGGCCAAAGAATTTAATGCTAAAGGTAGCAGTAGATATTTGCAGTAAGTAGTCAATTGTGTACCTGTTACAGTAGCATCTCTGGTATCATCTGGAAATTCAGCTTTTTGTGATTCCAGAGCTTCTGTTAACAAGGCATCTTCACCAAGGACATCTGTTGAAAGATCTTCAGGAACATCAACAGTGCTACTTTTAGGTGTGTAGATAACTTGAATGTCTGATTCAAGAATTGTTGGTTCAGTTTCAGCATCATGTACTTGGACAGGAGAAACATCTCTCTGAAACTCCAAGACTTCATCCTGGGTTTCTGGATGGGGTTCTTCTTGTTTTTCTAACATATCCAAACCCTGTTCCAGTCTCTCAGTGACAGCTGGTTCATGAACATGTTCCCCCTCCTCAGCTGGTCCCTGTTCCGGTTTCTCTGGTACATCAAGTGCTTCTCCCATACCTTCGGCTACATTAGGCTCCTGTATGGGTTCTCCAATGATGGTCTGCTCCTCAGTTAGAGCCACTTCCTGTGCTGGCTCCTCAGTACTGGCGGCCTCCTGCACTGGTTCTTCAGTATCACCTAATTCATGTGTTGCTGATTCTGGACCCTGTTCCTGCTCAACAGACTCAATTGTTTCATTTAATTGTGATGCATCTGTCTGCTCTTCTGCAATTCCCGCAGGTTCTGTATTTTCTTCCTGTTGTTTTTTAAGATCCATGTCCTCTAATGGTTGTTTTTCAGCTTCTTCTTCAGCCTGGTCGCTTGCATTCTTTTCCTCATCAGCCATAGCTTAAAAAGAGGAGCACAGTTTTAGCCTTTATATATAATTAAAAAAATTATGCACATGATAATGTGATTTGAATTCAGAAATCTAAATTTATCACCTGTCTCAGAGATGGGCTGGTCATTCTCCTCTTTGAGAAAACATAGAATCAACTCTAGAGAAAACACTTTTCCAAGCACTGAAAATGTAATGATTCTTATCCACTATATTTGGATTTCTTATATCTTAGCACATCAGGATGTCTTGGTTTTACCCACTGGCAGGTTTGACATTATTTAAAATTCTACACTGCAGAGATTATACAAACTCTATTTTCGTCTTCATCCATTTCTCAGTTTTAACTCCAAATTATCCTATCTCTTTATTTTTTACCTGCTCTGAGACCTTTGAGTGAAGAGCAAGACATAAATACTTCAATAAATAAAACCTTGAAAATCAACAAAAACCCAAAGTATTTATTTGCTATTATAAGTTGAGGGGAATTTGGGGTGTTTTTCCAGTGTCACTAGAAGTACCCATTAAGTACCCATTAATGGGTACAAAAATGCCATTAGGTACCCATTAATGGGTACTTAATGGGTACTTTTAGTAACAGTGGAAAAACACCCTTGGTCAGTGTTGCTGGCAAATTTATCTATTCTGTCATGTCATACATTTTAAGAATAATTGCACACTATTTGTATTGCATGGCAAAGGCCAATTTGAATGAACAAGGAAATTAAAAATAATTCTAGAATAATGTGCCTGGAGACCTCTAGCTATAGGGCGGGATAAAAATGCAAATAAATAAATAAGTAAATAAATAAAAACCTCAGAAGGTATAATTAACTATTAAGGGTATCCCAATCTATGAATGGGCCCGTCCCCATGGATGCTGTTTGGTTCTGACTGGGCTTGTATTTGACTGGGTGTGGGACCGAGATCGAATGTTGCCTGTCTCCATGCCATTCCCAGTGATGCGGGCTGGATGTGGATACAGCTATCCGTATGCAAACCGCACCAACCCCGGCACAGGGGAGAAGCGCCATCTCCTCTCCGCCCCCTCTCTCCTCATTGGAAGCAGGATTGACGTCACCCCACCCCTGTGCCGCCCGCTGCGAATGCCACACACACACCCCTTAGTGGCACAGAGAAGCTAGGACTGAACGGCAAAAATAATAATGAAAAAAAACCTTATTCTAGCTGGCTGTCCATACTACAAGTATGTGCTCTCTAGCCCTATGCCTTTTTCTCATGGTCATATATATGTGACAGCCATTCACATCACTCACAAAATGCACAATTGCGATTCATGGCCCTTTCTGCATGGTGCACATTAGCGTGCCTTGAAGATGCTGTACAGACTAGTTCATCCATCCATCCTCAGGAACACTGAGGAGATTGCTTTAAAGCCTCTAGTGCAGTGGTTCTCAACCTTCCTAATATCATGACCCCTTAAGGCAGTTCCTCATGTTGTGGAGACCCCCAGCCATGGGGGCGGGGCAGCATGGGTGAGGATGGGGCAGGAAGGCGGGAGACACATCACGACCCCTCTGAAAGGGTAGTTCGACCCCCAAAGGGATCCCAACCCCCTGGTTGATAATTGCTCCTCTAGTGCCATTTTTGCACTGCAGCCATTCCAACTCTTGGTCCTATGTAGACAGGGCTGCATCCCCAGGAGGTAGGGCCTCCTGGGGTCCACTCAAACATACAGAGCTGTCATTCCTCAAGGGCAGCTGGAGCACTCGTATGGGACAATGCAGAAGTGGTCTTCATTTGCTTTTACAACACTGTGTCCTTTAATCTCGTGTAAGGTGATGTAGCTGAGTAGTAGAAAAAGCTGCCTGGCAAGCAAAGGGGTGCTGGTTTGATTCCCAGCCTCTCCCTAGAAGTAGGAAAGGCAAACCACTTCTGTATCTGTGCCAAGAAATCTGCACAGCGCTGCCCATTGCAGGTGCCCACGCAATCAACCAGAAATCAGCCACAACTCAACAGCACCAATTACAGCAATGTGAATCAATGATCATGACAGTAAAGCATTCTCCAAGTCAAGTCTCTGAAAGCTTCACCTGTTTGGCTTCTACCTGTTATGAGTAGCTATCAAAGGCCACTAGATAGCAGCTACTATTCCTTCTTCATGTGTGCCTTAAGCTCAAGCTAAAAACTATTTACCCCAAAGTATTTTGAGCTGCTCAAACTAAAGGCTCTAAATCCTGAATTTGTTTGGCTAGAGGTTTCAATGGTGTTTTATTTTCATCTCTTTCCCTCAAACTATCACTCCTGTCTAAATACTCTACAGAGTATAACACTAAGTAATAACAATCAGAATAAAGGTAACAGCATTTACCTCGGTGTCAGGAGCCCAGCAACCGCTGTCTTCCCTTTATATGTAATTAACTGTCGCTGTAACCCTAGCAACCAAGACTACAATGAAACAACAACAGGTCAGGAAGGAGGAGAATCAGAAGCGGAAGTTAAAGGAGATGATGATCCTCCTGATGATGAACACAGCAGGCTTTGAACATAGCAAGTGTGTGGAGAAACCAAAAGAAACAGGCGTGGATTGCAGAAAATAATACAGGGGGACTGAAGAGACATTAAAAAGGCATTAAGACAGAAGCAGTAGGTAGTTGTTATAGAAGAGATAGGGGAAGTAAGCTTAAAAGAGCAGTGTTGGGAATCAGAGGGAAGCGGAGGTGTTAGAATCTATAAAAAAGATGATTATAAAATAAGGGGGGAACAGCAGCAGCACGACCCCCGGCTTTTGCAAAACAATATCATAAGAGATGAACGGAAGTTGGGTTCGTCCCTTCTTCGGGATTTTTGGAGAGGGTGGCCTCTAGTGGTCTAAAGGGGGGATGTAACAGCAGGGAAGATGAAAATAAGGAATTATACGGAAGTGCATGAATGGTTATTTTGAGCACTCAATTCGTAAGGAATCGAATGTTTGAAAATTTGTATTCGTTCATATAGATTCCCTTCAAATGTGGTAGGATTCTATTCAATACAAATGTATTCATGTGAATATCCGATACGAACGGATGCTTATCCAATACGTATCTGATGCATATCCCCAGTTTAACAAATGGCTGAACTATTTGTATGAATGTTCCAAAACATTCGTATTTGTACGAATGCTAATGTACAAATGTCGTAACATTCGATTCATGCATAAATGTCCGAATTCATATGAATAACTGATGTTACAAATATTCGTGCACATCCCTAGAATGTAATAATGAGATCTATTGCCTGGGTATTGCCTGTGTATTTTGTATCGACATACATCTCTTTGCTTTATTTTCAGGTTCTCAGAATAATCAGGATTGTAGAAATAGTTGTGTGAAACAGGGACAGTGGACCGGTAGGGGGGGGGGAGAATGGAAATATTTCCAACAACTGAAGTAATACCCATAAGGCATGTGTGCATGTATATTTATTTGTATACCACACTTTTCATAAAATATTCAAGGCGTGTTTACAACTTTAACAAAATACAAATCAAAACTTCAAAATAAATTAATTAATAGATAAATAATGAAATGCAGCAACAATTGCAGAGCATTCAAGTTTCACAGAACCAGTTGCTGCCTGTCTTCACCAAAAGTCTTCTATAATATCCAAGAGTGAATGTGTGGACCAGGTGCTCACTGGGTCCTAGTCTGGCAAGGAGCACCCCCATCCCCACCCCCACCAGCAGCACTGCAGCAGATATGCTGGGAGATAATAAAAAGCACAGCACAGTATACAGCAGGGTAATGGTCTCCTCTGACTCAGAGGAGAACCAACACAACAGGTGTTTTTCCACTGTCACTAGAAGTACCCATTAAGTACGCATTAATGGGTACAAAAATGCCATTACGTACCCATTAATGGGTACTTAATGGGTACTTTTAGTGACAATGGAAAAACACCCAATATCTCTGTATCCAATGGACTACAAAAATGGTTAGTGGTCTGGAAACCATGTCCTATGAGGAAAGGCTGAAGCATCTAGGAATGTTTAGCTTACAGAAAAGGAGACTGAGAGGAGATATGATCACAATCTTCAGGTATCTGAAGGGCTGTCACAGTCCAGAGGGATTGTCCCTATTCTCACTTGCACAAGATGGGAGGACTAGAAACATCGGTATAAAACTTTAAGGGAGTCAATATAGATTAGATATTAGGGAAAACTTCCTGACAGTGAGGGCAATGAGTCAGTGGAATAGGTTGCTACAGGAGATACTGAGTTCTCCTTTGCTGGAGGCCTTCAAGGAGAGGTTGGACTTCACCTGTTTGGGATGGTTTAGGAAATCCCGCATTGAGCAGGAAGTTGGACTCGATGATCCTAGAGGTCCCTTCCAACTCTATTCCATAAACTTGGCAGAGGTGTTCCCAAGGAATTGCTCACCCACTGGGTCCCAAACCCACAAGAATCTCTCTTGCTTTCTCTCTCACTCAAACACCCACCCACACAAGCTTTGAAATAGCCCCCAGTGGAGGTACAGCAGACACTAACTTTATATGGTTTCCAGTACCTGGTTACGTTTTCACCTGGGAGTTCATTGTTTCCACTGAATGTAGTTCTGTCACAGTGGGAGGGAGGGAGTGGGTTATATTCTAGATATGTTTTAGTGTTTTGTATTTTATCATGAACGGAGGGATATTAATGTTTTAAATGAGCAAATCAAAAATAAACTTTTAGTCCAGGACATTTGTACTAATGTAGGTTTTATTTATACAGGTGTTTTCTCTTTTTATATTGTGAAGCTTCCTTTGAAACAGCAGTTTCATTCTGCAGAGAACAGTCATGTTAGTGCCTCTTGAATCAGACTTCTTTAATGAGGACTGAAGGAGAATCAAGAGGAAGTTATGTGTGTTTTTTCAAGAATTCTCATCTTTATTCAGGAGCATTTCCTTTCCTTTCTTTTCACATTTAATATTAATTGCATTATGACATACAATGTTCCTTAGTGATTCTGTCCAGGACCTGCCATAGTCTGCACTATCATTTTATTTATTTATTTATTTATTTATTTATTTATTTATTTATTTATTTATTTATTTATTTATTTTATTTTATTTTATTTATTTATTTACATTTCTATCCTGCACATGCCCGAAGGTCTCTGGGCGGGTTACAACAGGTAAAAAAAATTCTTGATTCTCCTTAGTTTCAGGAGAAGGTTATAAGCCTCGGGTTGCATCACAAAAATTCCCATACACGGAGGTTGCAATGATAGTAGCTAAACTGCCAAACCGTTTCTATTTTTATGTTAAGTTTATTGTGATTTTTTTCCCCATCAATATTGAGGCTCACAAAAATCTTAAAGAATAACACTTGAGACATTTCTCATTTTCATCCAAACTATATTTAATGAAGTCACGTTTTAGTCCAGAATCTGCAAGTTAAACTATATTGGCCACTTCCATTGGTCAGCAGGAGGCTCTTCAATTAAAGGTTCCCAGGGTCTCCACTGTGCCATGTTTCTGGCTAGAAAGAGTTCATTTTCAGCCTGTTGACAAAATAAAAATTCATTTCATACCTTGCCCACAATAATCCTGAACCAAACCCTGTTAATGACCAGTATGTAGTAGGGATGTGCACAAATATTTGTAACATTCAAAATTTGGCCAAATTCAGATATTTGTACTCAAATCCAACGTTACAATATTTGTATGCTAACATTTGAACAAATATGAATGTTTCCAGACATTTGTACAAATAGTTCAGACATATAATTAAACAGGGGAAACGTATTGGATATGTATTTATTCATACCAGATATGTATCCATTCTTATCAGATAGGTATCTATTCATATTAAATACTTATTTTTTGGTATCTGTTCGTATCAGATATGTATCTATTCGTATCAGATACATATATTTTGTATCAGATACGTATCAAATGTTTGTAGAAATATGTATGAATAATTTGTACCTAACATAATTTCACCATATTATAAAGCCTTCTATTCCTACAAATACGGATTTTCAAACATTGAATTTATTTTGAATCAAATGCCAAAAACATTTATGCACATCCCTAGTATGTAGACCACAAAACATTAGCTTCCTTCACCTTGCATATTAAAATGCAGGTTTTTGTTGGTGCTGAACTTTAACAAACTTTCCCAGTTTTACAACATGCATGTGCACCATCATGTCCTTATCTTTTACTTCTAAATTATCGTTCAAAAAAATTGTCAGAGCAAGTGTTCATGAATGTTTTGCCATATAAGACCCATATTTTTCCCATAATAATTTCCTCTAAAACTACTCTGCTTCCTAATTTTTCATTTAATATTTCATTAAATATTTATTGGCAAATTATAGAAACATCTTATATATCACTGGATCTTATATGGCACATGATATGGTGCCTTTAGAAGGTCTTATTTAAAATACAGGAAGCTAATTTTATTATAGGGCAGTCTTGACCATGTCTACTCAGAAATAAATGCAAAATCAACTGTCTTGATTAATAGCTAAAATGTAGTTGAAACAAAATTTAACTAGACCCTTAAAAATAATACAGTGTTAGCAAGCATTGGTCCACAGACTGGGATGGCAGGGCAGTAGGGAGGGGTTGTGATCCAAATGAAAGCCCCTTTTGATAAACTTTTGATAGAACTGCAAATCAGCATGCCTTTTTGAGTAATCAAAGGGAAGCCTCCAATCAGAACCGTGGGTTGTTTTCACTAGATTAAAGTCCCAGACCATGAGACCTAGCTGACAATTAAGTGGTTTAAAACTCCCAACATTACATATCGATGTTTCCATGAATTCTTCTAAGCTTTCTGCCAGCAGTGGTGGCTGCTGGTGGGAGTTAAGTGGCAGTACAAATATAACCTCTATGATCGGTGGCGGTGATGGTGATGGTGGTAGAAAACAACCTAGAACCTAGAAAATTTCATGCTGCTTCACGATCATTCTTAAAATTGGAATTGAAACAAACTGACTTTTAGTAAAGGTAAAATTTCATTGTGCATATTACTAGAGAGATGACATATTTTATTGTTCAATCACTGCTAATGATAATGTTAGGAATAATAAAATGAGTTTATATTTTCTCTACAAAGAAAATACAAATAATAAAAATCATTCCGTATATGAAATAATTTTTAAATAATGTTTTTGTTTTCACTGTCTCTTTTAGGGCATCATAAACAAATAATGGCATGTTTCCTTAGCACCACCTAGTTTTACCTGTGAAATCACTTCCTCTATTTGTCCACAATTGATTTTGCTTTCCAGTTTTTCCACATCAGGCTCCTATAAATTCAAGAATATGAATAAACAACTCAGATGCATTTTGAGGTAAAAACCTCAATCGAATACAGTCATCTCTTATATAATGCCTTGGTTTGGTTTTCACAAACCATTATGTAATGCAAAACTACATTACAGAAAACTAGAAAAACTCATTATACAAGTTAAAGTGAATGGCACTATAGAAATGTTAATAGCACTGATAAGGGGAAGCCCAAACTATCAATATGTCATTTGTGCTGCAGAAGGGATACTCTGACATTCAGTGTGTCAATGATAATATGGAAGAGAGACTCTGTCTACCAGTGCAAGTCTGTGGTGTCTCAGAAGCCAGATCACATTTCTCAATTTTCCAGGATTGCATGGGAATATCTACTAACTTTGTAAAACTATGCAGTAAAAAGTATTATGCAAAGAAGGCCATATTTTACCACCTCAAGTTTGCCTAATGCTGCCCTTAGGGGTCTTGGTTTGCCAATTAATGTGACAAGCAAGCATTTCCCTTCAATTCACAGCCCCAGAGTAGCTTGCACTACTGTGGAAACACCTTTATGAGGATGACAGTGGACCAAAGTTCTTTCTTTAACAATGGCCCGATGCAGGCTTAATTCTCACTCTTCCATAGTGTCCTTCCTAGAAAGCAGGGAATACAGCCTCTCAGTGATCCTAATTCTCCTGAGGGGGTAATACAGTATATTTATTTACAGTTATGCTGTCTTGAGGCAATCACTAGCTTATGAAATACCTTCACATGACAGTATTAAAAAAATAAAGTCTTGTAAATAAAGCACCATTTATCCAGCTGCTCAACATACACATTATACTTGTTACTTACTGATTTTACTAAATTAAACCGTTCGTGTACAATGCTCTCAGTATACTTCCTGTATGCTGCATCTTTGGGGATGCTTTCCAGAGCACCGAGTATTTTTGTGTACAGCACCTGGAGACGCTGAAAAGATCACATGATAGCAATTTAATTAATAATAAAATATGAACCATTAAAACATTAATATGACTGGCTTAAATACAAGTGAAAGCTCACTGTTACAGGTCTAAACTGGGTTCCTACATAACACTTATGGTCAAACATATTCCCACTCAAGCCTTTTCAGGTGTCTGCAAAAACTCCAGGATCCACAGAAACAAAATGTCCACTAGAGAATTTAAAACAAGTCCCTGTTAATTGAAATGAATTAGATATTGCCTCAAAGAATCATAGAATCCAAGGAGAATATTACTAGAAGGGTTATCATTTAGAATCCATAAAGAGCAGTAACTTTCCAGCCTCTTTTAAATAAGCTACTCTGTTGTTCAATGCATGTTAATTAGAATTAGGCATGGACCTAAAGGCCCAATCACCCCATATTCAATGCATAAGAAATTGCAGGAAGCTATTTTTAATGCCCTCTTTTTATAATTTGGGTACAGCAAATTTAATGTCCTTTGCATATCTGTTTAACATGTGGGCTTCGGTATGTCTAGGAAACACAGCTGTTGGCTATTATTTGTAAGGAAAGCTGAAAAGTGCATTTTTCTCATAAGTAGAGCTATTTTGCTGCCTCAAGCATTTTTAGGAAAAGCATGAGGTTCAGCTTAGTCTGAGGGTCCTTAACACCTCCCACCCAATTCTGCCTGAACTAGGAACAGTGCTGAGATGAAAGAAAAGACTTGGCAGTTTAGTTTTCCCTTTGCTCACCAGCACCACCTACATCCAAGGAGCAGAATTACATGATAGGTTGGACAATGGGGTCCTGATCAGGGACATTCACGAACCTAATTGTTATGGTTTGGTTCAAATCCACAAAAGCAACAAACCAATTCAATTTCATGCATGACAGATGTATCAATGGCTACTAGAATGGGTGTCTAAGTACATCTTTCAGGCTGGGGGAGACAAGCAGGATGCCTCTAAGGCCATTTGATGGGATTCGAGAGCAGAAGATTTGCCCTTGTCTCTGCTTGAGATGTCCATGGGCAGTTGGTGGGCCACTGTGTGAGACAGGATGTTGGACTAGATGGGCTGTGCCCTGATACAGCAAGGCTCCTCTTATGTTCTTAATTCAAACTCTGTACCAGTTCTGAGATATAATCCAGAATAAGGGCCAGTGCAGAAAGGGCTTTAAACTGAGGGGATTATCCCAATAAACTCTGTAGGTGAAGAACCAATACCTGCTTCTGTTTACAGGGATTTTAGATAAATTATACTTACCTCATGTGGATTGCTACATACAGCTAGCCCAACAAGCCCCGTGGTCTGCAGAAATTAAAAAGACAGTATTCTCAGTATATTGGCTGTGACTCAATTAAATTTCAAGAGTTTTGTGTAAAAACTATGTAATATCCTTAACCTATGGTCAGCAGTATCTTGCTTCAGTAACACTGCAACCAGGC
The DNA here is from genome assembly GCA_023333525.1 of Aspidoscelis tigris stejnegeri. NCBI lineage: Eukaryota > Metazoa > Chordata > Lepidosauria > Squamata > Teiidae > Aspidoscelis > Aspidoscelis tigris. The sequence continues at coordinate 67,511,320 of JALMGA010000005.1, forward strand.
ATTTTTCTGGGAGAGCATATTGGCCTCATATCTTTGAAGGCCAATTCATTTTTCCCCCTATTGGGAAGGAAAAAAATCCTTTGAAACAGTGGCAAGTCTGGGTCTTCAGACTGAAGGCAGAATTTCATCCTCCTCTTCAAAAAGCATCAATAAAAGGAGATTTATTAAAAGAAGAAATTGTATTTGTACAGATACTTTAGATCCCAGTGTAGTTCAGGCCAGTCTTCTTTATAGTACTGGTGGCATTGCATACTGTTTGCACTGCAAACAATGAAAGTGACCAGGAAATACCCTGTGCCCCAAACTCTTGCATCCACAAAAGAAAAACTATCAAACAAAACCCCTTACTGTGCCTACAAAATACACATTATGACATCTCCTATGCCCTCTCACCATTCTGCTTCTGCCAGAATAACTACCTTTTTGGGGAAAATCTAGGAGGGAAAAAAAGCCTCATCTCCTCTTCTTTTGTTTCCCTCCACATCAACCTTTAGCAGATAGCAAATCAGAAGATGTATTGGTGCTTTCAGATATACTGTATATGTCAATCCAGCACTCTTTCCCATCTCTTTCACTTTGGTATCCAGCCCTACTTGCCATCTGCTATATTTGTAGTAAGTTTTTAAAAATCTGACCAGTTAGTTGAAAACACACATTGCTGTTAATTAACTGTGCATTTATAAGGGATTTTCTGGATTGAGAGGATATGAAAGATTCCCCTGCTAGGAAGAGCTACATTAGTACAGAAAACTCAGCTCTCCTGTTTACCATTAGTCTTCCATCATATGGCTCCACTGGCCCTTAGTCTTGGCAATGGGGCATAATATGCACAGAAAGAGGCTCAACCAGCTGCGGACAGAAGTCACTACTGATGAAAATAAATATAGATAAAATTAATTCAAGCCATTTACACCTCATTTTTGGTAGGTACAGGTTTCTCAAATGGGGCTAAGCAGAGCCAGTTTCGTCCCTCTAGTCACTTACTCCTCTCTGACCCTAGTATGCTCTTGTGGCCTGGATTACCACCATGAGCAGCAGTGGCTACCAGTAGCAGTTTAGAGTTGGCTGGGCTTCTTAATACAGTCTTGCTGGCAGTCAGAATTGCTGCTATATACAAACACTGGTCAGTTCAGCGAAGTCAAGATTTGGACTGGAGTGCAGGAACTGTAAAAGTTGTCCTATACTTAGTCATGCCATAATCCACACTTGCCCAACACAGTAAGGAACTACTATTTATTGTCCTATGCAGCCTGTAACAATGTACACAGTGTGCAAACACCCACAAGATAGAAACAGAACAGGGCAGACTGACTGACTGAATCACACTTTTGCCAACAAAGTCTGAATACAGAAATTTCAAACAGCTGTTCAGGCACGTGTCAGCTGAGAGAAAAGTCAAATCCTATTAAATTCGTTCGCCCTGCAAAAACAGGAGCTAGCTTCAGATTTACATAGGTGACTGCAGATACCCAAGACGTTCCCAAACTAGAAACAGCTAACAGAGTTTAAAAAGAGGTAAAAATAGCCCTTTTTGCATGTTGGTTATTTGGTATGAATGATATAAAGACAAAATATATATAAACAGGTGTACCCAACTACATCCCCCCCCCCATGACAGTAAATAAGATGAGATGGTAATTAGTCTTTTGGCCCCTAGGAATCTGACCCCAGATTCTCTAATTATTTGATTTCACGACCAAGGGGGGGGGGGGAATCTCATTTTGGACAACAGGCAGGAACCAGCTTGCTCCAAGACATTGCTGTCAGCCACTAAGTAGGTTAGCCTAGCCCAGCCCAGCCCACTCCACTCACCTTCTTTAAAACACCAGCCATAATCTCTACGACAAAGGCTAGCCAACCACACAACAAACTGTGGCGGAATAAAAGTAATAGTATTCCAGCAGGTTGACACTTCAAAGGCAGCAACACATACAGCCACACCGCGCATGCGCGCCTCGCTTCTTTCCTCCCAGAACCGGCGAGATTTACATGAACGAACGAAGGACAAGACTAAGGACAGCGGACTGCGCGTGCGCCCCGAAAGCGACACGGCGTTCAGTTCAAACACGCGCAAACGGCTTGCGTGACGCGCTCCTGATGACGTTGACTGCGAGGGGTACCGTCTGTGTTAGTTCTTTTCTGTTGTCAGCTCTATCATCGCCGCTGAGTTGCCGGGGAGGCGCATGCGCGCAGTTCTTGTAGGCGCTGCTTGTTGTCCACGTTTAAAGACGCGTTGCCTGAAGTGTGCTGTTTTTTTTTTCGTTTAAAGAAAAATTGGAGGTGGTGAACATCTCCCGTAGTTCTGCCTTGTAAAGACGGTTTGAACTGCTGCCATACTCTTCTCCTGCTTTAAAAAAAGAATGTTCTCTCTAATAAGCTTCTGTCATCTGGGTTAAGCGTATAGAACTGATTCCCCAGGGAATTAAGACAGTAAAGAACACATATGTCTATCAAAATATAGTAATTAAAATCCAAACATTCACCATCAGATTAAATACGAACCAGCTATACTTAACGTTTTAATCTAGGGTCTTTTTCCTTAGTGGGTCCTTAATGGGTATTCTAGTGCTAGTGGAAAAAACCCTGAGTGCCCATTAAGGGCCCATTAAGGACCCTTAACGCAAGCAACACAATGGGTCCTTAATGGGTACTCTAGTGCTAAGTGGAAAAGCACCCCTAAATTCGATCCATCTTCAGGGAATGCATCCTCAATGTGACAAGCTGTTTTCCTTCTGCATTATCCAAACTAGAAAATCCAACTTTGGGTTAGAATGGGGGTGGGGGTGGGGGTGACTTGTAATTATGCTGGTGTTTTCTTTGTTTTTCATACTGATGATGGATCAACTGTGATTAATACTTCACTGTATTAGGATCCGGAAACTGACTAATACAGAAATTAACAACCTAGATTCTGAGAACCTGCAAACCAAGTCTTGATAGTAGATATTCTGTTGGGATTTTTTTTAAAAAAAAATGAAATCAATGGTTGTATGACAAAATGACACAATGTACTTCTCAGTTACATAAAACTCACCAAACTACAGTATCACTTCGTTTGTTGCCTTTTAAATCTGATACTGTATACAATTCTATTAAATTGTGCCCCTTCCTAGTCAAAATCAACATTGCCACATCTTGTGAGCTTCCTTTGGACATCTAGTCCGTGACAATTTTGCTACGCTTCACAGATAGATAAGAACTATGTTTTAATAACCGATATTTTTTATTCTTATTGTAACCAGCCCTGGGACCATTTGGTGAAGGGTGGGATATAGGGTGTTTTTCCACTAGCACTAAGTACCCATTGAAGGAACCATTAAGGAACCATTAGGCTCAGAGCAGGATGACCCCATTTCCACTACAGACTCCATTAGAGCCACATTTGTTTCCACCACAGCTAGGGAAATCCAGATCATATGGGTCCTTCAGGGCCAATAATCTGGATTCCTGTAGGTCCCATTAAAGGGGTCTACAATGGGGTCTTCAGCCATCAAATCCGGATTATAGGAAGACTGTTTGCACAACAATTGAGTAATGGAGTCTAGAGGAGGCTTGGGGGGGGGCACTCATGGGGGGTGCCCCAAACTCAAAACTTCAAAGTCCCTCTGAAGTCCCTTCGAAATTGCCTTCAGAGATTAGCACAGGCTCCGAAGAGAAGATCTTCGAAGTTAGTGGCAGATCACTCTGGAGATTCCCTGGAGCCGATTCTCCGGAGTGCCTACGGAGATTGCACCCCCTGTCCCCCAAAACACCTGGGGTGACAGGCAGATCCCTCATTGTAGATCTGGATTTGCACATGGGTGTTCCAGTGTTGAGCAAATTTTATGTTTGGAAAGATGGTATATAAATAAAAAATGGAAATGGAAAAATTGGGTGCTAGACCACCCGTGGGAACACATTCCTTAGATCCGGATCTTCTTAGCTCCGGATTAAAGGAGCTCAGTGGAAAAACACTTATAAATTCCTTAAATAATTAAATAAATAGAGTCATGGCTGACTCCTAGTTGACCACATGAGCATCTTCATGGCCACCTCTATGGAGTTTCCTTTGCAGGGAGAGAGAAATGGTTTACCATTGTCTGCTTCCAGAAATAGACAAGGAATCATACTGGCAACCTCTGCTTCCCAGACATTTTGCATGACCATTAAGCTATAGCCTCTTCCATCCAAATACTTTATATCAGTTCAGTTGGTAAATAGACCATCATGTTATATTTAGTTGATTTTTTTCATGCTTTCTCCCTTATTAATTTAATGATTTCTATTTCTGTAACTTAAGAATCATATAAATTCTAAACTAGAGAACCTGATGTATTTGTTTTAAGGATAAAATGGAGGGATTTTTTTAAAATATATTTATTTATTTAAAATATTTATATATCTCTTCCCAATAAAATATAATCTCAAAGTAATTTACATAATATAGATAATAAAAGCAGATAAGATCGCAATAGTTATATAAAAACATGATTAAAACCAAAGTTGGGGGGGGGGAACCAAACATTATGAAATATCCATACTTTATTCTGGAGTATCGGTATATAGTGGAATAAATGACCAATGTCTGGATGTGGTCCTAATTGAACCAATCAGGGCTCAGATAATCTTACTATACTAGTCATAGCGCAAATTAATTTTGATGATAGAACAGCCACATGTCATATTTTTCTGTGCAGTGGTGTCTGCTTGAGTTACAGCAGTATAAGGTCAGGCCTTAAATTAACCGTGTACTTAATTTTAGAAACACCACATGATCCAGCAGCTCCCGCTATGTCTCTGCTTGCATATTTGAAATTCAGGGCCCAATGAAACAATGGCAACATTTTGAAAAGGTGAGAGACTCCCTTTATCTGTAGATTGTCAATTTAGCTGCAGTGGTGTCTTTAAACTGAGAATACAGCTTTAGTAGTGTCCAGACTTAGTTATGACTGATGATGTTGTGCAAATCCAAGTTTACGTGTTTGCTGTTCTTTGATTATAAGGAAGATTATAAGTACGTAGGTTGGATATATAGTGCTCTAGTGAACAATGAAAATTTGATGTATATACATTGTATAACATTTATAGTGCCTTGATGCACAGAATATCCTTTCCTATGAAGATTCTTAGAAAGGAAATTAATTAGGCATATCTTCTGTCCCTGAAGCTTTTAGAAGGGCAGCACTGTTCCTACTTACTTTTCCTTAAGTGTGTGGAGATGATGAAACCCTGGCAGTCTTTGTTAAGATTATTCTCTGGGCATTAACTGATACCATTTAACACTTTAAATAAATATATCACTCCTATCACCCACGTTATTTCATGCTATTTCATATAGTTTCGTGTTCATCGTAATTTAATATGTTAGTTTGTTGTTGGCTTGTTCGTGTCAGGGAATTAAAGGTTAGCTAAGTATTTGGGGATCTCTCTCTGGCACAACTGAGCTCACCTGGTTATAATTAAGTACAGCAGGGAAATGTTTAGCACTGCTGCTTTGAGTCAGCTAGGTAGGTCAGTAGTGTGCTTACCTACTGTATAAGTACTGAAATCCTGCAACCCATCTTTGCTGTTATGCCATTTTTGTATCCCTAGTTCCTGTGTAAGAGCGTATTACAAGGAATGCAAGGAAGGTACTGTTTTTGTTTTAGTACTAGCTGATGTTTGGTAAGCCTATATTATTTTCTTACTTCCATTCACTTCTCCCACATTGTTTGTTAGTTAGTGCTTCCTTTACATGCACTGAAATAAACCTGTTATATTCAACAATTGACCTGCAGCCTGTTCCAGTTTATGACACCACTGCAATCTGCGCATCTACACTGCAAGAAAACTGTAGTCAATCCGTTTTCTCTGACAGTTCGCTTGAATTTTTGTGATTGTTGATGTTAGTATACTGCTATGTATTGCCAAACTAATTTAAAATAATTAAATAAATTTTTAACAAAGATTATTCTCTTGGCAATAGTTGCAGCTGCCCCCTCTACACAATCTTCAGGTTCTGTAGAGGATCTTTTAAATTTATTCTAAAAATTTGCTAATCTTTTAATCTTGGGGAACGGGGAACAGTATTGTACAAGGTGAGCTAAATTATTTTTGAGCAAAGTGGGTGGGGAGATTGCAGAATTGCTGCATTTTCAGATTCAAATGAAAATGTTGTACACTAAGGAGGCTTATCATGAAAAAGTGGTGGTGGCAACAGCAGAGGTCTGCTTGCCTTGTGCAGTGACTATAGGCAGCAGGGGAACATGTGGAGAAGATTCAGATCTGTGCTAGACAGGAGTTCAACAACTGGGCATCATACTTGAGGTAGGGCAGCCCCCGCTAAAAGCAATCTTGGTCCTAAATGTGCTCCTTTAAAGTAGGTTCAAGGCATCCCATCAGGGCTCATTCTGAACATAGGGTTCCCAGGGGGACAGAGGAAAACTGTTTATTTCCATTCATTTGAGTGTTTGATGCACTTAAGCAGAGCTTTTATACTATGTTCAGCTTTAAATAAAGAGATATTATTTCAAAACAATAATTTTTCAGTGCACTTCTTTCAAAATAAGGTAAACTTGAGTAATCCTTAAGACTGCTAGAAAGTTTTCACCAGACAGAGGGCTGTTGCTATGGTATATTATAGATGATATATTATAGATGAATTATAGATGATTCCTAGTTGACTGTTGGGGCACCGCCTTGGGTACCGTTATGCAATTTTCTTGGCAGAGATACAGAGGTGGTTTGCTATTTTCTACTTCAAGGGGGTTGAACTGGCAGCCCTCTGCTCTCCAGGCAGTTTGCTCTACCATTGAACTACAGCCACTCTTAGTAAGAGAGATTTAGGAGCATAATAATGCAGCCTTCTGAGTGAAAGGCAAAACTGAATGTGCTTTTTTATAGAAAATGCGCAGGAAAATGAAGCTGCATTTCTAAAATATAGTGCATATCGTATCTAAACTTTTGCTTCCTATCCTGCCTTCCAACTCAGGACTGAGTGAATGGCAGATAGTAATCACCAGTCTTAGACCAAATGGTACCATACCATAAATTATACTCTTCCCCCATTTGCTTAACTGTTCAGATTTACAGCTCACATCATGAGTTATTCATCTCTTGATACAAGTGGAGCACAGGCCTTGGAGAGAAATAGAAACAGCAGCTTGAGTTGCAAACGGTTTGTGCTGCTCAACAATTGTCTAAATGCTCATTGAATAGTGCTCTACATGGGGAATGCCAGACATACCTGAGGTGTTCCCACTGTAGTGCCAACTACAACGCAAAAAAATCCAGCAATTACACCGGGGTTCCCACAATAGCCCTTCTTATCTGAGGGTATGGTGAGCTGTTCACGTGATCAGCCAGAGAGGGGCTAATGGAAGCCAGCTAAGCATATAAAAACAACAAAAGAAAGGTGCAGGCGCTTGGATGGTTTCTGCTAGTCTTTCAGGCCAACTCAGTATGCTGTTTGCCTGACACTCACTTAAGTGGGGTTTTGCTACTGCCATCTGGCAGGACATGGCAAGGGGTAATTGCAGGATCTTGTTTAGATCCCATATTGCTTCTGGGGCCATGGTCACAACTTTACCTTAAATCTTCTTCAATCCGTCTTCAGATCTGACTGTTCACATCTTTTCATTTCTGTTTTATTTGTGGACTTCCCACCCTCCGTGTGGACTTTCCTGAATGGAAAGTCCACAGATATAGTGGACAGAAATGAAAAGGTGTGAGCAGTCAGACCTAAAGATGGATTGAATAAGGTTTAAAATGAAGCTGTGACCTGGGATCAAGGTTATGCAAATGTGTAGTTAGCAAGACACAAGGGCTCCTTTCACTTGAAGCAAAACAGGTAGCTCAAAAGTGCCTCAGGGGTAGTAGTGTGTATCCTCAGCTTCTTATACCATCTCTAATTCACTTTCTCTAGCCTAGAAAGTTCATGAGTGGTGGGGGAAGGCAAACTGGCATGTGAACAGTCCCACTTCCAAACTGTCCTGAAACCATCTCAAAGCCACCTCGAGGTGCTTTTTTATTGTGAATGCAGCTTAGAAGTCAGGAGCAGTTATCAAATTGTTCTAAATTTTAATGCAATGGAGATGTTGGACTCTCAGTGCTAATTTCTGTTGTCCTTTTTAAAAAGCAAAAACAAAATCTTGGAACAGCCTTATCTTCGACTGACCATTTCCATTCTGTACTCTTGATCCTGGTTGAGTGTGTGTGATGGAGTAGAAAATTGAGGAAGAAGAAAACCCTGTTCTACTGACCACTTTGACAGATGATCAACTGAGGTGTGAAAAGATAGATCACAGCTGGCTATATATATTTTCTATGTTGACACAGGTGGTACAATAGGGATAATGACTTCTAGCTGTTATGAGCTATGCAGAGCTTCTTTCTTAAGTGCCAAAAATAGTACAAGTGCACAGAAGCTGTACTTATTTATGGAAATTATTGTGGCCAAAGCAAAATCATGTGTTTCCCTAGAAAGGAAAGCAATGGAATAACAGTGTCCTAACCTACCTCACAAGTTTAAAGTTCATTGTCTTAGAATACAGAGCAGGAAATAGTCCTTATGAATGTCAAGTTCATACGGACAGGGACAGCTGGCTAGAGTAATCCAAGACTTGGTAACTTCTATACTGGCCTATTTTAATGCACTGTACATGGGGCTGCCCTTGAAGACAGTTCAGAAGCTGCAGCTGGTGCAAAAGATAGCAGCAAGACTGCCAATTGGAACGGCTGGTTGGACAGATGTCATGCCAGTCCTAAAAGAACTGCACTGGCTGCCAATCTGCTGCTGAACTTAATTCAGGATGCTAACATTAACCTAGGAGGTCCTAAATGGCCTGGCTCAATTATTTAAAGGAATACCTCCTCTCATATAGATATATCTGAGCTTTAGAGTCTTCCTAGTAGGCCCTTTTGGCTGGGCCACCATGTACAGAAGTTAAAGGCGTGGGGACGCTGAGAGGTCCTTCTCCCTGACAGCCTCTAAGGCTGTGCTCAGATTTAACAAAAGACAATCTGGCATACAGTGAGCGTGCGTCCCCATGGAGTTAAGAAGAAAAGCGGGGTGGAAGCGAGACAGCTTAATGTGAATCTTTATTCGCATTAAGCTGTCCCCATGGTAATGGAGGACAATGCGGGTTCCAGGCAAACCTGCCTGTCCCCATGAAAACCATGGTAAATCCCTGCATCAGGATACTGCGGTTTTCTCCACCCCTCCCCGCTTGCCTGAGCGTGCGAACACACACACACACAGACAGGGTGGAATCCCTGCTGGAGGAATGTTTTCCTCCTCCCCTTCCCTTCCCTCCCCTCTTTCTCTCTCTCCCTCCTCCACACACACACACACACACACACACCACACAGAGGGTGGAATCCCTGTCAGAGCCCAGATAAAATGATTAAAAGAGCCATGAAAGCCACTGCTCTCAATTTAGCAGTGTTCTGTACATGCACACAATAGCCCCTCTCCCCACCTGAAAGCCACTCAGCTGGATGCAGGGCAACTGTCAGCTTTCAGGTGGGGAGGGGGGCTGTCAGAGCCCCAGTAAAATATTTAAAAGAGTAGCGGCTTTCGCGGGGCTCTGTCAGGGATTCTGCCCTGTCTGTGTGTGCATGCATGTGTGTGTGTGAGAGAGAAGGAGGGCTCAGGCTGGAGGAGGGAGAGAGAGAGAGGAGGGAGGGGAGAGGGAAGACATTCCTCCAGGAGGGATTCACCCCTGTCTGTGCCTGTGTGTGAGAGAGAGAGAAACAGAAAGCGAAGGAGAGACAGAAGGGAGGGAAGGAGGAAGCATGACAGCAAGCCAGAGAACGAGAGGGGAGGCAGAGCAAAGAGAACTTTCCCTCCCCTTGCTGGAGAAGTTTACCTGCCTCCAGTTATAGAGAAATTTCAAGCCCCTGCAACCCCTTGGAGCTGCCTGTTAATTAGCTCCTTGCTAATTTCCGCTGACTCATTCAAGCGGAAAGAGGTTCATAATTAATTAGCTCCTCGCTCTTCTCCTGCTCTTGAGAGCTGCTGTAACCCCCTGAGAGAGCCCTTTAAAACAGACTCAGCTCTTGCATCTGTTTTTAAGAATCTTCCCTGCTCTTTACAGCCTCTATACCCGCCTGACAGCTGCTCTGCAACCAAATAACCTGGGAGTGTCCGCATGACCGCAGGACAATATGTGCTAGCTCCTTATTTCTCATATAGTACACTTGCAGAGTGGGGTTTTTTAAACTTGTATTGTCTTGCATGTAGGCTGTATTAGGGCTTTGCATGGAGACGCAAAGCAGGATTAAATTCAGAATAAAAATTGCATGGCGACCAGAGAGAAAGTCAAAAACTAGCATATAGTGGGAACATTTGTGATTTTCTGACCATGACAAAAGGCATAGTAGACTCTGTCTGTGATTTAGATATGTTTGTGATTTTACTTTGTGATTTTTCCTAACTTTTCTTGGTTTTTTTTTGTTTTTGTTTTTGGCAATTTTTCTAAGTATTATGATGTGAATTTGCCATATGCTAAATAAATAAATAACAACAGTGGTGCCTCAGAGACGCAGTGTGTAGCCTTTGCATTCCCAAGTCTTCTCTAATCCACCTTTTCTAGCACAGAAGTTTTGTCGGAACAGGGAGAGGCAGACTGTTGTGTGAACAATCCTATCTTGAAGTCTTCCTAAGCTGCCTCAGGTGTGTCTCAAACATGCTTTTCTGGGTGTGTCTGAGGTGTGCCTTCCCTCTGAGGTGTGTCAGGCACCTTTATTATACATGTTTAGACAGTGAAGACACACATCTCTTTACTCAAGCCTTTGACAACTAATGAGTCTTGTTTTTAACCTAGGCTGCTTCTAAACTTCTTAATGCTTTCAAGCGATGCTACTGCGAATTCACTTAATGTTGACATAGCAGCACTCGCTGTGCAGCATTCAGTAAATTCTAAGCTTCCCACCAGTCCGGACAGGACGGCAAGAACAGCCAACGAGAGCTGGGGTGTCAGCTCAGCTCCCACTGGCTGCCACATCCCAGGTGACGCACCCCAGGTTTGAAGACAGTCATGAGGTAAGGCATCATGTGCCTCTCACTTCTGGAATAGGAGCAAGTGTTCCTGCCCTTAAAAGTGCTGAAATCCCTGTCATAGGGATATAGGCTGTAACAAAGCTACCATCCAGGTAAGGGGGTAGCTACGGTAGCAACAATTTTTCAAACTCCCACATCATTATGTGAGCAACTTTTAACATCATTGTTCCAAACATGTGATTGTTGTTCTTTATCTTGTATATTCTCCGTGGCATGAAAAGTGTTCATTTATTTATACTGAAAAGATGGAAGGAAATGAAGATACTGATGAAGATATCAGTGGTTATGCCATTCAGTTTAGCATCCAGGAGTCACTTGACAGTGAAAGGAATCATCAAAACTCTTCCCCTGACCGTGAAACAAGGTACATCAGCACTTTTAAAACCAAGGTCTAAATGTCTGGTGCTAAGTCGCAGAATATTACAGCCCTGCATGTGTGTAGTATTTCCCGCATCGCTTTGAATCTCAGGCTGCCACCCGATAATACAGAATGGCAAATTACTGTAAAAATGTCTAGCCTTCCTCTGATGCTTTGGAGAGAGCAAAAATACATAAAAACTCACTGAAAAAATAAATAAATTCAATTCTTATTTAGCCAGTTCTGCCTTGATTTCATTTGCGTGGCCTTCCTCAAATGCTATGTCTCAAACCTTGCTTCTTTGGGTGTGCATACATGTATACACATGTCCTGAGAAATAAAGAAAATAAAGAATAGATGACCCTAGACTTAAATAGATGTTTGCATGTAAGAACAAAGCACTCACTGTGATTCTGGCCCTTTCTGCACTAGAACGTATTCCAGATTATATCCTGGAACAGGACCCTGCCGCCTGCACACTATTGTAGACTACAGCAGACCCTGTTCAGGGCCTACCGTAGCCTCCACTGGCATGCAGACGGCAAGTGAAACTACAGATGTAAGTAAGACTAGCATTGGCTCTTGATGTGGGAGATATATGTATCTTGTGTTTCTCTTGTTAATAGGTTTTTACCAGTCAGTGAAGAGAACAGGAAACTTGTATCTGCCATAAGAGAAGGTACAAGACTTAACTGTTAAGATGGTTGAATTGTTATCAGTGCATGATTTTGTTGTGAACAGAGGTACATTTAGATTTAGTGGACTTTTTTAAAAAAGGAAGGGAATGGAAGAGAAACCTCTTTAGTTGGTAATGATGGTTCCTGATTTACTGGGGCCCATTCGTGTGAAGAGCTTCTGTCAGCATAGTAGCAGTACTTTCCAAGAGACAGGAAGGCAAATGGTATAAGGCACATCAAAAAATCTCTGGAAGGATTACAGGGCTTCCTACAGGACCCTGTACACAAAGCTCTGTCCTGAGAGAATCACAGATTATAAATGTCCGCTTTTCAATATCAACTTGGTCTAGTGATTAGGGAGAGGGATTCTTATCTGGGAATCCCAGGTTCAATTCTTCACTCCTCCATGAAGCCATCTGGGTGACCTTGGGCTAATCACAGCTCTCTTCTGAGCTCTCACAGCCCCACCTACCTCACAGGGTGTCTGTTGTGGGGAGAAGAATATAAAGCTTTGTCAGCTTCTTTGTGTCCCCTTAAATGGGTGAGAAAAGCGGGTAGAAAAGCCAACTCTTCTTCTTCTTCTCACTTCTCCATTTTTACTAGTTACATTTTCCAAAAGAACTCCTGGACCCACGTAATGTATAGCTGGAGTTTATATTGCGGGATCAATGAAATAATCTCTAGTCATTTAAGAGCCTTTATCATTTGATTTTTTAAAATTCTCTATAAATCTGTTTTCAATTTTTGAAATATGGCAATTTATCCTGCTTGGAGTGTGCTTGAATTTTTATTTCCTTTGTTTCACATTTTTCCCCAGGTCATGTATTTGATCTTCAAAACTACACTAAATATAAATTTGCTATAGATGAGGCTGATGAGAGAGGTTGGTTTCCCTTACATGAAGCTGCAGTTCAGCCAGTTAAGCAAATACTTGAAGTAATATTGGATGGTAAGTTGTTACAAAATTTCACACACATTAGCAGAAATGGCAAACATCCCACTGATAAAATACTGTATATCAGAAACATTTCTCTAGGAAGAGTGTCTGGATCCCTGTTTGTGAACAAACAGCTTCTTTTTCATGATCACGTAGTGGTACATTGTGTCTTCATAGTTCTGGACAGCTGCCAAATGTTTGAATCAGGGTGCCTCCAGAAATAGGTCAAAACCCATTATTATTCCAGGACTATATTGGGACTGTCACACCTATCTGTAGCAATTCTGATATAATCCTGGGATATTGAGGAAATATCCCAAGATATCACTTTTACCAAAAAGGCCACTTGCTTTGCCTGCTGACTGCTTGTAGAATCACTGTTCTTGAAAAATACTAAAATGCTAGCAAGCCTGGGGGAAATATCTGGGAAATTTACAAGAGTGTTGATCCTGCAGGCATGTGACAGATGAGGTAAGAGTCTAGGATTACCCAGAGATTACGTGCTTCTGTCTAGCAGGGATGACAAGAAGCAATTGCAGGATCTAAACAAGATCTTGCAATTTCCTATTGCCTTCTGGAGGTACTATCAGTGGCTAAACATATGTTTATAGAAAAGCCACAATTAAAATTCCTACACCACTGTTACTGGCACCTCTAATAGCCATTCATTGCCACTGAAGTGACTCAAGAAAGTCAGTTTATATATCTTAACTTTCCTCTTTTCGCATTCAGAATTTCCTAACTTTAAGTAGCCTGTTTGTATTCAATACATGTTGAAAGATCTGATTAAAAGCCTGAGGGCAAGGACCTGTCTAAGATTAATATAATATTGTAACCCGCCTTGAGACCTCTGGGTATAGGGCGGGATAGAAATACGAATACCAGTAAATAAATAATAATTAACTAAATTTATTGTTATAATTATTATTTTTCATGGTCAGGTTTATAAGGCATTCATTATGCAGTTATCACAGAACTGTTTCCAATACAATGTGTAAAGAATGGGGTATAAGTTCAACATACTATGTTATTAGAAATAAGAAACTGTCAATTAAAAATTCTGAAATAATACTTCACAGATGTGAGATTGATACATTCATAGTTTTAAAAAATTAAATCTAGCATCCTATAAAGCGATGTGGGAATATAAAACAGGTGATGGAGAGACACCATTAACTTTGGCAGCTAAAGCTGGACGTGCCGATAATGTCAGGACATTAATGGAAAAGGGTGTTTGGCCCAATACGACTAATAGGAAAGGAGAAACTCCTCTTCTGATTGGTAATTATATTATGTGTGGCTTGTATTGTTTTAATTTGTTACTGTTGTTGCAAAATTGGTACATGATCAGCCTGGACATGTGAGTGTGCAAGCATTAAATCGTATAATGTGTTTCAACCGGTTGTCTCATATCACTGTACACTTAATTTGGTTATATTTTTATTCTGAATTCTTCTTTGCATGATATTTTGAAGCTTTGATTTATGATAATGTAAATCTGTTAGGAAAAAGAAAGCTATTGTATCACCTTTGAAGACCTATGCCTCTGCTATCTCTAAAATGGAATGGAATGGCTGCATAAGAATGTAAGTATCTACTCTCAGTGCCAGTCTGTAGGTGGCATACTAGCAAAGGGTTTGGTACTCCAGGTTGGAAGAAGAGTAGAGGGTTTTTCAGAAATAGGACAGATGCTTTCTCGAGTGAACCAGGAAGCCAAGTCCATCTATAATCAATGGGTTCAGAGTGTACAATAAACAGCAGCCACACTGCAAAAGAAGATATCAGAAAACAGTCCAACAGGAAATTCATCACTGAAGGTAACAATATTGGAGGCTGGTGTTTTCTAGAACTTGGGAAACAAAAAAGTTGACCAAATCAGAAAATACTTGAGCAGATCTAGATAGCTGTTAGAGCAGACATATAAGGTGTTGACCAGCAGCTGCCGAGGTCTCCAGACAAAGTGTTAGTTTACTGAACAGCAGCAGCTGGATTATGACTACAATCTGATGGATTGAGCCCATGACTTATCTAGTACAGTTCCCTGTTTTCATAAGAATCTATTAGATACCAGTGGGAATCTCAAAAGCATTATAGGGGTGCATTAACAATGACCTTGCTAGAATGATTTTTTTTTAATGGCCAAAAAAGCACTGTTGGGATGGGAACAAGGGAAAGAGTGGAGCAAAAGGATAAATGATGCAATTCTAAGAAACAATGTTTCTTTTCAGTACCAGGGGACTTTTATTGAAAAGCAGAACTGCTTCAGCAGCTTTAGGGCAAAAAGCTGCTCATTTTTATTCAGGGACAGCTGGGAGTGGCTGGGGGTGCATGCTCGTTGGGGGCATAGTTTCCTTATCCCAACTGTACCCTGTGTTACCTTCGAGTTTTCCATCAATACCACACAATTCCAAACACACCTTGTTGCCACTGGTGACTGACAGAGCTTTATCCTATCAGAACGCAGGTGGTGTTGATGCAGTCAAGAGGGGTGGAGAACTAAAGCGTTGTGCAAAGGAGACTTGAGGCAATAACTTAAAAGGTATGAGCGTAGCAGCTCAAACTGAGGGCGGATTATCGAGAATTGGGTGTGAACAGGACTAAGACATCAGTTTTTAACAATGGACTATTTCAGCAAGGTGTGGCCACAGTCTAGGTGTCCGCAAAGTGGCTATAACTTTAATCAGTTGCAACCATTCTAGCTAATGGCAAGAAATGATAGGATCTCTTGTTCAGGAATATCTGGATGACCTCACTTTTAGAATCTTTCCTCTAGATGGTGAGGCATGCTGTATTTACTTATTTCTAAATGCACAGTATTCTAGAAAAGAATAGTTCTGTATATTCACATTTTTTTTAAGAGTCCTTACATTTTTCATAATAGTTTTGTGCTAAACATGTAGTGATATGAAATAATATATACATATTCTTTCCTTCCTGTGAAAAACAGTATTTCTCAAATAAAAAAAGATAGTTCTAAAATAATGCTTTAAAAACCTGTTTGCTGTTTGCTTGTGGATAAAATTCTGAACTATATTGTCTCTTCTTTTCCTTAAGTACCGTATTTTCCGGCATATAAGACTGGGTGTATAAGACGACCCCCAACTTTCCAGTTAAAATACAGAGTCTGGGATATATTCGCCATATAAGAAGACAACACCTGGAGTATAAGACGATTCCTGACTTTTGAGAAGATTTTCCTGGGTTAAAAAGTAGTCTTATACACCAGAAAATACAGTATTTGTTCCATAACATCAAAATGCAAGATTTTTACTGTAATAAGCCTATTGCATTTGAAAGTGCTCTTTGTTTTCTTTCTGTTCAAATTTTCCAGCAGTAAGACAGGGTTCATATGAAATGGCTTCTATTCTGATTGAATACAACTGCACCATTAATCAGCCTTGTGTAAAGCGATGGTCGGCTATGCATGAAGCTGCAAAACAAGGTCGCAGTGATATTGTTAATCTGCTTCTAAAGAATGGCGGAAATGTACATCTGAGAGATGGTTATGGGGTGACTCCATTAGGTGTGGCTGCTGAATATGGCCACTGTGAGGTCCTGGAACATCTAATTCATAAAGGTGTGTTAACAAAAGTAATTGTAGTTGAGAGTCTGCATGTGTGGGGCCTTGAACAATGGGCAGATCTTGAGGGAATCAAAATGCAAATTTTCAGTTGGCCATTAAAGCCCACAGTGTGTTCTCCTCCCAGGTATTGCCTCATGGCCTAACCTACCAACAATTATTTGGTATTCAGTGATTTCCGGCCTTGGGTATGTGTATCCCTAAAGGGCAGAAACAGGCACTTAGGGGCATGTGAAACATGGCAAAATCTAATTATTGGAACTTTACTCTCCAAAGGTTATTCTAAAATCACTTTGTGTCTTTTAGAATGTGTTTGGCAAGAGTTCTCGGGTAGCTAAAAGTTTTTTTGTGTTTTTTTTTTTAACTTGCTTTATTCTTGACTGTTTTCAAGAGATGAACTGCAGTCTTGCTCTACTCTTGCCTCCCTTTTGGGCTTTTGTTTTCTTCACCTTCTGCCAGGGAAAGCAGCTTCATGCAGCTTTCATGTTACAAGGCTGTGAGCTTTCTTTTTAAGCCTTTAAATGCCAGCAACTGAACTCAGGAAGGGCTGCGCTCTTTCAGTTTTGCACACTTGCAACTCCTTTCATCCTTCACTCACTAAACAGCACTGATGAGGAATTCATTTTAATGCTGATGTTGGTGCCTCTTCACTGAACAAGCAATGGAGAAGGGGCTGTTCTGTTTATGGCAACAAAGTATAGCCTCAGACAACAAGCAGCCCTGATTCCCTTTATTACAGGATACTATTCTGACTCTAGCTTCTGATACTTGCAATGTCATTGAGCCACTCATATCTGCAATGTAGTAGTGAGACATATTGACTGCAGAGCTGAATTTGCACTTTTGCCTCTGGTATGCGAATTCAGCCCAGGTAACTGCAACAAGCCTTAGTGGAAGGTTTAACACAGTCAAATCTTTGCAGTTTTGTTATAAAGGCAACTAAAAAGTGTGCAAAGAACAGCAAAGCACCCTGATGTTCTTACAAAACCCAGCTTTGGTGTCCTCACACAGCACAGGACAGCAAGGATTTTATACCTGAAAGTTACTACTCTAGTTTTTCACTAGCTTTTGTCTAACTCTCCTTCTGATTGAGAGATAAGGGCAATGGCAGATTTCATGTTATGAATGGCTAAACCTTAATAGCACTATCCCATCTTCATCAACATGATCACAATGGGTGGTGGATAGCAAGTGCCAACTATAAATCTACATTTAAGGTACTCATAGATATGATTATTAGATTTGCTTGACATTTGTTTTTTCTTAAACTTTCCTTGCTAAATTATACATGTGTCTTAGGCATTGGTGCATCATTTATGGCAAAAAATATGGTAGCCTCGGAAATCTGTAAACACTTAGTAGATAGTCAAAGTTGCAGAAACAAAAAAAGGTGTTCGCCCTCAAAATATAATTAATTTCACTTAGATGAAGACATTTTTGGATTTTGTTGTTTAGGATCATCAAATTCAGTGTCATGGTCTGTACTGAAAATCGGTAAAAATAATAAATTGAGCAGCAACTAAAATAAAATGTGTTCATGATATTTATGTACTTTTTTTGGATTAAATTCCTAGTTTGTTTTACTCCACTAGGTGGTGATGTTTATGCTATAGCTGATGATGGATCATCATTACTCTTTGAAGCAGCTGGAGGTGGTAATCCAGACTGTATAGCTTTGTTGTTGGAATACGGAGGAAGTGGTAATTTACCAAATAAAGCGGGCCATTTGCCGATACACAGAGCGGCTTACGAAGGGCATTATCTGTGAGCAAACTTTGTATTTTTTAATCCACCGTGTTTGTAGGGACAGGGTGGAGGGAAATACGTGGTTATGAATAAGGGTGAAAGTTTTTATTTCATTTTTGGTTGCACCTTACCAAAATAAGATAAGCAAAAGAAGAATATACAGAGTACTTCTGCTGAGCTTCATGCCCTGCATCTATGTTCTTGTGTATGCTTAAATAAGAATAAGGCCTTTTTCTAACAACAAAGCTTACATAAGAACATAGGACTCTTGCTGAATCAGGCTACAACCCATCTAGTCCAGCATTATGTCTCACACAATGGACCACCAATTGCTTCTTGACGTTCTCAAGCAGATGTCAAAGCAAAACCATCAACTGCTCTTGACTCTCCACAAATGCCCTTTAGAGGCATCCTGCTTGTCTCTCCAACCTGGAGGAAGTACCTAAGCATCCATTCTAGTAGCTATTATTTTTTTAGGTTTATTTTTAAAATTTCTAAATATACATATGCATTCAAAACAAAACAAGATACAAACAAAATACAACTAATACTAAACAACAAAAACAAGAAAACCCCTTACACCCACTATATATATCAAAATAAACATAATTTACCTCAGACTTATAGGAAACTTATTATTTCCTTCAAGCTGTTATTTACTTCCGGTTTAGCAATATAGCTATATAAGTCCAACTATCTTCAACTAAAGTTTTAACATTCCCTCCGAAAATCCTGATTCTTCTTTGCCTGATCGTGTCATATTTAAACTGCTCAGATATATAATAATACCATCTATCGATTGTACACTTATCAATATTTTTCCAAGATGCAGCTATGGTTGATAATGCCACCATAAACAATTGACCTAACATACCCCTCTTACTTTCATGTATGCTTTGGCCCTTATACAGCTGTAATAATGCAATCTCTGGATACTTTTTTACCTCTATACCCATTATTTTCTTTATTTCTTCATTCTAGTAGCTATTGATACACCTGTCCATTAATTTATCTAATCCTTTCTTAAAGCTATCCGCTTCATAATTACTTTAGAACATGTATTGTTTACCATTGCAAGTAGATACTATGATTCCTTTTTACATTTAATAATGAAAGTTATTTCTCAGTCAGGGTCAATTAGAACACACTTATGTCTTTTCTTCACAATTGTGCAAAGTAAAGGCTAAGACCGACTTTCCCATAGCCACCGTCAAAAAGTAGAAACGTAGCAAAGTATTTTCTCCAACCACTCTTGGTTTAAATGTGTGTTTTAATAACATTTTCATATATTCCAGAATCACAAGAAATCTCTCCCTGAATTCGTGCAAAAAGTCACCGTTCTGTTGCACAATAGGGTTACTGGCAAAGGCAGAGCAAGTGAGGCAGTTTTCCATTATTCCCAATGTAGACCAGCTGCCAAGGGGCTGAATTTTCACGTCTTTACTGTGTAATAAAGATGCAACTATTATCTCCAGCAACAGAAAATAGTTGCTGAGTATTATAACTTCTATATGCATTTTAGGTGCATTAAAACAGATGGGGAAACTTTTTCAGGAATAACAGTTTTTCACTACAACATTTGCAGTGAGTAAAGATGTGACCAAAACCATTGGATTCACCTACCTCAGATCTTGGTAGCAGCCACTCAAGCCTTGTTCAAACATTTATGTGTCACTTATGTGCCCTGACACTTTTTTCTGTATCTATGCCATAACTCAACTTACAGCTGTCTGCACTTCCTACATTTACCCACTAAGCTACACATCATCTTGTAAGGGGCTCAGTGTCAAGCTTTATAACTGAATAGGCAAAACTCCATGTCAGAAAAGTTGTGGGAATCTGTATTTTTCAGCCATGTATTAAATATCCTTTTTTTTTTTTTTTTTTTGCTCCTTAGGGCTTTGAAATTCCTTATCCCTGTTACATCCAAAACAGCAATAGAGAAAAGTGGGCAGAGCCCTATTCACTCAGCAGCAGATGGTCAAACTCCACAGTGCCTAGAACTCCTCATTGAAAATGGTTTTGATGTCAATGCTCTTCTGGCCGAACACATTTCTCAGAGTTATGATGATGAAAGGAAAACGGCACTTTATTTCGCCGTTTCCAATGGTGACATTCTGTCAACTGAAATACTGCTGCAAGCTGGGGCGGACCCAAATAAAGATCCACTCAATTGCCTTCTTGTGGCAGTGAGGGCTGGCAACCATGAAATTGTACGGTTGCTTCTTTCTTATGGGGCAAATGTGAACTGTTACTTTAACCTTGTGAATGACACCCATTTTCCCAGTGCCATTCAGTATGCCTTGAATGATGAAGTAATGCTAAGGCTGTTACTGAACCATGGTTATAATGTGGATTTATGTTTTGACTGCATGCATGGCGACATCTTTGGAAATTCCTTTGTGTGGTCAAATTCAGAGGAAGAAGTGTTACCAGGATGGACATCTTGTGTGATTACAGATAACCCAGTAAGCACTTTCCATGACTAGCATTTTTATGTATAAAATTAGATTGATTGTTGTCAGAGTTAATATTGTAAAACTTTCATGGATTGGAC
The DNA here is from genome assembly GCA_023333525.1 of Aspidoscelis tigris stejnegeri. Lineage (NCBI taxonomy): Eukaryota > Metazoa > Chordata > Lepidosauria > Squamata > Teiidae > Aspidoscelis > Aspidoscelis tigris. The sequence continues at coordinate 67,532,195 of JALMGA010000005.1, forward strand.
TATCTGCTTCCAAAGCAAAAGGGAGCAAAAGGCTGACTCCCTAAAATGCTCAGTACTCTATTTTTAGTCCTGATGATAAAGGCCAAAAGTAGACTGAGGTTGATATTGCTAGCAAACAGCTATTGTAAGAAGAAAATGTTGGCACATGGTTTGTGTTCTTTTCCCAGCTGATAAGGGCACTTAGGGATGCATACATGACATTGGTTTAAAATGATTTGTGCCAGAATGCATATATTCACGACCGCGTTAAGGCTATTAACTCCAGAAGAACTGGGTTTTGTCACTCTTGAGTAAAAGGATTTCTCCAAAAGCATGTGATAATTCAGCTGATGTTTTGTGCCAGTATCTGGGGCAGAGAAAGCTAGAATAACCCTGTGGAGGTTGGCAGCTGCCATATGGGCAAAAGGCTGTCCCAAATGTAGCCCATCCATTAAGGAAGGATGATAGAAGGAAAAGGGAGGAGGTAGACACCACCAACAGCCTGCTGCTAGAAGAAGAAATGTTTATCTCATTTCTGGCAAGTCTTCTGCATGTTCTCAGATTAAGAGGCAGGTGTTTCTATCTTCTTACATGGTTAAAAACTTTGGCTGTGATTAAACAGCAAAAGAAGAAGAAGAACCATCTCTAAGGAAACATAGGGTGCGTCTTCATGGCATGTGTTATTTCAGTTTAAAGAATTCGAAATAAAAGAAACGGAACAAAGCTGTCCACACGACTTGCAAGTTGATCCGGTTCCGATGGCAGCCTTAACGCGGGATCAATACTCGGAGTCCACATGGCAGCATTGTCCTCCCGCCCATTGCCCACACTCTCTCCTGTGATTGGTTTTCCCTGCCAGGATCCCACCCTCCCTTCTCTTTGCGTCATGCTCCGCCGGGAATTCCCTGCCCAATCCACCCTCCCCCTTCCCAGCAGCAGCAGCATCCATCCATCCATCCATCCACCCATCCATCCTGGCGCTGCGGCGCGGGCGGCTTCGCCCTGGGGCTCCTCGTTGCCCAGTGGCAGAGCCGCTCCGCCGCCGCTGCCGCGTTCTCGGCACCTTTTGCCCAGCCTGCCAGAGCGCGCTCGCAGCCCGGGCCACCCCTGCCTCCCCCCTGGCGGCTCCGGCGCCCGCCGCGCCATCCATCCATCCATCCATCCATCCATCCATCCATCCATCCAGGTGGGCACACTGAGCCCGCCTGCCCTCTTGCCCGCCCCTCGGCTCTCCTCCTCTTCCAGCCTCGCGCCGAGGGAAGAGCAGCCGGTGGCAGAGGCGGCAGCAGTGGCATCCATCCATCCATCCATCCATCCATCCATCCATCCATCCATCCATCCATCCATCCATCCATCCATCCATCCATCCATCCATCCATCCATCCAGGCGCTGCGGCGCTGCGGCGCTGGCGGCTTCTCCCTGGGGCTCTGCCGCCGCTTTTCCCCCGCTTTGCCGCCACTTTGCCCCGCAGAGGAGGAGAGCCAAGGGGTGGACAAGAGGGCGAAGGGGGCTCCTCGCTTGCTCTTCCCCCCGTGGCCGGGAGGGAACTCCGAGAGCGGGGAAAGTTCCCCGGGGACTCCCTTTTCCTTTCATTTTGAAAGTTCAGAACTGCGCAAAAGTGAAACTTCGACTTGCTACAGATGGGTAACCTTGGGCTAGTCACAGTTCCCTTCTGAGCTCTCACAGCCGCCCCCCCCCCCACCTCACAGGGACCGAAGCTGGATTAAAACCTTGGCTTGTGGTCACACCTAAGGTTTAATCTAGCTTCACTCCACCTTCAGAGTGAGAGAACACATCAGCAAAGTGACCAGTAGTTTTCCTTCCACATTATCTAGTCTAAAGGTGGATTTTCTGAGTTATTAACCCTGAAAGAAAACCAGCTTGTCAGTTTGCTGGTGTATTCTCTCACTCTGAAAGTGAACTGAAACTGGATTAAACCTTAGGTGTGACCACAGGCAGAGGCAAAGGAGCCTAGAGGGGGCTCAAAGCGGTTGACATTCTGTTCTCACCCTTCAGGGGACTCAAAGTGGCTGACAAGCCTTCTCACCCTTAAGGGGGCTGAAAGCGACTGTTCAAAACCTTCAAAGACCTGAAATTGCGCAAAACTGCAACATTGTTTTTAAGGTGTGAAGTGATTACATTGATACAGTGTTTCAGCTTTAAGGACTGGAGGTTTATAGTGGGTGTTTGAGGGTGGATTTTTTCAATGAAGGAAACCCTAAACATGACGTGCTTCTAATACGTTCAGCCATTGGTTACAGTGCGATTGGGGGGGCGGGACAGCCTTAACACGGAATCTCATCCCGGAACGATACTGTCCACACAGTTAAAAAGGAAACACGTATCGACGCACGATCCGGAGTGAGACCTGTTGAGATCAGGATTTATTTCAAATCGGGATAACGTCCTTTAACACGGAAATACCGTGTTAAGCCGAAGTGCCATCTGAACTGCGCGAACTCAAAACGTTTTGAATTCGAGATAACTATGCCGTGAAGATGAGGCCTTAGAGAAATGCCTTGAGATGTTATTCACACATCAGTCTGCCCCCTCCCCATCTCCTAAACAAATCTGTGCTAGAAAAGGTGGATTAAAGAAGTCTTGGGAATGCGAGGGCCCCGTTGTCTATCTGAGGTATCTCTAAGGGCTCTTATTATGTTTGGGCATAGCCTTTGTTGCAACAGTGCTGTGCATTTGAAAAAATAGTTTGTGAGATTTTTAAAAAGAATTCTGGAAAACATAGGAGATATCAAAACTCAAATGTGAAAGGGAACCACAAAAAAAAACTGATTTTAACTTCCCTTGATACTTGTAAGCCTGAAGATCTATTATTAAGTGGCGTCAAACCCATGGATACAATATGTGAGTTTATTGCCTTTTTTCTATCACAGATAGTAAAGGAGGGTCACATACCCTCATAGTTTGTAAAACTGAAAATTGAGGAATGACTAATGGGTCCTTAATGGATACTCTAGTGCTAAGTGGAAAAACACCCTTACTCAGACTGTAGCATTCCAGTTTCTTTCAAACAGACAAGATTTTCATTTGTAAGGTATTTAATTGTGGCTTTTAAAGCAAACTGTTTATTGCATTTTCTTGTTTACAAAATGCTTTTGAGTTTTGCATAATTTCATTACATAAGTACCTGTCAGAAGAACTGAAATAATGCTGGCCATATTTCCTTTTAGTTCTGTGACTTTATTACTGTTCCTTGGATGAAACATTTAGTAGGACCTATTGTTCGCATTTTGATAGATTATATGGATTATGTTCCCCTGTGCACAAAACTGAAATATATTTTGGAGACGCAAAAAGAATGGGCTGAGATCCGTCAAATATTAGGTAAATGTACAGTTACTGCTTTAAAATCATTGTTGTTGTCTATAAAAGCAAAATTAAAAATAAGCAAAATTTTATCATTATTTAGAGAATAGCTCTGTTGATTTATTTTCCTACTTTTAAGCATATTTAGGTAAAGAAGGTTTACTTTTCATCAGATGTATTGCCAAGGTGTGTGTAATATTACTATAACTAACATAGAAGAAGAGGAAGCTGGAAGGTTGAACCTTAGGATGTCCCTGCATTTATCAGCCTTATGTTGGATCAAGCTGGCCCTGGCATGAAGCAAGGATGTCTGAATTGGGATGGCCCATTCTGTGTCAGCTCCTGTGCCAGCTGTGACATTCATGCCAGCTGCAGACCTGATGCAGGGTTCCTCCAAATGCTCCGAAGGCCATTTGGCGGTGCACCTTGTTGAGCTACTGAAATGAGTTCCCCATGATATACCACATGCCTCTGTGGTCCAGTATACTACCTCCTGGTATGCTGCTACACCTCAGGAAAGTCGACCAGCAGACCAGACCAAGACACCATTTTAGGTACCCTAGCTTGGTCTATGCCCCATCCCGTGTGGATGGAGGACACTGGAAGCGTGCTGGGCCTCCCTTAAACTGTGCCAGCATGTGCAAGGGAGACCTAGAAATCCTTGTTGGTCCACACTATTGGCAAGTGCAAAAATAGAATTCGATGTATAGAATTCTCAGGACGGATAGAGAATGGAAGAGAGTTTGGTCTCTAATGTTAACTGTAGCAAAGGAAATAAATCCTACTAAAAGTACTGAACTATGGAGAAAACTTGGTTCCCTTAAGTTGTACACCTGTTGCCAGCATGAGAAGTAATACACTCACGAAAAATAGATAATAGTGGCAGGTGGGATCCTATGCAGATTTTTTAAAAATGATACTTTTATTTGTAGCACTGTATTGTAAACTGAATTTTGCTGTATCTCTCACTAATGTAGGACATGTTTCCCATTGCATCCTCTTGTTCCATTTTTGTTTTCTAGAGAATCCACGCCCACTAAAGCATTTGTGCCGCCTGAAAATACAAAAATATATAGGATTAGAGAGAATACGGAAGTCACTGTTCTTGAAGAAGCTTTGTCTTCCTACAGTTCTCAGAGCATATATCTTGTACGGCGAGTATGATCTTTATGGACAACACCTACAACTGGAATGATTTTCAGAAACATTGATGCTTTCTTGGAAATTGAGCCTGATTAACTTATACATTGGAGTTGCTGTGCTTGTCATTGGTTTGCTGAACTGTAAATTATTCCAAAGTACTCACAAAAGGGCTTTTTGGTTGTTGATCTAGAGTGTTATGTACAAGAAGAAATGCTGGATCCAAAGATGTTCACCCAGTTATGCAGCCGTAAGCATGAGAACTGAATTTCAAACATAGCCACCCACCAAGGCTAGGTTTTGCCAAAATGGTATCTAACCTAAAACTCAAGAACAGTGCTTGGATCATTTTTGTATCTTCACTGTATGGGAAGAACATTCCAAACCACTAGAAAACTGCTATTTTCCAGGCCTAAACCTGGAAGTACACAAGTGGAGCCACTTTGACCCCATCCAAATGGGAGGAATATAGCACCATTACAGTGTCTCCCCCCCCCCCAAAAAAAACCCTGCTAAATACTGCTGCTGAAAAACCCAACACTGATTGTGGACTTTTCAGCAACAGCGGTTTTTACTTACCTTCTGCACTGAGGCGTCACCAGCACTCCCTCCCATGGATGCCCAGATGTGCACAACACCCAAATGCCCAGATGTGCACAATTCTGGACTTCCCCTCTTGACACAGGCACATCACAATATAGTTGTCCAGTAAAAAACACTTGAGCAGTCTAATTATATGATATGAACAATATAATTAGACTGTCTCAGTACAGTTCAGAATTAATCTTCTGTTTGTTTAATCTGAATATGCATCGTCAATTGAAATTACACTTTTTGAAATTCTGGCAAACACTGGGAAGGCTGTGATTGTCACCAAGTCTTGTTGTGGAGTCAGGCTATTTCATATAAGGCAAATTTTCATGATGATAAAGGCCTGCTTGGGTTCAGTGTCTTGAAAAAGACAATCTGATACACATTGGTAATCTAGGCCTTTGTGGTTTCCCTGTCTCCTGACTTTCCATAGGTGGCAATTAAACGTACATAATACTGTTTTACATTGCACAGTGGTTTCTGGAAATCAGACTGTAGTGTCATATAACAGGTAGTTATAATGTGCATAAAATCAGTCCTGTGTTCTTTCTTTGTAAAACCCATGTCAAGTTCCCAGTATTGGTCCTGGTGTGAATACAGATAATGGCTGTGTTCACACCAAAGTTTTAATCCAGCTTTAGTCCACTTTCAGAAAGTGACTAGTCATTTTCTAACTTAAAGATGGATTTCCTGAATTAGATAAAGCAAACAGCTTGTCAGTTTACTGATGTGCTCTGAAAGTGGACCTAAAATGGATTAAAATCTAGGTATGAACACAGCCAGGGTCACTATATTAGAGGACTTTGTTCAGTTGATAACCTGTTACAAAATTTACCTGCTTTTCACTGTGTTGCTTAAAGCATCCATTTCACTAAGGGAAATGAATAAAAACAATGTAAAAATGTGTAGGTATGATTCGTGGTTTTAAGTAACATGCCTATTCATGACAGTTTTCAAGGCTTGGCTGACTCAACCTTATTTTCTTAGATAGAAATATGTTACTAGATTACAGTAGCAGTCTTGCAGATTTTGTTTGCTGTGTGCATATTTTTATTGTTGCTTTATTCTGTTCCTTTATTCATTTCCTGCCCTTTAGTCAGTACTTCCTTTCTGAACATAGCTAACTCTGAACAGGCTGCATCCACAAGTTTAACTGAGGGAGTGGGGTCCAGGACAGGAGGTGTGGAATCCAGCGTGGAGAAAAGAGTTGTATGGACAAGGAATGTGCACAAATATTTGTATTATTTATTATTCTTACAAATTCAGCCAAATTCGGACATTCAGATTCAAATCAAATGTTGGCACATTCAAAGACTGACATTTGAATTTGAAACCGAATGCTTCAGAACATTCATACGAAGCTTTGTTGCATTCATGAACCTGAGAGATGGAAAAGCAGCTGCCCCAGTCACATCTGCACCAGATCCAGAGTGGATTTGAAGTGGATTCAGGGTGGATTTGATGCGTTCCGAGCAGATTCGTATGGGATACATAGAAGATACTTATGGGATTCATATCTAACATTCATATTGAATTTGTATGGAACGTTTGTATCAAATTAAATCCTATCACATTTGAAGAGGATCTATCTGAATGAATACAAATTTTCTTGCATTTGATTTCATACAAATCGAATGCAGAAAACCCCATTCGTGCACATCCCTAGTATGGACCCATTTCAGAGGACTTGAAGAGTAGCTGGAAGCTGCCCATTTTGTAAGTCTCCCAAAGTGATTCTGGGGTGAAATGAAAGCTCTTATGTGCTACTTCCCTCTCCACACATCCATAGAATCCAAATTTTGCCACTCACTGTGTTCTGAGACTAGCTGGTGGAAACTACCTGGGAATGGGCACATCTGGAGACCCACCCTCAGAGTGCTCAGGGGCGTATCCCACCTTTGTGGATGCAACTTCAGACACCATTGTGATTAGGTGATAAGGCCTTCCAGGTGATAAACAAATGTAGCCATAAATGCATCTCTAATATAGGATAACACTACAGTCATGTGATTTTCAAAAGTGAGATTTGAGTTGATAAAAGTCTGCTTAAATTTAGGGTGTTTTTCCACTGTCACTAGAAATACCCATTAAGTACCCATTAATGGGTACTAAATGGCATTAATGTACCCATTAATGGGTACTTAATGGGTACTTCTAGTGACAGTGGAAAAACACCCTTAGTGAGATGCGCTGCAAGGATTTGGTTTCTGGACTTGCCCAGCAGCTTTCTTCATATTTTCTTTCTTATTCATGACCACATCTGTATTGTTAAATGCAGTTTATTTGCTTTATAGATGCTTTATACAACAGTACAGTTTTCTTACATGCCAGCTATAGAGTATCACAGTAGTAGACAAACAATTACAAAATATAAAAGCAATCAATAGGTATAATGTACGTATCAAAATCTCACCCTGCTCGGACCAGAAAATTCAGATTATTTCTGTGAAAGCAGACGAACTCAGGATGAAGACTGAATAAATCTGGTAGACTGTAAGGAACACTTAAGCAAAATAAACAAACTAAAGATATAAATAGCACAAATTTAGGCTGTGCAAAAGTGGAAGGATAGCAAGATGGGTAACAGAAGTGAAAGAACCGTTGAGGTGCCAACATGAACTGTTCTAACACAGTTCTCCCTTGTGGTGCAGTGGTTAAGAGCACTAGACTTGTTTCAGATCCTCATTCTACCATTAAAAGGATAGAGAAGAAACTATCTGTGCAGCTATAAGTATTCTAATATATTTAATTAATTATTAATTTTGCTTGGTATATCGGTAGAATGAACCTACACGCATACTCATTACAGCTGTGCTTAAGCAATTGCATTGGTTGCTGGTTAGCTGCTAGGTTAGGTTCAAGGTTCTGTTGCTATCTTACAAGGACCATAACAATTTAGTCCTAAGTTGACTATCTCACTATAAATACCCGTGTATTCTGGCATATAAGACATCTGGGCGTATAAGACAACCCTCAACTTTTCCAGTTAAAATACAGAGTTTGGGATATACTCTATATGCCGTATAAGACGACACCCATCGTATGACTCCTGACTTTTGAGAAGGTTTTCCTGGGTTAAAAAGTAGTCTTATGCGCCAGAATATACTGTAGGTGTCCAACCGCTACAGATAGGGTCTTGAACTGACTCAACAAAGGTGGATCACTGGACTACTGCTTCTCTTGAAAGCATCTGCTTTGATCTACCAGTAGCAACAAATGCCAGCACTTGTTTTCTCTCCATCCTTTTGTCATTTCATTTTAGCTGTGTCTCTGTGATAAAGGCAGCTGATAATCAGTATTTTGGAATGGGAACTGAACCCTCTGTACTTTCTTAAAATATTCAGAAGACAGAAGCATTATCTGAATTCCTGCTGTTCAAGCATTTTCTGGAGTATTGCAAAGAAGCTATGAAGAAAAAGCAGTGTCCATGCTGTTGGCTATAGAGCACTTGTACTACTTCAGGGTCTTGAAAAAAATACCATCAAGCTCTGTCCATTGAAACTGAGCCATAGATTTAAGAATCTGGGTTTTGTGTCATCCTGTACATTTTATCCCCAGCTGGCCAATTGCACTTACAAGTTCTCCTGGCAAGGTAAGGGCTAGTTCAGCACTTTTAAGTGTGAATGAGCCATCACTGTGCTGGATCATTACTGGCCTGGTATGGTAGTGTTATCCCATACCAGGACAGTAATGATCCAGCACAGTGGTGGCTCATTCCTGGTATTGTTATCCCATACCAGGACAGTAAGTGTGAACAGCCCCTTGGAGTATGCCAGTTTGGTTACTTTATATAATGAAGAATACACAAGCCTTATGTATAGAACTGATGTCACATAAATACATTTCTGCAATTTGTACAGAATATTTCAAAGGAATGGACAGACATCTAGGCCCTTTCCACACTTGGCCTTATTCTGGAATATATCTCAGGATCAGGGTCTCTTATCTGCATGTTATTGCAGACTACAGCAGGTCCTAGTGAGACTTGCCATAGCCTGTATTAGCATGTGGACAAGAGACCCCTATCCTGAGATATATCCCAGAATAAGGCCAAGTGCGGAAGCAGCCCTAGTGTTCTCTGTAAGTCTAAGTGCACATCTCTGTGGGACTAGAGATGACCTATAGAAGGAAATAAGTGGCCTTGCTTAGGAAAGCAAAGATAACAGTATTGGAAGAGTCCCTACTTTCCTCAAAGAATGTCCTCAAAGTGATATTTTTAAACTTGAAAAAAGACAACTATAGAGCAGCATTTAATGTGAAAGAAGGGAAATGTTTCCACGAAGAAGGAAGGCAACCTGTTCTTTGCCCAGGAAGGGGCAGGTGCGTAATCTGGGTGTAATGATTTTGGACTCTGCGCTGATTCTTGAAGCCATGGCTAAGACTGCCTACTTCCAGCTACAGCTGTTTTGCCAACTACAGCCCTTTCTGGGCAGAGGCAGACTGGTAACTTCCAGATTGGTCTGTTGTAATGCACTCTATATGGGGCTGTCCTTGAAGACAGTTTAGAAACTACAGCTAGTGCAGAGTGAAGTAGCTAGACAGCTAACAGACACTGTTGGCTGGATAGATATCACACTGGCCCTAAAAGAAGTCCAGTTCAAAGTATTAATGTTAACATAAGGTCCTAAATGGCTCGGACCCAAATATATCTATAAAGGAAAACCTCCTCTCATATAGACTTGTCTGTGCCCTAAGAACTGTTCACGAGGCTCTCTTGGCTGTGCCAGTCCCTTCAGCAGTTAATGGGATGGAGATGTGTGGGAGGGCATTCTCAGTGGTCGCCCATGGCCTATGGAACAGCCTCACTTCTGAGGTGAGTTAGGTACCCTTTTTGTTTGTTTGTATATCCCACCATAAACCAAAGGTCTCCGGGTGGGTAACAACATCTAAAATCAAACATCATTTTTGTATGTATTTAGATGACTGATGAAAATGCATCTCTTCACTCTGGCCCTTAGTTGACATGCCCTCTCCATACAAACACTGTTACTGTTTTAGCTAATTTGTTTTAACTATTTTTATTCAAATTTTATTGTGACCTGCCCTGTGGGTGCCTCCAGGCAGCAAAAGGAATTTGTGGGATCTTCTTTGGGTCCTGCAGTTCCATTTGGCAGGACCAAAGCTGTGCTCTTACCTCCATCTGACAGTTCTTTGTGTTACTGTTCCTGGTCAAAATACCTGGATGTCAGCCAAGTGCTCTCTCACTTCCCTTCGTATTTTTCAAGCATTGGGCTTGCATCTGGGTATTTCAGCTGGGTACAGGAACAAGAAGAGCTGCCAGGAAGAGGTAAGAAACCAGTATTATGGAAAACTCAGAGTAAGTGCTGGATTTTCTGTAAACCAATGTTTTTTTTTTTAATTTTTGATCAACTTATCTGGGACTGTATTGATCCTGCCATTGATGTGCGTGGCATCCCAGGATAGTCCAGGGAGGTTTGTGAGTTTTTACCCACATCTGGAGGCACTCTGAGACCTTCAGGTGTAGTGTGGGATATAAATTAATTAATTAAGAGCATTTAACATAGCAATCTAGATAATGACTTAGGCTGCATCCAGATTTTGCTTACTTATTCCACTGTATTTGGATATTCTGGAATAAAGCATGGATATTCCTTCCGGAATACTCATGCTTTCTTCCAGAATATCCAAATATAGCAGCATAAGTGAGTGATGTCTAGATACAGCCTGTCTGATGAACAGATAGTTCTATTCATTTAGAATGAAGTGATGACAAGAGAAGATGTAGTAGGCCTTATTGACAAATTAAACATCAGCAAATCACTTAGCAGTTATTAAAGAGCTCAAAGCTGTGACTGCTGATCTCCTAACAAAAATACGCAGCCTGTTAGCATGTTGGGTATCTGCAGATGAGGACTAGAAGGCGGCTAGCATAACTCCGATTTTTAAAAAGGGCTGACAAAGTAAATTATAGGTCTGTCAGCTTATTATCTGGTTGGAAACCATTATTAAATACAAAATTACCAGATGTTTAGAGGTATAGCATCGCCCAAGGATAGCTAACATGGCTTCTGTAAGGGGAAATCCTGCCTAACAAATATTTTAGATTTTTAAGTAATAAACATGTGAATGATGAACCTCTAGACATGCAGATATCATCTATTGATATTTTGGGAAAGCTTTTGTTAAAGTCCTTCATCAAATACTTCTCAATAAGCTTAACAATCATGGAATAAAAAGACAGATCCCACTATTGATAAGTAATTGGGTAAGATACAAAAGACAGAAAGTACGAGTAAATACACATTCCTCACAATGCAGAGTTCTAAAAAGTTGTGTTCCCCAAGAATGTGTCCAGGGGTGTTTCTGCCCTTAGCTTCGGATGGGAAAAGTGCATAACAGACTAAGATGTACTACCGTTTGCACTTGGGAACACTAGTACATGTCAACCTGAGCCCCACACATCCAGAAATTTACCTTGGTTTGGGTGCATGTCTGATCGCCAGCTTGACTGCAGATCCCTACGTGACTGTGTGTGTGCTGGTGCCAGTGCCACAATGATGAGGATACTGTGTACAGTCGCAGTCACATTTGGGATCATCTGAGGTGCCAGCATGCTTGTTCCATATCTCTTATGACCCTTCACACTGGAAATGGTGGAAATGGTCAATGTGTGGATGCTTCAGGTAAGCTTCCAGGTAAGGTTGGGTTGCATGTGGTGCACGATTTTGTGCACCACTGCTAGTTTACAATATGTTAACATCTGGGCAGGCAGGTTGTAAACACCTCCTACAAGTGCAGATGCACCTGCCCAGATGTTAACCTATTGCAAACTACAGGGCCAAGTGTGAATTGACCTCTGGAATCAACACTTTCCAACATTTTCCTAAATAATATGGAGGCAGGAATGAACAGTAGAATGGCCATGTTTGCTGATACTACCAAATTGTTCAGAACAGTAAAAACAAAAGGAGACTGTGAAGAGCTCCAAAATGATCCTTGCACACCAGGGGACTGGTGATCAAAGAGGCAGATGCCATTCAACATGAGTAAGTGTGAAGTGATGTTCTTTGAAACTAAAAATCCTCATGTACACTAGTGAGACTGGAGCTGACTGTGACTGATTAGGAATGAGATCTTGGAATTATGGGAGACAGTTCAGTGAAAGCGTCAACATGATGTGCATCTCTTGCTTTTGTAAAAAAAAATACCAATAGGTATTTATGAAATATGAAAATGTATTTGCTAATATTATAATGTCCTTTAAAAAACGATGGTGTAACTGCATCTAGAATACAGTATACAGTTTTGGTCAATGCATATCAAAAAGGATATAAAAGAGTTGGAGATGGAGAAGGTTCAGAGGAGGGTACTAAGATGATCAAGGGGCTGGAGGAACCTTTGAGAAAGAATGTTTGGGTCTTTTTAGTCTAGAAAAGAGGGAACATAGAGGGAACATGATACAGGGAGCGTGATATAAAATTATGGTGTTGATAAAATAGACAGGGAGAAGTTTCTTTACTTTCCCCAAAATATTAGAAGTGGAATCTTGGGTAAATCAGGACAGATGAAAATAAATACTTCTTTGGAATTCACTGTCAGGAGATGTGGTGTTGGATATTAGCTTGGGTGGTTGGTTTCACAAAAGGTTCAGACCAATTCATGGAAGTTAGGAGTACCATTGATGATACTGCCAGTGGTAAGAGATGGTTTGCCTCTAAAGGCCAGTTGCTGGGAGACTGAACAGGGCAAGCAATGCGCTTATGCCTTGCTGGTGGGTTTCCATGTGCTACTGGTTGTCCACTGCAAGAACAGACATTGGCTATGGTTTGATCTAATGAGGAACTTCTAATTTAATGGAAATGCATAATCAATATGTCATTAACATCTTTCAGGGCATGTTCCCACCTACAGTGAATCCAGATTACTCTGCTCCAGGTTCTGCTTTAGATTTGAGTGGAGGCTGGGAACAGCACCGAGCATGCATCAGGATGCTCCCAAATGGCACCTGCAAGTGTGCATAAGCACACCACGAAATGGCATGGCGGCTTCTGGACAGTAGTCACCGCTGCCACTGCTGGCCTCCTCCTCCTCCAATCCTCGGCTGCCTGCAATCTCCTTACTTCCTCCCCACTCCATTCCTCCCCTCCCTGCACCCCTCCATCCAATGCCGCTGCATCTGAGGGGCCCCCACACCCCCATCTGATGCCGCCACGTCCAATGGCCAGCCTCCCCTCCCCGCACCTCCCCTGCTTGCTCACTCATTTGCTCGCTGCTCACTCACTTGCTGTGGCCGCCTCCTCTCCTCCTTCACTCGCCTAAAATCCAGACTGGATTGGAAACTCCTCTTCTGATGAGTTTTTTCCTCCCTGGATTTCTGCAGGGGTTTCTGCAGAAAATCCAAGGAAAAAGAACTAGCATGGGGACGGCCCTTCCCATATTCGGACAACTGGAGAATTTAATGGGCTCCCTCGGTGCAGAGTCCGAATCCAGTCCGGATTTTAGTGCCTTTGGGAACAGGGCCTCAGAGAATATAGCTAGCATAGTCTAAGTGGAACAGAGTACAAAACATGTCTTAACATGTTTTATTTTAGCTCTGTCCAATTTGTATGTCTTAAATTATCCCTGTTGACAGCACCACCAGCAGCGTAGCTGGGTGATACACGTAGAAGGTATGTGGTCATAATCTCTCTCTGACTTGTGCCTATTTTGGAGGAAGCGAGAGATAGCATGGCTGTTGTACAAGACCTAAATATTAAGCTCCAAGGTTGTTGGGGGCAAACATGAAATTATGGGCTGAAAGAGGCAATTGCTTTGGGGCAATTGTGAACAGCAACCAATTCTGTAATGGTAAAGGATTTCTAGCAAGTTCCTGAGAAGAGGAGGAAAATGTCTGGTTTCCACGGTGTGCAAAGCCTCTTTCATAATGAAGAATTTGTTATGATCCTGCTAACTATTTCTGTCCATCTCCAGCACAGCAAAAGCAGTGATTTCATGCAAACTCTGAAAATCTACTTCTGAATGGCTGCTTTTCTGGCACAGTTTATAATTTCAGCTCCAGATGTCTGGACATGCAAAGTCCCCCAATTATTGTCTTTTACTACTGTAGCAATAAGGAGAGAGAAGAACAATATTTATCAGGAAAACATCTTTTGGGGTTGGCTGGGTGAATGTTAAGGGCTTGTGCAGTGCAATCACATTTCAAATCTGATTGGATAGATCAAGTTCAGTTCAATGGATTCCTGCAGATGGTGCTTAAATGGAATGCTACTTTAAATCGTAGTGTCACGTGAACACCTGGAATTCAGGCTTGCAGTCTGAAAGACAGTCATGTAGCTGTTACTGAAAACCACTGTCATTTGGAAACATTTGGACCCCCATCTGCCATCCACATGGGCCCTGGTCACACCCTTTAGTTTAAGACAACTTCAGGTCATCTTCTGGTCGTGTTACTCACATTATTTTTATACAGTTCATTTCACAAGCCAGCTTACCCCTGTCAGATCATTTTAACCAGAGTCCTCTTTTCCAGAGGACTCAGCCCATCCTGGCATGCCAGGCCATCTTCTCTTCCTCGGTGTGAATGGCAGAGCAGGCTAAAGGAGGCTGAACCATGCTGTGGTGGGTGTGGTCCAATCTTTCCTTTCAGCCAATGTCTAGGGGAGGGCGGCATGCATGGAGTTCATGAGGCATTTCCACTTCTCTCCTCACTTTATGTGTATGATTCCTCTATCTAATGTTTTTCCACTAATTTATTCTTTTTTTAAAAAAATTAATCGTGCGGAGAAGAAAAACAAATAAAAAAAGAAAGGGGGCATGGAGGTGGTGGAACAGGCTTAAAAAGGAACTGCAAACACACACCCTCATCTCCCTTGAGTGACACAACAGCATCCAATAAGAAAGGAGATAGATTTGATGCAGCAAAAGGGGTGGACAGCCAAGAGTTCCATGGAGGGGGTTCAGGTCGATTGCAGAGAAAGGTGTGAGCAATTCAGCCCAAAGCAAGGACAGCTTGAAGGTGACCTATAATGATCTAGGTGGGAACAGAACTGGTATGACCTCAGTTCTAATTATAAGTGTGACCAGGGCCATGGTGATGCAGAACCATGGCAAGTTCCACCTAGCAACTTCCTATACCCAAGTGTTGCTTATGTAGCCTGGACCTCATGTATGCTGCAATCTAAATACATTGTCACTAGTTCCCCACGTGTGATATAATAGATTATTCCCACTGCTGCCTGCTTCAGACATGAATTTCAATGCATAATCTGTAACTTTTCATTATGGTGAATTTTAATCCCACTGGCAACTCTTATAGTAATTGAGATATAGTCCCTTTTGTAGAATCGAGTGAGGAGATGAGAAAAGAAAAACAGCAAAAATGCAGAAAATAAGCAATACAAAAATCATTAAAACCATGACAATATCCTTAAAGGAAATTAAAAGAGTTTTTGTTTACTTGCCAGAAACTTTGACTGATTTTTTAAATGGAGTATATAGCTTTTCAGTCCTTGCTAAGAAGATCAGTTTAAAAATATCTGTGTTAAAAATTAAATATAAGCAATGGAGTCAAAAGTAAAATTATGGGAAGAAACTGATTTCAGAGTCTTGTTGGTTGTACATAAATGTGTGCATGCTCACATGCAAAATGGTTACAATTCCAGATCACATTGACCTTTCTGATTCTTCTACTTTTTCTAGTAAAGGTGATTTTTCTGATCTTATATCCAGAAGCAGGTATAGTAAGATTCTCATTTTGACAAGTACTGTACTATGAACTGTCCTAGGGGCTTTAGAAGATAGAATTCATGATTTATTGATTAAAAATAATTTCCATACATCTGCTTAATTACATTACATGCATGGTACGTTTTTATACAATTAATCCTTTCCATTTTGGACACCCTCCTAACTCTTTCTGGCTCCATTCCCACTACAAGCTTAAAATGGTTTTCCTAAACCGAAATAAAAGAACCAGATGCAAACACGAATTTGCCTGATCCCATTACTTTCAACTTTAATCATGTTCGATCCCAATTCTGAAAGTGCTTGAAAACTTCATTTAGGAAAGAGTATCTTTTTCTCCCCACCCACTGCCAGTCATGGTGCCTACCCCCTCTCTCTGATTGGGGTTCCTCCTGCCACAAAATTTTTGACGTGACAAGGGCGGGGAGTTCCTAGAGTGCTATTGGGGGAGGGAAACCCTAAACACGCATTCTCATCCCACTAAAACAGTACCGTTCCCACAGTAAGAAATGTAAACCGTTTAAAATGCAAGAACAGGAGCAAGACCTGTTGAAATGAGTGTTTTATTTACAACGCTTTGGAGTGATTTAACATGCGGAAAGTGTGTTAAGCCAACCTGATGTGGGGCTGTGAGGATCGAAACCATTTCCAAACCATTTTAAGTTTGTAATGGGAACAGGCTGTCCCATTCTTATTTTCGCTAGATCTTATCTTTTGCATCTATGGCTCTTTCTGCACTTGGCCTCATATCTCAGGATAGGGATCTGTTGTCTGCATGCTAATACATTCTATGGCAGGCCTCTCCTGGGGCCTGGTATATTTGGCACTAGGGTGCAGAAAGCAGGCACCTATTCCAGGATATAGTCCAAAATAAGACGAAGTGTGGAAAGGGCCTATGTCTGTTTTGAGCCTCATCAGACTTGAGAAATTAGATACCACTGTAGTTACATGGCTAAGTTTTCTTGGAAACAATAGAGCTGGCCAGTTGCAATTGTTTCAAAAACTAAGTGTTTTCAGTTCAACTGAGATGGATTGACATTACGAAATCAATGCTTTGGTACACCATTCTTCAAATGTGAGAGATGTCACCAGGGTGGTTCTAAATAGATAACTCCTCCTTAATGATTGCTCATCAGTGATCCTTGCAAACCTGATGGCCTCTAAGCATTTTGGACTACAACTCACTCTGGTTGAGACTGGTGGAAGTGTAAAACATTTGGAGGTCCTCTGTCTGGTAAACACTGTTCTTTGCTATAAGCTTCAAGGGATGCTATAGTAGAATTTCCAGTGTTCAGAGGGTATACAGGGACCAGTTCACCTTTATCTCTTTCTATGGCAGCATATGTCACCAAATGAGTGTGCTGGCATTCAAACAATTGTGAATCATGTTCACAACATCTAAAAATGTAGAATTTTATACTAGATCTACTCCTCGGTAAAAAAGGAATACCATGATAAAAAGTGTAATGCCAAGAGATGAAGTGTTTTTTAAAAAATCTTAGATTGCTTCTTGAATAAATGTGTGTTTAAAAAAAATTAATTGGTGCCAGTGAAAAGATGGGCTAAAAATAAACATGGAGAAGACAGTGTCCACTGGAAAGATGGTGATGAAGTTAATGTTAGAAGTGATCACCTGCCGGAAATACCATTGTACATAACAAAACCTTTTTTTTTAAAATGGTGAAGTGGCATGTAAGAGATCCCATTACTTTTTTGAAATCAGTTGGATTTTTTTCTGAGAATGATGGAATAAATCCAAGGAAATGCATTTTGAGGGCAGTGGTGATGTTTATAGGCAAATGCTCTGAAAGGAATAGGAGATCACTAGGAGCACAGCACCCCTCATAACTGAGATCGCAAACATACACTGAGAACAGCAAAAGCCTGTTTATACTACAGTTGTTTCCTCAGTCTGGAATTTGTTGGTTCACTCGAGCCACATCTATATTTCTAGGGAGAGACAGCTTGGGCAAGGGAGGGGCCGGGTAAAAAAGGTGTCCTTCTTGTCTCCACTTTGGAGTGAGGAGGCACTGCTGAATGGTGGGAGAAACTGCTCTGCACGGGAAGCATCTTCGTAAGAACATAAGAGAAGCCCTGCTGGATCAGGCCACAGCCCATCTAGTCTAGCATCCCATCACACACAGTGGCCCAACAAATGCTCATGGGCATCTCAAGCCGAGACAGGGACAAATCTTTTCTTGCTCTCAAATCCCAGCAAATGGCCTTGGAGGTGTCTTGCTTCCGCCCGCCCCCCCAGCCTGAAAGATGTACCTAGGCATTCATTATAGTAGCCATTGCTACATCTGTCATCCATAAATTTGTCTAACCCTACCTTAAAGCCATCTAGACTGGTAGCTGTCACCACCTCTTCCGGCAGCAATTCCATAAACCAACTCTCCTACCCATCAGCTTCATAGAGTGTCCCCTGGTTCTAGTGCGGTGTGATAGAGAAAAAAATTTATCTCTATCCACCTTTTCTATACTGTGCATAATTTTATGTACATCAATCAGGTCCCCTCTTAAACGCTGTCTCTCCAGACTGAGGAGGCCTAGACGCTGCAGCCTGGTTTCATAAGGGAGGTGTTCCAGCCCCTTAATCATTCTGGCTGCCCTTTTCTGCACCTTTTCCAGCTCTACAATATCCTTTTTGAGGTGTGGTGACCAGAATTATATACAATATTCCAAATGCGGCCTCACCATGGATTTATAAAGAGGCAAAATGACACTTGCTGACTTGTTTTCTATTCCTTTCCTAATTATTCCCAGCACTGAATTAGCTTTTTTCGCTGCTGCCACGCACTAGGCTGATACCTTCATTGAACTGTCCACCAGAACCCCAAGATCCCTTTCCTGGAGTGTTGCAGGAAGCTCAGACCCCATCAGTTTATAGACATAATTAGGATTTTTGGCCCTGATGTGCATTACTTTGCATTTGTTAAGATTAAAGCACATTTGCCACTTGGTTGCCCACTCACCCAACGCTAAGAGATCCCTCTGGAGTTCTTGGCAATCTCTTTCAGTTTTTACTACCCTAAATAATTTAATATCATCAGCAAACTTTGCTATTTTACTATGTACCCCTTCTTCTAGATCATTGATGAATAAATTAAAAAGCATTGGTCCCAACACTGAGCCTTGAGGGACCCCACTTTTTACCTCTTTCCACACTAAGAATTGGCTGTTTATTACTACTCTCTGCTTCCTACCCTTAAGCCAGTCACAAATTCAGGATAGAACCTGTCCTTTTATTCCATGGCTGATGAGTTTACTCAGTAGCCTTTGATGTGGGACTTTGTCAAAGCCTTCTGAAAGTCCAGATAGACAATGTCTACTGGTTTGCCTTTATCCACGTGTTTGTTGACACTCTCAAAGAATTCCAACAAGTTTATAAGGCATGATTTACCTCTGCAGAAGCCATGCTGGCTTTTGTTCAGCAATGCTTCCTCCTGCATATGCACACTAATTTTGTCATTAATGATGGTTTCCATCATCTTACATGGAACTAGTGTTAAGCTAACAGAGCCTGCTGTTAGGGAAAGATTATATATTTTTGCTAGAAGGTTGGCGATTTCACAAATGAGTTTCTTAAGGACTCTTGGATGAATACCATCTGGTCCCAGTGATTTGGTAACATTTAGTTTATTAAGACATGCAAGGACCTCTTCCTTGGGTATCTCTGTCCAGTTTAATTCTTCAGAAAATACAGGCTCAGCTACTGGCATATATCCTCTGCTTTCCTCTGTGAATACGGAGGCAAAGAATTTGTTTAGCCTCTCTGCAATCTCTTTCTGTCCTGTACCATCTAATGGTCCAACTGCTTTCCTGGTTAGATTCCTACTTCCAACATACTTATAGAAGTTCTTGTTATTTCTTTTGATGTTTCTAGCAATGTGCTCCTCAAAATCTTTCTTAGCTTTCCTAATGGTTATCTTGCATTTAAAAAGCATTAAATATTTTTTCTTAAAAATAAACTTTTCCAAATTAATACTTTAAGTTATGATATAGCATATTAATTTACTTCTAGCTCAGGAATGGCTAATCCTATAACGGCCTATGCTAATAGTTTCTTTGTCCTTTTGTTATTCCTGCCTGAGCAGCAAGCAGTAAATAATATAAACAAGGAAATGTAAACAATGAAATGTGGTCTCCCAGAAATTGATCTAGAGTAACCTGAACTAGCTACCACAGCAAGTCCCCCAAACTAACCTAGATTTTACCTAAACCGGCTACCACAGCAAGTCTCCCAAACTCTGTCCAAAAACGAGGGGACTTACCTCCAAAACTTACCACAGTGTAGCAGCAATTTTCCAGATTATTTTATCAAATTCCCAGTCAATTTGTGTTCAGTCTTTGGAGAGATCGCCTTCCTCCACTGAGATCTTTCTCCGTTGGTGAGAGTGCCAGCATAGGGGCTGTGCAGTCACTAGAGATGTGCACAGATATTTGAAACATTCAAAATTTGATCAAATTTGTTTTAATTTGGACATTAGAATTCGAATGAAACGTCTATAAATTTGAATTTAAACATTTGAACAAATTTTGAATTTTTTAATATTTTCATTTGAGTTATTCTGACATTGGTATGTGTACAGATACACACACTATGCGTACTTGTCCGTATGCATCCTTCCTGCATCTGTACGCACTTGTACGGATCAGTGTGGGATGAAAACGGGATGCATATGAGATAAATGTGGGATGCGCATGGATGCATACAGACTGTGTATGGATGTGACACTGTATGAATGTATGTGCAAATTTGAATAAAAATTTGTACAAATAGATTCAAATTAACTCAATTCAAATTGAATGTGGGTAAATTCAAAATTTAAAGATCCGAATCAAATTGAATTTTTGGTTATTCAATTCCAGTCAAATCCCCAAAATTTCATTCATGCACACCTCTAGCAGTCACTGTGGGGTGCCCACTGCTGCTGAAAATGGATCTTCTGTACCTACAGAGGTGCCCCAGAATGGTAAGTGCAGATGTAGCCATGGAGGCAAACAAGGTCTGTGTGTGTGTATGTGTGTGTGTGTGTGTATGTTGCTATGTTCCCACTTGTTCCTGGTCTGTTGAGAAGGGACCCTTTCCTCTCCATCCATGCCACCCTGTTCTTTTCCTTCCTCTCACATGTTTGGACATCTCCCTGTCAAGAGAATAGCCCATCTAGTCCAGCATCCTGTCTCACAGAGTGGCCCACCAATTGCTTCTGGGAATTCTCAAGAAGAAAACAAAGGCAAAACTTTCACCTGCTCTCAAATCCCTGCAAATGGCTTTTAGAGATACCCTGCCTATTGCCAGACTGATGCTGGCCATGGATGCAGGGGTTATCGGGGGGGGGGTGGTGTTTATGGTTTTGTTTTATTTTTTGTTTTGTTTACAGGCTCCAGGGTGCTGGTCAATATTTTTGCCTCACTAAGTACGAATTTACTTTTTTCTGCATGAAATCTAGTTCAGGACATTGGTGGAAGAGGTGCTGTTGCCAATGACATATGCACAATATTAACTCCCAGAAGTAAGGACAACACTTTACAGCTTGAATTTACTGTCCCTTTCTCCCTCAACCACAGTTCAGTACAGAGTTAGCTAATGTGTTTCATTCAGGTTCTGAATGGAACAGTCATGCAATTTTGCCTTCTAGGTTCTTCCTTTTACTTCTAGAATCTTTATTTTTGTTATCAAGACGGTTGTTCTTCCCCTGGTGCTGACTCTGTTTGCTGCATTTTAACAAGTCTAGTGAGTCAGTTTGGTCTAGTGGGTTAGGGAGTTGGGCTCTTATCTGGGAGTATCAGGTTTGATTTTGCTCTTCCCCATGAAGCCAGCTGGGTGACCTTGGGCTAGTCACAGCTCTCATAGCTAGTCACAGGATGTTCTGTTGTGCGGAGAAGAATAGAAAAGCTTTGTCAGTCACTTTGAATCCCCTTAAATGGGTGGGAAAGGCGGTGTAGAAAAGCCAACTCTTCTTCTTCTTCCTCCTCCTCCTCCTCTTCTTCTTCTTCTCCTCCTCCTCCTCCCCCCCACCACCAGCAGCCCAAGGTCCTTATAGGTCAGTTGCTCTGGGTAAAGAAGCAACAACAAATAAATGACATGACTGATAGCTGTCCTTTTACGACCTTCCATAATTTGCTGCTTGATTTCATTCAATCTAGGCTTTGCATCCAATACTAGAATCTTTATGGATAAAAAAACACACACAGGAAATATTTTGAACACATTGATCCACCTTAGTCAAAGACAGAAAGAAACTGCTATTCCCACTTGACTTAATGTTTACCACTTGAGTTAATGTTTTATCATCAGGGCAGACGGCCTGAACAAAGGCAACCCTTGGCAAAAACAGTTGAGAAATTATTGCTTCACATGTCTTCAACACGTGTCCTACCCTGCTTGCCTTTCTGATACCACTGTTAAACGTAGGGTAATGACACATCATTCTCAAGAGAGGACTGTATGCATAATTTTCAGCTTGTCCCTTCCATTTGTCTGGCTACCTGTCTGGAACATGGCAGCAAAACATCTCCTTTTCACCTCTTTGCCCTTTTCTTTATAAAACAAGATGCCCCTGAGTTTAGATCTACAGAGATGCATTAGGAAGTGTGAGTCACCTGAGAACGGATCACAACAATAACCCAAGTGATAATATATACGGCATTTTTGCAGCTCACAAAGTCACTCTGACCCTGATTAAATGTGCAAACCACAGGGGAATCTTCCGCACATCCCCTCAAAATATATTAAGCCCTGGTTAAAAGCACACAGCTGTTGGGCTTTCAGGTCTGTGGGAAGTTAGCTCCTGTTTTTACAAAAGGCAAAGGCCAGAATTACAGGAAGAAGCGAGCAAGCATGGGTACAACAGAGAGCTATGCTCTTTTGTTTTTTATGGGTGATTATATAATATATCCTGATCTAGTTTGCTATGGTGTAAGATTGTGTTCCCTGAAGGAATGGGTCTGTAATCTTTGGGAGGGGGGCAGTGGCCTTCTATTATTGTCACTAATGAAACAGGTAGGTAAATAGGTGCACTTTTATCAATCTTTGACTGGTGGGACACTACCCACAAGAATGGACCAAAGAAACAGACCACTGTTGGGGACTGCCTTAAAAGTTTATTTTATTTATTTATTTATTATTTATATTTCTATCCTGCCCTATACTCGAAGGTCTCTGGGCAGGTAACAACCTTAAAATCCACCATATCAAATAATCTATAAACAAGCAAACAAACAATATCAGTTAAAACAGTGGTGTTTGCAACAGAGGAAACATGGTTGGTCTAGAAACCATACCTACTGTCAAATTTTGCAGCCAACCCACTGAGTGGAGTCATTGTTGTGAACACAACTGCTTGAGAGACTGAACTGGTTGTTGACTCATTACCAAACCCCAAGTTTAAGATATTGATGATGGCATATAAGGTTCTCATCAACTTGGAGCCATGCTAGACTGCTGTTGTTGACAATGTGGCCTACAGATGAGAAGAAGAAGAGTTGGCTTTTCTACCTCACTTTTCTCACCCATTTAAGGGGACTCAAAGCAGCTGACAAAGCTTTCTATTCTTCTCCCCACAACATAACACACTGTGAGGTAGGTGGGGCTGTGAGAGCTCAGAAGAGAGCTGTGACTAGCCCAGGGTCACCCAGCTGGCTTCCTGGGGGAGGGCAGAATCGAGCCCGGTGTTCCCAGATAAGAGTCCAGCTCCTTAACCACTAGACCAAACTGGTTCACCAAGACTCCCAGATGAAACCATTCCAGGAAACTGTACCTTAGAAGAGGGGGCTGTCTTTCTCCCAGACAGATGTCAGAGTGAAAAACTGGTCTTGTCTGGTACTGAACTTGAGGGGCTATTACTTTGGCTGCTATTTCTGTTTATGTAAAGGACTGGGGCCTGGATCAACTAGCAGCTAGCTACATCTAAAATGCTTGCTGTCAAGCTCCCCCAGGTCCCTCCAAGTCTCCTTTTCCTCCTGCGTCATGACTTTTAAAAGAAATTGTAAGGCTGAAGGCAGGGACCTGTATTGTGAGCCATTCAGACAGTCTTTCCCAGCTAAAGAAAGAAATATTAATGAAATAATTTTAAAAAGGCAATATAACCACAAGAAAAATTAGATTAAGATGGGATAGGAACAGTGACACACACTCTCAGGCATTTTTGACCTACCTTTTTGGTACCAGGAGGGGATTTTGCATTTTATACAATCAGCCCTCTGTGTGTATTCTGGGTCACCATAATGTTGCAGATAGGGGCAGGAACCACACCAGACTGTGAATGTGCCATCAATCATGCATGGACGAGCATTTATTCTATTAAACAAGTTAAGTTGAAAAAGTGAGAAATTTCAACTGTAAATAACAGCATGCAGATATGCCAAAAATATTGAAGGTGCTACACAAATGATTGAAATTTGGAGAAAACTGGTGTACAAAGTACAGGAATTCATTCACTCCATGGTCTCTTTTTGTCTCTCTATTGTCTCTCTATTGCAATGGTCTTTAAAAATGTGCATTCTATTCCGCAATAAGCATCCCCATGAGGCTTGGTAAAATGCGCATTTAAAATGTACCTTCTGTCCCCATGGAAGCCATTTTTTCTTTGCCCGCATCTTTTTCTCCCCACCCACTCTCTGGTTGATAGGGTGTCGGCTTGACATTGCCATGACAATACCCCAGGAGCGTCTCCATGTTACTGGGAAAACCAACAGCTTCCAAAATGTTTGGAGGTAGTCTTGTTTAAAGGTTTTTTTTTTCTGCCATGGATTTTCCTCCTTTGTGGCTCTGGAAGCCCAGAGTAAAGCTCTGCATGGAGACGCTCCAAAGCAAAAGAAGCTTTTTTCCGGATTTTTCTTTGCATGTAGACCCGGCCTTAAGCATCCATACACATTCTGCCAGTATCAAAAAAAACAGCTAATCAGCTTTGGTTCCATCCTTATTAACATGAAAAAAATATTTAAAACAAAATTAATGTTACAACTGAATTCAACTTTTTGTTTAATTAAGTAGAGAATATGTGTGACATCACCAGAGTGGTCTACTCCACAATTTTAGGAATGTGTATCCTGAAGGTTTCATGTTCCGTTCCTGAAGATGCAGTAACAAGAAACTTCAGCAGACAAAATCACAGCTCCACTTTTTTCATCAATTCCCTCCCAAGAATCACTAAAGGAAGACATCCTTTTCGAGTGCTATAACAATCTTTTGCTTTCCTTTTGAAATATAGGAATATTCAGAAAATCAGCAGTCAGAAATTATCTGCTTCCTGATCCTGGGTGAACACAAGAAGATATTCTTTCTTTCCTAGCATCCTCCCGGCCCTGAAGTGCACAGATGAGTATACATTTTCCTCGTATCAAACTACGCTAAATATGGTCATGGTCAGTATGTCAATAATCCCTGTCTTTAAGAGAGACGCACAGCACTGGTGTTGGGACATTCTTTCTGTTCAACTCTTCTGCTGACGTCTGATGCTTAAAACAGAGCATGCTTTCATCCTTCCGTGCATTGTCGCAACCCCCTAGGAATACTTTTTAAAGGGTGCTACAGTTCCTCAGAGAAACAGTTGCTGACCAAACCAGATACAAACACCTTGATCCAGCTTTTATGAATGCTGAATTATAACGTAAGCTTTTATAGCCTAACATAAAAAGGGACCATGTCTACTTTTGGTTACAGGCGAGAGTTTAGTAAATATGAAGACCTAGATGAAGATGAACTCCTGGCTTCTCTAACTGATGAGGAGCTGAAGGAGTTGGAAAGAGAGCTGGAAGATATTGAGCCTGACCGAAATCTTCCAGTGGGGCAAAGGCAAAAGAGCCTCACAGAGAAAACTCCAACAGGAACTTTCAGCCGAGAGGCGCTAATGGCCTACTGGGAAAGGGAGACCAGAAAACTTCTAGAAAAAGAAAGAATGGGGACACCTGAAAAGGTAGGTGCTCAGTTGTCTCACCAAGTCCTAGAATCCTTTCTCCCATGTTCCGTACTTATTTATAAAACTCTTCTTGAAATTTGCTACTGAATAAACAGTTAATAGATCAATGATGGCAGTAGCCATTGGTGTTGACAATATAGATGGATGTCTTGTAGTCCTCTAACTGTTGTGAGATTCTCAACACCCCTCAGCTTTTGGCAGTGTGGCCAGTGGTGGGATGTGATGGTAGCTGTAGTCCAAAGAGATATCCAAATGTGGTTGGTCCCATCCCTGCTGTAGAATGTTGATGAAAATCCTGTTCTGTTTAGGAAAAGCAGAGCAAGGTACCCTAAGCAGTAACTGAGACAATACCTTTTGATGTTATGGATTATTACCTTATAATTTTTAAAAATATTCCCTAATGCAAATAATCCCTGAATGTATAAAATAAACGAATTCAGAGAGTTGGATCATACTCTTGTGCTTGTTTCTTCATATACTAATGTGCTCTTTGCATCTATCTATCTATCTATCTATCTATCTATCTATCTATCTATCTATCTATCTATCTATCTATCTATCTATCTATCTATCTATCATTTATTTATTTATTTATTTATTTATTTATTTATTTATTTATTTATTTATTTAATACCTTGATATGTTATGGACAAGTCCCTGGAGGATTATTTTATGTGGTTTGTTGGACATGGGGTTCAGAGCTGAAGCTCCGGTTGTATGTTTCATTCACAAAATGCCTTATAGTCACTAGATGTATCATAGAAAACCTCTCAGTTGGTTTGCTATCATTCCCTGCCGTAAGTTTTTTATATCAATTATTGCTCCTAGAAGTGTAATTATAAGCAGCTTTGTAAATTTTAAGGGGCTTACAAAACTAATTTGCTGTGGAGATGTGGAGCTTCATTAAGTGGGAACTCTTTGGAAAAATGGGAACAATTCAGTCAAACATAGGAACAGGGTTTTTAAAAATGTCCTAAAATGAGGAGGGGACCAGCTGTGAAATGGCTTCCCTCTAAGGGATGCCTAACTCACTGACTGTGTCAATGGATGGTGAAGAAACACCTCTTGGCCCTGGCCAGTGGCTGAAGAAACAGCCTTCCCTCGCCTTTCAGGCACTCATTTTCACAAAACTAAATATTTATTTTATAGTGATTTTATTATTACTTGCCCTGAGACTTTAGGGTAGGGTAGAAATACAGTATAAATAAAATAAACTCCTCAGCTGTGAAAAGTTAGTGATTGGGCCTAAGATTGCCCAGACAAGAGTTCACTATTTTTCCCTTGACAATCTTCACCACAATAGCACTAGCTGTGTTTAGGAATGTGTGTGAATCTGTATTCATTTGAATAGATCCCCTTCAAATATGGTAGGCTGCTATTTGATAAGAATATATTCGTACAAATTCATATGAATGTCTGATACATATCTGATATGAACAAATACATATCCGATATGAACAAATATGTATCTTCACTAACGCATACATATCTGATACGCATCCAGTATAAATATCCTGTAACATATCTGCTCTGAAAGCATCAAATCTAATCTGAATCCACTTTTAATCCACTCTTGATCCATGTCAAATGCAATCTGGATCCATTGCATCTGCTTTCCCATCTCCCCAGGTGAATGAATGTCCAAACTATTTGCATGAATGTTAATGTACTAATGTCCTAACACTCAATTCGTGTATGAATGTCTGAATTTGGATGAATTCATACAAATAACAAATGTTATGAATATTTGTGCATATCCCTAGCCGTGCTTAAGCTTAATTAGGGCATTTGAAAAATAATGATTCAGACTGCTCAGGAGAAGGGAAAGGCAATGTCCACATGCAGTATTGCAGCAGAAATAGTTAATATCATAGTCTTCTCTACCAGCACAATCTTATAAATATTTTTTAAAAAACCAACCAAACCCCAAGCACAACTATCTGACTTACTCATAGGAACCTAGGTATAGGATCTTATACATATGAAATAGATAATAATGTCATATTGCTGAAGATGATCTACCCAGCCAAATTCAAGGTAGGTATTTTTCTCCTATGTGCCTTTGATTCTTTTGTAATTTAATCACTTGTTTTTGCAGAACAACACACTGAAAACGAAACAACAAAACAAAAAATCTAGGGAGAAAAAAATCCTTTCAGCATACAGATTACAGTGCTATATTTACCACCGACCTGGCAGAGCCAAATCCTCTGTCTGGAAAGCAGCACTATTTAAATGGCTTCCATATAACTATCATGCTTCTTGGTTAGCACTTATCTGAATGTGGCTAGAGGATTTCTGGAATCTATGCAAGCACCACAGCCAGGTTGTTAGTACCTAACCAAACATAGGCCCTGTCTTCACAGCAACCTTATCTCGGATTCAAAACATTTTCAGTCCTCGGAGTCTGCACGGTAGTTTTTCTTAACACCCTTCCCCGTGTTAAACCACCCCAAAGCATGGTGAATCGCAATCCTGATTTCAACAGGTCTCACTCCGGATCGTGCGCTTGAAATGTTTTACATTTTTTACTGTGTGGACAGTACCGTTTTAAGGGATGAGAATTCATGTTTAGGGTTTCCCTCTCCCAATAGCTTGCTTCGAAAGACAGTGATTTCAGTGTAAAAATCCACTTAACAGCCATGGCTACACTGTAGTGATGGAACCACTTCACACCTTAATGGTTGGAATAACAATGTTGCAATTTTGCGCAATTCTGAAAGTTCTGATCTTTAGAAAGTGAAAGGGAGGAAAGCAGCTGAGGTTCTGTGTGAATGTTTAAAGCAAAGGGGCTTTACTTGCTGCTGCTGCTGTGTGCCCTGAGCAATGGGGAAAGGAGGGGAAAGAATTGCTGGCTGCCCGCTGCCATTTTTCCTCCATCCATGGAAGTGGCAGCCACCCAGCCACCCAGTTAGGCTCCGTGAAGGGTCCCTTATGGGTGGCGTGTTCATGCCAGGAGGAAGAGGGCAGGGCAGCCCCGAAAAGCGGCTTTTAAAAAGTAGCCACTTGAGTCCCACCTTGAGTCACGTACGCCACGTACAGTCCTCAGAATCTGGATCCACCGCGATTAAGTTAAAAGTAATGGGAACAGGCAAATTCGCGTTTGCATCCGGTTCTATTATTTCGGTTTAAGGAAACTGGATTAAGCTTTTAATGGGGATGTGCCCATACAGTACATGTTATGCAGGCTTTCCAATGGAAACAAACATAACAAAACTACAACACTGATATCCAAACAACAAACAACAACAATATTCAGTGTAATACAATATTGTACCTAAATAGCAATGATTGTTAAGTCTAGAAAAGACTGAGCACAGTTAATTCTACACTAATTTCAGCTGTTTGCCACTTTTCCAATATTATTCTCAGGTCCGTATATAAGGACAGTACTATCATAGTTTTAGCTGCATACATCCAGCTCATAAGCTACAGAGTCTGTACCTAAAAAATTCCAACAAGGTTCAACAGAGCCTTAATTATAATTATGTCATCTATAACATGGTTTTGTGTAATACTGTTTCTTTTATAAGGTAGATGCAAAATCATTTCCCTTGTGTAACATTTTTTAACAGCACAGTTTCACTTGGAAACATTACGGAAAATGTGAGTTCTCGTGTTTAATGCAATCTTGGAAACTTTCATTCATGTGATTTTGCCTTTGAGGCATCATTTTACTTCTCATGGTAAACTGGGCCTCCCTTCCCAGTGCTGCTTGATATATACTGGTCTACTGGGTCTTATTCTGCAGGACTATTGACTAACATTGGCAAACTGAACCTCCACAGTAAGCTACACATGCTGGGCTTATGGTATGCAGTACAAAAAAAAAATTCTGATCCATTGTGGGCCAAGAAAAGGTGGAGTGGAGGATAGTAGAACAGGCTGTAGGACATCTGCTTGGACATCTGTTATTTTTTTAACTTGGGTTGAATGAGGGTTTCCTTCTTTCTGATAGAGAATTGTTCATTGAAAACTCTTCAAATAGCCAGCTCCTTCTGCAAAGGAGCTATTCACCAGAGCCTATTCGCACTACAGCTGGTAGTGTATAATTAAGGAACTTCTGAGGAAGGGCATCCACACTTGAAGGGGGCTGCTACAGCCTCCAAACACCCCCTGCCTTCCCAGAAGTTCCCTAATGGTTGATAGGTGTGGAGCACTTTCCTGGCACCTCCAGGTAGTGGCCATTTGCACCTCTACTGCTGCTCCAGAGTCATCTGAGGTGGTGTGTAAGTGCGGTGGCACCTTGCACAATCACAGACATGTGCATAGATTAAGACTGCATGTGCGAGAGCATCTGCGTCATCATGGTTCTGATGCATGCACAGTTGCAGTGGACGCTGCAACCAAAATGGTGGTTCTCAGAAGAGGACCAGCCCCCGGACCAGTCACGGGTGAGTGATTGATCATGAAGGGCTTAGTCTGTTAGTGACTAGCCCTCGCAAGTCCGAGCACTAGTTAACCCTGGGTCATCACACTCCTTTCATGTCTAGCAGACGGGACAAACGAAAACACCCTGGGTAAGCCTACTCATGTTTAGAGCATGCAGGAAAAGAGGTGTATCTATGGACTGCTGTTTCAAAAAATATTCATCAGCATGTGGATCAATGATATTGGACCACAATATGCAGTTGCTTATCTTCAGGTCAATAAAAAGACTGGATGATGCTGTGGTTAAGTATGCTACCCTTTGGGCCCAACTATATGTAAGTCTTAATCTACATTTGATTAACCTCCAGACTGAAGAGAATTCATCAACGAAGTAACAAGCTGTCTTCCTTTTGCACTATTTGGCCTAGAAAACCCACCTTTGATTTAGGTAATGCAGAAGGAAAACAGCTTATCATTTTGCCGATGTATTTTCTTTACTTTGAGGTGGATCAAAAATGAATTAAAACATAGGTGACTTAAGGGATCAAAGTCTTTATTATGAAACTCAGGACCTTATTCCAGGATTGTCTTCAACTGCAGGATCTAAAGATCATCGTACAATTTCCTCTTGCTGTATGGAGACACCTTTGCAGTGCTCAATAGGGACAAAGGAAGCTACACTGGCACATTTATGAGTCATGTCTACATAAACTAACAGAGGCTCTCTAGGGTTTCAGACAGAGGTCTCAGACCTTTTCTGTGAGCCAATTTGTTCTAATGCTTAGGGACCTGGATTCTTATCTAGGAATTCCGGGTTTGATTCCGCACTCCTCCATAAAGCCAGCTGGGTGACCTTGGGCTAGTCACAGCTATTTTCTGTGCTCTCACAGTCCCACCTACCTCACAGGGTGTTCTGTTCTGGGGAGAAGAAGGTTTGTCAGCCGCTTTGAGTCCCCTTAAATGGGTTAGAAAAGTGAGACAGAAAAGCCAGATAGAAAAGCCAACTCTTCTTCCTCTTCTTCTTCCTCTTCCTCTTCCTCTTCCTCTTCCTCTTCTTCTTCTTAAGAACATAAGAACATAAGAGAAGCCTTGCTGGATCAGGCCACAGCCCATCTAGTCCAGCATCCTGTCACACACAGTGCCCCACCAAATGCTCACGGGCATCTCATGCAGAGACAAGGACAAACCTTCTCCTGCTCTCGAGTCCCAGCAGATGGCCTTAGAAGCATCCCAGTTCCTCCCCCCCACCCTCAGCCTGAAAGATGCACTTAGGCATCTTCTTCTTCTTCTTCTCCTCCTCCTCCTTGCATCCATGGAATAGGGACATGCTCTCTGCATACTAGTGCAGAACACCACAGGCAGGCCCCAAATTAAGTACAACATTGCATTTGTCTTGATAAACTAATAACTCTGAATAATAATAATCTTAAGAACATTTATTATAAGTTAGGGTTAGCAAATGTGCCACCTTCTTGATGCTGTAAAATGCTGATGCCACTTCCTTCTGCCATTCTTGCCTGTGGTCAGAGCTAATGGGAACGATAGGTTACAGCATCTGAAATGCACCATGCTGAGGACTTTTGGGAGAAGGTTCATTGCAGATCTACTCAACCTATATTCCCTTTTATTATTCTTAGCAACAAGAAGAAGATGATGACAGATCAGAAGAAATTAATGAAGCATATTTCACAGAAGCTAGCAGCGATATTTCAGAGGAGGTATATACTGAAGATGAGGAGGAGAATAAAGAGGAGGAAGAGGAGGAGGAGGAAGAGGAGGAGGAGGAAGAAGAAAGTGGTACAGACGATGAGGAAGAGAAGAGAAGGAATACAGCATGCCAAAGAAGCTCACTCACTGTTAAACTAAAAAAATGCAACCAAAAGGAAAATGACTTAGTTACCAATGGACATAGTGAATCAGATGCAGAAGACCTGAGTTGCAGAATGGGTGCTATGCATCCATGTGGAAATCCTACTGTAATTGAAGATGCACTAGAAAAAGTTAGGAATAATGATCCTGACACCACAGAAGTCAACTTAAACAACATTGAAAACATCACACCACAAATGCTGAAACATTTTGCTCAGGCTCTAATGAACAACACTGTGGTCAAAACCTTTAACCTGGCCAACACACACGCTGATGATAATGTTGCAATGGCTATTGCTGGTATGCTAAAAGTGAATCAGCACGTATCAAGTTTGAATCTTGATTCTAATTTTATCACAGGCAAAGGAATAATAGCTATAATGAGGGCTTTGCAGAATAACAAGGTTTTAACAGAATTACGGTTCCACAATCAAAGGCATATTATGGGTAGTCAGGCTGAAATGGAGATTGTTAAACTTCTGAAGGACAATACTACAATAGTCAAGCTAGGGTATCATTTTGAGCTTGCTGGACCAAGAATGAGTATGACAAGTATCTTGACAAGAAATATGGATAAACAAAGGCAGAAACGGTTGCAGGAGCAAAGAGAGCAAGGGTCCAATTGGGATGGAGCTATCAGTCCAAAGACCAAAGCTTTTCAAAAAGTAACTCCTGGCTCTTCACCATATTCATCTCCTCGAAATTCACCCTGGTCCTCTCCAAAGCTTCCCAAAAAAGTATCAACTCTTCAAATCCAGCCTTCTTCTCCAAGAAACTCACCTCAGTCGTCTCCAAAACCTTCGAAGAAATCCTCAGCTACTGAGGATCAGTCTTCTCCTAGAGATTCACCTTTGTCTTCTCCAAAGCTTTCCAAAACTGGTCCTTCGGTTAAAAACCAAGTTCCATCTCCTCCTCCTCCTCCTCCCCCACCTCCTCTACCTCCCACTCCCCCACCTCCCCCACCACAAATAATTATAGAAAAAAAGGCACCAACCAGGAATATTGCAGAAGTTATCAAACAGCAAGAAAAGGCAAAAAAGGCTCTGCAACCTAAACAGAAAAATAAAAAAGGCAAGAAAAGTAAAAAATATGAAAATGAGATATTGAAAGAAATTAAAAACTCACTGAAAGTCCCAGATAAGAAGACAGAGGAAGGCTCTCGTCCCTCCACTCGTCCTTCAACCCCAGTGAGATCTCTCCATAGTGACCTCATGGATGCAATTCGTGCAAGTAGCATAAAACAATTAAGGCGGGTAAGTATTTTCATTCCGGAAGCTAATTCAGATTTAGAAATAAGTTGTTATGGACACATGATGGGTTAAATAGAACCTAAAAGTTATAAAACAAACAAAAAAACCTTAAACCAAGGGCCTTTCTGCACTTACCAATCAGAAGCTTCTATAGTTGGCTTCAGGTCTGCCCTCCAGTAGTGCTCTCTGCCTACATTCGACAAATCATGATCCAGATCAGGGAGGACCTGACTGGGATTACTGGTAGCTTCTGTTCCAGAACATGGGAGGGTATGGACAGAAGACATGCCTCCCATGTTGTGCCAAAGTATGTTTCTGAAATGCAGAGCATCCAAGGCTAGGAACCTTCAGTGCACAGAGTCGAGCCCCAAAGCCTATGCATGCTTTGAAGCTGGAGTAGAATCTTCCATGGTCAGAACCAGAGTTTCTGGCCAGTCCAGACCCACTGGTTCCAACTATAGATTGGTAAGTGCAGAAAAGGCCTAAAAGTCATTAAAATGTCTCATGTCAGGAAACTATTTGATGTATGAATTAGAAATACTGTCACAATCTCGGGGGGGGGGGAGAGAATTCAGTGTGGCTGGCCTGCAACATGGCAATTAAACCATCTAGACACCAGCCTGTGCCTTACGCGTCCTAATATTTTTTTAAAATTCAGTACTTTTTTGTGGACTATGGCCCTTTCTACATTTAGCCTTATTCTGGATTTTATACCAGAATAGGGGCCTGCTGCCTGCCTGCTGGTGCATACTATAGCAGACCCCACCTGGGACTTTTCCACATGCTAGTCTGCCTCAGCATGTGGACGGCAAGTCCCTATTCCTGGATATAATCCAAAATAAGGCTCACTTCAGAAAGGGCCTAAAGTTCCTGAAAGCAAATTAAACTATATGTGGATTAAATGAGTTGTCAGTCCTGTTCAGAGCACTAGCCCATTTTATTTTGCAAAGTAGGGATGGAGCATGTGTGTGAGGAAGACATAGAGAAAATAAGGAAGAAATTGGTCAACTAATATGCAACTGATATTTTTGAAATATTGGCTTGCAAGAGATGAGAGCAATTATGGATATCAGACAAAGCTAAGTATTGTACCTATATTCAAACCAAAAGTAGTATGAAGAGGCAGTTCTCAAAAACTGCTAAACATAAGGGGCCTTCTTGACATATTAATTGTTTTAGAGTTTGTTCCCGCTCAAGGAATAAAATGCTATATACAAGGCTATTTACGTTACTATTTGCAACACTATGTAAAGCACATTAAAACGAAGCAAAGGAGCATCTGGCAATCGGATTCAACCCCAAATTGTGTCCCCACACTTCAAACACTTCAAGCACTTCCAAAAAATGGATTGGGGAAAGTGATTCTTTCCCCTCCTCACCCATTTCCCACCCCTCTCTCCCCATTGCCCAGGGTGCATGGTGGTGGCGGCAGCAACTCAAGCCTTGTTCGCCCACTCTACCTCCATACCCACCATCCCTAGCAGGGGTTCACCCTGAAAAAAGCACCCTGGCTGGCTGGCTCGCTCTGCTGCCACCACCGCCTGTGCACACACACACACACATACACACTTGCGCACTCCCCTGCAGGAGCTGGGCAAGCGAGTGAGCAGTGTTGCTGCTGCAGCTTGAGGGTGATAGGGAGGGATGGACTGAGGGCTGCCACGTCCTTGCTTCTCCCAGTTTCTGCAGCTTCCCCCTTTCCCCTTTTAAAGATCAAGGAAGGAGGCTGGGAGGGAAACAGGCAGAATTGTGCAGGACCGCTTGCGAAGGGCAAGAATCCTCCCTGCCTCTTTCCTTGATCTTTAGGCTTGCGTGTGCATGAGGGAAAGCGTGGGTGGAAAAGGAAACATTGTTATGAGGTATGAAGTGGGTGAATTGTTACAATGACACCGTCTAATGTAGAGGGGAAACCTGGCATTTTAATGGACAAGGGGCTGTTCTGCAGGGTGAAATCCCACCCATTTCATGCCCTATTTGTCCAAATACTTGCTGTAGCATTCCCACAGAAATAAGGAAGAAGTGTTTTAAATGCAAAAACGGGGGGAAACACCAGAAAAAAACAGGTGTTTATAACGTTTTAAAGTCAAATAATCCTCAAAATACCCCTGAAACTGATTGGGAATGGGGACGAAGAGGATCCAAACCGTTTGTATGCCACTTTAAATGATTGGGGGTGGGGACAAAGAGGATCCAAACCATTTTGAAACTGCTTTATTCCATGAGTGGGAATTCACTCTTACAGATGTTGTCAGCAGGTATGTTTACAGAAGGATTCTCATACTTGTATTTACATTTGGGAGAGTTGAGTGCATGTGTTTCTCCCCCAAGACAGACAGAAACACAGCAGAAAGGAAGCCCATTGCCTTTGATGAAGAGTATGGTGTTCTCACAATGAAGAGCATGAGAAGAATCCACCTGGATTCTTCCAGGGGCCTACTGTTATTTCCTTTGGTTTCCTGACCTGCTAGCTCCTTCTTGCTGTCACACTGCTTGTTTACTCTCAGCAAGCATGCGGTGATATAACATGGACTTGCAGCTTCTTCTATGTGCAGACCTCATGGAAGAGAAAAAAGAGGTGAAACACAAAAGGCATATGCTACCTTCTCTGGGGCACTTTTGAGATGCTTTTTCTGCTATAAGTATTTGATTACAAAGATATTTTGTAAGTCTACCTGTTAGCTTGATTTAAAAACAAACAAACAAATAAATCTTCACCTTTGGTAGAAGGACCAGATAATTGGTAGTCCTGTTTGAATGAGTTTGTGTTTTTATATGAAAGAATCACATGCTCCAGTACCACTGAACATTCTCAGTTCATTCTATATATTTGACATGGGCCACTTTCCTTATTAGATATCTGGAAATAACAGAAATGCTCCTAATTTTTTTTTTTAAAAAAATTCTTTTAAAGGTGGAAATCCCAGAAGCTCTGCGATAAAGCTAGACTCATCACCACAAAATGGAGAAGAAAAAAGATGAGAATAATATGATGGTTAAGAGGGGAAAAAGTACTGAATTGATCTACAACGGTGAAATAGACTTATGTAAATAGCTTTGATTTGAAATATGAATATAGACCTGTTGAACCATTTGTAAATATGGTTACTACTTTTTTAAAAGATTTAATGAGATTTCTAAGAAAAATTAGTTTATCTAGTCCTTGTTGATATAAAAGATCACGTCACAGAAAAAACATTCTTTATACAAAGAATTATTCAGTGATTTCTTTTGCCTGCTTTGTAAATTTTCAATAAAGGCTGTTTTGACTTTCCAAATGAGAAAAGAATCTTCATCCTAGAATGTCAAAGGGGTGCTGATGAAGTTCTTTTGGATCAGTGAGCATATGGTAATCATGAAAAATGGTTCTCATTGTGCCTGAGATTTCAGGTGGATGGTTACCTTTCAGAAGGTGCAAGAATGAGCTTATGATAGCAGGGATGCACAATGACTGTTAAATTTAGGACCTGCACCATCCATGCATTACCCCGATCATCAGGCATATAGTGATCATTTTTACGAACCTGCTATGATAGCCTGCAAACTTACCAGCTTATGGTTTATGAACCGACATTGGCTTTCACAGAAAACTGTACTGAATGCAGCTGCATTGAACTACAAGCCAATCCTGTATAACATACACCTTTCTGAAGCTTGAAGGCCCATGAGCTCCTGTGGCACAGAAACAAGGCCCTTATGGGTTTTTCTCTGCTATATCTTTTTTGGTTCCCCAAGATGACTGGACCCTAGACTATTGTTTCAAGAAGTCACCAGGATTACATATTCAAGACAATATGGACAAATGCAGGCCACTGTGCTTTCGGGCTAGATCATGTGATTATTGCTTGCATGGGACAGAAAAGAGAACAGGATGGGCACAGGATAAGCTTTTAATACATTATTCCTTTTCTAGTGAAATACACTATGGTCTCATGACTATGGCCTTAATCAGACAGGCTACTGGAAACACTAGTAACTAGGGATGTGCACAAATGGGTTTTTTCGACATTCAATTCATAATAAAAATTTGTATTTGTTTGAATAGATCGCTTTCGAATGTGGTAGGATTATATTCGATGCTAATATATTTGTACAAATTCATACAAGCATCCAATACAAATGCATACAGATCCTATACAAATGTATACATATTGGATATGTATCCTATACTGACACATACATATCAATATGTGTCCGATATATATCCCCAGTTTAACAAATGTAGGAAGCGTTTCTACGAATGTTCCAAAACATTTGTATTCATATGAATGTTAATGTACAAATGTGGTAACATTCGACTCACGTACAAATGTCCAAATTTGGATGAATAACAAATGTTACAAATATTTGTGCACATCCCTACTAGTAACCTATTGCTAAAGCAACCTGTCCCTCCCATGGCCTGTAGCATTGACTCTTTGATGCAGCATTATTGGAGCTGTGCCAGATCATGTTTCATAGTCATGTGATATGCTTTGCAGCTAGAAATGCACTTTGCATGCTTGACTGTCCCATCACTACACTGGCAAGGGGCAACCCATGGAGGCCTGAACCAGTATGGCAGGGGGGAAGCCCTGCAGAAATGCTGAAAGAATACCTTACCCTGCACCCTCCCTTCTGTCATTTTTACAGTTGTGGTGTGTTTGACCC
Source organism: Aspidoscelis tigris stejnegeri (assembly GCA_023333525.1). Taxonomy (NCBI): domain Eukaryota; kingdom Metazoa; phylum Chordata; class Lepidosauria; order Squamata; family Teiidae; genus Aspidoscelis; species Aspidoscelis tigris. The sequence goes on from JALMGA010000005.1 coordinate 67,569,994, forward strand.
ATGAGTTGCAGAAAAGAACACCTGTTGCTTCCCTGCCCCCCAAGAATGAGAGTGAGTGTTCTCCTCAAAAAGATCTTAGTTCTCATTGTTCACAAAGAAATAAAAAAGTGGAAGCAGGAGGAATATAAAGCAAGATAGTTGGAAAAGTACAAGATATGGGGGGAGGAAGAGATCCTTTAAGAGTTAATATCACCAAATTTTCTCTGGCATTATATATATTTACTTATATCAGGGACAGTTAGGTTATCGGCAAGATCTTTATACTCTCTTCTTGGAGAACAGGGGCATGGTGGACTTCTAGATGTAATACAGCTGCTACTCTCATCTTCTACTGACTAGAGATACATGAGTTGGAGCTCGGAAACATTGGGAGGGTGTCTAGGTTTGTCACACTCATCCTTCCTGATGAGAGTGTGTGGCCACTCAGCCCAGCCCCTCCCTCCTTGTCCTCCACAGAGCAATGCAGGAAGAGAGCAAGCTGCTGAGCACCCAGGTCACCTACCATCTCTGGTGGGCCAGTTTTCCCCTCACTGGTGTCCTGCTTTATACGTCTGTGTATCAGACTCCCTTAAAGCAGGAAACTAACTGACTTAGTAGTAAAGCAAACACTTATAGTTTATTGTTACAAAAGGAAAAATAAAGAAGAGTTTATAGTTGATTTAAATGTTGCTTGTAAAGAAAGATATTGTAATTAATAAACTGTCCCATTCGGTTCACTAAGCTCCACTGCAAGCCAACAGTCCCTGGTAAGCTATACAGTGAGCACAAATAGTTCTTAGTCCTTCCCTCTCAGGCTCTCCTCTAGCCTGAAGTAAGATAAGTTACCAAAATAATAAAGATAGCCTGGTAGCAATCCCAATCTGCCTCCCCAGGCTCTGTTCCACTCTTGTCTCTGAGAGGAGAGACCCCCCCCCCACACACACACATTCCTTAACTTGTGTGCCCTGATCTCCCTCTTCACAAGAGGAGAGACCTTCTCCCTCTCTTCTCATCTCTGCCCCAAGAGGAGAGGCCTAACACTCTGGTTTGGAGCAATGCTCCTTGATCCCCCTTCCGCCCAAGACGAGAGACGAAAAACAAGATGAGCCACCGCTTTTTATAGTCCGCGATTCTGCAACTCTCACTGGCCCGATTTTGGCGGGCTGGCATGGCTTTCTCTGATGCTCTGCCTCTGCTGTCACTCTTGGAGCTCAGAAAGCCCATGAAATGGCTGCCCTGTCACTGCCTGCCTGGCGTGAATGCCACAGACTGTATCAAGTACTTCTCAAAGTGATCCCTATTCATAAAAAGGGTGAGAGAACAATAATACCCCATGGAAAGAAACTCATATTTCACTCACTCATACCGCTCTGTACCCAACCAAAGACCATCATAATTACACAATTATATTCTACCTATGAAGTTGCAAAGGAAAACTTCAAACTTGCAATAACAGCAAGAATATTTGGGAAGGTAAGCTGCCTCTCTGATGTAGATGCTACAGTTGTATTCAATTTGGCAGTGCTGGCCATAAAGCAAGGAAGGATTATTTCAGAAAGAAATTCCAATTCTCTGGCAAACAATGAGCCTTTTTTCACAACAGTGCAGCTTCTGTCTTTGTTCTGTTCCATTAATTAATGTCAGAGATCCAGTTCATCTTATAATGCTGACAAAGAGAAGATAATGCATCCTACTCCCACTTTGTACAACACTAATTTCTAAATATAGTGCACAAGTCACAGGCTGGTTCCCATCATCCAGACTCAACCTGTTGCATTCAGGTGGCCTGGAAAGGAGCTGTCACAGGAGCAGAAGTGCAGGGATCCACTCCAGATGCAAGAGACATGCTGGCCATGTAGAGTGACCTCCCAGGTTTCAAAATACCCACAGCAGCAGAATAAAAGTTCTGCCACTTCAAGGTCTCTGACAGAAGGGGCCATTTTTGGTCCAATGGTAAACCAGAAATCACTCCCCGCAAATCAACTTCTCCTCCACAGTCACGCTGCATGGAAGTGAAGAAAAATTAAGATACAACCCACTCTTAGAGTTGTTCATTCCATCCTACAAGCACAGCAGCTCCAAAGGTAGGTTCCGTCCTGCTGGGGGCAACCTATTGATTGGTTTTGGGTAGGAACATTTGCCCACTGTGGCCTGGGGCCCTCAATAAGTGTGCTTTTTTGCTCATCTGAAGTGCATCTATAGTTCCTCCTCCAGTTTGGATTATCTCCCTCTGGTCCGTGCTGTACACACATAGTATTTATTGTTTTTATACACTTCTTTTCCTGAAAGGGGTTTTATCATCATGAAACTGCTAAAAAAAATCAGCTAGGTTGAGGGGCAATGATGAACTCAAAGTTACTTGCTCAGCTTCATGGCCAAGTATAGATTCGAACCCCTCCTAATGGATTTCATCCTAAATTCACAACTACTATATCACAGTGGTTCTTGCTAAATTATGCTTTCAGAATCCTTGAATTCAATATGCTGACAGTGCACTTTATTTTTTTCCCCTTAGCTTTATTATTATTTTCAAATAAAATCCTCATTCAGCTATCCTGAACTGGTGACTATGTATCCTTCCCAGCACTATTTCAATTGGGCACAATAATTTACTTTTGGATAATATTCTCATTCTTATAATTCCTCACTGTCATAACTCCAAAGTAAATCAATGCCAGGATTTGAATATTTTTAAAAACAGTCGGTAGGGGCTCATTAAAAAAGAAGAAAAAAGCGGTATGGTGTTTTTCTATGACTGAGAAGAAAACAAAACATTTCTTCCTCAAAAAATATTCTATCAGCTGGGTTTCTGTCAGGTTAGGGTTCATTTGTTGGCTGTGATTGTGATACTTTGCAAAAAGAGCCAAAGCTGTGCCAAATTTAGTAACAAGATAAAGGGAGAGGTTGTGTCAACATTTTCCAGATTCCCAGAGGAAATTTAAACCACTGGCCATGTAATTGTTCTCTGGGGCCTCTATGTCAGATTAGCTTCATATTCTACCCTCCCTGAATCATCATGCGGACAAGGAAACAGTTTCCTAGTTCCTACTGTTTGACCCACAAGGAATGTGATTCACTGACCTGCCAGCTTGTACTTAAGCGTTGCCATATGGTAGCTACCATTTTCATCAAGATCTTGAGGAACTACAAAATGTAAATCTGGAACTAATAAAACATTTTCTAAATGCCAAAAGCACTTACACCTACTGAGGTAATTCATACAAGTATTGGGCAAAGCAAGAGTGCATTATGGAGGTCAGGTGAGGAAAACAAAAAGGAATCATTAAAGTAAGAGGTGAGGCTGAAAATCAGCTTTGCCTTGCCAGCTGTCACTTTTGTATCACCTTTGTGTTATTACTACATTGGTATGCCAGGCTTTTTCTTTTAGGCTACAGACTGAAACACTTGCAAAGTAGCCTTGGGTCAAAACTAAACATGGAGAGATTGCAACAGGAGAAGTCAATATGCTTCCTGAGAAGACAGCAGTGCCTGTAGAGTTTCTGAACTTTTTCCATTGTATTGTTGTTGGGTCAGACTGAGTCATGGCTGACTCCTTATTAACTGTGTGGGGACTTCTGTAGGGACCAGGGACCTCTTTGCAGTTTTCCTGGCAGAGATATAGAAATGGTTTTCCATTGTCTACTTCTGGTGAGACAATGTGTTTGAATGTGTCCGAATTCCGAGATGCGTGGACGGATTGAAAAGGGCACTATTTGTAGAAGCTTCTATGGATAGTGGATGACCTGAGGACTCCCTCCCTTGGCCACCCTCCCACCAAACCTCGCTCCCTACGGCCTCCCTGGGGCCCCCTTACCTGCTCCGGTGCAGCCCCAGGCCACTTCCAGGGCCCTCTGGAATGCGAAACATGAAATATGAGTTTGTTCCCATGGGGTACTATTGTTCTCTCATTCTTTTTAGGAATATGGATCACTTCGAGAAGGATGAGTGTGACAAACCTAGACACCCTCCCGAGGTTTCCCAGCTCCAACTCATATATCTCTAGTCAGAAGATGAGAGCAGCAGCTGTATTATATCTAGAGTCCACCATGCCCCTGTTCTCCAAGAAGAGAGTATAAAGATCTTGCTGATAACCTAGCTGTCCCTGATATATGTAAATATATATAATGCCAGAAAAACCACATGGCTGTGAAATTCATTAAAAACGTTCTCTCCCCATTTCTGTCAGAATTCAAGCTCTGCCAATGTACAAGGAAAAGACTACGGTACATTCTCACGCCTGATCTGTTAAAAGATTTTCTCCAAAGCATATCTACTGAATTGCCTCAAGTGTGACATTTAACTAGCGTCATTCCACAATGTAGGTGGAGGACATACTGAAAACCTTCTGCGCTTCAAACATTCTGTGCAGTTTCTGAAAGCGACTCTTTAAAAAAGGAAAAGAAATATTTCTGGGACTCTACAAGCAGGGGCAAAGTTTTGAAACAATACATGTCATTTACCCCAATAGGATTCTCTGGCTTAAACCAGGAAAGAGCAGATTTCGAGCTTGTAAAGTCAACTTCATGTTGTGGCAAAGGTTAGAGGAGCAGCAAGTGTTATAGAGCAACAGAATAATATAGATGATGCATGCTATGATGGAAAGACCAGAATGCTTCTGAACTAAGGAATTAATGGTCAGCACAGGAGAAAATGAACCAATTCTTTTACACAAGAATGTCATTTACACAAGAATGTCTAAGATCTTTAGCAGCAGTTGAGAGCTTTCTTGAGATTGCAGTTGCTAAGAAACAAGGAGTCAGACATTTTTGTTGGGATTCTGCAAATCACCGGTTCAGATAAGATACTGCATAGGTCTCTGAAACTCCCAGGTCTTTGGTAGAAAATCCAAGATTGAGATAGACATATTAACTAACCACCAAAAAAGGATGAGGAAACTATGTTCTCTCACACATACGTTAACTACTTTAATAGCCACACAGTCTATCCAAAAATTCCGCAGATGAATATTCACACTTGGCATATATATCATGTGGCATGTAACATGTGGCATGTAACACTAAAGGACATTAAAACCTAAAAGCATACTGAGCATCAAACGACCTTCAGAATGTTTGAACCAAAAAATAATCTTTAAGAGTCATTTTTAAATGATCTCAGAACAAGTTTGGAATGAAATACAAAAAATGTTTTATGTCGATCCTTATCATTTCTGTCTAGTCTTCAACAGACAATTACAACACTTTACATTACGACACTTTAGTCTGGAAGGCATGAGTACACAAACAACTACAGCAAGATCTTCCCCCCCCCCCTTTGTAATGGCGCAGTTGAAGCTAGGAAAGAACATTGTTGAAACTAGATAGTACCTGAGATTTTCCAATTAGCACAAAACTCATGAGCATATGCAAGTGTGAACTTCTTATATGTTTTCATGTAAGTCTTGGAGACAGAATGACTCCAATGGCTACTGAGGTGAACACATGTGCTTTAGGTGCTGAGATTCTCCTGCTACTGTACAAAATAGTCTTCTGAAGGTTTCCACTGTCACAACCCAATCTTAAATCCTTAAAAGTGTCTGCAAGCACAAGCCAACAGTTTCCCATACTAAGCATCTTGAACTGAAGGATAAAGGCAGGAATGGGATGAACATATCCCCATCTTCAGTGTGCCTTAAGATCTTTATGCTAGAGAACATAAGAGAAAACTTCCTTCTGAATGGAAATCCTACTTTATCATGGTTCCAGGTTCTGGGAAATAGGGGTGTGCACCGAGCAAATTTCCACATTCTATTCAAGGTGAACAGAATGTGGAAATATTCTCTCTGGCTGAATAATACCCCCATGGATGTGGGGGTATTCATATACGTGCACGGATATTCTACAAATATCCATGCACAGAATGACTAAACCCTTCCCCTTTATTCCCCCCTTCCCTTCCCACAGCACCACCATCCACAGTGCCGCCACTGCTGCCACCCGGCACCTGGGCCACCACAGGTGCCCTGACATTTCCGGAAAGCCTGTGTGGCATTCCTGAAGGCCTGGAAACAGTCACCGTGTGACACCGAAGCGCCCCCAGAGATAAGGGGTTGCCGGGGAGGCAAGTGGGAGTGCTCCGGTGGCGGGCAGGGCCTGTTTCCAGGCCTTCCGAAACACTGGTGTTCTGGAACCTAGAGACAGGGCCTTCAAGTACCAGTTTCTGGAAGGCCTGTTGGGGTTCTGGAAGGCCAAGAAACAGGCCCGGGCCACCACTGGTGCGCCCCCATAGGTAAGTGGGCCCTGGGGAGGTTGGCAGGAGCACTCCAGTAGCAGTCCGGGCCTCTTCCCGGGCCCTACAGAACCCCAAACAGGCTTTCCGGAACCTAAATACAGGCTTTCAAGCTAAACTAGAAGGCCTGTATTTAGGTTCCAGAAAGCCTGTTTTGTGTTCCAGAGGACCTGGCAAGAGGCACGGGGCTCCAACAGAGCAGGTAAGGTGGCCTTGGGGACCTAGTGGGGAGGAGACCCTGGGAGAGAGGCCCCAGGGAATCCAGTATCCTTAGAAGCTTCTACCAAAGCTTCTATGGATACTGGATTATACGATTCGTGGATGGATAGGGCCCTCTGTCCATGAATTTTGGAATTCGGACACATTTGTCCGAATTCTGAATAGCACAAATAATTCATGCACATCTCCACTGGGAAGAGCTTTGACATGTGTTCAACCAGATGTTCCTTTAAAAACCATTTTGACCTTTGCTATATCACGCAAAAATCAAAGATGGGCCTGGCTTGTGTGTGCATTTCCTGCTTACACTTTTATGTAGCCAAAAAATGTGTGAACATGGCTGTCACCAGTTATTATATTGAAATCAAAGCTTATTTGCTTCCTGTGAAACTTGATAGGATCCTAAAAATGAAAAACAAATGCACATCCAACATTGATTTTCACTCCTCTTCTCAAGCCCCCTCTGTATATACCAGTCGCCCAATATACATGCCAATATCAGCTCTTCCACATTCTGAAAAAAGAGTTTAATTACACTGGCCAACAAAAAGGTAATTTTATTGACAATCTGTCAGGTTTATGAAACCCACTTCTGGACCCTTTTTGCTGAAAAAACACAACATATGCAACACCTTTAGTTTACTTTGAGTTATAATGAGTATGGTTGTGAATGAATTTGTTATGTTCTGAAAAGGTTTGAGCTCCATGCTTGTAGATGAATACCAACTTTAAAACAACAACAAAAAAGGCAGTTGTTTGGGATTAAGCTCACACTATGTTCAATGTGATTTATTACTTGGCAGTTACGCAAACACAGCTTAAGAGAACCAAAGTGATCCAGCACATAGAGTATTTGAAACTAGAGTCCACCTCTGTCATAACCACATGGAATTGTCTCATATAACTCACTGGCATCACACCCATTTTACATATCATTAACCAGTTGTACTGTCCACATGATCATTTGTATTACACGCACTGACAGCCTTCAGGAGAAGAACCAGTGCTCACAACTAAAGCACCTCAACAACTTTTTAAAATCAATTTTCATTTGCACTTAGACAACTCTGATCGGGTTACACTTCAGGAGGTATTTATATCTTTGAGTCCTGTAGCCTTTGTCATGCACACTGCTAGTCACTTTTCAAATGTTAGACACAAGGAAAGGCTTCTAGGATGCTAAAGGCCTTACTTTCTTTTAAGATCACAACAAATTTTGTTTTCATCTTTCCTTTTCAGCAGCATGAAGTACAGAATACAGAATTTTTAAATACAGACATAGAACTAAAGAAATAATAAAAGCAGAAGGTCGTATTCAAAGAGCCATTTGCCCTTGTGTTTCTTGGAAGAACTCCTAGTCTCTAAATTGACAGCACAGCTGTTCACAGAAAATTATGCAGAAAGATTACGGAATTCTGTATCTAGTTCTTAGACTATGCTGCAAGTATGACAACAACTACCAACAGTGCATCGATTGAATAGCAGCTGCTAAGTCAGCCTGGCTATGATTCAAGAACACACCAGCAGAATTTCCAAATTGTTTGACAATGCAAGAAAATTATATGGTGGCCTTGGAGGAAGGGGGTCATCTTTCAGTTTTTGCTCTTCTTGTCTAAAGAACCACTGAATGTAGACTCTAAAATACCTTTTTAAATGTCACTTGTTTTTAGTTCTGGGAAACAAACAATATGGGCACGTCCCCATGGAAGCCAGCTGCTTCGCTTGTGACGTGTGTAACTCGCAATAAAGCGCCCCCATGTAGTTTGGGGCAACAGGGATTCAAATCGTATGTGCCTGTCCCCATGCAAGCCGCAGCGTGAACCCGCATCTTTTTCTCCTCACCCACCCTCTCCCCTGATAGGAAGCCGAGTTGACGTCACCATAACCTGTCCCACCCACTGCAGCGATGACAGGCAAACACCTCAGTTGCACCTCCATGAACACAAAGATCATTCCTTTACTTGGCCACCACAGTTAAATGCATAACCAAAAGTTAGTTAAAAGCATAACTAAAAGCAGATCATTCCCTTCCTTGGCTCCCACAGATTAGCGGAGGTGCGCACATGGACATGACAGTAAGCACCCCGCACTCGCAACCGGCTCAAAATTTTCTCCCAGTTCAGGTCAACATGTCTCAATCACTTTCAGATCAACCAATCCAGAAGGAGGGAAGAGCCTTTTAATTTCACTACTGTTATGTGGCTTAACAGTCAACAGATTGCCAGGGTCTGATCGCAGCGCGCATGGCAGGAACAGGGAGTAGAGGAGAAACCATGCTCGCTAATACTGCGGAAACCAAGCTCTGCCCCAAATAACCCGGGAGTGTCCGCATGACCCCAGGACAATACGTATGTAGTACATTTGTTAAGTGGGTTTTTTTTAACACGTATTGTCTCGCATATAGCCCTATTAGGGCTTTGCATGGGGACACTCCAGAGGCAGACTCGGAATAATTTTGGAATATTTTCAGCATGGGGATGGACCCTATATGATTTTGCTTTGATTTCTGAAGGTGTATGTCCACAAGCACTTGAACAACTGCACTGACCAGTATACCAGACTAGCAAGTGTTCTAGGAGGCTTCTTTCTTCACTGTGATATGGTCTAGAGCAGGGTGGAAGGCAGGTTCCTAGTATATCTGCTGGACCAGTCTACTGGCCAGTGCAGAATTACCCTTTCACTTGGTTTGGGTACTAAGCTATTCTACCCATATTGATGATGTTTAAATGATACTGACTTGAGAAAGAGAAGCTCGGGAGTGATATATGAAGTGTTGGTTTGATGTCTTACTTTGTGAACTTCCACAGAACCCCCTGCATGACCATCTTTGGGAACAGCACAATGCACCGGAGCAAAATCTTGTGCGACGGAGGATTTATGTTCTTCTGTCAAATAACTGTTAACTATAAATAACTTTACTATCAGATGATCTGTAAATTGGGCCTCCTTCCCCACAGAAAATACACCTGTTCTCCCTATCTAAAAGGTGGATCAAAATTGGATTAAAATGTAGGTGTAGCTGGGCCTACAGTGATCATTTCAATCAATACTGCAGCAGCAGAAGTTTAACAATGGTGCCTCTCTGCTGAAAAGTTGCACTTGCTTATGGCATCCCTTTACAGGCCAAGGCAGAAATAAACCTGTAAGATTATCTCTGCATCACGGCTGCCTCATCAAAACCCTTCTTCTCCACTGTTCTCCCACATTGTATCTACTCAGTATTGAGTCTACCAAGGGTTAAGCAATAACGCTTCTGATTTCCCTCCTCATTCTGTACTTTCAGTGCTACTGGGGTTAATTTCAGAAGCCTTCAAGTACCCGTATCTCTAAAGTCCAAAATAGATCAGGTTTAAGAATTACTCATCTAGCCACATCAACTTGCTGATTCTGTTGAATAAAGAAAAGTTCCCACACTCAGGCTGTGTCCAGACTTACGAATACTGCACATCTGGGGCGTGGGCGTCACACCTGACACCTGATATTTCATAGTGGCAGCGCTTTATGACACTGCTACTAACTTCAAGATATCCATAGGTGGCATTTACTGGCATATTTCACTTTTGCTTTACACCATAAACATGTTGTAGATCCTTTTACATGAGCGATGAGCACTCGCTCTACAGTATCAGGTAGACTGGAAGTTTCCCGCCAGTCTGGACAGGATGGCAAGAACAGGATGGCAAACGAGAGCTGAGCCTGCAGTCCAGCTCCCATTGGCTGCCCCATCCCACATGAGGCCCACCTCACTGTGTGCAACACAGAAGTCTTGCAGCTTTCTGCGAGAAAGCTATGGGGAGGCTGCCGGAGTCCGGATGGCGTGTCATGGCTTTGCAGCAGGTAAACGGCATTTTTTCTATAACAGTGGATTTTATTCTGCTAATCGGGATACAGCCTCAGTGCTAGCAACCATATACTAAAAAGCTGTCAAGGAAATATGGAGTTAAGAGGATAAATTCCCTTTATTCTTTGGATGTTTGGGCTATAAAAAATTTGGCTGATTGATAAACAAGCTGCGCTAGTGGCAGTGGCTTGCTAGGGAAACTCTAGGGAGGGTAAAGGCCTCTGTCTGCAATTTACCCGCTCCCTGGGTGTGTCCACATGCTGCTGCTGTCACCACTGCCTGGCCCTAACTAGCTGTGGAAAGCTAAAGTGCCACCACAGCTTGATTGTGAGCAGATAGGTGGCGCCTGGACAGCAGCGTTCACATTCTCTTTAGGGTACAATACTAAAAATGGGTGTGGTGGTGTGTGGCTGTGCAGTCATGCACTGCATCGGAAAAGCCATAGCAACATCCAGGTGCATGCTGATCTTTCTGCAGCCATTGCCATCTTTGTCAGCTGCTTTGAGTCCCCTTAAATGGGTGAGAAAAGCGGGGTAAAAAAGCCAACTCTTCTTCTTCAAACCTGGCCATCCACACTTTTAAGTGCTAGTGGCCCAGTTAAGAACTTGAGGTGGTTCTTGCCATACCAGTGAGGTAAGAACAAACAGGGCTTAAGATAATGGAGTGTTTTAAGAAACTCCCTAGTTCTCTATGAGAAGCCAAAGAGGTAATGATATAGGCAGACTAGGAAGAGGAGGTGGAACCAAAAGCAGTGGGTTCAACGAAAAGCCACAACCCTGAACAAAGCCTAATCTAAATCGTTAAGTGCGTTCTGAGGCTCATCTAGTGTTGCAACATGAGAAGGACAGTCGGAGGAACAAAGAATTAAGGCTACATTCTTAAACCCTGTTGATTTAAAAGTTTGACAGGCAAATTCTGCCCACTGCAATGTTTCTTGTCACTGCAGTTATCTGTCCTGTCAACTGTGATGAGTTCCCAAGACAAGCATCAGATTTCTTTTGAATTTTAGAAAGTGAACATCCAGTTCATACACAGTTGCTTTCTGATGCAAAATGTGGCTCATTTGGTAATTACAATGGTATAACATTGTTTTACACAGTTGGTAAATGTGACTTCCTTTGTCTAATGCAGTCCTGGAGACTTTTGAGTATTACGATATCATTTCCAAGGAGCCACTGACTTAACACTACCAGCCTGAATCACCCTTCCACACTGGTAAAGCGGAGGCCTTTCTGATGGTGCCATTTTACTTACATTGGTAAGTAGGGCCCTAACATTGTAGTTCCCTTGACCAGCACTGGTAGAATGAGCCTCCCTAGTTTTACTAACTTGCAAGATATCCATAGGTGGCATTTACTGGCATATTGCACTTTTGCTTTCCACCATAAACATGTTGTAGATTCTTTTGAACTTGTGCTGAGCAAGGCTCCTCAGAATTCCATGAGCAGCAAGAAAGACTGATCAGCAGATTCTAGACCAAATAAAGTCTCAATAGAGATGTGCATGAAAGTACTTTTGTTAGGTTTAAGGTGGCTAGAGGTCAAGAGTGCTTCCGACCTCCTCTCATTCCTTGCTATGTTCAACTGTACCTAGTTTGCCATGCTCCTCAACTGCTCCATCGCTCTGTCAAGGTTCTTCTCCCTCCACCCCTCCCCATGTCAGCTTCTTTTTGTGCTGTGCTGCTCTGAATGCTAGTTGTCCCTCCCCACTTCCTGCCCCCAGTCCGTGGACTTCTCTTCCAAGAATCACCATCCCTCCCTCCTTCCCTGCCCCTGCTCTGCTTCTTCCCTCCCATGCATGCTTGGATGGGGTTCGGATCTCCCCATGTACTCACTCTCCTAAACTGAGGTAGCAGAGGGTGAAGGTGGGATGCAGGGGTAGGGTGGTGAGGTGACTAGGCATAGTTGAAAATAGCCAGGAATGTGCGGTCAGAAGCAGTCTTGACCTCTAACCACCTTAAACTCTTGAATGAAAGCACTTTTTTTGCACATTCCTGAATCTCAATATTCATTAGAAGTATAAATGGGGAGCCTTCAACTATCACACTTTGGACTCCTTCGAAAATGGTGGTGCTAGAGAAAGTAGAAGCGTGTCTGCCTTGGGAAAGCGGAAGAGGACAAGTGATGGTAGCACTGATTGAACACTATCAGCCCTACTTTGCACCCCTCAGTCAGATGCTGCATCACTACTGTGGGCAGAAGAAAGCTGCACTCCTTTGATGCAAGTATGGATGCAGCCCTAGATCCATCAGGAATACTACTATTTTGATGTTTCCTTGTAATGCTGTAAATTGCTTGTTATCAGAACAGTCTTGGTAGATGTGTCAACTTGTGATTATTATTATTATTTTTTAAACCTTGCTGCTGTACAGGCACATTCAGAACGCTCAAGAGGCACTGGGAACTCTTTCATGATAAAATACCAGCGAGTGATGGTGGAAGGAACGTTTCACACTGGTTAAGATGCACCAGCATATAAGATGTACCTATAAGTTGACATATAATATTTAGGAAAAATAAATTAAAAATAGGAGCAGAGGCAATTGTTGGAGAATATGTAGCCAAAAAGTCTGTTTACAATTTGGTCACTGGAGACGTGAAATGTTTTGGGTAGAACAGTGTTGGGGACACAAGCACCAATTGCAGGAAACAAGACACACAGTTCTGATGCAGACCTTTCTATTGTTGCTTGATGATGCACTTCATACTAATATTTACTTTCGCAACACAACTCTTATCTGAGCAAGTGGGGAGGGGAGAATACAGCCTCCTTTGGTCTCTGCTATATTTGAGTTCATACACCGAGTCAAACCACACGGTATTATTGAGTCAAATTAATTTTATTATGCTCCATGATGAATTGCCACCAGTGCAACATCCTATTTACTGTACATTAAAAAAAAAACAGAGAGAAAAAGAATTCACATACGAAGAATTTCAGTTTGATGTAATGAAAAACATATTGATTGAGATGTTTTCAGAGCACAAGCGACTAGTTGATATTGTCTATGCATAGTGTTGAACTATAAGCCTCATGCTCGTTTCTTAATTGCTAAGGTGACTTGGCAGTCAACTGAATTGGCTCCTGAGGCTGCCTTGTCATAACCGTTAGCTGTAGTGATTCAATGACAAGAAACACTTGTCTCCTGCTTACGTTGCCAGCAGGAAAAGCAGAAACATGCAGCTATGACTTTTTAGCCTAAATTTAACTGAAGTCATGCCTTAAATTAAACAGTATAATATGCGATCAAAAGCAAAACATTTGAACCTTTGTGCGATAATGTGGATACATCGTTTATAGAGAGAAATAAAAGCCAGTTGGACAAATGATTCATGAAGTACATCTCAAACATATAATATTCAATCTTTCCAAGTTATCTCAGTTCCAGAAGCATGTGCTTAATTTCATGCTAACGTGTAACATCTTTGGAGGCCACCTGAGCAATATCCACCTTAAAAATGCCCTCTATAGGCTGTTCAGAAGGCCATTTGACACCGTCTCTCGTATGCACATTCTTAGCCCTACGATATGCGCATTTAAGCAGGCTTCCGCCACACTGCTTACGGTCCATTAAGCAACCCTAGCAGCAATGCTAGTTCAAAAGTCCTTCTAGCAGTAGGCAGTACTACGAGTAAGATTCCAAGGAGACATTATATATAATAAACCTCCTTTCTCAAATTGTGTGCTTAAAAGAAAATTACTCTCCTCTGAATAATTTAGCTTCAGCTTCCATATCTGCTTTCATCAACATAGCCTTTAATTCCTGTTCTCCTAATGCAATTAAAAATCCAAATGTTAGACTTACATTATAACTGCACTAGATATTCAAGCCACATCATGCAGGTCCAGCCTGCCAAGATCAGGCCAATACGGGTTTCAGTAAATACAGCTTTATCCAATACATCATGTATAGAGTAAGGAGAGGGGAGGGAGAAAAAACAGTAATTGTATTTTGAATATGTTCCATGTGAAAAAATTTTCATCAGCGGGAAAATAAGTGTTTCTCAAGTCTTCTCTCTTGTTTAAACTGCAACTACAGGCCTAACACTGCTGATGTTAGCCTTAAATAGAGAACAGCGTGGAAAACAGGTGGATAGTCAAATATTATGGTTCATTAGTAAAGTTGAAAATTAGGGATGAGAAGTCAAAATTTTTCCCATTGTGTATTGGAATGCAATTTCTGAAGCATAGGGCCTTCCACCTTCTAATATCATATCCTTTGATATGATTTCTAAACATAAGACAAATCAAATATTGCAACGTGCAAGTTTGTTACATATAAAAGCAGTGGTTTACAAACTTTATAGCAGAGCCACCCCCATTTGGAGGCAACCATTCTCTACCCATTCCTAGATATTTGGATTAAGTGGAAATAGGGCAACACTAACCTATAAAGCATGAATAGTCAAGACGCCTGCGATGAATATGGGCCTGAGTTCTGCGGAGAACCCACCAGTCTCAACTATCTTGTGAAAGGAAGCAAGACTAGATTGAGGCTGGTGGAAACATCTGTGTGTAACTTTGTGTTTGTGCCATTCCCCTCCCTTACCAGCTATTAGCAATGTTTTAGGAAAGCCTGTCACAGTCAGGAGAAACATATATTTAAGGCATTCATTTTTACTTGAATGCTTCAGATTTCAAGACATGGGATCTGGTGCCTAAATGTACTGGTTACTACCATAATCCATAAAGACTTCAGTGTTATGTCATTAAGTTCATTTATTAGTACACTGATGCCTTATACATATTAAAATTTAAGTCCATTATTAATCAGACCAAACATGACCCACAGCCCTTCAGTAAAAAACATTATATAAAAATAAATAAATGACTGCAGCACTTGCCATAAATGTAGACTCCTCTTCATTGTGAAAGGTAGCTAACAAAAATCAGAGATAGTTTACATCAGAGATACCAACGCTGTGACCAGTTGGGGTGTGCCTACGCGCAACGTTCAGGTGTTATATATGCCCAACAGTAGGAAACAGTGCTCCAGAATCCGGGTGAATTTTCAAAACCATTTTATTTTTCCTAGTAATTGTTATATGTCAGCTTAAATGCTATGTTTGAAACTGTAGTGTTAGGAACGGAAATGGTTTGTTGTTTTTATTAGCCTCTTCTGCGTAGCGTAATTTCCAAGACGAAGAAGCTAACAGTAGGAGCTTCATTGTTGAAACAATGTAGTGCTATAGTAGGTTTTAATACGAAAATTTAGATACAGAAAAAGTAGGGTATGAAAATAGTGTTTTCCTTCTTGCTTTAAAACTAAATACATTTAAGGTGTGTTTGTCGCATATTAAACTCCCTTATTAATGGAATGGAAAGCATTCATATGTACACTGAGCAACCTGATGTAAACTTGTACACATTAAATCGGGAGTAACTTTGTATAGGATTATGACAAACCTTTACGGATTAAATGAGGTATTGCACAGATTAATAAAAAAGCAAAAGGCAACAAAAATATACAGCAAATTGGTAGAACATTTACATGATAATTTTACAGAATCCATAGACAGAAAGTAGTTTAGTATTTCACCTTAAAAATATATATGATATATAATATGTTTATCAGTCATCCCACTCATCATCATCTTCAAAGTCTTCTTCATCTTCTTCATCCTCATCTTCATCTAAGAATAAAGACAAATTCATTAATTTTGCAAGGAACGGACAGAAAGCAATGCTAAAAAAAAGCCTAGTTTGTTTTTCTTTAGCGAGTATAAAGTGCTCCTGTAATCTTAGCAACTTTGTCCTCAAAGTGACTTGAGATTAGGAATGTGCCAAACCAGAGGCCTGTTTTCACTTAGTTGCCTGGAATGATGTACATGTATCCTTCCAGGACAGTTGCCCTACGTCTGCACCACTAGCACCAGTGACGCCCCCAACTTAACTACAGGCACTTGCACCGTGGACAGTCTGTCCCAGACCTTCCAAATTGCCATAGCAGTAGCTATTGTTTCAGACAATAATAGCAGTTGCTACAAGATTATTTCCAATACCAGCTTCTACTAACAATGAGAACAGGAACATTTCCAGAGGAAGAATATTACGTACACAGTGATAACAAATATATCACTCATCTATTAGTAGGACCGTATGGCAAGTTAAAAGAAGACCTGCTGGGTCTTGATTAGATCAACGTGATTGATTTCTTACCTGAAGAATGAATGGCTTTGCTCCTTTTCTGCATAACTTCCATTAGTGCTCCCACAATACCTGAGGTGGGGGCAGGTGTAGGTGGTGCAGTCTCTTGGCCATCAGATACCTAGGAAAAAATTTTCAATTTCATTTTTATAGAAGATTGCCTGAAAGTAAAACTTTGAATAAATGGAGCAAACACCATAAGGAGAAGGCATCAAACTGAGAATTGCTTAGATCAAAGTCACATAATTTTAAGACTGGAGATTTTAAAAACTGAGCACTTTCAGCAATGATGTGCTGATGGAGAACACAGTACTTCAAGTGAAAACCTTTTCCCCACCTAAATTGGATCCTGAGTCAAATCTGGGCAACAAAATCTGGTTTTACTGGTGCAGGTGACCAATTCCATCACCATGATTTATGGGCCCTCACTGACTTATTTCTCACAGCAATCATCTCTGAACACTTTTATTGTAGTGTACATATTTTTGGATTACAAACTTTTTCTGATTTGCTAGAAATTTATTTATATAGATCTCAAGACATTTAAAACTATCAAATTACTGCCCAAATTACAAAACAACAGTTAAATCCAAGATGGTAGTTGTTCAAAATATTTACAGTAATGTGCTTAAAATGAGAAGAGTCTAAAAATACAGCACAGGAACAAAGGGCACTTTTGGGGGGAAAAGGGTATGGATGAAAAATGTACAGTATGTCTTAATCAATATACAATATAGCACTTCTGCTTGATGTATCTCAGGGGAAAGACTATTCTACAAACCAATGATCAGAAGCAGAAGGCCCTTTACTACCAGTACTCTTCAAGCACTTGAAAGTGATGGAACTATCAGAAGGATTCCCCTACTGATTTTAATCAGCAGATAGGTCTACGGGAGAAGACATTTCTGAAGATATCTGGGACATGAATCGCTCTGAATTGATAACAAATATTTGAGAAACAACAATACTCACAGACTTCAACTGAATACCCTGTCGTATCTGATCAAGTAGCGCATCTCTTCCCGAGCAGGAGACTGGACGACTGTTCTGTTCTACTTTTTTTAATTGGGCACCTTCTCTGATTTGATCTAAGAGAGCTGCTTTATTTCCTGAAGGAACTGGAAGTTGATGGTCAACCTCTGATGGGACGCCAGGTGGCGGTGGAGGACCAGGAGGAGGGGGTGGAGGAGGGGGTGGAGGCACACAAGAACCACCTGAGGGGGGCGGAGGAGGTGGAGGTGGGCCTGAGGGTGCAGAAGAAGAATGCACTGGAGGAGGAGGAGGATAGATTCTATTTGGTGGGGGAGGTGGCATTGTAGCACCAGGTCTAGAAGGAGGTGGAGGGGGTGGTGCTGCTGTTGGAGCTCTTGAGGGAGGTGGAGGAGGAGCCCCTCTCCCTCTTGCAGGAGGAGGAGGAGGCCCAGAACTATGTGGTGGCGGGGGAGGAGGGGGAGGGGGGCCGCCTCTAGATGGTGGTGGCGGCGGTGGGGCTGGAAAATAAAAATAGAGTGCAGTTTAGTCACTGAAAAGGCAACATTTCTGCACAAAGCATTAACATTATGAAGATACACAAAATATGACTCAGTTACTTGTTTTTCTTCCTTCGAAGAATCTCACTCAGTCTGCCATTTGAGTTTCTTGCAAGACACACAATGCTCAAAACATGCAAATACAGCCATCACATCAATAAAGAGTAGTTTACAACACTAATTCTGCAATGATGATGCTGCTACTGATTTTTAAGATTTATATTTTCTGTAGATTGGATCTGAGCTGGTACAGTCGTGCATTTTGTTTGCCCTGCAACTGACACAAGGGCATCTGTATTTCAGAACTTTGTTCATTTTAAAAGAATTTACCAAACTGGCATATTATTATAAGAACATATCCAGAGGAGGCAACTTTTGTTCCCAGCCTGCTGATCCAATGGCTTAATTCTTTTTGATCAGGGGAACGCAGTGCTGTCTTCCTTTATATTTCAGCTCAAAATCTGTCATCATAGAATAAACTAAGCAGTGATTTGCTGATTAAGTGTGGGTTGCATCTGTTGTCTAAAATCAAATGAAGTGATGAACAGTGGTTTGCAAAAATGCAAAGTCTACCAGTCCAGCAGCCAGGCTGGCTCAACAAGTGCTAAATGTGCCATCTGGAAACAGCGACATCTAGTGTCAGCAGAAGTGCTTGCTGCCAAGCTGCCTCAAGCACTGCTAATTTCACTTTTTTCAGGTTTTTGCTCAGACCAAATCTGCCCACTGCTCCTGATTAGTGTTCATGATAGACAGAACACAGACCTTCTCACTTCTAGGTAAGAATCTTTAGGAACTCCAGAGAAAGTTTCAAAAACTCTAAATGGTCAAATGATCTAACCTTTGCTTTATATTATGATTATTTCTGACATCGTCATATAAAAATGAAACTTTTATGTTTCAATCTTTAAACAGTGATGTACCAAACAGCAGGTAAATTCTCCCAACTATTCTTAATGTGAATGCTGTGATACATATTACAAATTCCTTTCTTACGAAGAATGCTAATTTCTGATATTTTTCCAGCAATCATTTGAGAGACTGACATGCTAATCTGGAGGTTCCATAGGTTTCAGGCCAGTTTATGGGAGGAAACTCGCTGAACAAAAAGATATTGTCTTCGGAATAGCAAGAGATACTGAATTGTTAAGTATCAAAAATTTTTCCAGGCACAGTAGCTGAGAGTGGCACTATTACTTTTCTGTGCATAGTAAATACAGAATTGTTCATTCAGATAGCCTATTGACCAGTCCATTATGGGTGAGACATATTTCTATTAGTCTTTCAAGTCTTGTTTCTAAGACATGCACATATATTCAGAAAGTAACCTTGCTTGCTTAAATAATTTCTACTCCATCAAGTTCTTACATGCACATTCCAAACAGCAATATATTCTTATGTCTACCCAGAAGCATCGAGAAACATTAATTGCAGGATACTTTGTCAGTACAAATAACTGCAGTACTTTTTATCCATGTAAAGTCATTGGAATGGAAATGCTATTCATCAGTTTTTAAGCCTCATGTTGGATTGTCCAAGCATCTGATAGTGAATCACACACCACTGCAATGTGAAGAACTGTAAAAATTAAAACATCATACATACCACTCCAGCGTGGTGGACCTGGATTATAAACGTAATATATATATTAACTATTTCTCAAACATGCTAGCTCGCTGACTTATCATCCATTATCATGAAATTGAGAAGTATTATAATGTTTGCTATAGGCCTAATAAAAATTAAACTACTGAGATGTAACAAATTCTGTGGTACAATAAAATGAATAGTACAATACTGCAATAATAGTCATTTTTTAATTATAGCTTGCTTATAGAGCTATTTCCCACCATCAAAAGAGAGAGAGAGAGAGAGATGGGGCCATGATGGAAAGAGCTTAGAAATAAAGCTGTTCTGAACTCAATAAGAGACAGAAACATAACACAAGCTGATGTTTTTCAATAGAGAGTGGCCATAGCTCAGTGGTAAAGCAACTGCTAATGGTTATAGGTTTGATCTCCCTCCTTGCAGAAAAATAATAGTAAAACACTTTTCTGCCAAGAAAATTGCATGGAGGTGTCCATGTAATCATCAAACAATCAGCCATTATTGTAGTCAAAAGACCCAAAGGATTTAAAATAACAAATAAATCCATGCAGTAATAATATGGTTTTGGAAAAAAACAAATACTCGATTCAAAGGTTTATTACTTATATCTAAAAAGCAAACCATGCTGTAATATATGTCAAATTCAGTGGGACTATATCATAAGTGAATCTAAAACTTTTACCACTGTCTTATTTTTAGCTAGAAAATCTCTCTCTCAGCCCGATATATTTGAATAGCCCCATATGAGTTGTACTCAAACTATACCATCATCAGGAGCACCATTCTACGCCTACTCCTCTCCTCCGCACACTGAATATGAAGGACATCCAACATCTCCTGAACTTGTCCACAAATACAATCTTTCTGCTGTGCCAAAAGCCAGTCCAGATAAAAGGGCCTTGTCAGCCCATGGAGGAAGTAGAGGGTCAAGACATTAAGAAAGCATGATTAGTGGATGCTACAGAAAAAGGACTTACCTTGCCTACGCAGTTCATTTTTGACAGCTTCTACTCCTCCTGTTTTTTCGATAAAATCATAAATAACCTTGGATGTTTCTTTATCTTTCAGCTGAGCCTCTGAAATTCCACACATATCAAACAGGTTTTTCAACTCTGGATCCAAATTGTTAACCTACAGGAAATATTATTGGAAATATTTGCAGCTACTTCTTTATTTAACTAACTGAAATAATGAATATTGTGGTGCATTATAAAAGAATTACCCTTACAGAATCTTGCACTGTTACCAATATCCATAGATAGGACTGCTTTCTTTCTAGGGTGATGTAAATTTTGTGCATGAAGTTTAACCTTTTATTAGCTGATTTGTAATACTAATGCACACCCTTAATGGACCAGAAAAATGAAGAGTATTTCCAATTGTTCTTCTATATGAAAAGATGCCTCCATGCACATAAACAGTGAAAGTCAAAGAATACTCAGAACAATTAACTACCGTGATGCTTACTTACATCAAAACCTGTGTTTGGGTCCCAGCCAACATGGCCAATGTGCCTGTAAGCAAAAATACAAAACAGAACAAGAGATTAGAAGCTGCAGAGATAAAAGCAGGCACACTCTCAGAATCTGTGGGGAAAAGATGAGAACAGACCAATTGCTATCAGACAGAACACATTTCCCCTATGATGTTGAGTTTTCCATCCATCCATCCATCCACCCACCCATCCATCATGCAATGGGATTCATTCTATCGTTTTATACCTCCAACATCAACCAGGTCACAGAAAGTAATCATTATGCTGTATATTCAGAAGGTGTGTTGTTGCTCCTACAGGGAAGGAGCAAACTGAGGATTGAGAATGGAGCTAACTTGCAGGAATAATGGGCTGCTGTCAGTACTGGATCTAGGCTCCATTTCCACTAGCAGGATTGCTCCATTTGCAAACTCCAGTTTGCCTCTTGCCCCACAAGCCATCACTCACCCCCATCTGTAGACTCTCAAGCAAGTCAGTTAAAGCAATCATGTGTTATCATCCAGGTAATGTTGGAGCATATGACTTTACAAAAATAAAGTCATGAACAGTACATAACAATGTCATACTGGCTGTTGTATTTCTCAAAACAGTTTCAATGAAAACAATATTTATTTTTCTTTAAGTTTGGAATTGATAATATTCTTAATAGGGATGTGCCACTTCAGATGTGCTAGGCTTCAAATTCACTTTGAATTCTCTTCAAATCCCTGCTGCCACCAGTTGCACCTCTGAATGCATGCCAAATCCATCTGAATCTGCTCCAAATCCAATCCAAAGCTCTGAATGAAAGTATAAAAGCTTTTGCTTTGCATGTGGTCAGACATCAAATCTTGCCAAAATTCAATTCGAAGGTGAAGGTGACAAACACTTTTCACTCATCCCTAGTTCTTAATGTAATCTTGCAAACGTCATGATTTTATGTATAATGTATAGTTACATTATGAAAAAGTATTTGCTCTCTTCCTTTCTTCTATTCTTACATATTTGTCATACTGACAAAGACAAGCGAACACATTGCTCCCTTAGCTACTCATTCACCGAACCAAATTTAATCCGACTAGACACCCAAGCTTGATTACTATCAGCCCCATTGAATGCAATTATTATTTTCATAGAACATTTATAGCAATATGAAGTAAGCAAAAAAGTCTCAACAAGCAGCAGACTATAGATAATAGATAAGAAACAGATAAGAATAGATAGATAGATAAGAAAGGAAGTTACTGAAATATTATCAATCTAGAAAGGGTCATGAAGCCATTTCAAAGGTTCTAGGACTCCAGAGAAACACAGTGAGAGCCATTATCTTCAAACACAGAAAGGTGGAACAGCAGCAACTCTTCCCAGATGTGGCTATCCTACTAAAATTTCTCCAAGATCACATCAGTGACGTATCCAGGAAGGCAGAAAAGAACTCAGACAAAGATATAAGAATCTGCAGCTCTCACCTGCTTCTAGCCTCCAGATGTTAATGAGGGTCTAGGAGGCCCTATTCCACTCAAATGGCTCTCGCTGCTTTAGACAGAATTTGATCTGAATTAAGGAGGCAATTATAAGGATCACTGGTAGACTCTTTTAATTAGGTCTACAGCAGACCAATGTGGCCCTGATCCAGGATATGGTGGGCATGTAGATGGCGCATCTCCCACATTCAGGACTACCATGGGGCACCTGTCAGTGGCATGCTGTTCTTAACCTAAATGAGTTAAATCTAAACCTGGGATTAAAGACTACTTTAATCATTGTATGCCACTCTGGAAATCTTTTGATCTTCAAAAACAGATTAAAACTGTTCATATGAAACTATTGTGTGATAAATGGAGTAAGGCTTGTTAGGACCCTATGTTAGCAGAGAGGTTGGTTTTTTTAAAAAAATCTATTATAGCCCAACAAACAATATAGGTATATTAAATTGTTCCTTTAATTTGTATCATTTCCCACTCCCTGTCCCTCCCTCAGGTTTCTTTTGCAATTCCTTCAATTTCTTTTACAATACCCTTTCCCCTATTACTAACATTTCTCCCAACATAAATAAATTCAATCCTTGTTCTCCAACTTTGCATTCTATCTCTTCATATCTGAATTTCCTTGCACTTTTCTCCTTTTTTGCCAGCACAAACTACGAGTGAGCATCCTATTACTGGCTAGTAATTCGTTACTAAGATCTTTTAAACACAAATTCTTTCTACCATAATTCTTAAAGATGTAACACACACGATCTTCTCTCCCAGCAATTTGAAATTTTTCCAAAAACAAAAAGCCAGTGCTGCAAACCTATTTTCATTTTAAATGATCAATATTATTTGTAGTTTTAAACACTGACTAAGTTTTATTATATATTATTTTCTAGATAAACTGTTATAGAAAGTTTTACATCGAAGGATGGTATACATGGTAATGGATGGTATTAAAAAAATTCAATTAAAAAGGAAGATTGAGGTTCTTACTGGAAATTGCTTGGAGTTCCAATATCTGCCTTTGTCAACCTCTTCTTTTTTGCTTTTCCTTTTTTCTTCTCTTTGGTATATGAAATATTGTTGACTTGTGAACCATAAAATCTAGGAGTGGTAATTTCTGGATTTTTTATGTCAACAGTTGCCATTGGTAGACTTGGACCTGCAAATAAACAAATGCTTATTAATCTGTCTTGATCTTTTATGGACAGAGTCTTATTACCAGACAGTGACAGAGGAGTAATTTCAAAATTGTATTTCCTAAAAAAATAAAAATCCCACCTACTAATACAAGACAGACCCTCATATTCACTGATCCAGTAACTGGGATTTCAGTTTTCTGCGATGACTGGATCAGCCCCCACCACCATCACAGGTGCCATTAGCCCTGGGACAGGCAGGAAATTGCTCAAAATGGTGCCAGATTTTCCATAATTCCTGTGAAATCCTGTGAGATTTCACAGGAATTATGGAAAAATGAGTGCATCTTGAGCAAGATTTTCCATATTCCTGTGAAATCTTATGGGATTTCACAGGAATTATGGGAAATGGATCTCCCAACATTCCTATTATCCGTGGCTTTCCATTATCCATAGTAGGGCCTGGAATGTATCCCCCGCAGACAGGATGGGTTGATTGTATCTAAGGTTTTTTTAAAAAAGGATTAAAAATATGCTTCATTGAAGTGTGTAACTTATAGGTTGTTTATAAACTTTTTAAAAATTGAATATGTTCTCCTCCCAATCCTTAAGACTCTTAATTCCAAAAATGAAATTTCCATGAGACAGTTCCAGTTCCAAAATACTGTATTTTAAACATGTACATCCATCAAAAAAATGGCAGAACTGGCATGAACCAGACTTTTACAGAAGTGAGAGCCCAGAAGAGAGCTGTGACTAGCCCAAGGTCAACCAGCTGGCTTCATGGAGGAGGGCAGAATCGAACCAGGTTTTCTGAGATAAGAGTTCGGCTCCTTAATCACTAGGGCTTGAGGATGGGAAGTAGTTATAAGATCTAAAACAGAAGGCTGTCAAATAAAGACAGGTATGTTTGGTCGCAATTGTACATGTGGATGTGAATGCATGGTGATGCTCCAATTGACAGCCAGCAGGATCTATATCCTCTGGATATGCCACTACTTACTGATACTCTCAAATGTATTTTTCAGCATTTGAGGGTAGAATGCTTTCAGTGTAGGCCAGGACTGTGGCAGTGCGCTGTCATGTCAGTTACACCAAGGGTTGTGTGCAACTCTGATTCTATTGATTCTATTTAGAAATAGCCAGGCCTGGCATTCATATCTGTTAGGAGGTTTGAAGCAACATAATATATGAAGTGTGCTTTTGAGTGAAGAGTTGGCCAACTGTTACGGAAATGTGTGAAATAAAGTGGATGTATTTTAAGAAGACTACCACCTATATGAACTCCCAATTATCAAACTGTGCCAACTAGAAGGGGATACATTCTTTTAGACAGCTTCAGACAGTAAAACAGCCTTAATTATACAATTATTTTTTGCATTCAGGCAGAAGATTTATGGATGGAAGGTTCATGCAACATTCTCAGAAATATGGAATTGTACCACATCTGGGTAAGGGAAGGGATTTAATACGTTATACTGTTACCCATTTCAGTTGTAATGTGTTAAACACAACAACATGAACTCTTTAAAAAAACCTACCCTTGAGTGTGACTATTTGTATCTTAATACGCGCACACTTTATATAATAAAAATTGCAAAGTGTCTATAAGCACACTTCTAACTCCAAGCGTTTATTTTGCAGCTCACCAAATTTTAATATGAGAACATGTATTATAGAAATAACATCATTTTCCAGCTATATAAATCCTCGATGACATTCAGTGTAAAAGCCCTTAAATGAAATTTGTTATTATAGAAAAAGCAAGCTTAAGACTCTCTCTCCAAAGAGGATCTGCAGCGCTAAAGATTTGGGAGATGACCTAAAATTACTATTCCATAAAATAACACACACACACACACACACACAGGACAAAAGGACAAGTTCATTTAAGTTCATGAAACTATAGTTTAAGAAAAACATAATCTAAATGCAGCAATTCAGCAGCCTGAAGGAAAATGTCTCTATTTAAATGCAGTAATACAAAGAATTTGATTCGGTCTCCTGGACTTTTCCTAGATAATTTACAACACAATAGAATGCATGTTGAATCAGAAATATCCTGTTCCCAATGAAACTAACTCCCTACAGAGATGGATGGAATTTTTGCCATACGATTTCTACTAGCCTATCTATGAAAAAACACCTTTCAGCTGATGAAAAGCATTCTTACCATGCTCAGACTTTGGTTGCCCACGAGGAACATATGACTTTAAGGAACTTCCATCTTCTTCTAACACTGCCATATTTATATCCAATAAAATCTTCCCCATCATAACACAGGCACCTTCCCCATCAGCTGCAGATATCTCAATTAGGGAAGATGAAAGGGGCCTATAAAGGTCTTCATTGGGAAGAACCTGACAGTACAGTGGCCCTAAGCATCCACTAAGGTTGATATCTGCCACCTCATCTGAAGGGTTTCCCGAAAATGTAGTACAAAACATTGCAGAGCTCCAAGAGAAATCTGTATGTTCTTCAGTTCCTGCCTGCTTGAATGCAGATTCCAACAGACTAAGTCAAATTCCAGTTCATGCGATAAAATGAAAGTCAGCCACATGATTCTTGGCAAGGCTTTTCAAAACTAATTCTGATAAATCCTCATTTTCATCCCAGCCATTATGATGAAGGGTCAGTAAATCTACAGCTAACTGCTTCACACTGGGGAGACTTTTCCATTACCAACAAGAATAAAACACAAATCCCAGGAAATTACAGCTTAATGCATTTTACATAACCATTAATGCCAATTTGTTTGAATCCTACAGTTTTTACCATGGAATGTTAGCCAAACCTTTCAACAAAAGGATGGCTTTTAGCTAGTTTTAAATAGAACATCTACTGTAATTTTGTTAAAAACAGTGAACTGTTGAGGGTGCCTCTGAAAGACAGATATCTGATAATGCCTAGCAGCTGAAAATATTCAAGAGTTCTATTTACAAATAAGACTAATGTCAGCATGTCACAAAATGTTTTAAAGAGGTAATTTTTCTATAAAACATCACATATTAAGCTAAATATGTCACTGCTTACACCAACATTTTTATACTGTTTTACCATGAACCTTTTGTAGCATTAAGTGGCATTTCACCGTACCATTCACACGACGGTTTTAAAATACTGAATAGCATAAACTCTAAATATATACTGCTTTCTTAAAAACTGCTGTTCGTGTAGACAATCATGTTTATGACAGATGAGCAAATGAGCGATGAGCTAGAAGTGAAATATTCTGAAAGATGAATCCATTAAACATTTCCTAGTTATTCTATGTAGAAGTCTTACCATTCGGTAGATCTCTTCTTTTTTCTGTTAAAAAGAGAGAAGCCCCCAAAACACTGTTATTCTATTCATGCATAAAGTCAAATAATAAAACATTTATTTGGTTCTGAAAAACATATTATAGGTGAGTTATAATTTCAACATTATCATTAGATTTATTAAAAGAAAATGCTAATCAAATATTTATTCAGCTTAATAACTAGTGTAACTGAATAATGTCAGAACAACCCCTTGGCAGGATTGCTTTTCTCTAGTTTGAAATGTTTAGAAAATTTGGGTACAAATCATGAGTGCACTGCAATTGAAAGTATTATTTTTGCTATCTGAAGTACATTTCTTTTTTTGCAAAATGTTAATGAGCCACGTTACATATGTTTTTTTTCTATTTTATATATCTTTTGCAATATAAGAGAACAAAGCTGATGAAAAAACAGTGGATTAGCTGTGGCAAAGATTCTAATAGAAAGATCTGGAAGTAATCTTCCTAAAAATTAGCAAATCCAGCAGAACTGAGCATTTCTAGACCTATTCAAACTTGCAATATTTTTATGTTACAGTAGAAAGGAGTCAAACTTGGCGAATGGAAGAAAACATTTTTTTATTTTACTATGAAGATGCTGTGTTTTTTACAATGAAATTTATTATTGCAGATACAAGAACAATGATAACAGAACCATGAATGTGTACGTACTGGGCTAAAAACATAGCTGTAAGGCAGTATAAAATGTAAATGTATGCATATTTTACCATACTCTGAAATCCTAAACTGAAGAAAATTTGAGACAAACATGTTTTTTGTAACCTGAATACTACAAATTTTTCAATTTAGTTAAGTCAATTATTTGTTCCAACAAACCTAGCTGTAGAAGAATCTTCCTATTCAGGTATCCAAACTAAACTGGTTTTATTTTATAATGTTACCCACATAATCAAATACTAGTGGTGCATTTCTTCCTTAAGGTAACACAGGTCAGTGCCAAAAGCAAATCTATATTGCCTAGCCTAACACTTCTGATTTTGAACTCCCATTTTTCAGTAGCACCATAGCATGTGAGTAATTAGCACTGCGATAAAGATGTACTGGGCTGGGGTGGGGGAGGTTCTCTAAGGTGAGTGATCTACCCCATCCACACACTGTTTGAACCATGACAGCCATCAGTGCTTTTCTTCTGCTTTAATATTCTGATTGCAGCAATAGCGTTTGGGACCTTAGTGGAAATTTCACAACTGAAAAGTCACTGTTGCCGAAAAGAATCATATAATTATGTTAAAACATCGCTTTATGTTTATCTTAAAATTCATGAGATGTGTTTTGCACTTAACAGTAAAAATGTTTATAAATTTGAAAGGTGAACTTAAAATACTCTGTTGACCTTTGGATTATTATCACTCTTGCCTTAACAGTGCTTGTATTTCAGACTAGAATACAAAACTTCAAAACATTTTTTGCTTCATTTAAGAAGTTATTTTTGCTTAAATTTGAGCCACAGACTACATCATTTGAAATGATCCAAGCACATACTGTATATAATATGAAAAAAAGGAACAATCACACAAGTTGGCGTTTTACGGCCATGTAGGAGAATTCTCCTCTTCTGAAATGCCACTAATTAAAGTGGTTTATAAGGAAGCAAAGACACAGAAAGAGGAGTTATTTTGGAGCTACAGAACAGGAGACAAGAATACGTTTATTTCTCCATTTGTAAATAAAAATCGTTTTGCACATCAATATTAATATACTGAAAATGTTACCCTACAGGAAGAGAAACAAAGTACCCACATCAACACTTTTAACTCTCAGGAATCTGAAGCTATCTGTCTCTAACACTGTGAATGTTACACACAGCTATACTTCACACCATACTGCAAATAAAATGATGCATTCTCCAGACACCCTGCAAGGAGAGAACAGTAAAACAACACTGTGCAAAGTTTACATCCGATAACACAGCATGGACTTCAGACTCCATCTGGTGGCATAGCAGGGGATGTTCTGTCCATCCCTAGCCTCCTACAAAAGTTCCTGAAAATAAAAGCAAGCCAGGACTTCCACGGAACTCACACTTCTGTAGGATTGCACAGCATTTCATTTACAAGACAGCCAAACACTACAAACTGGATAGAGTTATATATCAAGTCAGTTAACTACAAGCTTAAACTGTATAATCCAAGTATAACAATATGGAGAAGCAGCACAGAGAGAAAGAGCTGTTCCAGTTAATGCACTCTACAGCATAGGCCAGTGATGGCCAACCTATGACACGCGTGTCACAGGTGACACGCCAAGCCCCTTTGAGTGACACACATGGTCACCCTGGCACCTGGGCGTGTAGTGCTTGCTTGTTCTTGAAGTGTGTGAAATGCCAACTTTCAATTGAAGATTTAGCAAACGAAATTCAGCAACAAGTCACTAATGTAAAGAGTTATTCGTTTTTGCCCTTAATAAATACATATATCAAAAACATAACTTTACTAGAGCTACAAATATCACAAAATTATGGATATTTGTAGAAGTGACACAGGACCTGAGTTAAACTAGGTTTTCTTGCGAATTTTGACACACCGAGCTCAAAAGGTTAGCCATCACTGGCATAGGCCAAGCTTAGAATTTAAGCTGGCCCTCACTGATCTTGTCTGATTTTGGAAATTAATCAGTAAACAACCCATTTAATATTTAGATGGCAGACTGCTTGGGAATGCCAGAAACAGTAGGCTAGACTAGGCAATGTAACATGTCTGGAAAGAAAGAAATAACATGCATTTGTATATAAGAAAGCAACCCTGACTTCTGCTATTTTTTGCCTTTACATATAGTTAATAAAATCTGTGATCCTGCCAGTGCACACAAAGGCATTCTAAACATCGCCCAAGGTATGCATAATGTTTCAAATGCCTATTTTGAAAACTTAAGAAGACAAGCAGAAATGGAATATTTATGCTCAGCTTCAGTCAATCAGCTATTTCCATTTCTTCTTCAAGGTAGAGCTTGGTCTCAGTTGCTTTCACTCAGATAACCTCTATTAGATTGCTTCTATACACTTGAAAACTGCAGCTAACGCAAAATGTGCCTGCACAAAGGTCACTGGCGCAAAGAGCTAAAACAACATGACATTAGTTTATAAAATAATGTAATGGCCGTCTGTGAGCTACCAGGCATGATTAAGTCATTAGCACAGTATTTAAGGCTAGAAACATTACTTCCCATTCATTGTACGTTGTGCTACTTAGTGGTATAACTTTCTCTATGGCAACAACTCTATTACATAATTCTGATTTTTAAAAAAACTTCTAGAATTTTGTTTGCTTAGCGTTTTGGGCCTTTGGATGCAGACAAGAGAACAGCGGCTTTATGCAGTGCTGGATCTCGTGATATTTTTATGGTGGCATTTAAATTAATTTTACTCTTTTTATTGTGTTTTTATACTGGTTTGTGTTTCTTAAACACTTGCTTTGAACTGCCAAAATGAGGTGGAAGAGGATATGAAACTTACTGCTACCTTAAATATTTCCTGTGTATTCTCATCAGGAATGCCCTAGTTCAGAATTTTATGCCACCCTCTTTCAGAAAGCTATTTCGTAACTCCTCGCCCACCCAGTTTTCCATCTGCGCTTTCTGTTGCTGCTAAGCATGCTCGGTCCTTATAGCTTCTCTTTCACCTGTTGGAGGATTAATCTTCAAAAGCACAACATAAAATTCAAGATAAAAACAGAAACACTGAGCTACGATACAGGATTACAAATCTAACTGAAGGTTCCCAGAGTTAAGTGGCATCCCATTCTTAGTGGGGTTGTTTTACCCCAGAAAAATCAGGTGCGTGACCTGGGAGCGTTCCTGGATTCACTGCTGTCATTTGACTCCCAAGTGGTGACTGCCAGGAGTGCCTACCATTTTCTCCATCTGGTCTACCAGCTTAAGCCTTACCTGGATTGGGATAATTTGACCACGGTGATCTACATTCTGGTAACCTCTAGGTTAGACTATTCCAATGCACTCTACATGGGGCTACCCTTGGAAACAGTTCAGAAGTTGGAACTGGTGCAGAATGCAGCAGCTCGACTGCTGACAGGAGTTTCTGGCTAGCCTCACACCATGGCGGTCTTAAAGGATCTGCACTCCTTACCTATTGCCATTGAGCCCAAATCAATGTGTTGACACTAATGTACAAAGCCTTAAACGACTTGGGCCCTGGGTATCTGAAGGAGTGCCTTCTCCCGTATAGACTTCCCCAGGCAGTGAGATCTCAGGGAGAGGGCCTTCTTGTAGCTCCTTCTCTTTCAGAGGTACGAGGCATTGGGACTTGCAGGAGGCCTTTTCTCTTGTGGCCCCTAGACTCCGGAACAGCTTCCCTCTTGAGGTTCGCCAGGCACCTATACTGTATAGTTATTGGTGCCTGGTGAAAACATATCTTTGTACCCAGGCTTCCTCAGGATGCTGTCCTGTTAGGGAGGGAGGTTGTGGGTTGGAGGAAGGGGGTTATATTTTTAATGATGGTTTACTATTTGATATGTTTTAGTCCATTGTAACCTTCCCTGGGACCATTTGGTGAAGGGCGGGATAAAAAATTTCTAAATAAATATTAATATTCAGAAGGCAGAGGCACGTGTAGGCCACTGATTCTCATTCTGAAATCAATTACAGTATGGTTTACTATCACTGTCCTGATGATGCAAGCCACACGGGCAGAATGAAGAACTTCATTCTCTTTCAAGGAAAGCACGCCAACCCTAGTACATTCAGTCCCACTGCTGCCTGGATTTGCATATCTGTGACTGTACATTGTCCCACCTTCCTTCAGTTTAAATCCCTTTCTCTTCATGCAGGCCGTTTACTTATCTGGAGGCAGCAATGAAGCACCTGATCTGTTTCACCTAGTTTGGATAAAACAGAGCTTGGTAATTTTACGACGAGAGGTTCACCTGCCTTTCGTGTTGTTTTGATACTACTTCATTATTAGGCCTCCTAAGCATGCTATTAACTTCCTCTTTGTCATCAATGACTTCTGCTGGCATTTATGACTTAATCATTACGTGGAATAACTTTGGAACTATTAACATGAATGGCAGGGATATGAAACCTGTGGTACTTGAGATGTCGCTTGGCCACTTTCTTGTCAGTTCTGGTCAAGTTGGCAGCGTCTGACAGAAATGATATCTGGAGTGCTACAGTTTCCCACTGTTGTTGGATTAAATTATACTCCCATTAGCTTCAGCTACAAGGTGCAGAAGGGTTCTGCTTGAATATGTTGCTGGCAATGTCTCTATGTTCTTTTATCCAGTTTTAAAAACTAATGCTTGAACCCAGAGAAGGCAAGTAGGTTTACTTAAAGTTCTGAAAAGTCAAAAACTTATCTTTTTAAAAAACCAAACATTAGCATATTGTTTTGGAAAAAGCTATATCAATATTCTGGTCATTTCCTCCTAAACTGTAGACAAATAATAAAAGTTGATGGAAAACTGTATCTACCCGATTTGCGCTGCCGCCGTCCAAGTAAGTCTGTTATTGTCTTCTGGAATTTTTTAGCTTCTTCTTCATTAGCAAAATTAAGACCCACTTGACACGTCTGAAAGACAGTGATTTTATTATGAGCAAAAACTATGCGAGTCTTTATACTATCTTAAATTAGATGGGTTCATAGCTACTTGAGTTTTAACTACAAACGTATCTATTACTGATGAACAGAAATTGTAGGTGCCTAACCTTTTCCCTTGTATTCATTATGATAAAATTAAACTGAAAAGATATCTGTAAAGTTAGGTTTATTCAAAATAACAATCAAACATGAATTAGAAAATCATTTAAAGTTGTACAGGTCTTGGTTTGATCAATAAATAGGAGACTACTTTGGCTGCTAATATACTTATGTGTCACAAATAGTTAAGTCTCAGTCTAGAAAAGACTAATCATGTTTTTAAAATATGCAAAAGTCACATAGAAATACTTACATCTCCAGCAAAGGTATGAAAATATGCTCTAGGACTATTATATACAAAATTATTATACAATTCTTGCTCCCATAACTGTTTTCCATCCTGAAACAGAGAAAAATAGAAACTGAGATCATAAAGCGATTACAGTCACATTCTTCAAGTCTCATGCATTCTCAGAAATTCATACCTCAGAGATTATTTTTTAAAAATAATCTTCCTCAAAAAGCAACATTGTGGAATTGTTCCCAATGCAGACAATAAACCTGTACTGTATGCACTACAACTGAGATTTTACAAGTATACATTTAATAGTTATACATATACTCAGGAATTAGAATAAAGCAGAACAACTTTTAAAGCCACTTATTTTCATGTATCATACACCTTTTTTATGTTATGACCTTTATAGCCTGCCCTTTATCAAATAGTCCCTGAGTGAGCAAATAATTAAATCCATAAAAATTAACAAAAAGGAAACAATAAAAATAGACAAAATAGAGAAAGAAAATGAAAGGCTTTCAGATTCACAGAGTCTGAATGAAATAGCCATTACTAAAGTATGGGAACCAAGATACCAAAGGTAATACAGTGATGACACCTGGCAAAGGATGTGCACAAATGTATTTTTGACATTCGAATCCGAGTAGATTCAAATGTCAAAAAATCCAATTCGATTCGGATATTTAAGATCCAAATGTCATAAAATCCGATTTGACTCCATAAAGTTCAACTCCGTACATTTGAAAGTTAGATTCGTATTTAAAGATATGAATGTCGACAACTTCTGTATCTGTTATATGTATCTGTATGCATTCTGTGAAAATCCGTATGCATCCTGTATTATCCCGTATGCATCCAGTTTAATCCCGTATTTTAAGCGCAAGATACATATAATTTTCACATAGATACGAATCTACACATCTGAACTATTCAAAAATCCATATCGGATTTTCAAAAATCTGATTCGAGTTCAAATGTCAACATTTGATGGATTTCAATTTCGAATATTCATGTACATGCCTACACCTGGCATACTTTTGTGACAAGGTTAATGCAAAGTCTGAGAGCCATTACCAAAAAAGCCCTCCCTTGTGCAGCATCTTCATGAACCAAGAGATCCTGCTTCCTTAGCAGATCTCAAAATAAAAACAGATTTGTCTATATGTCTTAAAAGAGTTGCATTGGCTGCCAATTCACTACTGAGCCCAATTCAAGGTATTAACTCTGGCTAACAAGGCCCTAAATGACTTGGGCCCCAAATATCTAAAGGAACGCCTTCTCCCATCCTGACCTGCCTGTCATATCAATCAATCATATCAGGCAATATTTACCCCTTATATTTACCAACCAGGAGATCTTGGGTTGTTGTGCAGTCCTAGTCAAACCTATCTTTTGATTATGAGATATCCATCAGAGGTTAACTTTCATGTCTAGGAGGTTAGTAAGTTCTACCAGCTGCATTTACTATGGCCAGATCTATATTAAACAGACTTTCCTTCAGGAAGTCTACTCACATTATTGCAATTCTATGAATCAAATAGGTTTAGCAGACTTTCCAGATTGCTAGAGCACCTGACACCAATGAGCGTGATATCAGATACTTTGCAAAAAATTGCTGTAGTCCCTTCTGTCCCTCAGGCTTATATCTATTATTGTGGTAAACATATCCAGGGAACCATCTGGTTCTCTGAAGACCAATAGCAGCCTGTCCATTCTGTAGTGAGTTCTATGGCAAGATATTAATGCAGAGCTCTGTTTTTCACGTGGTTCTGTCCTGCACACTTCTCTGGACATATGACTTTGCTTTGTTATTTAAGAGAGATAGCATGCAGTACAAAAATAAGACAAATTATATTTTTCCTACAGAAGGTATCAGTTCTTCAGTAAATGAAGAAGCTGCTTCTAAATAGATGCAGTTCAGGTCAGTCATTTAACACATTCTAAAAAATAAAGAAAAATATCTATCACCATTGACAGATCCTCACCTTGATATCATATATTCTGATAAAATAAGACCTTTGTGGATTGTCTTTTACAAGGCAAGCTACACCACAGCACTTCTTTGTCCACAGGGCATTCCGATCTGCTGCATAAATCTGAACAACCGCAGAACACATTGTCTAAAAAGAAGAGGAAAAAATGGTTATTAAGGCTTCAAGTTCTTTTATTCATATTAATAATGAGTCTTAAAGACAGACACAAGTAATAGACTCTATTAACTACTTGAAAAGACGCTTGCTTTTGTTAATAGCAATGACACACTGTTGTATTTTTTTGAACTAAGAAAT
This sequence comes from Aspidoscelis tigris stejnegeri, assembly GCA_023333525.1. NCBI lineage: Eukaryota > Metazoa > Chordata > Lepidosauria > Squamata > Teiidae > Aspidoscelis > Aspidoscelis tigris. Next base: position 67,605,128 of record JALMGA010000005.1, read on the forward strand.
ATGCCCAATATATTATTATCACAACCGCTTATAACAAGTACAAAAGAGTGTGTGTGTGGTGGTGGTGGTCTAGTGGTTAGGAAGATGGACTCTTTATTTGGGAACACCAGGTTTAATTCCGTACTTTTCCATGAAGACAGCTAGGTGACCTTGGGCTAGTTACAGCTCTCTTCTGAGCCCTCACAGCCCCACCTACCTCACAGGGTGCCTGTTGTGGGGAGAAGAATAGAAAGATCTGCCAGCCACTTTTGAGTCCCCTTAAATGGGTGAGAAAAGCAGGGTACAAAAGCCAACTCTTCTTCTTCCTCTTTTTTTTTTAATACATATACAGTGACCTATGAGCCAGCTTCATAACCCTACGGAATCAGGCTATCTGAAAGACTGCAGTCCTTTATATGAGTTTGTCCTTGCACTTATATGAGCAAGAGAGTCTTTCTTCAGAGACACATTTATAATCTGCAGACATTTAGTAAAGCAAGAATGTGCTTTCACAATACTTGCTGCTTGGCTCTGAGATCCCTTATAATGGAGGTGGGACTAGCATCCACTGTTCAACTGGCAAGTAAAATTAAAAAAAAAAAACAATTCTAACGTGCAAGATGGTACAGTATATTGTACCTATCGGCATTTCAGCAATGCTTTAAAATTGTTCTACATTTTTGCGTTTTGTTTGCTTTTAAAATATTTTTCTGTTTTTTGAAAAAATCCTTTGAAAAAAAAAATAAAGGAAATAAATTTTAATGAATGGACAAAATAAGACTCCTCAAATTTGCAATTCCCCGAACAAGATAAATAAAATAAGCTCTTTGAAGTATTCATTTTATTTGGTTGAGTTTTTGTTTTTACTACTGTAATCCCCAGACTTTCTGGTAAAGGGGGGATGGACGGATGGATGGGCGGGCGGGCAGGCAAGCAACTTTTAAGTCTAAAAAGACTCTCAGAGCAGCTTACAAAATATAATGTCATGATACCTGGAAAAAAGTAGACTGGGAAGGAATGAGAGAAGCTAATGGTAGGTTAAGTCTATTTAAAGGCAGGTGGAGATGCCCTAAAATGCCACATTATCTCCTTCCTTTGTGGAACGACTATCTGGATGGAAGTTGAGGAGGGATTCTGCTTTGGTGGTCTGCTGTAGGGAAGAGATAGCTAGAAAAGGTTTGAAAAATCTAAACTACTATTCTCAGTGGTGGCCCCTGGATTATGGAATAATCTCCCCCTTGAGGTGTGTCAGGCTACCTCACTGTATATATTCAGGAAGGCAGTGATGAGGCACCTCTTTGCCCTGGCCGGCTAAACAGGGATACCTTCCCCTTCCCACTTGTACACACTGGTAGTTATTTGCAGATACTAACATTTTAATATGGATTGTTTATTGTTTTAAGCTGACCAAAAGATAAAAGACACTACCATTTAAATGAAAATTCACCTAATTCCTCCATGTAGCCCACTAATAAAAACCTGAGAATCATGCTTCAAACATTTTAATCTGAAGCTCTTTTGTATTTGTTCACTCTTTTAAACAACACCTTTAACTCAGTGAGAGTTAAGGGACAAACAACAACAACCAGGATAGACCCAATTAGCTAACCATCCCTCTAAGGACCTTTTTGCACTTTCACTTGCATCTTCTAGGTTTGAAATTGTGAGTGGGTGGTGCAGCGCAGTTGTTGTTGTGCAGTGGGGTGCCATGGGCTGATCTGTAAGGCAATATCCAGACTCAAGCCAAACGTTGCCGAAGTTATTGCCGCGATGGTCCGGCCTGCCTGGGCCAGTCTATCTGCACTTCAAGTACTGGTGGTTCAGTTGGGGCCTTCATCTGTGTATGAAGTGTGGATGGCTCCCTTTGCCCCTGGTCTTTGCCTCAACTGAATGGTATCATTATACCATTCAAATGAGGAAAGTGTGAACAGGCCCCCTTAGTCTCACATACCAAAGTCATGACTGGAGCACTGTCCTTATTCTCAGCATCAGACTAATTTCTTTTGTGCTTCAGCTGCTCAGGTATATCGTTTCTGAAATGCCCACCTTGCATTATTCCACAAAAACATCTATGAGACAGTGCAAAAAAAGACTTCACTAAAACTCTGGTACTGCAAGAATGGACAGCATATGCTGTCCGTACTCTTGCCAAGTTTCACAGTAGTCTCAATACTACTGGCAGAACCTGAGATTTGTTCAAAATGACTGCCTCTTTCAAAGAGAGCTGCCAGCATAAATGACCTAGAATTTTTAACATGTATGCTGCAAGTTCTGGCTACCACATACAATGAATACAATTAAAATTCTTGAACTCACATCAAGTTCTCCATGTTTCCACTCTACTCATGTGCTTTTAAAGATATACAGTAGTCTGCAAAACTCAGACTTTTTCAGCATTCATGACTGGGAAAATGTACAATATATTTAAAACTGTGCCTTGCATGTTTAATGGTGCATTTTCCCACAGTTGTCCCTCGCCCTACTGTTAAGAAGCATCCTCCATAGCAATAAGAAGATAGCTATTTCTTCAGGTTTTCACCCGAAGCCCAAAGAAAAGAAGGGTATTTCTGGGAAGAGAACAGGCTCCTTCTCTCCTTTCCCCCCTGCAAAATGCTAATTTCTTCACCTTTATAACTGCAAACTTGCAGTATAAAGTATTTAAGAATATGTTTGCATGTACTAGCATGCTCGTCTTTTGGACAAGAAAAAAGAACAAGTGTAAATTCAGTTTAAAATCTAAGCCTAAAATCTGGAGCAGCGACAGGTACAGTATTTTCTTACCACAAAGAGGCACCTGTGCCCCGTAACTTGGCAGGGATATTTAGGAAACACAGAGCCTGAGAAGCAATGGAAAAAGGAAGATACTGAGGGATTGTGAGAAAAGCCACAGAGCCAGTCAATGATCCTATCTCCTCAGGCATGGGTTCCCAACTGAAAAAAACTAAACAAAAACCAGCTGTTGTCAGATCAAAAACTGAACACAGTCTCTGGCTGTTGATCCAATGTAGAGGGTACTGGTACAGGCATAAGAAAGCCCCTGGGACTGCTCAGTCAAGCCTGAAAGCTTATTAGTTTATTGCAAAGAATCTGTGGCAAATGTTGTGGCTTTTTTATCCATGTCTCCCTGCCTCTCTGCTTTTCCTACTTGCAAGGCTTTCCCTCTCCAACAGGGCTTAGCTGTGCTCTCCCACTCCTTTTCAGCTTCTCCAGCACAATGTCAACTTTAGTCACCGCACCTTCTTTTGCAAGTTGGATTTTTTTCTTCTGAATCAAAATGGAAGAAAGGCAAGCCATTTTTATCTGTCGCAAGAGTAGGACAGAAAGCCAACGAAGTGCTGTCAGGGAAGTTGGCTGTAGAAGGTTTATGAACAGATACAGCAGCCCCAGTGGCAGGAGTTCCCTTACGGGCTGGCCCAGAAGCGCTGTTTGCCAGGCAACCAGCAAAGAGAGATACCCTGTGCTGCCAGAGTCTTCATCTTCAGAGCTTGGCTTTGCTGAGTTGCCAGAGAGACTAACTGGCCTCTGCAGTGCATTCTGCGGTATGCACAGCGGCCACTGGAAGTCAAAGACATAGTTCCAGTCTGGTTTGAGGCAGCTAATAAATCGGGCTAGATTGTTGTGCACCCTGACTAGCATCCAGAATTAGAAGGTGTTTCCCATAGCAGGCAAGAAGGTGACAGAGGGTTTTTTTCCACTAGCATTAAGCAACCATTAAGTACCCATTAGGCTCAGAGCAGGAAAACCCATTTCCACTGCAGACCCCATTAGAGAGACATTTGTTCCACCAGTTCTAGGGAAATCCGGATTAAATATATAATCCAGATTTCCTGTACACACCATTAAAGGGGTCTTCAATGCGGTCTTCAAGCATTAAATCCAGATTATACAGAGAGCGTTTCCACTGTGGTTGGGCAATGGGGTCTAGGGGAGGCTCCGAAGAGTGAGAGCAATGCCAATCCAATGGGGTCGGGGGGGGGGGGCTCCATGTGAGAGCAATGCCTTTTGTCAAAGGCTCCGGAGAATCTTCAAAGTTTGCAGCAGATTGCTCCGGAGAATCTCCGGAGTTTATGACAAAGCTCTGGAGAATCTTCAAAGAATCTCTGGAGAGTCTACTGAGATTGCACCCCCTGTCCCCCCAAAAACCTGGATTTGATCCGGATTCACCACAAGGGTGCTCCGGCATTTCCACTGCAGGCAGGCTAGCACCCATTGCTACTGGGTGCTGCACTGCCCGTGGGGATGCATCAGGTACCTCCCTTAACTGAAGGAGCCATTCCTTAGATCCGGAACATCTTAGATCTGGATTAAGGGAGGTCAGTGGAAAAAAAACCCATGTTGCACACATTTTGATGCCTCAGTTGATTTTTAAGATTTTTTTTGAAAGAAAGGCTGGCTTTGTTCTGATGCTCCACAGATGAGCAACACACTGAAAGGAGAATCAGTTTCCAAAAATTCCTGTAAAATGGCACAATATCAATAGGGAAAGCGGAAGTGTCAACATGCAAGTTGTTTCAGAGGGACTGTGGAGATGTTCTTGCAGTGCCACTTTAACAATGCACATTCTTTGATGCCACACCATGCTCTTTCCTTTTCCATTCTAGGTACAGATGTCCCGTCACTTGTTCCAGATCAGACAGGGCTAGTATGGTTGCGCTGCTGATTTGTCCAGCACTATTCCTGACTATTGCAACCTTAATATAGGTTTGATCTGGATGACCACTAGTCCCATGCATACCATGTGGATCATGGAGCTCCTTAGATTACCAGGTAAGTGCAGAAAGGGCTTTGATTCAAGTTATAACTACTATGAAGGAAATAACTTACTGGCAAATGTGTTTCTGAAACTCTGAACAGAAAATACTAATTTTCAGATATGCAAGCTTACCTCTAGTGGAATTCCGTGTGAACGGTGCAGATGTATTTAACAATCATTCAAAGCACTGAATATATGCTGTAATTATAAACTACTGCCAAGATATAATGAAAAAGAAACTTAATTTCCAGTATTTCAATGAAAACCCAGAAGACTGTAGCTAATCTCCACAATCTTAACTACACTTCATTTCAAGAAGCTTCATAATTATGCACTCTTTGTAGGGCTACCCTTATACCTGGTCCAGACACTGGAACCAATCCTTGCTTTACTTTACGATTTATTACAGTCCAGGACCAACAAAAGTAGGCAACAAAAATAGAAAAATACAACAGCTGAGATACAGAAAGCAGGCAAAAATCTACATAGGAATTTTAAAAATAGAAATATTAAGAGCAAATATTTGAACAAACACAAAAATACCAGCGTGGTCCCTAATGAACTCAAACCAGCACTGGGGATGACCATCTGCTCCCAAATCTAGAACTGGCTGACCAGTTCTAAGAACAGGCTAGCACAAAAGGCACCCAAGCTTCCCCCCACCCGCCCAGATTATGACCTGGCCATCTTTCTTTCCCTGACTGCTTCTGGTCAGCCTCCTGACTTCATCAACCTTCTTTCAGCTCCATGGGGTGTTTAGCTGATCCCTAGAGGCCCGGGCCAGTCTGCTGTTGTTGGCTGTACAATTTAGAGAGGACTTTAGTGGTCGTCAGACTTCTTCTATGACGCCCAATAGGCCTTCTGGCACAGAAGACTACAAGTCCTTCCGGAGGCCTAGCAAATGGACATCAGCGTATCCACTGCCTGCAAAGGCCTCAAATATCAAGTGGTGTACACAGTGGCAATACCACTTAGTTTTACACACAAGGTGACAGAGTCTTAGGGTGTTTTTCCACTGTCACTAGAAGTATCCATTAAGTACCCATTAATGGGTACAAAAATGCCATTACATACCCATTAATGGGTACTTTTAGTGACAGTGGAAAAACACCCTTAATCTTCTGTGACTGACAAGAAGAAATTTGTAGTCACAGTGAAAATTGATGAAAATACTAACTAGTGTATAGCAGGTGCAAAAAAGAAAATTCTGATTTAATGGTCATTAGGAAAACAATTAAGCCTCACATTGCCAGTATTGGTACTATAGTGACACCATACAAATCTATAATTTGCCAGTGCAATATATCATACAGTTCTGGTGACTCCAATTTAAAGGATAGTTTAAATGTGGAAAACAAAAAATAGGGCTATAAAAATTATCTAGCAGTTGAAACAATTCTTGAATAACCTAAGTTACGACACTGTAGCTCTTCTACTACAAGAAAAGTATAAAATACATAGTATACATAATGTAAAGAATTACAATGTGGACAAAGTGAACAGAGATGTTTTCTTCTCATTCTCAAAAACAAAACAAAACCAGAATTTAGAATATCTAGTGAATGTGGGAAGTTCAGGACGGACAAGAGGGAGTGTTTTCTCACTTAATTGAAAAATTTTAAGAATCTCTAACACTTTCATAAAATACCATGCTAAGCATCAAAATGTTTTAAGGAGATATTTGAAAATTCAGAGAGAATAAAGCCACCCAATGGATGAAAATGATAAAGAATACAAGCGTCCTTGGGAATTAGGGGCAACATGTTTTTGAGTACACCGGTTGGAGAATAGCAGAAGAGATGCTGGCTTTCGTCAAATCTTAACTTAGGATTGCCCTCTGTCACTTTGCCTCAGTAGGGTTTTTCTCATGCCCTTTTGCTTATGCAAGGTACTACAAACTTTTTATATTTACTCAGAGTAAGTCCTATTGCGTTAATTTGTCCAGTAAGCAGTAGCCAGGATAAAACTTTTAATGTTATTTGTTGCTGTTGTTCAGGTCCCGTCCCACAAAATATGCCCTAGACAAAAACTGCAGGGATGGATAGTCTGCTGTTGTAGCACCACGGAGAGCTCCTAGTAAATAAGAAGTGAACCAAGAATACTTAAGTTTTTTTAACTAGTCACTTAAGTTTTTTAACTTCCTGTTCTACTATTCTTAGCTTTATTTCCTTCCAGAGACTACAGTACCTTTTCTCTGACATGAAGATAGCCACTTCATACTTTGTAGCCTCCAGATTAGTATTTTGCCTGCTCTGCTTCTTGGAGCCTCAACATACTACAGGAGGCACCGTGTTCATAGTCAAGCAGATGGCACCTATGAGTGTCCTCATTTTAAAAAATAAGGGCTTTGTTTTTGAGGCATCAAATTCAGTGGCTTCTCTCTGAAAGTCACAGGTTGCTCATCAACATCCAAGACAGTAACACTAAAGCTTCAACCAGGGTCATTATATCATCATAGTTCTGTTTTTCAGGTTGCAGCAAGTAAAATATTTAAAAATTCCTTGTCATATAGCAATATGCTGCCTTTTTTATTAAAAAAACCCTTAAGACGTAAGTGCTTCTGATGAATTAAATCAGATGGCAAATAAAAAATGGTAGCATGAAGTGTTTACCTACCCCAGTGGGGTGTTTATTTTATGGTAAGGATTATTTTACAATTTAGTCACCTCCACAATAACAAATGTTCCACTGTCTTCTGGTGACAATGAGAAACAGAGATCCCCTTCCTCTCCAGGTTCAATTATGCTGAGTTCTGAGGGCCAAACTGCAGACATACTTGGAAAAATAGATTATTTAAGGGACGGCAATGAAATTGTCTTGACTGCTCTAATTTTTAGCAGAACAGGAACAAAGCAAGTTTGTTAGTTCTTCTTGATCTCTCAGAAGTTCTTGATATCATGGATCATGGTATCATGTTGGAGCAACTTTTCAGATTTGAATTTAAAGGCTTCGTTTTTCTTCCTCTCTCGGAGGTGGATTACTGAAAGTAGCAGTGGGAAAAGTTGCTACTTTGCCAAGATCTGGAACCAAGGCCTTTAGTTTTGACTGACACTTTGCCATGAACCAGAACAAGGCCAATTAATCTGGTCTACATTAGATGTAGATTAAGGGCTTCTTAATCCAGATCTGGCTCAATCTTGTGCAGACAAAGCCAGACTAATTGGGGGGGGGGGGAGCTCCTTCATCCACATTAATGTGTGGATGAAAGGAGCCAGCATTTGGACTAGAGGCCCCTTAATCCAGATCAGAAGGTAAATGCAGAAAGAGCACACGTCTCCTAAGCTTTTCAACATTTATGTGAAGCTACCGTGAAAGGTCAACAGGAGATCTGGAATGAGTTGTCATCATTATGCTGATGCTACCCAACATGGTCTCTCTTTTTTATCTGAGTCAGGAGGGGCAGTTTTGGTGATTCATTGTTGCCTGGGGGCAATAATGGGCTGAATGTGGACCAATAAACTGAAACCGAACCCTGACAAAATTGTAGTATTTTGTGTCATTAGGTTTCAAGACCAAAAATCAGGGAGCATTTTACAAGTTGTTCTGGATTCACTGCTGTCATTTGAGGTTCAGGAGGCAGTAGTAAGGAATAGTCATCTCAATCTTTGGTCCACTAGTTTTAGCTTTTCTTGGATAAGGATAACTTGGCTGCAATGATCCATGCTCTGCTAACCTTCAGACTAGGGTACTGTAATGTGCTGGATGTGAGGGCTAATGATAAAACTAGAGTTAGTGTAGAATGAAGCAGCTTGACTACTAATTGGAATCTCTGGCAGGATGCATGTCATGACAGTTTTGAAAGTTCTTCACAGATTACCTATTTGCTACCAAGCTCAATATACCATGTTAACAATGCATATTAAAATTTGGGGAAACTCTTCCTATAGCTTTGCCATACTGAGTTCATGCTGATGTTAGCTAGGGTTTACAGGCGTATCTAAGCCATTTTCTCTGAGAAGATACAGAAGTGATTCACCAAGGACATCCCAGGGTCCAAATGTTCTTTTGGAGATGCCAGGGATCAGATGTGCAACTCCTGCTTTTTAGTAGTGGTTCTATCACTGAACAATGGTCAATACCACAATATACAAATAATAATAATAATAATAATAATAATAATAATAATAATAATAATAATAATAATAATAATAATAATAATAATAATAATAATAATAATAATAATATGTAAATCATACTGAAGACATTAGGATCATAATGTAAACCTAGCATACAAAATTTCTAGAAGAAAACAAAACAATAAATACAGGTTTAAGTCGGACTTATTATTTAAGAAGCTATCCCTTCTCAATTAAAAAAATGCATACATAAAAGGAAACCAAACTCCTTGCTTTGAAATGGAAGCATGATATAATTAGGACAAAATTGCAGAGAATTTCATAATTGATCTGTGCTTTATGTAATAGCATGGCCCTGAGAAAACTGATTGATATCAGGGCCTTTTTCACAAGTGGCTCCTTGATCCTTTGCAGTTATCCCAGAGATGTTAACTCTCAATCTGGCATAGGAAAAATGGGTGATGCTGCAGGTAATGAAACAGAGAAAGAGTTTAGCTTTTAGCCTTCTTCCAAACTCACTTATGATGCTAGGATACCTGGCATGCACATGAGCTTTTTAAGTATTATTAAGTATAATAAAGCTATTCTTACATAGTTTATGAATTTTATATTGACTTGTGGCCTTACCCTCCTTCCAACACAACTATAAGCCATGGGGTTTTATTTCATCTTACTTTATTTAGGACACAATGATCTTTTTAGGACACAGTGAAGTCATTTTGTGGTCAGCTGTCAATATTCAGAAGGTCAATAAACAGATATACCAGCAAAGGTTTGTAATGATTATTTTTTTCAAAATAATTTTCATATGTATCTTTTTAAAATCTGATGACGTATCTGGTGAAGTAGGCTTAGTCTATGAAAGCTTAGGCTACCAACATTTTCCCTGTCAGTTACTAAGGTCCCACTAGAAGGCCTTGCTTACTGATCCAGATTAACAAGGCTACTTCTGAGATCTTTTTAAAATGTTAATGTACTGTCAGTGCTTTAAAAAAGAATACTTGGAAAATCACACTATATCACCTCTTCTCGCTCACAATTATCCTTTAGTCAATCTGCCACTAACCTATGAAGACCTACTACCTAGCCAATTTGTTGCAAGTAGCAACTATAGACGCTCATCCAAAGCACAATGATCTGCTGAACCAGTTCCAAACAAAATGTTACCATACGTTAACTCATAATAGGCAATCAGATTCAATTTAGGTTTTTTTCTAACCACAAGGTACCTCAGTTCGTGCTCAATTACATATTGATTTTTATAGACTGCTGTAGGAGTCCTTTTTTCCCTAACAAAACGGTTAAACATGGTTTAAAAAGCGCAGTTATTTAAAAGACAAAAATGACCCCCCAACAGCTTCATGGGCTCATGCAAGCATTCTGAAAATGAGAAAACCTGCCTGATATATATATCACCAGCACTAAATTTTCTTCTCCCTGCATCAATCCTTTATTCACAGTATGGAAGAAAAAGGAGGCAGGAAATGGAAAACACACTGAATGTAAGGCAAACCCACACACAAGAAAATACTGAAAGAGAACATATAATAGAACCCTTGATAAATTGCAAGCATTATAAATTTATACCAAGCACTAGAGCATAAAGGCAAAATTCAAAGAGACTACCATCTCTTAACACCAACATTCTACTCCCTCTCATCTTCTAAAAGAGCTGTCCTTAATCTCACAAGAATGCACTATTAAACTCCATAAGAACAAAACGAACAAATCCAAAAAGAACATTTTATTTCCTTTACTAATAACAGGAACTCAACAAATGTCCACGTATTGTTCAGCCTTCTAAATGGCTGAAAGAAAAATGTATAAGAATTGAACAAAAATCTGATCTTCCCTTCCCAGTAATAAATAAAGACAAATCAGTCTATCTCCAGTATGGATCAGCTTCATCCATACCTAGTCCTATAGCTAGATTCCTTCTTCCTTTTTAATTTTTGATGAAATAGATTGAATATGTTTTATATTCATTCCCCCACTTAAAAGGCATACTTTTATCTGCATGCTTCCAAAAATTGTTTTCCCACACATTTTTCCCTGCAAAAGCTGCTTTGCAGAATCCACACCTAACATATATAAATACAATACAAATTTAATTCTTTGTCTATTTGCCTGTCCTGTGGCCCACTGTGTATGGCTGTTGTGCTCTGGCCTGCAGTTGTCTCCTTCCTACCCTGAAAGCTCCTAAAACAGGATTCCTCAGAGCCATCCTTGTACAGCGACTGCATAGATAATTGTAGGCCTCTCTGAGGTGTTGCAGCACCTCTTTTATCCTCTGGCTGCAATAGCCAGAGGAACTGAGCCTTCTACAGAGAAAGCTTAACCCAAAAACTACCAGTACTGTCTGCATGACACCCTCACACTTGCATAGGCCCAAGCCAGAGCAATGCCAACTTGTGATGGCAGGGAGAGAAGCAGACTTTCTTCACCACCACTATATGCATGGCTGCAAAGATGGTGACAACTCAATGGAAGAAAAGGCAGTCTGAGTCATCTCTTTGCTGTGGAAGGGAGGTGAAATCAAAAGGCTACACTGCCTTCCTTCCTATGTGCTGGGTATTTATGGTGCAGGTGGCATTCCCACAGGACTACCCCAGACTGCTTGTAGGTCTAGTATAACTGATGCTGCTCTTTTTGCCCAGTCTAGATGGTTGCCCATCCATATACCTTATGCAGGCCTAGGCATCTGCTGATGGGTAAGCAGGGTACATGACCTAGTCTCCCCTCCCTGCTTCTTAGCAGCCCCTCAACAAACTCCCAGGGTCCTCTGAGGAGCTCCTGGGGCGCACAAAGGCTCCTCAGCTTATTGCAAGCCAAGAATACACCCCTCCCTTGCCAGAGGCCCTGGCCTTCAAAGGTGTTAATCAGACCTTATGAGGAACGTCTTTCCCCAATATATGAAAACTCACTTGTTTACTTTACAGCTCCTGGTTTCACAACTACACTGGTAGTGGGTAATCATTTTCAGAATACTGATAGAGAGAAGTCAACTTTCTGTGCTATAGATTTGAACACAACTTTCAGTGCAAAAGACCCACTAACCAATCCCACTTTTGCCTTACTCATAACCCAACATCTACCTAATATAAATTATCCAAAAATGCCAAAAATATACTTGAAGGCTAGTCTTTGAAGAATGAGCAACATTTTGCTAGTTATGACTCTTTAACACAAGCTTTCAGACAACATCCTTCAGTAATGGTGGATCCTAGAAATCTCTGACTATTTGAAGTTTCTGCAGCCCACTAGAAAACCAGAATAAGAAAAATTACAAGGAGGAGAATGATTTCCAAAGAATTTAAGCAACTGCACACTGTACAACTATCAAGTCGTAAGTAATGCAGCACCACACATAAATCATACCACAGCACATAAAGGCAAGTCAAAGACAAAATAGTCCACATTAGACATGTGAGGACTTTTAAACTATGCAGCCATATATTATTTCCTTGGAGAAGATGAACAGCATAGATTAACATAGCTATTCTGCAGAAATGTTTTGCAGAAACCAATGTTTTCCTCCTCACAGATTTTAACACTGATATTTCTCAGCTGATAACAAATAAACTGAATAGAGGAAATTTCACTCATGGAATCGAAATGGCATATGCTGTTACCCCATGCCAGTCAAAGAGGCACTGGAAGTAACATTCTTTGAAAAAGAAGGAAAAGAGATAAACCACTTGGGTACAGATCTTTGATTTCATAATGCTTTAGGCTCAGTTCTAAACTTCTTGCCTGTACGCTCTGTTCAGCAAAAATGTGACTTCTGAATAGACACAGCAAGAAATGCAACAGCATAATGTTAAATATAACAAGAACATACTTCCATGAGGGCAACCAAGAAAGCCTGTACTGACAAGAATAAACAGAAGAAAAACAAAACAAAAAGGAAGGCCAGTTATGAACAGGGGGAGGGGAATCAAACTAAACCCATCAGTAAACGTATGGATGGCCTTACTGTTCTGGACTAAGAGGTTAATATCTATATTGACTTGTTACACAACAGCAACAACTAAATAGCTGGAGAATATAACGTAATTACAGTATAGTGCGTTACTGTTCCCGTTGTGCTTCAAATCCTGGCGAAGTATCTGTCCACCTGTTCATTCAGGTGTCTAGTCCTCAGTTTAAGACTCTGACTTGCAAAAAACAAGGGTTGCTTATAGCACTATGAATGTAAAGGGTAGCGCATCCTCCTGCATTGCACCAACTGGCAAGGAAGTTGGCATTAAGCCCAGTTGGCCCAGTGAAGGTAAATAGGACAAGAAGCACAAAAGAGGAACCTCCCTGGCAATTCTGCCAGGAGAAGTGCGGAAATCAGTATACATCCATTGCTAGCAGCCATCATTCAGTGTTTTGAAATCCTTAATATCTGATGCATGAAGTCTGGTATAGAAAGTACTTGAAAGAAACAATGCAAAACAGCCCTGTCTGCATCTATAAGGAGACACTTTACATAATATGTTAGTTATGATTAATGAGGTGCAATGTAAATTTAGTCTAATGTCAAGAAGGAATAGAAGGCTAAAATTAGTGCTAGTGACAGTTTTGGGAAGGTTTTGTGAGAACTCCACTTTCAATCTAAAGATGACTGTAAGAAAATAAAACACTTTTGGCTCTTGAAATTCCTATAATTCACATTACACAGTATGAAAAAAAAATAGGTCAAGGTGCCTAAAGTGACTAACTTCTAAGTTAACAGTGGGAAATCTGTGCTCCTCCCAAATGCTGCTAACTCCCATGAGCCTTAATCAGCACAATGAAGGGTCACAGATGAGAGAAGCTGCAGTTCAGCAGCACAGGTTCATCATTCCTGTAGTAGCTTATACCACTCATAATCTTAACAGACCAAATATTATTATAATTGCAAATAAAACAAATGAAAAATGTAGTCTGGGTTCAGATCTATAGTGCTTACCAGCCTTTACAGGACACAGCTAGAACCAAACTATGGTATACAATGCATATTATCCACCCAAGTAAGTGCAGCAAATGGAGATGTCAGCTTACCAATGCAGTACTGAATGGGGCTTTCCTCAGCTCCTGACATAACTCACCTTTACTAGTTTTCAATAAGGAAGTGGTAAAACATGACATTCATGAATAAGAATTATTGTCCTAATGCTCTGACTTTATACATAACCAACATATATGCTGGGAAGGAGCAAGTTTGGGCAGACCCTCCACCCTTACGACTAAAGTTTAGGTGCCATAAGGTGCTGGGCAGATCCTGCCACAGACTCTCTAAAACTACAAGATCTCTACCTCTGAGCAAACTGAATTTTATGGGTTCCAATGCAATGCAGAACGGAAGGGTCTAACTTGCACCCTTCAAAAGGCCCTTTTTAACTATCTTAACATTCTCACTCTTTCTGAGAGTGGAAGTTGAACCCAATCATTATATTTCCCTCGCAAGAAAATTACAAGAGCAGTACGTACAGAAGAATGTACTTTTTCGGTAATTTGCTTTAAATTTTACACTATGACAATTATCTAGAATAATGAAAAGTTCGATCAAATCAAGGGATGAAAAGATGAAAAGCAGAAAATTTATCTGTAACACAATCAAGACTGTTAGTGTGTGGAACTCTAACATCCAAAGACCAAAGGACAGAACAGATTTTCAACTTTTCATGGGTTCTTCTTTCCTTCAGTGAATACATCTGCCCGGGAAATTGTGCCTGCCATGTGAGCCAACAGCTTAAAAAGAAAACAAAAGATAGCACAATGCACTCCTGTCTTGCCTGGCCTGGCCTGTAGCAAGCACCTTACTTCCTGAAAGTTCACACCAATCCTTACAGGTGCGATCCAGATAGATTGACTGAAGCCTGCTGCAACTAGCAGCAGTTTATGGGAAAGTGTTGCAACAGTTCTACAGCTGGCACTCCTAAAGGACACCGCAAGGCATCGCTGGGGTTGTCTCTTTTCATAATAATACCTGTCACGCAAATTCAAAGAGGAAGCAGAAGAGTGAATAATCCTTTCGGAGCAACAGCTTCAGCGCAGCTCGTAGCACACCTGTGCCACCCAGAGCAAACATGATCAACGCACACCTATAAAAGGCCGTTCCCTGTGCCTCTCCTATCAGCAAGCACAGTAGTTCAACTATGCCAGGTGCTGTCGAGAGGAGAGAACAGGCCAAAGACTACAGGGAGAACAGAGATGCATCCATTTAGGGCAGATGAAAAGACAGACTACCGAATCCTTCATCGCAATCTCTTGGAAGGAAGATGAAGGAACACCCCACTTTAGCAGACAGTGTGCCCCCCCCCCCAATATTCATTGTCCACTTCCACTCCAACAACATGGAATCAAGGGGACGGAGGTGTGTGTGTGTGTGTGTGTGTGTGTGTGTGCCCAGGCCAAAAGGAAGCCAGCAGCTGTTCCATGGGAAAGGGCTGCCAAGAGACATCCTCCTCCTCCTCCTTTTGAACCAGCAAAGCATCCCCCACGGAGGAAAGGAAGCGGAGCAAGATATTCCTTTTCAGCGCCTCCTGCACTCAACCTCGAAATAAAATAAAAAATAAATGCAAAGCCAGGCACGCAGATCATCGCAGCCCTATTAGTTTAGGGGTCCCATTAGCCGCCTCCCCGCTTCGGAAATCAATGAAGCCCCGGGGCCCGCCGGCGGGAACCGCGCAATGCGTGTGGACTGGGACTTGACCCAAAGTCCCACAATCTTTAGCACGCTCGAAAGGGGACCCTGCTCTCTCTCTCTCGCTGTCTCTCCAGGAGCTCCAGAATGCTGGTTCTGCATTCACACGTACACACATTCCCTCTCTCCCCTCCCCCCACCGGGGCAAGTTCTCTTCCCCTCGGGCACGGACTGAGCCCCCCAACTTCCCTTGTGGCCCCTCGTCCTGCCTGCCTGCCTGCCTCGCCTTTTACTTGCTCCGCAATAGGAAGGAAGGCGGCGGCGGCGGCGGCGGCAGCAGGCCCAGGCGGGCCCTCCGGCTCCCCCACTACTCACCACGCATTTCTTGCCCAGGAAGCCGAAGAGACTCTCGTTCTCCTGCGGGGTGAGCAGCATGGAGCCCACATTGGTGACCCGCCGCGGCGGCTGTTGCTGGTTGTTGCTCATAGCGGCGGCGGCGTCCGCCGGCGGGGCTCGGCCAGGACCTCCACCGCCTGCTCCGACTGGAGAGGAGGCGGCCGGCGGTGGCTGCGGCGGCGGCGGCGGCTCTCCTGCGCGGGCTCGTCTCGGGGTCGAGCCCCGCGTCCCCTCAGAGGGCGGCGGCGCAGCCTCCTTCACGACTGCAGCAGCAGCAGCATCGGGGCGGCGGCAACTCGGCGGAGAGGGGCACCGGCGGCGATGGCCGGCCAGCTAGGCCGCTTCCAGTCCCGGCTGCAGGCCCCGGCGGCGGCGGCGAGCTTTCCTCCTTCCTCCCTCGTCCTTCCTCCTCCTCCACCCGTTTCCCGACGGCCCTAAACTTCCAACTTCACCCCTCCGGCGGCTCCGGCGGCCGCACAGCCCAACACGGGAGGGAGCTCTGGAGGAGCGGGCGAGACCAGAGGCGCGGCTCGAGAGGGGAGGACGCGGCTGGGAGGCCCGACCCGCCGCCGGCCCAGGTAGTGCAGCACAGCGGCGGCGGCGGCGGCGGCCCCGGCAAGTGGGCGGTGGGAATGGCCCGGCCTTCTCTCTCTCTCTCTTTCTGTCCTCCCCCTTCCCTCTCTCTCTGCCCCCCCCCTCCGGTTTGGAGGAGGGGTGGGGGGTGTCTGTCTACACAGCGACGGGAAGAAGCTGGTTTCCCGCCGGTACCGCGACCGACGAGCGCGAGGATGGGTGGCGGCGCGGCTTGCGGCCTTCCCTGTTTAAATACAACATCCGCCGCGCCGGACTCGTCGAGCCGGATTCCTTCGGGCTGCTCTTCCTCCTCCTCCTCTTCCTCAGCAGAAGGCGACGGCAGCGCTTGGAAGTCAAGGAAGCCCTGGGCTCGGCCCTCATTGTAATAACAGAGATGCTAAAGCGCCCTCGCAGCGTTTGGAAGCATTTTTGTAAAAAAAAAAAAAAAAAAGGAGAAGGGAGGCATGAAATTGGTTGGTAAAATTGCTACTGAAAGCTGTAAAAGTTAAGAGTTCGGCTCCTTAAGCCTTTGCCCCTCTGGGGTTCGAGGAGGAGCAACTAAACTAAAAATAATACGTCCATGCTTTATTCCGGAATATCCAAATATAGCGGAATAAAGTAACTGATGTCTGGCTGCCCGGTGGTTAGAAGCAGAAGTAGTAGTGTTGGGTTTCTACCACACTTTTCTCACGCATTTAAGGGGACTCAAAGCTGCTGACAAAGCTTCTGTTGTTCTCCCCACAACAGAACACCCTGTGAGGTGGGTGGGGCTGTGGGAGCGCAGAAGAGAGCTGTGACTAGCCCAAGGTCACCCAGCTGGCTTCGTGGAGGAGTGTGGAATCAAACCCAGTATTTCCAGATAAGAGTCCAGCTCGCTAACCACTAGACCAAACTGGTTAGTTGGACTCAGAAATCGTCCTGAGTGATTTTTCACTCTCATCAGCTCACCCACCCTCCTAAATTGTCCTCTGGTCTAGCAGATTGTGTGTTGTAGCCTGTGCCATGGTTACAGAGTTTTCTCATGCCAGATCCTTTGGGTTGGGAACAGCTGGATATAAATTAAATAAAATCTGGATTTTGAAGCAGGTCTCCTCGTGGTTTTTGTACAGATATATCAACACCCTTCATATCAAGGGATTAGTTTGTCTTAAGTTGCATGTGGCAATTGCAAATTTGGTGCTGTGTGCTATTGCATAAATCCCTCATCAAAACAGAGGGTTTTTTAGTGTAGAAAAAGAAAAATCCTGAGGTTTGCGGTGCTGCAGTAATAGAAAAAAGTTTTGCATTTTTAAGGATAACACAAATGCAATGTCAAATCGCATCTGGTTTGAACCATGGTGTCCATAAATTGGAGCATTTTCCATTTTCTAATGTAATACAAAAGCTAAAAACCAAAGCAGAGGTTGTGATGGTATTTATTTATTTGTTTGTTTATTTTTCTGTCCAGCCCTATACCTGAAGGTCTCAGAGCAGATAACAATATTATATTAATCTTAGATAGGTCCCTGCCCTCAGGCTTACAATCTAAAGAGACAAGATACAAAAGGAAAATGGTGTGGGAGGGAACAGGGACACTCTGGCCACGACAATGCCCTTGCAATGGTAAAAAAAAATCTTTTTCTCTTCCATTCCCCACAGGCAAGATGACTCCTTCATAGCCAGTTTGATGACAGTTGGGAGGGAGGGGTCAGTGCTGGGAGCTTGATGGAAGGGGCCTTTTTTTTAACAGGAAAAAGCTAAATATCCCTCCATCTACTGAAAGCTGTCACCGACTCGCTGTTTGCCAGAATGGCATAATCCCAATTCCAGTCTGTTTATACTTCTCTGAAAGTCATTCTCTCCTCCCAGAAGTTTGGAATGGGTAGGAGGAGTAGAGAAGAATTTGAGCCTTCATAGGTCATAATTATAGCTCATAGCATGACTGTAAACTATTAGGATAAAAATAGAAATGAGTTACGCATTGTGATGATTTTTATATGCAAATACCCTCAGCCAACTGTATATTTATGATGTTTTCTAAGGAGCAGCACTATTAGTGTGTTAAAAAAAGCAATCTTTTAAGACCCTGAAAACTTATGAAACTACCATCTTATAAACTCCTTATCTGAATGTAATATTTATTAAATTCACTGTAATAGACCTTAACTTTTAAATACATGTTTTGGATTGTACAGTAGTTTTGTTATTCATCTGGTGCAGAAGATTTTAAACTTCTGAACAACTGTATTCTGCAAATGGTTCTGTGATATACCCATATATGTTAAGCTAATATCTGTTGCTTAACTTCCTGCTTCTTTTTTTTCCAAATTTTATTTTCAATAGTGCAAATATACACATATACTTTACAACACTTATATATATTTTTACAAACAAATCTATAGTGAACATATTCTTACATACAAACTTATTATTGTTTGCCTAACAACTGTACTGTGTTGCATGACATAAAATTTCAACAAATTTAAACTTAAATATCCTAACTAACCTACAACTACTTCTACAACTAACCTGCAACTGCTTTTGAGAACAACCATATGAAATCAATTAGGCTGAATCCCCAAAAGACTTATTTGCCTCTCTACTGTCCCCCTACTGTCACTCTATTGAAGTGGACCTTAAAAAGTCCCATGCAAATCAGGAATAAGTGTCCACATGAGGCTCAGCAAAATGCGCATTTTTAACGCACCTTCCGTCCCCATAGGATCCCTGTTTTCTTTGCGCGCATCTTTTTCTCCCCGCCCCTGCTCTTGTTGATAGGGTGCCAGCGGGAATGGGGAGGGACTGCGCTTGGCGCGGCTACAACCAGGAAGACAGTCCCTGACAAGTCCAAAGGAAAAATAGCCATTGGTTCTCTGTTTGTCTCCCAGATCTTCCACCACCACCCCCCGAAATGGCTTCTCGTGCCGGCAAACATTCACTCTCACCACTTTCCCCTGTTATCTCTATCAAAATCCACCCTGTCCAGCGCACGATCACTCATTCACTCACCACTTGCCCTGTTATTGCTGTCAAAATCCACCCCTAGCAATAATCCACCCATTTCACACCTCATAGTGATTGCAACAATGTTGTAATTCTGCGTGATTCTGGCTCTTTAGTTCTGAGCTTTAGAAAGGGAAGCTGCTTGTGTTACTGCTGTGTGTGCAGGCGGCAATCCCTGCCCCTTTTGCCACGGAGCGTCCCCAAGGTAAATGTTGCGAGGAAAACCCGCAACTTCCAAAAAGAGCTCTGAAAGTCTTATTTAAAGGGCACTTTTTTTGTTGTGCGTTTTCCTCATTTTGTAGCTCTGGAAGTTCGTTAAAAACCCTGGCATGGGGGCGCTCAGAGGCAAAAGAAGAGTTTTAGCAGACTTTAAATTGCTTGGGGACAGGGCCACAGTGTCTTATAAATGAACAAAGTAAGTATGGTAAGGATTTCCAGATTATACCTTTCTTTAAGAGATAACCTTGAAGAAAAAGTTGGTTTCTAAGATCTGTAGGAGAGACCCTCCTGGTTGTACCACTACCCTCAGCAGCAAAAAGTGTGGACACCAAGAATAGGGCCTTCTCAGTGATGGCCCCCAGGCTATAAAATAGGCACCCTCCCTTTACTTGTTTAGGAGGGCAGTGAAGACTCATCTCTTTGCCCTGGCCTCTGCTTTCCAGGTAGTTTGCTTTACCACTGAGCTACCATCACTACCCTGACCTCAAGTTGTTTAACTATTAAATAGAGGAGACACCAAGGTGAATTGTGCTGCTGTTCTTCTAGGATCTATGAATGGCAGACATGGTTTCTTTATCTTAGCACCACGAAAACCTTGTCAGACAGGTTTAGCTGAATGGCAGGGAATGCCCCAAGGACACCATTAAGCTTCATGGCAAAGCGTAAATTTGAGCCCTGATCTCTTAGGTCTCCTGATGCTCTATAGAGATTAAAACAGTGTAATCAGTTATAAAAAAATTAAAGCCTGCCCGCTGTTTATACATTATAAACAAAAATACAAAAATGAAAATTAGTTTAAAAAAGGTAAACCATTCAAGCAGTTGGGTAGGGCTTGTATTAATAGGCGACTGACAGAAAATGGGACATTTTATAATTACATTATGCAGGGCCTTAAATACACATCTGCTTTTGTTCACTGGGGCCCAAAGTTTATGTAAACATGGTTTAGAAAAATATGATTTCAAAACACATTCTATAATATTAAAAAGTATGAAGAAACATACTAGTAAGTTTGTGTAATATACAAAAATCACAAAACTTGCTTCTTAGAAAGCAAAAGCTTCCGGGGCATACTGTGTACAGTTGATATGTCTTAATGCAACTCTTGTTCTTCAACGTGCTTCTGTGTGAGTAAATGCATTTCATACTTGCCTACTAGGGGCGTGCACAGTGCAACATGATGTCACTCAGCTCCATCCCCAAGCTCCAAAAGGACTGAAGAGAAGTTCAGGGGAAGGTGAGCTAAGGTAAACATTCACCTTGCTCCTAAGTGAATTTGGGTGCATATTCTTCCTACAGATATTAAATACTAACATGACTCAACTCTGCACTGGTCCAGTATACCAGCCAGTATTGGAATTGCCCTGAAACGTCTGTTGTGATAGAAGAAGGAATCCTTTACTCTTGTTCGAGCACATCCTATAGAGATGTGGAGAATTCTGCCAAGCTGAAACTGGTAACATCCTCATGGAAAATAGGGTGATTCTGCACTGATTGGTATACTAGACTAGCAAGTATACTAGGGGCCACCCTTTTGTACATTACCGTGGTCTACGGAAGACCCTGGGCAGGGCATCTTTTAGATCACACCAGCGTACAGAGGGGAAGCTTCTAGTATGTTTGCTGGTCCAGTATACTGGCAAGTGTAGAATCATTCTTAGAATCTGGATAGAGCTTTTAACATTGTTACAGAACAATTTTTTTCCCCAGTACATTATTATTCACTTAACAAAATGCAGATCGATTAACAGACCTAGATACTTGACAGGCAACTATAGCTTAATGGAAGCAACGGGTGTTCTTCCACTAGCACTAAGTACCCATTGAAGCACCCATTAAGGACCCATTTGGCTGAGAGCCGGATGACTGCATTTCCACTACAGACCCCATTAGAGACACATCTGTTTCCACCACAGCTAGGGAAATCCGAATCATATGAGTCCTTCAGGATCTGGATTTCCTGTAGACCCCATTAAAGGGCTCTACAATGGGGTCTTCAGACATCAAGTCTGGATTATAGGGAGCCTGTTCCCACTACCGTTGGGCAGGGGGGTCTAGAGGAGGCTCGGGGGGGGGGGAGGCACCCATGGGTGTGTGTGCCCCAAACTCAAGACTTCAAAGTCCCTCTAAAGTTGCCTTTGGAGATTTGCGCAGGTTCTGAAGAAAAACCCCTTGCGAGAGCAATGCAGCTGTCAAAGGCTCCAGAGGATCTTTGAAGTTAGCCACTAACTTCAAAGATCCTCCTTGCTCTTGCAAGGAGTTTTTCTTCAGAGGCAGCTTCAGAGATTGCACCCCCTGTCCCACAAAACACCTGGGGTGACAGGCAGACCCCCTCATGGGTAGATGTGGATTTGCAAATGGGTGCTCCGGTGTTTCCACAGCAGGCAGGCTAGCACCCATTGCTATTAGGTGCTAGACCACCCATGGAAACACATTGTGTACTTCCCCTAATCTGGATTAAGGGAAGTACCCATTCCTTAGATCTGGATTTTCATAGATCCGGATGAAAGGAGCTCAGTGGAAAAACACCCAAGAAGTGATTTTGGAGCTATATGTTAAAATAGCTTATGTACGTGGTGACAGTGCTTAATTATATTCTACATTTCTGCTAGAAACCTCACATGGTACTATCAGGCTTTGGCACATGATAAATGTTGGCAAATTACAGCTGGAAATGAGCAGTTTTTGTTATTAAAAAAAAATTGAATACCGTCTGTTTTCACAGATGACCAGATTCAACACATCTCTGTGCCAAAAAACACCCAAGGAATTCAAAAAAGCTTTCAAAACAAAAACAAAAAACCCACCCTTGTATTTTGCAAAACTTTGTCTTGAATCATCAGATTTGGCTTTTTGATTTTTTTCTTCTTTTAAAATGTTATTTAAAAATTCAACTATAGGAACTCCATATTATAAGCAAGTATTTCATCTTTAATGGACCCCAAATGATAGTGTTATCACTAAATTGCAATTCTAAAAATCATAGAAGGGATAAGTTACAAAGCTACTCCTGATTTCTGTAAACTGGCAACCCAGGCTTTTTTCTGCTTCACATCAAAAAGGCATTTCCACTGTTGGCTTTATTTTGGAATATATCCTGGAAGAAGAAGAAGAGTTGGCTTTTTAACCCTGCTTTTCTTACCCATTTAAGGGGGCTCAGAGGCTCTGACAAAGCTTCCTGTTCTTCTCCCCATAACAGACACCCTGTGAGGTAGATGTGGCTGTGAGAGCTCAGAAAGACAGCTGTAACTAGCCCAAGGTCATCCAGCTGGCTTCATGGAGGAGTGCGAAATCAAACCCTATTACTCCAAGGTATGAGTCCAGCACTCTAACCACAAGATCAAACTGGCTCTATTTGTCCGCATACTAGCGCAGACTTTGGCAGGCTCCAGGCAAGACTTGCCATAGTTTGCACTAGCGTTCCATCCCGAGATACATTCCAGAAAAAGGCAAAGTGCAGAAAGGGCCAAAGACTGGTCTGCTGTGGTTTATAGGAATCTAAAGCTAAAGGCAGATGGCAGCCTTTTGTCTGCAGCCTGTACAGATAGTTGTTGCTGCTAGCAGGAGAAGGGGATGGCTCAGCATGGCAGGGGGAAAGGGGGGGGTGACAGCATGGCAGGGAGTGTTTCAGCATGGCAGAGGTGGATCAAAGTAGTGGGGGGGGCAGGGGGGGCTTCCTCCCCACCAAAGTCCACTGTTTACTAGGTAACAACAATGATTGTAGCATGAATGGGAGCCCCCCTGCTCCAGTGGAGGGTCAGATTTCTTTCCCTACACTTGAATCCATTTGGACTCAGTGCTGGGATAATCTGCATATTATTTTTATTATTTATTTAAAATGTTTATATCCCGCCCCATATCCAAAGATCTCTGGGCAGCTTACAGTAAAAGACCCATATAGAAACAAGACATTAAAACAGAATAGCAGAAGAGAAAGCCTAGAGAAAAAGCAGGTTCAGACTTTCACATCTGACCCCTGCAGACCCAGGACAGCCCCCACCCAAATATAAAGTGTGACTATAGTCCATCTGTACTTCCACACTGCTATTATAAAGTGTGCTTTTGCTCACTAATCTTCCTAAAGATCATTGTTATTCAACTGTTACATCAGACTACTCAGGGCCTTGTGGCTAATATGCAACATCCTGGATCATACTACTTAATTCTGTTTAACAGGAAATTCAGCATTCTTATGCATGCACTTCATAATCCAAACCATTAAGTATCTATTGGACCATATAGAACAATGTTTCCAGAGAAGGCTGAGGTAAAAGCCTTCATGCATGCCAATATTAGGTTTCAGCAAAGCCCATTTGAAATTACTTTGTGGGCTAGGAATATGAAAGTCTGCTATGCAATATAACCAACTCCACTGAGAGGTAATCAGCATCCAACGCTTATCTATCTGATGCCAGGATAAAAGGAGAAAATAATAGTGGTATGTAGGCTTTCACGGCTGGTTACAATCTCATTTGTAGTAGTTTTTGGGCAGTTATGGTGTGTTCCAGGTTAAGAGACATGGCATAACAGCCCAGAAACTGCTACAAATGAGAAAATAACTTAAGTGATTTTTAACAAATGGGTGTTTGTGTGTGATCCTGAACTAAATCTATATTCCATTCTCTCCACTCTACGTGTTTCCCAATAGCAAACAATGATGCTAAAGGCAAAAGCAAATATAGAAGGAACCAATGGCGATACTAAGACTTCACTCCTATTAAGAGATGTTGATTATTATCTAAATATCAGAAGATCATAATTTAACAGACTAGAGGAACACATCATTTGCAACTGTTTTAAGGGCATAAAGAGGACTAAGAACTCTTAATCACTGTAAAATTCAATCAAATCAATATTCTGCCTCTATCCTTCACTTGCATTCCTGAAGTCAACCACAATATTTTCTTGGTTCAATATCCCAAAGTGACTTGGTTACATCCGCTGTGTGAGGTGGAGGGCTTTAAGGACAAAATAGAATAAAAATCATAGGAGGCAATATTGTTCCATTCCAATGACATTTCAGCTGATTGGAGGCTGAGTTAGGGTGTTTTTCCACTGTCAAAAGTACCCATTTTTGCACCAATTTAGGACCCATTTGGGTGTGAGCTGGATGACCCCATTTCCACTATGGCACCCATTTGGGACCCGATTGTGTCTACTGCCATTGGGGAAATCCGGATCTAATGGGTACATTTTGGCCTTTAATCCGGATTTTCTGTAGACCCCATTAAAGGGGTCTACAATGGGGTCTTCTCCCAGAAAATCCGGATTAAAGGGAGCCTGTTTCCACTGGAAAGAGGCAATGGGGTCCAAAGTAGGCTAGGGGGAGGGGCTGCACCTTTGGGACCCCCCCCCCAACATGGGCTTCAAAGTCACTTCGAAGTCACTTCGAAGTTGACTTCACATTCACTTCGAAGTCACTTTGAAATCACTTCGAAGTTGCTTTGAAGACTGCCCCCCCTGCCCCCCAAAACACCTGGGGTAATGGACCGACCCCTTGTGGGTCGATCTGGATTCCCCAGATGGGTGCAAAGCTGTTTCCACAGCAGGGGTGTTAGGACCCATTCCTAATGGGTGCTACACCTCCTGTGGAAACACATTGGGTTCTTCCCTTAATCCAGATCTACTATATCCGGATTAAGAAATGTACCCATTCCTTAGATCTGGATCTTCTTAGATCCAGATCTAAGGGCTGCAGTGGAAAAACACCCATAGTCACATACTGAAAAGGCACGATTACAGTAAAGCTGCCATTGAGATGTCAAGTTGTTCCCCCACCCCACAATGCTGAGACTCCCCTGCCATGCACAGGTGCTGCCCTTACCCCTTGCTGTGCCAGGTCATTCCCCTGCTCCCCTGCCATGCTGAAACTCTCCCTGCCATGCTCTCACCCCCCTTTCCCCCTGCCATATTAAGGCATCCCCCTGTCTCCTGCCATAGCAAGTTGCATCCCTGCACCCCCCACTGAAACCCCCCACCTTATTTCCCCATGCCGAGTCACCCTCCCTGCCCTACATCCCCACCACATGTGCCTCCCCTCATTGCATCCCTCTGAATGCTAAGGCTCACCTTTTACCAGGCTTGGGGGCAGGGGGGCACTGGCAACCTGGTAAGTACAACCAGGCTGCTTACATGAGAACCACCTCCTGTAACATCACACGGATCTTTTTGCACTGGGGCTTATTCCAGATTATATCTGGAATAGGGATCTGCCATTCACATGTTGCTGTGCAGACTATGGCAGGGGTAATCCAGAATGTGGCTCAGAGCAGAAAGGGCTGTATTTCAACAGGCAGTGAAGGAGCAACCACGTTCTAGAATATATCAGTTTGTTCTATTAGTTTGGCTATTATGTGAGACAGATATTATAAATCAGCAGCTGATCATGGCAATTTGCAACCCTGTGTCTATTTGAAAAGAAAAATGCAATCCGCAATTCCAAAGCAATCCGTTTAACAAAATCAATCCATAGGTGAGGGACCTGGCAATTGTTTAAGGTCATTTATTAATATTTAATTTATGAACTAATATTTAGCATTGAAGTTCACCAACTGCCAGAAATGGGAAGCTGAAACTGGAACGTAAAGGAACAAAAGTACAGAGCCTGTTTCACGCACTCATTTGCAAAGACATCCCAGCAACTCTACCCTTAGATCGTCTGAACTGCACTGGAAGACATTCCCTGACAGGTGGTGCTGTGGTCTGTTGAAGTATTTGTAGTGAGAACTTTGTTGAAGACTTGTTGTGGGGATAAAATGGAGAGAGGCTATGAGTTTATTTATGCATTTATTTGTAAATTGTTTGCATTGTGTTTTTTTTAAACAAATTTTTAATGTAGATTGTGACCTTCCCTGAGATGAATGGATGCATAAAATGGTGGGCATGATGGAAGGTTTAGACTGAGTCATTGCAGGGACAACAAATTAGCCAAGAACACATCCACAAAATAATAGACCTTTTCTCAGCTTTACTTCCTTAGGAAAATGTCCCAGGGAAGTGAAGATGGGGGATGGATCCGGTGTCTGTATTTTGGGATGCCAGATCCATTCCAAACTTACCCAGCACTTCCCCAGGTGCCTGGTAAGTGTAAATTGCCTCTATACCAGAGGCAGTCATGTTGGCACAACAATGGCGCCAATGATCACGTGTGGTACAGTTGCCATGGCAACTGGATTGTGCAGTGTAGAACAGTACCTGCACTGCCCTGTGGCACACTCCATCCTCCTAGGAGAGGTGCAAACATAGCATGTTGGGATTTACCAGGCTGTGCCAAGTATAGCTGCGGAGCATGAAAATGCGTTCAACCACTATTTTGGACATGGGATGATCCGTACATGTGAAGACACTTCCAGGATGGAAAGATTTCCATGCAGTGGAGATGCCCCATCCCATAACATCCCCAAACTTCCACTGTTGTCCAAGTGTGAATAGATCCCGTGACTTCTTTTCCTTCCACATTATTTAACACCACCACCCAAAAAATCCGCCTTTGGGTTAAATAATGTGGAAGGAAAACAGTGAATCACTTTGTCACTGTGTTCTGTTCCTCTGAAGATTGATTGAAGGTAGATTCAAACTTAGGTAAAGCTAGGCCTGAAGATTCTCTGTACAAAGGGACACAGGCCTGTCACCACCCTCTGAGATGGCAAAAAGATTCACCCAACATACTTACACCCCAGTGCTTTGGTATTCTTTCCCTTGGCTGATCTCTGATTTTGACTTGATAATATCTCTGCAGGTACAACTTCAGAACAAGTAGTAGTTACTGGGGAATGAGGATTTTGAGATAATTGGCAACTAGGAAATTAACCTGGAACTTGGGAGTCAATTATCAATCTGGCTGCATTAGCTTCTTTGCTTTGCTCAGTGACAGATGAAGAAGAAGAGCTGGATTTTCTTTCCTGCTCTTCTTACCCATTTAAGGGAACTCAAAGAGGTTTCCTTTAACAACAAAGAATGTTCAGACTATAATTACATTGTCTGGCACTTGGGCCTGTTTGCACTTATGCTAGAATGGTATAGTAAATACCTTTCCATTGAAGCTGAGATGAAATGTGAAGAGAGCCATTTGAACTTCAACTGCCCATGGAGTCCCTAACCAGACAGCCAGCAATTGGTGTGCCATGGTCCAGCCCAGGCAGATTGGATCACCATGGCAATGTCCGCGGCAACATCTGGTCTGGGCCCAAACATCATCATGGCAATTAGCCCCACAGCACTATGCCCACTAACAGTGTCACACCCAAAAGAGGGGGCAAACGCTGCTGACTGGAGCTCAGTGATTGGAGCTCACTGACTGTCCACAGCTTTGAAGACCAGGGCAGCCTCAGTGAGCTCTGGGACAATGACAGTAATGTGGTGGTGTGCGGCTGGGCCTCCCCAGGAGTGGATGGAACTGCTCCATGGAGGTAAGTGGTTGTAAAGTTAACTGCTGGGAGTGGAAAAATATTTGGGAAGAGCACCGTCTCTCTTCTGCTAACCCTTGAAGGCATGTTTGCTCCACTGGATTCTGTGGCCCTTTCCACACTTCCCTTTATGGGCCATGGAGGAGACCAGGGGTCTACCTTCTACACATTAGTCTGGAATTGCAAAAGCCCCTCCCCACCATAGCATGGCCTGTTTTCAGTGGAGTAGGTTATGCTGGTTCAAGCATGCATCTCTTTAAAGACGTCTAAAGTAGGCTACTTCTTTGTATCCCCGACTTCTTTGTATCCCCGACTATTTGCATGCCCCCAATAGTGTGGAATAAACTGGAGGGGATCCTTTTTGGAAGTGCCCCAAAAAGTGTCACCCAGAAGCGTTGCTGGAACTTGCCTTGTGCTGAAAACAGCCAGGCCAAAACGTTGGTTCCTGGTCTTTGAGGACTGGGTGCTGGCTTCAAAGGGCACTCCCAGCCTTCAAAGTTGGTGCTTGGGCCTGGACCAAGACGAGCTGCCGAATGTGCACAGTCCTTGGAGTGAGCTGCTGCTAGACCCTCCCCAAAGTGTGGACCAAGCTCAGTAGCCTGTACTGCAAGACAAGAACAGCCTACATAATGCAGAAATGCTTTTGTACTTTCCTTTGTAAGCTGTAGTAGTACTACATCCAGAAGTCAAGGAAATATTGTTGCAAGCGTTGCATTTGGATTCAAAGGAAAATGATCCTAAATTACATAGAAACTTTATTACATAAGGTTAAAAAAAATCTGAAGAGGATTAACACAGAGCCAAGCTACTCCAGTTGGCATCATCATGAATGGACTCCTATTATTTTAATTAATCCATTACTTGTAAACACTTGAAATCAGATGACACACTGAAAACACATGTATTACTTATGCAAGTGATTTACTCATAATGGTGTTTGCAACAAGGCAGCTTGAAGGAGTGTGTTTATTGTTGGTAATTTTTTGTTATTTCATAGTCATCTCACTTGCCAAATTAAAAGTAAGAATTATTTAAGAGTATGCTCTGCTTATATGAGCTTAAAAAGGTCAAGAAGACAAGCTGATTAGAGGCCTGGGCAGACCACAGCCTAGTCCATTTGAGGAGTGAATGGGATGTTGTACCATTTTTGTCCTGTTTACACTCAATACTTACTCAGAATGACAGTGGCAAGGTAAAGTGGCTTTGGGGATGCAGCCAGATTGCAGCCAGCAATGGGTGGACAAGGGGGTGTTGGGCTGCCCCATCTGGTTCCTGGCATCAGAGCCCTCAGGAAGCTCTCCATGTTGTAACTGAGGCAAATGGGATATCCCTCCGGAGATGAGGTGAGGTGAAGCAACTGTTGGGAAGGTGCAACCAGATTGTGGTTGGCAGTGGGTGGACCAGGGTGTGCTGGGCAAGCTAACTCATGTTGCCCCCTCTGGCTCCAGGTGGCAGAGCCTGCAAGATGCCCTCCATAGGCCGCATCCCCATTACAAGCTTATTTCGCTTTCCCTAAACTGAAATAATAGAACCAGATGCAAACGCGAATTTGCCTGTTCCCATTACTTTTAACTTAATCACGTTCGATCCGGATTTTGAGGATCATATGTGGCGTACGTGACTCAGCAGCAGTGGCAACTAAAGCCTCTTTGCTTTAAACATTTACACAGGACCTCAGCTGCTTCCCTCCCTTCTTTTCCCTTTCTAAAGGTCAGAACTTTTAGAATTGCACAAAATTGCAACATTGTTAATCAGGTGTGAAGTGGTTCCATTGCTACAGTGTAGCACTGCTGTTAAGGGTGGACTTTTACACTGAAATCAATGTCTTTGGAAACAAGCTATTGGGAGAGGGAAACCCTAAACATGGATTCTCATCCCTTAAAATGGTAGGGTCCCCACAGTAAAAAATGTAACACGTATCAAGCGCAGGATCCGGAGTGAGACCTGTTGAAATGAGGATTAACATTTACAACGCTTTGGGGCGATTTAACACACGGAAAGCTTGTTAAGCCAAACTGACGTGGGGTCTGCCAGGATTGAAAACATTTTGAATTCGAAATAAGCTTGCTGTGGGGATTCACCCATAGTGTGACTGAGTGGGGCAGAGACCGGTAGCCCTTTGCATAGATTTTCCATGTGTACCTCACAACACAAACAAAGTACATGAATCTCAGAGCATGCGGTGAGCACTGTGTGCCCCCCCCAACATAATACTCAGGAGAGACCCATCTTTGGAGGGAGGGAGGCACACCTTCTTCTGCTTGGTGCTGGGATAATCTAGATACTGGACAGTTTGAATCATGGGAGGGTAGTCTGGAGAAGAAACAAAAATGCATGTTGTTGTGTGATCCCTGAGAACAAAGGATGGCCTGAAACTGACTTAAACACAGAGTGTGACCTCATCCTAGGAATAATTATTTTATATTAATTTATCTACAAAATTTATATAGCTGACTACTAATTGAAGTTCTTTGGATAGTTTATAAAACAGTCCTAAAATATAATTAGTTTTCAAAATGAAATATATGAAAAAATTATAAAAAACAAAGTTAAAAAATGGGATTAAAATATTGTTTAAACCATACACTTAGGCCATCCACTTGCAGCTTTATGTGTGGAGAGTCTGATTTTAAAGAGACAGTTATCTATCCCCTCCCATACCTTTACAACTTTATGCATGGAGAGTCTGATTCCTGCCCCATAAATTTGCATGGTACGATGCAGAAGAGAGTGGGGAGGGTTCCCCCCCCCTAAATCTGCATAATAAGCTATAAATGGGGACATGAAAAAAAGAGCTCAATGCGGATTAAATTTATCCAGATTTAAAGCTGTACTAAATTGTGCAGTGGGGATGCAGCCATGAACTTGTCTTCTTACAAGGTTAGAGTCCTATTGCCACCTGAGGCACCACTTGGAAAGGACCGGTCCTCAATGGAGGCACTTCAGATCATCAGTTCAATTGGCACCTCCACACTTTTAAATGGAGATGAGTAGGTGCCATTTTGAGCACCAGCATGGTGTTTCCTTCAAAGTGACTGTGAAGAAGCTTTCTGAAATGGAGACATGGCTGCTAAATTTAAGTGGGCAATGTTTTTAAGGAAGGAAAACCATGAATAATTTAGTATTATCAACAAACTGTGCTAACTCTACTTTCTCAGTAGGCCAGCCTCTGAGAGCTGAGGTGTGCATTCTGAGAAATGAATATTTCCTGCCTTTTTTCTAGCATGTTCTTTTCTGCTGCTTAGGGACCTAACTAAGAACATAGAACACTATCATTAAAACACATTTTACTTTATCATTTTATAGATGAAATAACATGTAAAGACCTTAGGCCTTTTTGCACGAGGGGATTTTGAACGTGTGGAGAACATGCGGGGATGCTGCATTCGCATGTCAGGGGCGGCCAGATCTGTTCCGGACTGCCCCAAGTGTCCCCACGCGCTCTCTGTGTGTTCCCTTTTCAGAGCAGAAAAAACTGCTCTGAAAGTGTCTCCACGGGTTCTGTGCATTCCCAGCTGTTCTAGAGGGAGAGCGTTCGCACGCTCTCCCTCTGTGAAAGCTGGGCCCCTTCCCCAGCCTCCCTCGATTGGCTGCCTTGCAGCCACAGGTGGGGAGGCCAGTCGGGCCCCTTCCCTGGGGTCCTGCCACCTGCATCCACCATGATCAGGCCCCTAACACCCCCCAACCCACCCCGGGGTCGCACACACGTGTGAACAGGGCTTACCTTCTCCTGCCGGCCCGATTCTGGCTAGAAAAGACCAGGACGTTCTGAGCATGCTCATGGGGCAGCCCCTCATTGGCCGGGCACCCGCCTGGCCTCAGCTGGCCATCTGAGCATGTTTCAAAATCTTAGTCAATATGATAATAGCTTCAATCCACCCTCTCCATTGTGTGCTTCTGATGCTCTAAATGACTGTTTTGATTTCAGTCCAAGTGAGGATGTTTAATAAATAAATAAATAAAGATGAAAGCCACATATGCTCATGCTTGCTTGTGACTATTATGACATATGTTGAATTAAAAATATTTTTAAAAACCTCTTCTGCTTTATTGACTGTGTAAAGACTTTTGACTGTGTGGGTCACAAAAGACCATAGCAAGTTATTAAAGAGATGGGAGGAACCAGACCACCAAAAAGAAAAAGTTAGAATCAATCATGGAACAACTGATTCAGAAAAGAGTATGACAAGGATGTTTATTGTCACCCTATTTATTTAACTTATATGCAGAATACTCCATTCAGAATACTAGGCCGGAAAACTTAAAAACCGGAATTAAGATTACAGGAAAAATATCAACAACCTCAGATATGCAGACAACATCATTCTGATGGCAGAAAGTGACGAAGAATTAAGGAGCCTCTTAATGACGGTGAAAGAGGAAAGTGCAAACTCTGGCTTGAAGCCCAACATTTTAAAAAATAAGATTGTGTCATCTGATCCCACCACCTCCTGGCAGATAGAAGGGGAAGAAATGGAAGTAGTGACATATTTTATTTTCCTAGGTTTAAAGATCACTACAGAAGGTGACTGCAGCTATAAAATTTAAAGATGTATGCTCTTTAGGTGGAAAGCTATGGCAAATCTGGACAGCATATTAAAAATTAGCCACATAACTCTGCTGACAAAAGGCTCTTATAGTCAAAGGTATGCTTCTGTCAGTAGTAAAATACTTTGGGCACATAATTCGAAACCTCAGCATTTCATACAGAATTTCATACAGAATTCAAATTTCTCATGAACCCCTTTTTTTCTTTGAAAGCAAGCTTCTTGCTCCATTTTCAGTACGATCTGGGTGTGAGATTCTTTTCGAATGTTCATGTCCATGGTAGGTTCACAGCATCCCTTCAGCTGTGCATGGAAACCTTACAGCGCATAATGGAAAATCAAAATATTTCTTTTGCAATGTATCCCCATGGAAATACATTGAATCTTAATAGTGTTCTCTTTCTCATTCTATTTCTAATAATGGTTCAGCCTATAAGAACACAAAAGCAAAAACAAAGATTTCTGTGATGGCCTGTGACTGCTGCAATGCTAGTATGATTCTCTCTCTGTTTTTGCATTTATATTATAATGTATTTTACTTTCCATTATATAGTTTGAATAGTACTGTTTTGAGCAAACATCTTATGGTAAATGGTATCAAATATTTGCAATTCTTTCTTACAGCCTGAATTTACGTCTAGGCAAAATCGTTATTTTGTAGCAAAATGACTGAATCATCTTATTTTTTAGGCTTATTCTAATCTGAGCAACCTACCATGTTGTGAGGTCCCAGTAATACTAAATCAGAGGCCTTTTCGCACTACAGCCAGTACGGCTGTAGTGCAATTAGGCTACAACACTCTGGGACGCTTTCCCCATTCACACATAGGCAGGAAAGGAATGCATCTACACATGTTCCTGCCTGCCTACGTGTGAATGGGAAAAGCACCCTGAAGTGTCCTAGCCTGAAAAGGCTGGATGGGGGTGGGGACGCCCCTCCCAGGCCTGTTTGCCATTGGGTGAGAGAAAACCCAGGGGCGGGCAGTCCTGGAAGGGCCCTTCCCCGGTCTCTGCGAGTTCTAGGGGACAGGATCATGTCCCCAAAGGCCCCCGGGCACCCACCCACCCCCATGGCCTGGGGATGCATGTGCGTGAGTGTGCATCTACCTGCTGGCTGTCCTGGCTCCAAGTGACACTGCTCAGCTGGGTCATGTCTATTGGAGTGCGTGCGGCTGTGCAGACCTATGGCAGATTGCACCCTGGGTCCGGCGAGGTGAGTGATTTGCACAGGCTTGTCAGCTCTTGGGCCAGTTTTGGCCCAATCGTGGCAGGGGTGTGTGTCCCGCAGCTCTCAGGGAGGGAGGTGTGCAAATGCTTCCTCCCTGGATGGCCGGGGATGGGCCATAATGCGCTGAGGCAGTTCCGAATGGAAACACTGGCCCAGCGGAGCGAATGCTCCCTCCAGGCGTGGCCTCCATGCATTCCGAAAGGCCTTGTGCGAAAAGGCCTCAGGTTAGTTCATCTTAGGGCATAATGGGGACTCAGCCCATTGTTTGGTTGATCACACCCACTTAATTTAAGGCTCATTCAGTTTTTTTTTTTAAATTTCTCCACCTTTTTCAGGCTTCCCAGCCTCAGTCTGGGGACAGGGTACTTTTTTCCTTTCCATCCCTCTCATCCTTCTCTTCCTTATCACCACTGCGTTTGGATGCACATATTTAATCATGTTCATCATATTTTGCCTCTCCCCCCTTCCCATTTCAGCCTCTTTCCCCCCTTTTTGGTTATAACTGAGAATGAAGGGGAGAGAAAGACACACACAGAGAGGAATATGTATATGTCTCTGCAGTCCTGATTCAGATTGAAAAAACGAGGCAGAAAGAGAGAGAGAGAGGATGCCCTGCGAGTCAACACATTCATCTGAGAGCTTGCCTCATTTCAGCTCCACCCTTCCATTTTTATTCAAAAAGCCAGTTGAGTAATTCAACCTTGTCATCTGTAGGAATGTGCATGGATATTTGTAACATTTGTTCTTCGTACAAATTTGTACAAATTCAGACAATCACACATGAATTAAATGTTACAACATTCGTACATTAACATTCATACAAATACGAATGTTTTGGAACATTCCTACAAATAGTTTGTACATTCATTAAACTGGAGATACGTATTTTATTTATTTATTTATTTATTTATTTTATTGTCAATATGTATGTGTTCGTATAGGATATGTATCCGATATGTATGTGTTTGTATAGGATCCTTATGCAGGATATATACATATATATATATTGGTATCGGATATTTGAATGAA
Source organism: Aspidoscelis tigris stejnegeri (assembly GCA_023333525.1). NCBI lineage: Eukaryota > Metazoa > Chordata > Lepidosauria > Squamata > Teiidae > Aspidoscelis > Aspidoscelis tigris. The sequence goes on from JALMGA010000005.1 coordinate 67,639,928, forward strand.
TTCGTAAAAATACATTTGTATAGAATAGAATCCTACCATATTCAAAGGGGATCTATCTGAACAAATATGAATTTCTATCATTCAATTTGTTATGAACTGAATGCCAAAAAATCCCATTGTGCACACCCTTAGTCATCTGCCATGTCATCTGCCCGTCCTATTCTTCCTTGCCCTCCAGAGTACTGCTGAAATTCACCTCCGGGCATGGAGAGACTGGGAAGTGGAAGAGCTGCACTGTCAAGTTGTAGCAAGAGGCAGAGGCAGCAGGGCAGTGACACTCAGTGGGGTCTTGTTTTTTTCTCCAAATTGTCCAGACCACAGAGTGGTGGGGAGAGTCAGGTGAGCTCACCCAAGAGGTGGGGAGATGGGGCAGGCTGTGATGTGAGTTAAGGAGGAAGTGATCAGCCATTGGCTGGAGAAGGAAGGGGAAATCTTCTCCCCACCCGGGAAAGTACATGTGCTGCCCCAATAGTCCTTTTGCACAATCATACCCTGAAAATATAACCAGATCAAGCAGCAGAAGTGGTCTCAAAGCTGGGATAATCCGAATACCAGCTAGATTGGATTGATGGGGATAGCTCAGAGAAACATCTGAAGGGCATGTCTGGGTGTGATCCCTAGGAATCACAGACTGCTTCAGGCTGTCTTATACATCAGGTGTGACTGCAGCCTAGGTTAGCCACTACAAGTAATTGTACCAAATTTAATTATCCAGGGTTCTAATTTTATAAATAGTTTTGTAATAAAGTACAATAATAAATCTTTAAATATGAAGCACAATTTTAAAAGCAAAAAATTATATTTACTTTGTTAACTCAAGAATTCCTGGGCAAGCTGCTAATGAAATATAGGAGCACTTTAGCAGTAAATCATCTTGGCCGATTCTCATCTATCACTAAGTGGAAAAACAGAAAGGGCAGTAGGAAGGGAAAATATTTTCCTTCTGTTTGAAAGCATTCTTGTTGAAATCAGTCTCAACTCTAATTTCTAGTGCAAGCACAGAAACTTTGCAGAAGACACTTCCTAAAACTTGGGTTCTTCTGTCTTTCTTACTCAGATCTCTTTTCAGGTCAAGAGCAGACAGGAAATAAAAAGAGAAAAGGTTTTGTGGAAGTTTCCCTGGGCTTCATATTTGTTGCTGAGCAAGAATCACTTCAACAGTCATCTTCTGCTTTGCATCTTCAGTGACTGGAAAGATTTAGTTGCTCATAAGCAGCTATGGGTGGAGACGCACGGTGTATATTGGCACATCTAAAAAATATTATTTTAAAAGTATGCATGGAAGTTCTAGCTTCAGTGTTTTCACCTCTACCTGAACAATTTAGAGCTCTGTCTGTCTGTCTGTCATCATGTGTGCACACTCCACAAATGAAACTTGCTAAAATAATTTTCTTCTTTGAGGCTAGTACAGACTGAAGGAAGACTCAACAAGCCCTCACATGTACCAACCTGATCAATGTTGTTATCACGCAGTGTGGCATGCTCAGGTCTAGCTCCATCTCCAGAAACATGGAGAAGGCTGAATGGGTAAGGAGGGGCAGGTGTGCCCAGATGCCCCTAGGTCCTTAGAGGAAGGGAAAAGTCGGCTCACACATCTAAATACCATTTCCCTCGTGTGTGCATTTGCATTAGCATGTCTGCCAACCTTCACCACCAAATCACTGAGGTAACAGAGGAAGAGGAAGGCTCCACTGACTATCAGAATTATAGTGCCTTCAATGTGTGGGAAGAGTGTGGCATCTGTGTGGACACTGCATTTTTCCAGTGACATGCTGACATAAGTGCTTCCCACAGCAATGCAGAGAAAAAGCCCTGCAGAGCCCTTTTTCCTGCTGCTGTGCTTGAAGGGGCTTATTGTTCTCCTTAGTGGTTCTCCATGTTCAGTGACACTTCCTGCCTGTCAAGATCAAAGACTGATTTCGATCTTGACAGTAGGAGGAGGCAACATGATGTGAACAGCATCTCTTCACATTTCGAATGGCATTCTGAGCTTAGTGTTATTCTTAATGTGCAAGGGAAGGTGGCACTATGTTTGTAGGGCTTCATCCCCTGCCATGCAAACATTGCACAGCTATAGGGTGGCATAGATAGATAGATAGATAGATAGATAGATAGATAGATAGATAGATAGATAGATAGATAGATAGATAGATAGATGTAGATGTAGATGTAGATGTAGATGTAGATGTAGATGTAGATGTAGATGATATAGATATAAAGATCCCTTTCCATTTAACTCACATGGACACAGCAATTATCAGTGGCCTTCCAGGATTTTATTCAGAAATCTTTCCTAACTTTTTTCTCTTTGAAGCAACCAGGGTTTAGTAATCTTCCCAAGCATGCAGGTTAAAGTCTAACTCTTGACTGATGGCAATTTTTACTAGAATTCTTTCTTGATTAGCATTGGGTGGTCGTGACAATATTAAGCCCATTTTTAAATAGATGGTAGAATTTCTCACCTGCATCCCAAAATGCTTGGTATCTAAACAATGTGTAAATGTGCTTATCATAGTGCAGACACCTCCCGAGTTACATAAGGATTCTATTCTGGGAAGCTCTTATGTAACCAGAAATTTATGCAAGTCAAAATTTACTGACACATATTGAGAAAATAAAGTTCCTCCTCACTTGGCCCCATAGGAGTCCTGGTGAAAAAAGAAGTCTCTGATGAGCACTTACTAATGGCTGAGGAAGAATACAGATGCTACCTGCTGCCCACTCACCTCCCCTGAGGCACAATGTCTCTGCTTAAGCTGCCTTGGCTTTTGCCAGAATTCTCCCAGAGACTTACCTGATCTTCATCAAACCTTGGGGCCCCTGGGATCAAGACTCCTGCTGTGCTTCTTCTATTCCTACAACAAGCAATGGGAAAGCATTTTCAACTTCACTGAAATCACCTCTTTCTAAGTGCCAAATCTTCTGCAAGCTTCTACCAATAGGCACTTGTTCCCTGAAATCACCTCTGTTCAAGCGCCAAATCGCCAACACAAATCTGTGCACATCAACACACATTCGCTGGCTTATGCTAGTGCTGGCTAACACTTGTTTCTTGCTCCTCTCATTCAAGATAAGTAGCACAAAGTTTTCATACAAAAAGTTGGACTTTTTCCTACAGCAATGATCTTTTAAAATAATTTGCCCAAGAGGCCAAGGTTATGTAACTCAGATACTGTGTAAACCAAAGAGTGTCCGCATGCGGTGCAAATGCATGTAACACTATCTCCCCCAAAGAACTTCAAGTGGAGATAATTCTGGCCTCGACTCAAGAAGTAGTTTCATAGTCTGTAACCAATGGTCCTTGTGATGCTTTCCCACTTCTGATGGCCTAAAAATGTTGTTGTTAGAAGGTATTTGCTTTTGGATCCTTGCAGGAATTAAAACTGGAAGGAATGGAATTTGAGACCAGAGACGTTTTCGCATTACTCCCGTTCCATTTGGAACGGGAGTAGGACGGGAAGATTAAGACAGCTCCCGGCGCTTTCACCTTTCACACACAGATGCGCCGGAACGCGTGTAAACGCGTTCCGGCGCGTCTGTGTGCGAATGCTCAAAGCATCGTGAGCTGTCTTAGCCGGCAAAGGCCGGCCAGGGGCGCGGAGACAGCCGCGGAGGCAGATCGGCAATCAGCTGATTGTCAAACAGCTGATTGTCGAAGCCGCGCCGGCGTCGGAGGCGGCCGCAGCTGTTAGGGAGACAGAAGCAGGCGCGAATGCTTCTCCTCCCGAACGCCTGCGGGCGGCTCGTCCGCGTTCGAACGCATGTAGAGCACTTTAAAGTGCTCTACATTTCGAACGCGAGAAAGACAGCTGCGGACACGTCGGAGCGCAAGCCCCGCTTGGGCAATGCGTATGCCGTGTCCGCAGCTGTCTCCCACGCGTACTGTTCAGCCCCGTGCGAAAACGTCTCAGAAGCCCACTTATCAAAGCTGTTTCTCCTTTTATAAAACCTGTGATGAGATCCTGGCATGCACATTTGTGTGTGGCCCATGTTTAGTCTGTACTCATTTATCTAAATTCACTGGAACTTGCTTGTGTGAGCATATATATATCTGATTGCACTGCATATATCTCTTGGAAAGTAGCAATAAATAGTTTAGCATTGTCTCATTCTTTGCAAGTTAAGACTATCAGCTCCCATCACAATGCACATTAACTTTAATAGCCACATTGTAGGTTTATTTACTGGGTGACAGAGGGACTATAAATACCTTAATGTCAAGAAACTTCTAGTGCTAAACTATTAGCTTATTGAGCATAAAGGCTGCATCAGGCATACAGCTAGATATTCCTTAGACCATTTCAGGAGAATTGTAGATTGCCAAGGATGATCCTTATTCAGAGTTATATCCAGGCTGGAAGGGCTATGGGTAATGTGTCTTCTTGTGAAACTTTCTCTTCATTGATGGCTAAGACAGCACCATCACCACCACCAAAAATGACTTTGGAAAAACTGGTTAAATTTGCCATAAAGCCTAGAATTCCAGTGAATGAAGTAAGCTTTTCATAAGTAACATAAGAACAAGAGCTTAATAATGATCCTGAGAAGGAACAAACTGTCAGTAGTACTCTAACTGCCTCCAAGTTTGTAAAGCTTCAATTTACAAGTTTGTAGATCTTGTGAGTCCTTAATCAATTTGGGGACTGGTGATAAAACAGTAAGTTTGTGTGAAATGATACTTCTTTATAGTGCATCCCTTGAATAACGCTTATTCCAAGACTGTTCTTCAGCACTGGGCCTCCAGATGTTCTGCTAACTCCCTTTGCTAAAATAGCTGATCATTTTGCTGAGATGTATGGCAATTCTGGTTCACTGATGTCTGAAGTGCACACTAGTTGCTCTTACTTTAGATTACAATAAACACCTTATATAAAATTCATTTTTTTTAGAACTATAAACTTTTCAATACTTTCCATTTTGTTTACTGAAATTCCATTTATCCAGATGTAATTTTTTTGTTTCAATTTCATTTGGACATATAAGTTAACAAGTGCATGCTTTGTTTAGTGTGTACACAGGCTTTAGCAAAACGGGGGTTGCATTTTGCTAATTTGTATGGAACCAGAAAGTGGAAAATCTGAATGAAAAGAATTCTTTGCAAAAAGAAAATACATCCAGACTTAAATAAGCAGATGACATTTAATCACTGGCCACACTGAGTGGTGCAAATGAAATGAAATTAATAATATTTTAAGACCTTGATTCTCTATACTTGGCTGTTTCTCTTTTGTGTGCAGTACTTTGTGCACAAGGGGAAAAAATGCTCAAAAATGAAGTTAAATGCCACTCTATAATCTACATTCTCAGCTGGTAGCATTCTCAGCTCAGCCATCTTGATTTAGATTTCAAAGCAAACTACGCTTCGACCTTTTTTTAAAGGAAAAAAACATACTTTCCTTATCATCCACCAGATGGTGCCATATGCTCAATTCAGAAAAAAACCCACAACTCTCTGAAAAATTACATAAAACAATATATTCATGAATTCAGCTTGTCCAGAAAGATCTCCTCTGAGACTTATTAACTACTATAATCTTATTTAAACATCTAAAACTCAATAACAAAGGAAGGTGAGGGCACTGCTTCCACAAGAATAAAATAAACTAGACCTTATGTGTTGTATTTAGACATAAGACTATTCAAGTTTCAGATGTGCATGAATATTCGTAACATTCGATTTGTGTACGAATGTCTGAATTCGTATGAATTCATATAAATAACGAATGTTACGAATATTCATGCACATTCCTAGTTCATACTAAAGGAAAATGGAGATTCTTCATATTTCAACTGCTTTAGATAGATTACCCTCCTAAATACAATGAAAATGCAGGAAGGAACCCACATTGGTGTATTTCGTGGATCATTTCATACAGATTAGCTTCAGTGTGTGGGTGTGAAGCCTGAATAATTATCAACCAAACATTATGTTTAATACAATGTATATGAATAAGATGCATCCAGTTACCTCACACAAAACACAAAAGGGCATAGAGCCAACATGACAACATTGAGATTACTACATAATGTATGGATCATGGAAATATATTGCCAGGTACAGAACTCCCACATCCATGAAATAATCTCTTTCATTAAACTACAGCACTCAAGTTCTTCCTGTTCCCAGAGATGCAGTTAATGCTGTGTGTCATTTAATCTGGTTGTGCTACTGAAGTATCCACGTCAACCCTGAAACATTCTTGTCTACTGTGTAAAACATAATTGCATTAATGTAAATGACTCAGTATATGCCACTTAACAGGAAGAAAAATGCACTTTTGAGCTGTCCCGAGACCTTTGGACGAAGGAAAGTAATATAAATCTCAGTAACAGATAAACACATAGAATGATAATTTTGCTTTCCTGAAAGCACAGATAAAAAGACTTTGAAATATTTTGTAAATTTAACATCACTTCCAGCTTGCTCTTGAATGGCTTTGATCCAAAACTGAACTTTTTTATATATATGTACGTGCTCCAGACATGGATGTCTCCCTTCCTGTTATATTCTGAGGTAAAAGTTGAGCTGTTTAATGCTGAGTTCACACAAAGAAAGTATAATTGTTCGTATGCCAGTCTGCCCCTTCCCCTTTCTAGGCTAGAAAATATAGTTTAGGAATGGGATGAGAACACAAGAGCCACATGCTATTTCTGTAAAGTGCATTTGACAGGTTTTTTCCCCCCCATGTGGGAACTCAGGCTTATGCCATTTCTGCACTTAAATTTAATCCTGATTAGGTGTTTCTGGGCTTCATTGGTCCACATGCTAGTGCGTATCTGTGGGGCCCCATTCCCTGCTAGTGCATCATCCATGTTGGATAGAGAATAAGGGCCAGCGCAGAAATGGCCAAGAATTTAAGTCACACCTCATGATGTCCTTAAACAGGAAAATTAAAGGTCTGTAAGTGATTAGAGGAAAAATAGGTTAATTTTCTCTTCCACTCACAGTTGTACTCTTCCCTGATTTATTCCTTAAGTGTGTGGGACATACTCCAATGAAAAGGTACAGAATATTATATTTTTGTTTCCACTCTTTACCCATATCAGTCTGGGGTGGGCTAACTTTGTACATCAAGTCAAGTGTAAGTGGAGCTGTATTTCTGTTTGAAATTTAAAAATTATGATTGTGTTGCAGTTTAAGAACACCCTCCAGGTAATGGTAGTCACCATAGGTAAGTGCAGTTGGAAGCCCCTTCCCCACAAGAAAGCCAGGTGGTAAGCTGAGCTGGAGGAAAGCAAAAATTGTTAATGCTGTGTGGACTTTGAAGAAAGTTCAGTATCTGGCTTTCAGTGATGGGAAAGACTTCTGACTCTTGGTGTGCAAGAATATTTGAAAAATTAAAAATCAGATTGAATTTGTTCTAATTTGGACATTCAAATTCAAATCAAATGTCTATACATTCATTTTTTAACATTCAAACAAATTCAAATGTTTTGAATTATTTGTACGAATTACTTGGACATTCGTATGTGTACAGATGCATGCACACTACATACATATCCGTACACATCTTATTCGTATGTATATTTGTACGTATCCGTACAAATACACATACGCATTTGTACGGATACGTACGGGACAAAAACAGGATACATATGGGATAAAAATGGGATGTGTATGGATGCATATGGACACATGCGAATGTTGCTGACATTTGTATAATCAAATACGAATCAAATATTCGTATGAATAGATATAAATGTATTTGAATTTATTCAAATTTGAATACATTTGGGTTTTCTCTATTTGTTCAAATTTGGACATTTGAGTATCTGATTTGAATCAAATCAAATGTCGAACACAGCATTCGTGCAAACCCCTACTTCTGTTTACATTTATCTACACTTCCTACTACTGCCTGCAGGGAAAAAATCCCCCCAGAAATCAAGCTAATACATATAGTATATGGTTTGGTTGAAGAAATTAAACACAAGTTGGGTGTAAAACATTTCTACCATACAGAACATTAGAGTAGCCCTGCTGGATTGGGCCACAGAGTCCATATAGTCCAGCATCTTGCTTTGCATAGTGGCCCACTAATTGCTTCTGGACATTCTCAAGCAGAAAGCAAAGGCAAACCTTTCACCTGCTCTCAACTCTCTGAATATGGCTTTTAGAGGCATCCTGCCTATCTCTGTACAAGAATGTCTTTGTACTAGAATAGATGCCTAGGTGCATTCTCCAGAATGCCCCTAAATGCCATTTACTGGGATTTGGGAGCAGGTTAAGTTTTGTCCTTGTCTTTTGCTTGAAATGCCCGTAAGCAATTGGTGGCCCACTGTGCGGACATGATACTTTACTAGATGGGCTATGGTCCGATCCAGCAGGGGTCCTCATGCTCTAATCTATAAAGTGGGGAGAGATAGGCAACCTTGTTTTCCCCTTCTGACTGGCTGACATTTAAAGGTTAGCTTGACAGTGCTCCACCTGACACCATTCCACCCATTGTCCACAAGCTTATTGGTTGTAAGAGATGACTTATTCACCCTCATGGGTGTCTGAGAGTCCTCTTAATCCTTTTGTATTAATCCCTGAACTATCATATACCTTCTTGCAAAATGCAATTCAGGGTTTGTGAAGCAGGCAAAAGGGCCAGTGGTGGCACCTCTCCCCATTTCTTACCTGTCCCCCAAAGAAGGGTCAGCAACCTTTGTGACATTGTAAAATATTGTGCTGAGGGAACTCTTGGTGGTTTTGACTGCTCCCTTTTGCATCTGTTGGCTCCTTGGGATCATGACAGGACCCCTTATGCCCACACTTTTCTTCTTGAAGCCAGGTTACAGTGACAGCAGAAGAAGAAAAAAGTGAAACCATGGCACCAAGGCTGCTCCTATTGTGCTACTCTTCCAAAAAACTAAGCAAGATCTGCACAGGACCTTAAGGCTGCCATGGGATATGTGGCCCTTCTGGAGCACTCCCTGTACCCACATTTTCCTACTGGAGGGCTATAATGGAAAACCACTGACAGCACTGTCTAGACTTACTTTGTTAGGCAAAGTCTTCGACAAAAAGCACAGAAAAATAGTGTACTTCCTGGGCTCTCTGAACAGACTTCCTGGATCATTTGTACAGGACCTTCTTCTTTTGGCTGGAACACCAAAGAGTGATTTTTGCTTGTGATGCAGGTTCCACCATTATGCACAACCTGTCTAGATGCGAAACCATTCCTTCAGTATTTTATCCTCCTCCCTGCCCAAGCTTGGATACATTGAAGAATTTTAGGCTAGCAACTTTTCAGCAAAGCTTCAGCTGAAAGTATGTATATTTAGTAACAGATTTTTCTCTGTAGTGGGTTTGTAAGTGTTTTCATAAGAGTTCTAAATCAATAAGTTGTGTTTTCTGCACGCATATTGCCTTGATGAAACATACTCATATCTTGCATTACCTCTTGATAGTTTAGTACAAGGCCAGGGACTCTTGGGTATGGTATATCTCAGACATTTGTAATTCAAATTTATCACTGCACAGAGAACTATAAAAAGACACGGCCAATACAATCCTATGAGAGGTCTAGAAGAACCTGTCAAGCTCACTAAATCACAGCTATTTACCAAACAAAAGGTGTGGTCAAATAGTTTCCAGCAATTAATGAGTTTTATCAAGAGAAAGTGGTTACCAGTACAAGTCTGCTGTGTATGGAGCTGGCTTACTAGCTCGATAGTTTCATAGCAATCAATTACAACCTCAGTGATAGGAAATTACCACTGCCAAACTACCCCCGCTGCCAGTGACTGTTTCTGTAAGACTGCAACTATATGCACACCTATAATGCTACTTGGAACTGAGGGTCTAACCTGTCCTTTAAAACAAATAAGATTATGTCCATGTTTCCACTTCCTGAGGGAGAGGTCCTGAGGGCAGTTACCTTGGCAACAATGCCCTGACCATGACATCAGTGGGTGTTTCTGTATATCCATTCAGGGGTGCCTAAATGATGCAGCAATTGAAGCATTTCGCTGAAGGCAGCAAAGTGTGCTATGAGACTGGAGGTGCCTATGGCGGCAATTGCATGCTTCTGTTGGCTGGCATGTTTGTTGCAGGGTGCCTCTGGCCACCGTGAATAGAAACACAGTAGTCGAAGACATGTCCATCTTTCTTGGTTAAGGGAGACATGGCCAAAATGCATGAAAAGGTAAACATCAGACGAATATGTAAGTATAAAGTCTTAAGTATTACTTTTTAACTAAGAGATTTGCATAAGCATTTCAACTGGACATTTGGTCTGGCTTGAATTCAGCTCGAGCCCCCCATCACAACACTTTGCAAGGGATCCCCCATTTCTGCGGGCTAAAGATCCAAAAATGCAGGGAATCCCTATTTGGACTTGCTGCTGGATCCTGGAATAATCTTCTTTATTTAGCTGTGGGAACACAGCCAGGATTTTTTTTTGGGGGGGGGGGGGACCATACAGCTGATCACTCTCATGCTGTGCTGGTGGAGGGCATCAGATGGATGTCCTCTATTGGTGTGGATACCCACATTTTTCTCTCCAGTGTCTTCTCACATCTCCATGACAAAACACAAACAACAGGTACACATACGTATGTTGGTCATGACAGAACATGCCTGTTCATTTTACAAAACTGTCTGATCGTGACTTGTGCCCATGTAGTTCTGCCTCGGTGGTACCAAAGAACCACAGTCACAAACATACAGATAGCAGCCTGCTCTATTAGCAGTTCTTAAGTGAGGCCATATATATCTTGAACACAGTTCAGAGAGGACCACCACCAGTGCTTCGCAGAAATGCCACCCACTTGAAATTTTAGATTTCAGGTGAATTTCTATTGATTTTACTAGCCTACCCCATAGCATTTGTTGTCCAGAAGATGTTTCTTTTGCTGTTTTGAGATTCTGAATATAATGCTTGTAATAAGTCTTTTTAAAACTCCATCCTCCCAGGTCCACTCTCTGCTAATGCACACTTTAGTCTATAGGGGGTAATGGGTGGGATGGGGGTAATATTTTTAATTATCCTTTAATACTTTACATGTTTTATTTTTATTGTAGCCTGCCCTGGGACCATGTGGTGAAGGGTGGGATATAAACAAACAAACAAACAATAAAACAAAAAGACTGTTTTTTTCCAGTGGCCATTACAGCTTCTCTGAAATGAAAGGGTGCATTGCAATATTCATCTCTGAGAACAGTAGAATAAGAATCCTCAATTTTTAGTATTCAGCCAGTCAGCTGCATTCATACTTTTTTATTACAGAAGTTTATGCTTGTAAAAGGAGTGCCATGCACTGCACTAATGGGAACAGAATAATCTTGCATTTTGTGCAATTATTCAAGGCCTAGTGGTCAACCCCCTCCATCGTTTCTGATTGTGTCACTGTCTCATTAGTTAACGGCACAAATGGGAGGAACAAGCTTTAATATAAATGCAGTGACTAGTGTAAGTTGTCTTGCCAAGTTTTATTCTCCTAATTGATTCTGTAGATGTAAGTACAATTCTTATCTTCATCAGTAGCTATGTGCAAACCATATCAAACTTTGTGATGGCTTAGATGTTGACAGTTTAAAAGATTTTAAAAGTGCTACTCATTGATAGATATTTCATGGTTTTACTATAACTCAAACTTCGCTGTGTATATGCTATGATCTATAAAATCCATTCTATTGCAGGGCTTGAAAAACCGATGAAGCTTTATTGGACACAAATACCATAGGTAAGGAATTGCCATTTGTTTCTAATGCAAGCACTATAATATGTAAATACTTTAGTAGCATAGCACAGAATTAGACGATTAGAATGCAAGCGTCGTAAAAGATGTGAGCAGATCTCTCTTGTTGTGTAAGAGCAGTTGAAGCAATTAATGAGAATAAATGAGTTCAGTTTGAGAAAAAAACATGATATGCACTGGTTACAGAACATTCTCTGAACTTTCTTCTTAAATGATTTTCAGAGAACAATCAGTATGCACCATAAACTCAAATATGGGGCAGGAAGTGATTCATGGAAAGATAAAGGATTACGTGGATAGCGATAGATTCTTGAATATTTTTACTCAGTGGCCTGAAAAGATTATTTAGGGGAAAAGGTACCATTCTCAGAACTCTCTACATAAGTTGGGAACAAAGAAGAGATAATTCAACATGTAAAATGGGACAATTTGGATCTCCAAAATTTGGTGAGAAATTCTTTTGAAGTGCATTTTGGAAGCATCACTATTAATTTATCATTTGGGTACTGGATACCATACATTTGTAATGTTGCTTTCAAATCACTCTCTAACAGAAGTGCAGTGGTTCAAATTACCCCATTTAATTCCAAATACATTTAAAAAAATGAAATAATATATGTTTCTACATTGGAAAAAAAGAAACTATTTCCTCTTAAAACTAATATTACAGACACCAAACTACTGTAGACTCCTGATGTGAGTAAACATAAGATAATTTTCCATTTGCAAGCCCTTTCCTAACTCTAAACAGATTAAACACGTGTAACACCAGAGATAGGTACCGGAAGGCATAAATGTCTCTTATAATAAGCAGAACTATGATGGTTATAATTGCTTCATAGGCAGGGAGTCTCAAAACAGATTTCAGCAATGAAAATAAATAATCAAGTTTTATTTAAAGGTGATAATAAATCCTCTTTAGTTACTCTGTTGTGTTTAAACCTTAGTTTATTTATTAATTTAAAAATATGTAGGTTTTTTTAAAAAAATAATTGCTTTTGCTCTCTCATCTTTAGTGTATTTATGTTATATACTGTTATAATCGCTTATATATTTTAATAGATTACATACTATGTACAAAGGGTGCCTGATGATGGAGACAGCAAGGCAGCTAAAATGAATTCATTCTAGGTAGGAGCTAGGGCAGAGATAGTGAGATATGATTAAAATTAATGGATCTTTCTGACCCAGATTTCCCTAGACATATGTGAAAGAGAAGGAGAGAGTTCTAAACTACTTTATGGGCTGTGATTAGACACAGCCAGTTTGCTTCCCCACCCATGAGCATTCTGTGCTAGAAAAGGTGGATTAGATATGGGTTGAGAACATGAGTGCCAGACACTGTCTCTCTCGGGCACTTCAGAGGCACCCCTTTTGTTCTGTCTGAACACAACCTGAGTAGTCTAGCACTTCCCACTTTGTAATTTAGGGGCAGTAGCTCAGAATAAATCAGATTTGATGAAATATTTTTTTTATTTTCTTTCTCTCTTTCCTCAACTAATGGGCAACAAAAAATATTTATTTATTTATTTAGAAAATGTGTATCCTGCCCTTCACTGAATGGTCTCAGGGTGGGTTACAATGAGATTAAATTTAAAAATATAACCCCCTTACTCCTCCCCCCACCCTCCTTCTCACCCTCACTCCCTTAAAGTAAAGCACCCCAAGGAAGCTATTTAAATAGCAAAAGCCTGGGTAAAAACTAAGATATATTTTCACCAGGTGCCGAAAACTATACAGTGTAGGTGCCTGGCGAATCTCAAGAGTCTAGGGGCCACAACAGAAAAGGCCCTCCTGCAAGTCCCTATGCCTCATGCCTTTGAAAGAGAAGGAACTACAAGAAGGCCCTCTCCTTGAGATTTAAGTGCTTGGACAGGGACCCAGGGCCCAAGCTGTTTAGGGCTTTATACGTTAAGTGTCAACACCTTGAATTGAGCTCAGTAGCAAATAGGTAACCAGTGCAGACTCCCATCAGCAGTCGAGCTGCTGCATTCTGCACCAGTTCCAACTTCCATACCATTTTCAAGGGTAGCCCCATGTGGAGCGCATTACAGTAGTCTGATCTGGAGGTTACCAGAGCGTGGATCACTGTGGCCAAGGTAAACCTAGGTAAGGCTTAAGCTGGGGGACCAGATGGAGAAAATGGTAGGCACTTCTAGCAGTTGCTGCCACTTGAGACTCAAATGACAGCGATGAATCCAGGAGTACTCCCAGGTCACACACCTGATTTTTCTGGGCTGAAACAACCCCACTAAGAATGGGATGCCCCTTAACTTCCTAGACTCGGGACCTAGTGACACAAAGTATTAATATATACCAGCTGAATGTTCACCTTAGATTTTCTTCTAGCTGACTGCTTTAGAAAAATGAAAATTAACAGTGCACACAACCTTAGAAGTTTCTAGTGGAAAATTGTCTCATGCTGCCTTTGGCTAAGGCTATCTGCCCAGAGTGTTTTTTTATTCCATTAAACATTTTTACAGCACTCTGCCTGTGAACTCTGACCTGAAAAATGCCTCATAACGAAGGTTATGTCAAAATTTATCTCCTGAGCATTAAGAGAAGTACTTAAAGCCACGAATCTGAGGTGAGCATTTTAAAAAAATGATTCCATGTCACTGGCATGGAATGATGGGATTTGTCGTTCATGAGAGTTGCAACTGAGTGCCTCCATCCATCCCACAGACAGTTCCGACTCATGTCCTGATAAATGGTTATTCTTGAGCACCCCTGGAGTTGTTTCACTTGCCGTGAGGCAACATTGCCCTGCTGCTTTCTGTCTCTTTTCTGTACTCTCTTGCTCTTTATGTGCTGAGTGACAAGTGTTTGCCTGAAGTTTGGAATTCAGAAGCTTGGAAGAAAACAAGGGGAGAAAGCATATTTATCCAAACACCTACAAAGCAACTCCTCTCATCATTCACAGATTCTCCCTTACCTCCTATTATCAAAAGGAATAATGCTAGAAAGACCAGCATGCCAGAAGCAGCAATGATATGTTTGGAAGTCAATGTTACGTTGAGCTCTGTTAATTGAGCTGTAAATTCACCCATCTCCCACATGTTGAAATCCCTGACTTCTTTCAGGTATACAAAAATAAACACTAAAAATTGCACACACAAAATCTTGTGATATCTTAAGGACTAACCAAACTAATCAAGGTATAAAGTTTCATAGGCTGGAAACTTCTAAATATCTTTAAAGGCATATTTTAATTGTTCTGACTGACAAACAGAAGGCAGTCTTGGTTCATTCTGTTCTGAAAAAATTGATTGGAAATGGTGACCACCCCCCCACCCCCCGCCACATTGGCTAGCAGGCTACAGTTAACTTCTGTCAACTCTTTGAAATGCTCCCATTAGTGTCTGCATTAGATTTGGACAGAAACCTTTAACTTTTTACTTCAAGAGATCCTTTTTGTGTTTAAAATATGGAGCAGAAACATTTCTGTTTAATTTTCTTTTTGCCTGCCTACTACGACTTACAAAAACGGCACACATCCTTTGGATGTTTAACTAGGCATGACAATGTAGTATTGACTGGAAAATGTAAAAGAATCTGTACCGAGTTTATAATGAGGCACCAAACTGAATCATTAGTGCCCAGGCTCATTACAGAGTTTGAGATTAAAGTGTTGCAGCACAGTTAAAAATTCCAGTAAATAATAAAATAAACAGAAGCAGAAAACAGTAACAAAAGATATTATTGTTCTTTTTGGAATGTTGAACGATATTAAGCAGTTACTTTATTACAGGGTTTCAGCAACACATATTGTTTTTCCTAAAAATTGGCTCAGCATAGTTATTGCTATAGGAAAATTCTTGTTTATTTTTTATTTTTTAAAAAACATATGTTATAGTATATTTGTATTTTAGGAGAAAGTTTGGGTTCACTGTACAATTATGTATGGTTACATATAAGTTGTACAAATGTGCTAGCTCTCTCTTAAGCTAGTGGCTGAAATTGTGACCGAGGAGTGACTGAAGGGAGGGGGCGAACACTGATCCTATTTATAGATTTGAAGGGGTTCCCCCTATCATTCATTTGTGGGTACTGCAAGGAGGATAACCCATCATATTCTGCTGGAGCCATCCAAGAACTGTGGGCTGTGCCCTCCAGAACTTGAGGCCTTTTTGCACATGCCATTTTAGAACGCGCGGAAGACAGCTCTGGGCGCGGCATTCGCATTGCCGCGGCCGGGTTTGTGTCCCGGCATGTCCAGAGCTGTCTTCCGCGCGTTCCAGATGCAGAGCACTTTAAAGTGCTCTGCATCTGTTCCGGCGTGTACGAGGTGTCCCGGCGCGTTCGGGGAGAGAAGCGTTTGCGCACGCTTTTCTCCCTGACAGCTGCGGCCATGCCTCCGCCGTCAGCATGGGCCGAAAATTGGCCCAGCAGCTGATGGCGGTTGGGCTGATCTCCTTCGTTGCCGGGCTGTGGAAGTGATCGCGCAGCCGTGGCAAGGCTGGTTGACAGCGAGGGGGGCCACGATTCGAATCGTAGGACCCCTTGCCATCTCCAGCCTCGCTGCCGCTGCCCGATCACTCCCACAGCCCGGCAACGAAGGAGATCGCCCTCCGCGGGGGGTGAGTTAGGCCCTTCCCAGCCCCGGCGGCCCCATTGCGGCTGCCGGAGTCGGGGACCTGGGAGCATCGGCTTCCTGTAGCCCCTTTCCAGGGTGGCAGGAGGCCGATGCCTGGCTGGCTGGGGGCGAGGAACCCCTTGGGTGACCGGAGCACGTCACTCCGGTCACCCAAGGGTCCCCCCACCCCCATCGCGATGGTCTGCGGGGCGCGGGCGCCCCACAGATCAATCCCCCACCCCTGCACTCCCCAAAGCCCCCACCCCCGGCCACGATCTCACCCATCTACGGGGTAGAGGCGCCTAGATGTAGAGCTTTGGAACCGGCAGCAAAGCCACTCCTTCCCGCGCCCAGATCGGGGGATGGGAGGGGAGGGGGGCGCCCTCCCTCCTGCCCCAGCTGGGCACCCCCGGTGCCCACCAGGAGCAGGAGGGACGAGCCCCCAGGCCCCTCCCCCCACAATCTGGCGTGGAGAAGGCTTTGCTGTGGTTCCACTTTGGAACCGCAGCAAAGCCTTCTCCATGCCAGATCGTGGGGGGGGAGAGGGAGGGGTCCAGCGCCAGCGCCACCCACCCACCCGATCACCCCAACACCCCTCCTGGGCTTCCCCACCGTGGGCGGGCGCAGGGGACCTACCTTCCCGGGCTTCCAATGGGAGACGGAAGGTGGGCGTGCGGTCCACGTGCACGCGCAGCGGCTCCCTAGTAGGCGAGCAGTTCACGTGAATTGCTCGTCCAATAGGGGGCGTCGTCACGTTGTGTGCTGCGCGCTCCTGGCCTGTCCCCTCATTCAGAGGCCAGACAGCGAGCAGGTAGGTCCTGCGTCACTGCGTCGCATGCCCGTCCCATCCCCGGGCCCTGAAACTGGGG
The DNA here is from genome assembly GCA_023333525.1 of Aspidoscelis tigris stejnegeri. NCBI lineage: Eukaryota > Metazoa > Chordata > Lepidosauria > Squamata > Teiidae > Aspidoscelis > Aspidoscelis tigris. Next base: position 67,657,061 of record JALMGA010000005.1, read on the forward strand.
GGGGGGGTCATCTGCGGGATGGAAGCACCTACATCTAGGTGCCTCCATCCCGTAGATGGGCGAGTACGGGCTCGGAGGGTGGTTGGGGGTGGGGGCTTTGGGGAGTGGGGGGGTGGGGGACTGATCTGCGGGGCGCCCGCGCCTAGATCCAGGTGCTCGCGCCCCACAGATAGGCACGATCCGTGTGGCGGGGAAGCCGTTGGAGATCGGAGCCAGGGGCTCCGATCTCCGAAGGCGTCCTGCCCCATAGGGACCTTGCCCCGGGCCCTCCGATGGGCACCCAGGTGCCCGGGCATCTTCCTGCCAGGTGCATGGGCCCCGATCCGGCCCCGTGCAGCCGGCAAGACGCGGAGCAGCCGTTTGACAGCGCTGCCCGTCCCTTGGGTGGTCTCACCCAATGGCAGGCAGCGTTGCTGGCCGTATCCCCACCCCTGGCCGGCCTTTGCCGGCTAAGACACTTCGGAACGCTTTTACCATTCACACACAGGCATGCCGGAACGCGTTTACATGCGTTCCGGCGCTCCTGTGTGTGAATGGTCAAAGCGTCCGGAAGTGTTTTAGGCTTCCCGCTCTACACGCGTTCCAAATGGAACGCGTGTAGTGCGAAAATGCCTCTTGCTTAGGATTCTAAGTTATATTGGTATAAACTACTACTACTAATAATAATAATTAATAATTAATAATAATAATAAAATATCCCTTCCATCAAAGGGTGGAACAACAAACATATACAATTAATAGACAAACTATGCATGAATGTGAAGTTACATTCTATTTGCTTCAGTATGAAGTGGGAGGGATTGTTCATATCCCTAGTGTGCAGCCTTCTTGCTCAAGAGTTTCTTCAGCTTTCTTTCAAGGCCAGGTCAAAGCTGACTGCCAAGGCTCAGTCAGCCTCAGTAGTCAACTTGGGCTGAAGCCCACCCAGCTGGTTGTCCAAGACAACCACAGCTGGCAACACTTCACTCACCAGCGTTGTTGAGGCACTCAGCTTGCTCATCACTGTTGAATGTCTTGACAGCATCAAAAATGGCAGCCCATTCTGAAGGTGAAAGGGTGAATTTCTCCAAATATTGCCTCATCTTGAAGGGTGAGCTCTTGCTCGAGCAGGCCCTTGGGCAAGATATGGGTGGAATTCCACTGGATGGGAATATCTGTAGGGATCATTTGTTCTGGCAGGAGATGCTCCACCTGTGCCTTGTTGAGCATCAGCCAGTCACTTGAAGTTTGAAGAAAATAGGCAGCATTCTTGCAGTGTCCCTTCACGTGGGCTATCCTAGGAGCAGCAGGTTGATTTTCTGGGAGCACACTCCAGATCCTGCCCCATAGAGTGCAAGGGTATCACTTATAACCAGGTGGACAGTGTGAGTCACACAAAGGATCGACACAGACCCCACCTGTCTGTCTGTCTGTCTGTCTTCTCTATGCTCTTCTTTTTGTCTATGATTACACTGCCGCAGAAGAAAGAGAGCAACAGCCAGCCAACACCCAACGAGAAGCCACAGTAGAGAGCTACCAATTTGGAGGCAGGACTCTCAAACTGCAGCAGCTGCCCAAAAATGTTCAAGTGGAAAAAGGTTCTGATCCTGAGTCCTTTGATACACAAAATTTCCCTCCCTTGAACTTTTCCCCTCCCGCCTGCTTGCCAAAACAACCAATGGTATGCAGGTTTCCCGTCAAATGCACCCAGGTTTGATTCCGTACCAAATATTTAAATGGAAGATAAAAATGAACATTTAAACATCTCCCATTTGATATGAACTGTGTTCATATAGAAGCAATTTGGGACATGTTTACACAATATGTAATAGAAAAGAGATTGGGAGGGAATGGGGACTTAAAAACATTGCTGGTTTGCTGTAGGATAGGTGGAGAAGTCCTAAAGTTCCATTCTTCCTCCCTCCTCCCTAACCATTTGACATATACAGAGAGGCAGAAGGGAGACTGTTTCCAGCATTTCTTTCCTGAATGCAACTCTGAGATTGCAGGATGTGAGATTTACCTTAGTGTCTATTGATCCTTCAGTGATCAGGACATTTTTTGCCTACCAGAAGCCCACCAAGTGCCTGTAGAACAACACACAATCACAGAAGTAGCTCAGCAGACTTTGAGGTAAGAATTGCTGTTACAAAAAAGTTAGCATCGTTACAGGATTTCCCATAATAGCAATATTACAGGATTTTGAGCAAGTAACCTGGGGCTTTATTGGAAATGCCAGTGTATGGAGGCACCTTGATATGGACCTAGCTCACTACTACTGTCAAAAACAAAGCATGTTGGCACTACTTTAGAGGACAGGGGTTATTAGAAACTGTCCTTCTATTCAAGCCCTGTAGAAAGGAGATAAGGTGCTTTGTTGTTCCTTTCCACTAAGAGTGCATTGCAAAACCTTCCTTCGATTCAGTAACAGGAAGGGAAAAAAATAAATGGGGAAAAAATCTCACAAGTGTTTTTATGTTCTGTTTCAGCACTCTGTGTGCACCACTGTGATTGGAGATCTAATAAAATCTCTTTGCTTGTTGTCTTTGATTTCTCTGCTGCAGTATTCCTCACTGGAATGAGATGCAAAGTATACTACTTACTGAAGACATTTTCCTTTTCTCAAAAGGTGTAATTCTTTATTTTTTATGTTAGCACTGAGCATTGCATCACAAAGCTCAGAAGTAAAGCTATCACAGATATTGTGGCAGCACAGATCTATAACTCTCAGCTGGTTTGGATCCAGGATTTATGGTATGGGATATAATATGCCAGGCCTGCCTTCAAGAATTTTTCCAACTTTTTCGCAAGGCGAGGAAGAGGAGAGATTAGTAGGATCAACTTCATCCAGTTTTCTTTCCTTTGCACAAAAAAGTCCTGCATTTATTACTGACTCATTTTGAAAATGTCTGGAATATGCATGGGCATTTTTGTTTCTAGAATTTCGTAACTCTGGGCCTATTTGCATTTGGCTTTATTTTGGAATATATCCTGGAACAGGGGCCTGCTGTCCACATGACAGTGCAGGTTAGAGCAGGCCCCAGGTGAGGCCTACCAGAGTCTGCACTAGCATGTGGTCACACAACCCTGTCCTGAGATATACTCCAGAAAAAGGCCAAGTGCGAACAGGCCCTATATCCATCCAGGAAGGAACACATTACCTGCACATAACATTATATATACTGTGAAAAAGAAAAAAAATTAACAGTGATTTTGAATTTGCCCCACAATAGTTCATTCAGATGACAAGATGGAGAAGACAATAGCTATTCAGCATCAGATCAAGATCCTGATAGGATCCTGAGCCAATATGGATAGCCTCTGAGTTGGCCAACAAAATTTTTCCCTATTCTATGGAAGCAGCTTCAGGTAAAACTCAACTTTTGTTTTGTATGAACAATCTATGCTTAATAAGGAGAATGGTAAAAGTCGAGTGATATAAATGATAAGAGTAGACAACAGAGAAGCTAGTTAATACACAGAAGACATGCTATCAACATTCTCTATTGCCAAATTTATTCCTCTGTTTCAGGCTTCAGAAAGTATCTATGGTTAACATTCTGAAACTCTCCTATAGTGAGAAAAGCCAGATGGCATGGAACCCAGAATGGTGGGATAATTCTGGAACAAAACCCAAGTTGGAATCTGATTGTTTCCTGTGCACTGAAAGCAGTTCTAGGCGAAGGCTCTAACTGCTGATATATGAAGGAGCATATATGATCACCAAACCTCTTGCAAGCATCACAGGCTAGAATGACAGGTAATTCTCTGACAGGGAAGACTGCAACTTTTTTCCTGGTAACTGAGAACCTGCTGTTAATACTCCACCTCTCTAGGACATGTGGTCACCTATTTCCTTATAGCTGAACCCCAGGTGGTACAAGACTACTGTTTGGCAATAGGGTTTCAGTTGTTTGACCTCACACCATTTAATAAGAGCATGGTCATTGTGGCTAAGGATTGCAGATTCCTTTTTCTGTGTGGGGTATTTTGCACTTACAGAACCAGCAAGGAGAGAAGAGCCGAGATCTCTTCTGGATGTCCATATTCTGGGACAGCATACCTATCATGATTCTAAGAAGACAAGTGTTTGCAGTATATTGCTTCTGTGTTTGCTGTTCTCCTGGTAGTTGTGCAATTTATTTCCTGTGTAGCTCAAGCATTCTTTTCTCATTGTTCTTTCCACCTAAGACCTTAATCGAGTTCTTGAAAGTTTCTATAGAGAAGCAGGCACTGAGGTAGGTGTTCCATATCTTATATTCATATAATGTTGTTAGATGTGCAGTTATTAACTGCAGAGACAGTATGGATCCAATCTAGCCAGAGAGGGTTATGTTCTTCTACTTTTCCTTGCTGGCTGAAGTAACATTATTTTGTTTGTTTATTTAAATTATTCAAGTATTTATATCCTTCCCTTCATCCAAAAGTCCCAGGTGGGTTACAGTAATAAAAAAAACCAAAATTCCATAAAACAGACTACAGCATACTTAAAATATAACCCTCCCTTCTTCACTGGCAGGATAACATTCAGAGGAAGTTGAGCACCAAAGGCCTGGATGAAGAGGTATGTATTAACTGGGCACTGTAATGTTGGTGCCTGGTGTACTTCCACAGGGAGGGTGTTCCAAAGACTGGAGGCCCCCACAGAAGAGGCCCTCTCGCATATCACTGCCCCTCAAAACTCTGTGTGTAGTGAAACTACAAGAAGGGCCTCTCCTTGTGAACCTAATACTTGGTTGTTCTATATGGTAGAAGGCACTCCTTCAGATATTTGGGGTGCAAGACATTTAGGGCTTTATATGGTAACATCAAAATGATTATACCATACCTGGAGAAGGGAATACGGTCAATAGATTCAGTCTTGCTCTTCTTTAGACATCTCTTCATGCTACCAGTTTTTGTTTAGCAGAGTTGTGTCACTGGCTCAAAGCTTTCACATTGAAGGCAATACTAATGCAAAGGATGGCATATTGTGTAATAATTTTATTATATTCTCAGGTCCTATTCTATGTATATTCTATATTTGTTCTGTATGGTATGGGTTATCTTATGCCCCACTGGGCTGAAAGATGTGACTCAGACCATGATGGACCAGGCTGCTACTGCTCCAAACTAACAGCCATCTGCCCTGAGGGTGCCCCATTCCAACTCAAATATAGCATTTCAGAATATCAATGCTTTATTCCAGAATATTCAGATTTGGTGGAATAAATCACTGACGTCTGGATGCAGCCTTAGTTATGTTTTATACTGCAGCAAACTATATTTGTCTTCTTGTAAGTGAGAGCCATTGGATTCAATGGGGCTGATTACCAGAGGTGTGTAACTGCAAGTAAATACAGGGTGTTTTTCCACTGTCACTAGAAGTACCCATCAATGGGTAAAAAATGCTATTACGTACCCATTAATGGGTACAAAAATGTCATTATGTACCCATTAATGGGTATTTAATGGGTACTTTTAGTGCCAGTGGAAAAACACCCACAGTTAAATACAGTTTAAAAGCTTAACAAGTGATAATTAGCTTAAGTTCAGTTATTTTCATTGAGGCAATGATTTGGGCAGCACAAGCAAAAAATAACCTTAGGGTGGAAAGACCAATCAAAATGGACTTTAATTAATTGGTTTCATGATCTTGCAGGACAATTAAAATTTGATTATCTACAACAAAGAAGGATCATATTGTTTGGCATATGGACTAATGATGTAATAATGAATAACTGGCAAAAAGTGATTAATTATTCAAAAGGGAGCAATGAATTGAAAAAATATGTAAGTTTAACAATCTAATGGAATAGATCAGAAAGGAAGCAGGTGAAGGTGAAGGGTGACTGATTTGTGAACTGGGCTGCTGTCTGCATGGGATCAGTTCCTGTTTTACTGAAAGGGGGGATTGTTTCCAGTGGTTGGCTCATCTTTCTCCACATCAGTTGTCATTCACGTGCAAGAGGACAGGTGAGGTAGCATGCTCACCCTCTCTTTCTCAAATGATGGTGGAGGCTATGAATGCCATTGGCTGCGTCTAGGCAGCAAGAAGAAAATGCGGGATCTCGCTTGGATCCTGCAAGTGCCTCTCAGCAGCCCTGCCAAACATCAGGACAAAATCACAGGGTAAGCTTTGGTCTTACCTTGTGTAGCCCTTTCTGCCAGTGATGAAATTATTTTTGCCCAGTTTCACCCCTGTGCTTGCACGGTGGGCATTTTCCTGAGCAAGCGACAAACAAGGTAAGCAATTTTCCACCATTACTGGGAAAAAACCCTATATCCTGGGATTGTGCTGGATTGCCTTGGACACATTTAGCAATTCCAATATAGTGCTGGGATAATCCTAGATTTTATACCCTGTCTGGACAGCAGCCATAGAGACTAACCCTAGCCATATGCGGTATGTGAATGGCCTGGGAGTTTTCCATAATAATGACATTAATCTGAATAAGATCTTAGTGCTGTACACATCAGTGCAGAAATATGCTGCACTGAGACAGTCTAATCTAGAACACACTCACAGGTGCTTAGTTAGGGGATATATTTGGATATGTATATGTCTTTGTATGCATTTTTTGGCCTTCTACTTTTAATTTATCTCTTCGGGGGGGGGTGTCTTTTTCTCCTTGTTGCTTTTTTTGTTATTGTTTCTTTCTCTTCCTTCCCCCTCCACTTTGAGGAAGTTGTTGCGGCAGTGCCGGAAGAGGGACATACTATGTACCAGCTGTGGATTAGGTGCCTAGCTATTTGGGTTCTACAGATAATGGCTGATGGGGTTAAAATTATGCAGACGAAAGCTCCAATCTTTCCCCACAAGCCTTTCCTAGTGTTTTGGAATGCACCCACTCAACAATGCCGCTTCCGTTACAAGGTGGATTTAGACCTCAGTGTCTTTGATATTGTACCAAATGTCAATGAAACTTTGAGTGGCTCCACTGTAACAATATTTTATCACACTAATTTTGGGTATTATCCTTACTTTGATGACAACGGTGATCCTATCCATGGAGGCATTCCACAAAAGGAGAGTCTTGGCAAACACCTGGCAAAAGCCAAGTCTGATATTGAGCGTTCCATACCTCTTAAGAAATTCCATGGACTTGGTGTCATAGACTGGGAAAACTGGAGACCCCAGTGGGACAGAAACTGGGGGCAGAAAAATATTTATAGAAATAAATCTCTTGAACTTGTGAGAAATCAACACCCTCAGTGGCCTGAGAGCAGAATTCGAAAAGTTGCTAAGGAAGAATTTGAGACTGCAGGGAAAAACTTTATGAACAGCACCCTTCTATTAGCTGAAGATATAAGACCAAATGGACTCTGGGGTTACTATCTATATCCAGACTGCTATAATTATGACTACAAGAACAATCCAGATACATACACTGGCAAATGCCCAAACATCGAATCTTTACGGAATGATCATCTACTCTGGCTATGGAAACAAAGTACTGCCCTTTATCCTTCTATATACCTGGATTCCACTCTGAAGTCAAGCCCAAATGCATTGAAATTTGTACACTATCGGGTTAAAGAAGCAATTCGTGTTGCTTCCATTGCTAGAAAGGACTACGCCTTGCCTGTTTTTGTGTACTCTAGGCCATTTTATACCTATACGTTGCATGCTTTGACAGAGGTAAGGGGGTATGTATATCTGTTTGACCATTAACACTTGCAGACTGTTTTGAATGTAAACTGTAGTGTACAAAACATATAGCAATTGTTTTGCTATAGATCTGTCTTTAGAGATATGCACATAACCCTTGTCTTTCAGTCTTTGGTGAACAGATGTGAGGGGAATAGAATAATATCAGCTAGCAGACACACTGGCCCTGGTTCCCAGCATCTGAACATAAAACGGTCATATGGAAAAGATACTCTGTCTTGATTTTCCATGTGCTCAGAATTCCTAATGAAGTAGGACTCCCAATGGAATTCTGTGTATTACACTTAACGCAGTGTTCCTGCCCAATGCTTATTGTAAGGTAGGTGTGTCTGCATTTGTCTGCATACCTCAGCTTGACAAAGTACTACTATTTCATGTCACATTATCACAAATATTATCTGTAGCAGGGTTGAGGAATCTTTTGGCTCTCAAAGGCCGCAATTCCGTATTGATAATGTTCGTAGCAAGAATGCCCTTGAAATGTCAGTGATACAAAAGTGGATATGAGCAAGGCCACCTTCCCTTACTTTTACAATCAATCCCTAATATTTGCAAGTTCACAAGTATTTGTGTGAGATTTGTGTATTAACAACTGGCAAACTGTAATGGCAACTCATATATTAATTCATTCTGAGGAATGTGTTATAAATATACTGCCCTGTTATATACTGGAAGCCCTCATTGCATGACTTTTCAACCTTCAAATAAGACTTTAAAGAACACTATGTGATTTTAGCTACTTGCTATTCAGGCTAGGAGTCTGATAAGTCTGGTTTTGTGGTGCCTGTGAGTGTTTGCTGAAGTGACAGAGAGTGCGGAAACTCTGCATTCTTTTCTGAAACCCGCAAAACGCAGCAGATCCAGCAAGGTCTTTCAACAGACCCATTTCCAGTTCCTCTGGACTCATCAGAAGGAAAGAAGGAAGCGGTGGGACATACAGGCCACCAGGCTGTCCATAATCATTGCATCATGTACTGGCTGGCAAAAGTAAGAGACATTCATCATTTAATACAATTCAATTGGAAGGCGCACTTTCCAATTTGAAATTTTTTTGACCCTCTCTGTGATCCTGGGCTGTGCTGCCTAGTGAGATGCAGTGTGGGATTTCAGCATCCGACATCTTGGGGTGCCATCAGACAGGGCTTTTCTTTTAACAGGCCCTTTTAGAAAACATACTCATGCGAAAAACCTCCATATTTCCACACGTTGTTCTTCCTTCATCTCTAAGTCTGGCAACTCCTTCCTAACAACCAGTGGTCACCACTGATAGACCAACTGCTTGTCTGGCTTTCTGGGGCTCTGATTGGTCACTGGCTAGCAGCATTGTGCCCATACTGCAATTGGCTACATTTCCCTCTCTGTGTCCTTTCCTAATGTGACTGAAACAGTCATCTTGGGTGTTATTTTCTCCACTAAGGGTGGCCGTATCCAAGTAAGGTGTATGGAGTGGTAAAATGTCTGATGTCCCTTACTCGAATTCTCCTGGGTAGTTCCCCTTTAAGCATGTCTGATTGCACCTTTGGACATGGCACAATACAGGTATTTGGACACAAGCTGTTGGATGGACACATACACACACAATTCTATTTTTTCTTAGCAATTAGAGATGGTCACAGTGAAGATAGTGAAGGCATGATAAATTTTGTCCAGTGAAATTTGTTAGGAAGCTGATTTCAGTAAATATTGCCACTGGGAAGGAATAGCTCTCCCCTTAAACATTCTGTCCCCAGGAACTATAGTTAAAAACAATTTATTGTGTTAGGCATGAGGGTAAACACTTTTAATGAAGCATCTTTTCCAAAACATGAGAACTGGGAGACACAAAATGGAGGTGAATTGTAAGAGAGTCAAGGCAAACTCTCCACATAGGTAAACCCTCCACAAACCACTGGCCCCCTCCACATAGGACAGTTAAGCTTTCAAATGTGCTGCCACAAGGTGCAGTGATGCTCACTAGCCTGGAAAGCTTCAAATAAGGACTGAAACAGTTCATGATGGGTAAAGCTATTAATGGCTGCTATCTTTGAGAATCGTATAGAAAGAAGGTCATATGCCTCTAAAGGTCTGCTGAGAGTCTGTAGGCATTTCTGACCTTATTAGTATTCTGGTTTAACAAGAAGTCCCAGATCCAGTTTTCTGTGTGATGGGGTCATATGGAGAGGCCCTGCTCTCTGCTAGGTGCTCAGTTTGCACCAGAAGAATGTAATCTGGATCAGAAGGTCCAAAATGTTCTCCGAGCCCAGTATAGATTCTGAATACCAGTGTGGACCTGATTAAACAGGTGCACTGGTATATTAGGTCCATGGGGGACTCATTTCAGTGGTGCAACATGGCACCTGCTGAAATGGGTTCTAGAAGGGCTTTAAGGTTAGGAACGTTAGTTGCTGACTATCAGAGCTTTTGGTCTGGCACTGAAGCTTGTGTGGGAGCAGGCTGCAGACTGCTTGGCCCAGATCAGCTAATCCAGATCAAGTCCCATAACAAGGGATGTGCACAAAGCCAAATTTCCCCATTTGATTTTATGCAAATTGAATAGGGGAATATTTGGCTTCATCTGAATCCCAACCCCTGAAAGTGTCTGTGTGGGGGAGTTGGCTTCATGTGCGAATATCACCTGAATGTTCATGAATATTTGCCAATGAAGGGTACCCCTGACTCCTCCCTTCCTGCCTCTCCCACTCACCCAACATTGCTGCTGCCATGCTGCTTGCTGCTCGGAGCCTGAAATAGCCCTTTTGTGCCTGTGAACTCAACTGCCCATCCAGGGATAGTGATGACAGGGATTGAAAGCTGCCCGCACATACACGGAGCGTCTGTTTCAGCCTCTGAGCAGCACTGGAATGATGGCCGATGATGTGCCTGTGCCCTCCATATGGCCAATGGAACGTGGCACAGTGAAATGGGGGGGGGGGCTCATGGTCACATCATCTGCTTCTGTTTTGGTGCTGTTTGGAAGCCAAAATAGCTCTTCCAGGTATGCATGTGCAGTTCCCACCTGGGGAATGCGATGATGGGGATGGGAAACCGCATACACACGCATGAAATGCCTGTTTTGGCTTCTGAGTAGCACTGAAATTACTGTGGACAATGCAACCACAGCCTCCTTATAGGTAAGGGACTGTAGTCCAGTGGAATGGGGCGGGGTGTGTGCATGGGGATGGGAGCTGCACACACAGACCTAGAAGGCCTACTTGGGTCTGTGAGGAGTGAGTAGCAGTGGTGGCAGTGTGGCCAAAGGGGGGGGGGAGGCCATGGAGGGTCTGGAGGCTATAGGGGGATCTCACCATAATCGAAGCTTCAACAAAGCTTCAACAAATGCCAGATCCATCAGATTCGTGGATGAATAGGGCCTATGAATATCGGCATGTTTTGATTCATCCACTAATGTCAGAATTCATACAAAATGTGCTGAATACAGAATGTGCTGAATATTCATTCATACAGAATGTGCTGAATATTCATGCACATCCTCTTGATAAGTGCAGAGAGACCCTATAAGAGGACAAGGTGTGTACTTAGGCCCTGCTTGTGGGCTGCTGTATGCAACTAGCCGCTGGACTACTCCCATTTCCCCCCTTCCTGGCTGGGCCTATCCCCATGCCGCGAAGGGAAACAGCTCTCCCTTTTAAAATTAGGCTTGAAAAAGCTATCCATATCAACAGGGAGTTTTTTTCAAGTCTCCATGCATGAGTACAGTTTTTGGTGTTCTGGTGTAAGAGAAAGGAAGGATTGTACCATCTTTTCCCAGTTATTATCACCCTTGCTGTTCGTGAAGTAACTCATAAGCTGAAAAGGGTCTTGAGTCTTCATCGTTTTCCCAAATAGTGTAGAAAGCAACAGTAGTGACAACCACAAGATGTAGAAACAAACCTTCTGCCTAGGTTCTTTCTCCACTCTGCGTGATGCTCCATTACATTATGCATGTTCATGCCTTACTTTTCAGGGTGACTTGGTGAACACTATTGGTGAGAGTGCAGCATTGGGGGCAGCAGGAATTGTCCTTTGGGGAAGCATGCAGTATGCCAGCACCAATGTAAGTGACAGAGAGTTAAGAAAATGCCCAGGAGCTAAATTTCATAAAAATTCTTAAGAGTTGTGCTTCCTCCTGCAACATCTCCCACTTCTGAACTTCTAGCTTGTCCAGAGATCTCCAGTAGATAATGATGTGTTTAGGCTTCCTTTCAGAAATCACTTATTTATTTCTCTAATTAGAGACGTTTTCGCACGGGGCTGAACGGTACGCGTGGGAGACAGCTGCGGACACGGCATACGCATTGCCCGAGCGGGGCTTGCGCTCCGACGTGTCCGCAGCTGTCTTTCTCGCGTTCGAAATGTAGAGCACTTTAAAGTGCTCTACATGCATTCGAACGCGGACGAGCCGCCCGCAGGCGTTCGGGAGGAGAAGCATTCGCGCCTGCTTCTGTCTCCCTAACAGCTGCGGGCTCGCCTCCGACGCCGGCGCGGCTTCGACAATCAGCTGTTTGACAATCAGCTGATTGCCGATCTGCCTCCGCGGCTGTCTCCGCGCCCCTGGCCGGCCTTTGCCGGCTAAGACAGCTCACGATGCTTTGAGCATTCGCACACAGACGCGCCGGAACGCGTTTACACGCGCTCCTGCGCTCCTGTGTGTGAAAGGTGAAAGCGTCGTGAGCTGTCTTAATCTTCCCGTCCTACTCCCGTTCCAAATGGAACGGGAGTAATGCGAAAACGTCTAAGATTTAGAAATCATCCTTCCAGAATGTAATAAGCTATAGTATTAACTGCTTAGAGTCTCCATAAATCCATGGTATATAAATTTAATAAATAAATAAAATATTAAATAGTATAGCCAGGAAATAGATGTAGGACGTAAGAGGGGGTTCTTTTGGAGGGGAGGGTTTTTTGATCTTGCCATAATATCACTTTGGGGTTTGTTAGAAATGGCACTATGAAGCAGTGAAGTGTTAGGAGAAAAGAGAAATCTGGCTGACACCAGGGCCATGGTCACACCTTCACTTTAAACCTTCAGTCCATCTTCAGGTGTAAACTTTGGTCTTCTGTGTAACTATGCTGCCAACATAATTTAGAAAGTAGGTAAGGTGGCTTGTGGGGGAAGATTTGAATAGCTTTTGGGTATGGGGCGGGATATAAATATAAATATAAATAAATAAATAAATAAATGACAGTTGGATTTAGAAGTATTTCTAGAAAACTGGTCCCAAGATAGAATTCATTGTCATTCGCTAATGGTGTGACTCTTGAGATGTTCCTAAACTACAACTCCCATCAGCACACGCACAAGCATGCATGCATGCACACACACACACGCACACGCACACACTGTGCTAAATTTGAACCCAAATTCTAATATATGCTAACAAAAATGTGTTCCTTTTGCGCATATGTACTTCTAGCTACAGAATCTGTGCTCTAGCAAAGCTCATCAACTATTTTTGGTATGATCACACATAGCAAAGGCAGCTTCAAGATGGCTCAGTCATATTAGCTCTAATGCACATTGAAAGTCAGAAAATGCACTTCAAACGTATATTAGAAGTGGATTAAAATTGCAACCATATTGAGTTGGTTTATTTGCGCCATGTGTTTTATTTATTTATTTTACTAATGTAGCCCAAGTAAAATATTTTTTTCTTTGTCTGCTTTTTCAGTGGTTACTTTTTATCCTCTGAAATTGAAAAACCTACCAAATTTTTGACTTAACGTATTCCTTGATTCCTCAGACAAACTCTGTTAGTTGTTTAGCTTATAATCCTGAGACATTTTATCCCAGTAAGGCTAGGACATGTGGGGAGGTAAGAAACACGTGGGCATGCTTTCCTACCTGTCCTCTTATGAATAGGCCTCTGTTTTCCCACAAAGTTAGGAATTCTGTAGGATTCACTTCATAATTCTGAATGGAAATCAAAATAATTGCTCTGTAAGAAAATATTGTTGTCTTTGATTTCTTTTAGGACAGCTGTTTAACTGTGAAAACATACGTAAATGGTCCCTTGGGGCATTACATCATTAACGTCACCTCTGCAGCTAAGCTCTGCAGTAAAGTTCTCTGCAAGAAGAATGGAAGATGCATTCGTAAAAACAGTGACTCAGATGCCTATTTGCACTTACCTCCTGACAGTTTTAAGATTTGGGTTAAAAAGACTGGAGAAAAAAAAGAAGTTCTTGTGAAAGGAAAGCCAACAGATGAGGATTTAAAGGCCATGAAAGAGAAATTTGTATGTCAGTGTTACCAAGGCTGGACAGGAATGTTTTGTGAGTTACCCTGTTCTGCAGAAAGTCATAATTATAATGACAATGGGAACTCAATCCCTAAAAGCTATCTGAATAAGGATAAGGAATTACTCCGTAATTCAATACGCTATCACAAAAAAATTGGGGTTGGTCCAAGAAGTTAACCCTTTCAAACACAGTTAAAGAGAATGCAATCTATAAGGATTCCTCATTTTGAAATATCAACTTATTTAATAATAGGTAACAAGAGTAAGTTTTAAAAGATTTCTGTGCATAAATCCATCACAGAAATTATTCTGAAATTGTATGGAAACACAATTGCCTTGAACTCCAAATGGAAGAACCTCTCCTCAGAAGATACGGTGTTTCAAGTTGTCTTACCTTCATGACATTAGTACTATGATTGCTGAAATATTTATTGAAGTGTTTCTTTACATACTGTACTGGTTTTTAAAAGCAAAGCATAGGCCTTAATCAAAGGGCAGTTCTGCACTGGCTGGTACACCAGGCCAGCAAGTGTACTAGGCTTTTGCCTTCTGCATGCTGGTGAGGTCTAAGGGAGCTCCCAGGTGCATGACTAGCATGCAGAAGAGAGTCTTCTATATGCTTGCATGTTTGGTATACTGGCCGATGAAGAATTGCCAAAAGATACCTTCTCATGTAGTTTTCAATGTCTTTCCTCAGTTTATATTAAAATATATATTGTTAAATTCTAACTGTATGCTAAATATGTACCATGTTGAAGGAGAAAGGAGATATTCAGGTTTGCAAAGGAGTAAAATAGTCTTGAGGCAAGTTCCCGTTACCACTTTAAAATGGTTTCAAAACGGTTTGGATCCTCATCGTTCCCATTCCCGATCAGTTTCAGGGGTATTTTGCGGATTATTTGGCTTAAAAACGAAATAAAACGTTTTTAAAACGTTTCTTCCTCAGTGCTGTGGGAATGCTAGAGTATTCCCCTACACAACAGACTATTTCATTGTAACAATTCAGCCACTTCACACCTGATAACAATGTTTCCTTTCCCACCTATGCAAGCCTGAAGATTAAAAGTGGCAATCCTGCACAATTCTGGCTGTTTCCCTCCTTCCTTGATCTTTAAAAAGGGAAAGGGGTGAAGCAGCTGCAGGAACTGGGAAATGTGTGTATGTTTAAATGTGTGTGTGTGTAGGCAGCGATGGTGGCAGCAGAGCGAGCCAGCCAGCCAGCCAGCCAGGGTGCTTTTTGGGGGGTGAAGCTGCTGCAGGAACTGGGAGGTGTGTCTATGTTTGGGTGCGTGTGTGTAGGTGGCAGCAGCAGAGCCAGCCAACCAGCCAGGGTGCTTTTTTCAGAGGGAACCCCTACTGGGGATGGTCACTGTGGAGGTGGAGTGGGCAAAGGGGGCTTGAGTTGCCACTGCTGCCATGCACCCTGGGCAATGGGGAGAGAAAGGTGGGGAAAGGCTGAGGAGGGGAAAGAATCGCTTTCCCCAGTCCATTTTTGGAAATGTTTTAAGTGTTTAAGAGTGGGGACACAAAATCGGGGTTAAATCTGATTGCCAGATGCTCCTTTACTTTCTTTTAACACGCTTTACATATCGATGTAAATCCCAATGTAAGTAGTCTTGTATATAGTGCTTTATTCCTTGAATGGGAACTCGCTCTTAATGTTTTTATTGGCATCAAACAACCCCATGAAGGGCTCAGAAGCATGCCACATAGATCTGGGGCATTTTCACACTTCCCTTCTCATCTGCTGGATGGGAAAGGAGCGCGATTAACTAACATTGACTAATGCTTGCATTTGGAGCACTAGTCAATTTTTGCCGTTCCCTCCCCCACGTGATTGAATACTTACCTTATTCATTCTGGGGGCCAGTCCTCCTCTGGGTCCTGCCATTTTGGCTGCAGTGCCATCCACACTGCGCATGTGTCAGCACTGTTGTCTTGATGATGTTGATACTCTGTGCATGCGCAGTCGTCTCTATGGTCGTCCAAGGTGCTAGCACGCTTGCATGGCACCCCAGACAACTCCAGAGCACTGGAAGAGGTGCAGATGGTCGTGCTGCTGGATGATTAAGGTAGTTTCTGGTAAACATTGGTTAATGTGTGGAGCATGATTTCGTGCTCCACACCTAATCAACGAACAGTGAACTTCTGGTGAGGGTGGGCATGCTTGGAAGCTGTAACAAGCTACTCCATGTGTGGATGCTCTTTACCAGAGGTCCACTACTTCTTCACTAGAGGCTGTAGTGCAAGTAGGCTGTTGAATCAAAGAAACCCAATGAATCTCCGAGCTGTATCTCTGGATGCTTGTTCTGGGTATGCTGCTGGTCTCCAGCTGGTACTTGGTACGTCTTCCCCGACACCCACCCACAAACAAGAGATCATCTACTCTCAATGAGACTAATTAATTGCTTAATTTATTTTAGAGGGCCTATATTTTGCCCTTCACTACATGACCTCAGAATCATATACAAGAAAGCAACAGGAAGTCATAAAACAAAACAAAATCTTAATGCACATCTGGTCTTTCAGGAATTGTGTAATGAGTTGAATAATGGCTTAATTCAAAAGCCTGGCTGCAACAAAAAACTGGAAGCAGAATCCAAGAGTGGAGCATCTAAAAATGGATGGTGTGGTACCATTTGAAACGTATAGCTTTTCTGATGTTACTGAACTAAAAGTCTCCTTTAAAAAAAAAATTGTTTGGGCAGACTATCTGGAGCTCATGGGAGATGTGTTTAGTTTGTTTATCCCTGCTGTAGGGGAAGATGAGAAGGTTACTAAAAAGATTCATTTAGTAAGTTTGAGGCTGTCAGTTGAAATAATACTATAAAAGATAGTTCCTCAGGTGTTCTTGTTGCAGATCGTTCAGAGCTTACCATCTCAAAACTAAAACTTTGGGTCTTTCTGGACTTACTGTGTCTTGGGTTTTTTCCCACTGACTTCCCTTAATCTGGATCTAAGATGATCCAGATCTAAGGAATGGGTCCTTCAACTAATCCGGATCTAGTAGATCCAGATTAAGGGAGGTACCTGATGTGTCCCCATGGGTGGTGCACCACCCAATAGCAAGGCGTGCTAGCCTGCCTGCCGCCAGAGGACCCATGTGGCGAATCTGGATCGACCCAAGTGGGGCCTGGTTTTTTGGGAGACAGGGGGTGCAATCTCCATAGATGCTCCGGAGATTCTTCAAAGATTCTCCAAAGTGGCTCCAGAGAATCTCCGGAGGTTTGTCATAAGCTCAAGAGATTCTCTGGAGCGATCTGCTGCAAACTTTGATGATTCTTCAGAGCCTTTGACAAAGGTCCAGAGACTCTGCGGAGTCTCTGCTATTCTTCAGAGCCAGCTTCAGAGCCGGGTTCAGAGACTGTGGACAGGCTTTGGAGCTTTGGGTTTCAGAGCACCCCCTCCATGGGTGCATCCCCCTGGAGCCCCCCCTAGACCCTATTGCCTGATCATGGTGGAAATGCACTCTGTATAATCTGGATTTGATGCCTGAAGACCCCATTGCAGACCCCTTTAATGGTCTCTACAGGAAATCGGGATCATAGGTCCTGAAGGACCCATTCAGTCTGGATTTCTCTAGAACTGGTGGGTGTTTCCTCACTGGCCAAGGAAACCACATTAAAGACACATTAGAAACACATACAAGACACTTAGAAACTTACCTTCTGCACTGGAGGACAGATGAGGGACCCTTCTAGGCAAGTGCACAGCAGTGCGTGAGAGCCGTCCTTAATGAGGTCTCGCTGCTGAAAAATCCATCCTCTGTGAAGACCTAAAAAGTAGGTCTTCAATCCATCCTCTCACCTTGATCTGTGTGGAAGCAGGACACTTCTGCACATGGAGAGGTGAGGGGATGGATGTGCCAGTGGCCACCATCTTGGGAGGGGCGGAAGCATGCCGGTCTGCCTCCCAAGCCCCTCCCCCATGCATTATGCGCTGGCGGAAACATAAGGTGACTGGCAGCTGAATGCTCCAGTCCCGCGACTCCGGGGGTGGCGTTGGCGATGCAGGAGGCCAGCTGCCTTTGGGAATGGGTGCTGCGGCCTCTGCACAGCACCCAGATCTGTCCTCCACATGCATGTGTGGATGTGCGAGGCCTCTTCGGATCCATCTCAGTTTTGGACGGATCCTCCAGAGGACAGATCATCGGGAAACAGATTTTCTTTAATCTGTTTTTTGGTGGATGAGGAACCACCTGGTGGAAGCAAATGTGGCTCTAATGGGGTCTGCAGTGGAAATGGGGTCTTCCTGCTCTGAGCCTAATGGGTTCTTAATGGGTCCTTAATGGGTACTTAGTGCTAGTGGAAAAAAGCCTTGTTCTGGGCCTACAGATCTGGCAATGGGTCTGGACCAGTGAGGCCCACTGGTCTAGAAGATGGCACAGCATGACCTTCATGACAGAACCTGGTCCAGCCTACATTTAGCACCTCCTCTTAAGCTTACATAAGCTTTGGGCTGGTCTCTGAGGCCTACAAAGGGCTAAGGGACCCATTTTGGCAATGTGATTTACTATATTGTCAAAATGATCCCCACCTCAGTTGCCAATAATATAATAGCATGCTTTTTGCATTCCCCTGGGCTCTGAACAAGGGCCAGCTGGTAGGCTGACAGACACTGAGCTCTAACAGTGATCCACATCAATGGTGGTGAGCAAAGCGACAGAAATTCAAAATAACGTGCATACTGAGGAGGCCCTGAAGAAGACCGTGACCTAGTAAGCAAGTGCAGAAAGAATCTTTGGGATGAACTCACGGAAACTAGTAGTTTTCCTTGTCAAGAAAACTCCATGGACAGTATCAAAAGGCTAAAAGATATACATAGGAAGACAAGCCTCTCATAAGAAGGTGCCCAATATATTACTGGGGAATAGAAGAGGGAAACTGCAAGTAGCTCCAGATGGATTGAAGTGGATGAGTCAAAGCCAAAAGGATATGTCTGATGGTGAAAGGAAAGTCTGATGCTGTAAAATAAATATTGCATAGAAACATGGAATGTAAGATTTATGAACCAAGGGAAGTGGAATGTAGTTCAACATGAGGTGCCAAGATTAAATATTGACATCTTCTTGGAAATCAGTGAACTAAAATGGATGGAATGGGTGAATGACCATTGCATCTACTACCATGAACAAAAATCTCTTTGAACAAATGGAGTTTCCATATTTGATCCATCACCTTCATGTTAATATGGATCAAAGAGGCCTACCCCTCACTGATCCAGCTCTATCTGCATTAGATGGAGCCAGATCCAGACCTGGATTAAGAGACCCTTAACTTGGATCCCTGGTGGATGCATTTAATTGGGTCCACAAGAGTACCAAGGGCCACGACTCATTCTCGAATTACTGGGTGGAGCTCTCCCCAAGCCTAAGGCTAGAGACTTTTGCTACTAGCTTTTGGAGGTGTGAGGAGACAGCTGGGAAGCTTGCGTGAGCTTTGCAGCTTCAGGGAGGCATAGGACATAGCAGCAGCATCAGTGATCTGGCCCATATCTCCATGTGATCCGGACCAGTAGGCTCAGTTATTCCAGATCCGTTACCTGAATCTAGGGCAGGGAAGTGCAGAAAGGGTCACTGATTTTTTGGGGGGTAATATTCTCTCCTGCCATTCTTTTATTTATTTTCTCAAGACCTTTAAAATTAATTTCTTCTCCTTCCTCAATTTTTCCTTTTAACTTTATTCCCATCCGTTTCTTATTACACCTACTTGATGCTTCTGTTAATTTCAGTGTTTGAAATGTTTTATGTTTCTAGGGATGGTATTCCCCATTCCCCATCCTGCATAGATCAGTGGCACAATATTTCAACCTATTGGTGCAACTTTTTCTTGTAGGAACAATTCAATATTCAAACTGAGGCTTAATACTAGAAATGTTTTACTGGAAGATATAGAGAAAATTTTTCTTTAGCAATACCATTAGATATCTAAAATGTAGTACTGTTTGAATAAGACAACATTTTTTATTACTTAGACACCAGTACTAATGGGAAAGAAAATCACTTTAACTGTTACAGTCCTTTTACAATTCAGTCTAATATTCCCTTGCTTAAGAAAATATTTTTCTTTTTGGTACGTCATACTCATGCTCGCACTTTGTGGCTCTCTCCAGAGGCTTTTCCTTTTTCGAACCTGATTATTTTCTATTGCTATTTACTCTTTACTGCGTTTTGGAGTTTTTGGGATTTCTAAAATTAAGCTCCACATTGGATCCTTTCAAGAGGTGAACAGTCTTGAGTTCATAAACTCCCCAAACTGGAAGAGGCTATTTAAGTTACTAGCTCCATGCTTCATACAGGAATTCGAATAAGAGCATCCTTACTTTATTAGTTAAAATATAATGAAGAATCTTAAATATGGGGCCATGTCTTTGCTTACTAAACAATGTGCCCAGTAACATGTTCTCTACTGGCGTATCTCCATTTGCAGAGGTAATAGGCAGTTTGCCTCAAGCATAGTGCCCACTTACTGGGTGTGACAGCCATTTCTGGGTTCATGCTCGGCATGTTACGCCAAAAAGACACTCTTCGGCAGCTTCCAGATTAAATTCACAGTTATATAAAAATACACAGCTTACCTGCTGCAAAGCGATGACTCCTTGTCCCCACTCCCAATGGAGGTCTGCAGTTTCCTTCTCAGTGGCTGCAAGACTTCCGTAGAGCACGTGGTGAGGTGCGCATCACATGGGGAGGGGCAGCCAATGAGAGCTGAGCTGTCCAGAGTGGTGGGGACATTCAAATTTACTTTATACTGCGACGCGAGTGTTGATCGTTCCGCAGTAAGTAAATTTGAAGTAGCAGCAGCGTAAAGCGCTGCCACTACACAGGATTGGGCATCAGGTGTCACGCTCATGTCTCGACTGCGCATTCTGGTGCGTGGCTTTCCTAAGTCTGGACACACCCTTTATTGCTAGCAATAAGGGAAACCAGGAGGTATCTCTCAAAGATTGGTACCTGTTCATCCATATATAAAGAAGTATTTATACACATAGTTAACAGTTTACAAACAATATGATTGGCTACATTTATGTCAATAGAGTATAATTCTACAACACATGTCTATTACAATTGCATTATGTTAATAAGCAATATCATGACTGTTCTAATGCTGCTGGGTTTCCTTCCCTGATTACGTTTCCTTCCCTGAACTTTATACACCATTCTTGGTAGTGTTACATCTCTTGTCTAGGCTAAGATATGTTTAGGAACTTTATGAACTACTCTCATAGCAAGGCACAAACGAATTCAGGAAAGCCTGTCTGGACAGGGTAACCTATTTATTTTTTTTGGGCAGAGGGTCCCTATCATTCCCCCCTCTTTTTTTAAAGAAGAGCTGGTTTTCTGTCCTTAATGAAGATCCTTCAAACTGAGACTGAAAATAACACCTTAAGCTCAAAAATGGAAACAGGGGGACATTATTTCGAATGACATTTGTAGTTCCTACCCAAGCACCCACCTGCATTTCAAAATGGAGAGAGGACCTCAGTTAAAAGAAATATGTAAGCTGGGCTGCTCTTGATTCCATGTTCAGCTGTTTGAGGTATGATTATTGTTGGCAGCTGTGTCAATTGCCAAGGAAACAGGATTTCAGAAGATGATGCTTCTTGATTACTTGCATTACGAATTAAACAATTTTTTAAAAAAATTTGGATTAGTGACTAACTTCAGGAATTCACAATGCATTAAACTAGGGATGTCCATGGATATTTGTAACATTCAAAATTTGTACAAATTTGTATGAATTCGGACACTGAAATTCAAATGGAATGTTGGCACATTTGAACACTGACATTCGAATTCAAATCAAATGTTTTGATACCTTCATGCAAAGCTTTGTTACTGATTCATATGGGATTTGTAGTGGGGATTCAAATCAATTTTGTATTGAACTTTCGTATTAAATTCTAATCCTACCACATTTGAAGTATGAATTTCTTTGCATTCGATTAGATACAAATCACATTTTAAAAAAAAGTTCATGCACATCCCTGCATTAGACAATTATCTGAATGGCATTCACTGGGACAACATGGGCCATGTCTCGTTTATCTGGGAAAACACTTCTGTGGACTGTCTTGAGCAATGTCTCCACTCATACTGGTGAAAAATGCCTGCTTAAGAGTGTGATGTCCACCTGACATGCCTGGAGGTGAAGGAATAAAAACATGCACAGAGGGCCAGTGGCTCATTTATCACATCTTTGAACGTCTTGCTGCTCTGGGCATGAAAACAAGGAAGAGCCTATTAATACAACAGGGAGGGCGCTTTTGTGGAAGAACCTGCCTTGAGGCATCTCCCATGTGGAGCCACAGCTATTATGTCTTTCCTGTCCTTCTGTTTTCACATTATACTACCAGAAGATTCTTCTACATAGAAGTCTGTATACCTATAATTGAATTAGGGTCATGTTGGCACCTCTGTGCGAGGCTGGACTTCACGAGTTCATGGTGACTTGGACCTGATGGCCCCAGACAGTAGGAGGGTTTTCATAGCTGCCCTCACTGTTAATGATCTGGTCCACAGCCTCCTGCATCTGGCTGTGGGACTTCCTGTCCAGTTAAGGTAGGAGAAGAAAAAGGGTTGTGTGTTTTGTAGCATAGGCTTTAGTGTTAGGAGATCCAGAAGCCCCCTGCAACCAGTACCCTTAGCTTTGGAGACTTGCATGAAAAGCCAGAGCCTGCTTGCCATAACTCCTGGTCAAGGAGCTCCACCAATGGCTGCTACAAATGCAGAGACTGCTATGTACAATGGTGGCATAAGACAGTTGAAAGGACCTGGCCACCTCTTGAATGCCACATCTTTCTGAGAACCATTGGAGCCATTCAGTGTACTCATATGGCCTTCCAGTGCTGACTGGTGTGTCCATTTTCACATATAAATTCAGTTCACCTCATATAGATGCTGGAGATATTCAGGTCTTGTGGCATTTATTTATTTATTGGGATTAATACTTAAGCATTTTTAGTATACATTCTATAAACATTAAGATAGTCTTGGTTCAGCTTATGGCTTCGGTGGCTCCAGACTATTAATCATTCTGAATGATTTGTTGTTGTTGTTGTTGTTGGCTTATTGGATCTTACATTTGCTTTCACATCATTTTGCAGCTATTCTTTTCCCCATAGTATCAAAACAGTGTTCATCTGAAACAGCAGAAAACATTCATTTTCCTACTTCGCTTAGGTTCTTCTGTAACATCTGGTAGACTCCAGCTAGATATACAGTGCCTGACAAAAGTTCTGTCGCTTATCCATGTTGTTGAAACCAAAGCCTATAACCTGACTTAAAATTCATCCATTGGTTTTAAAAATGACTCATATGAAAGCTGAAACCCTCCCAAATGAGGTTTTTAAAAAGAAAATAAATTTGCTTCACTGCTGAAATATTGATCATTTAATGAACACAGAAAGGTCAGATTTTGGCGAGACAAAAGTTTTGTCGCCCACAAAAAGTAATGTGAAAATCAAACAGATAATTCACTTCAAATACACCTTTAATGTGTCTCAGCGTCAAGTACAAAGAATTACAAAAAGATTTGAAGAGACTGGAGATGTTTTTGACAAGCCCAGGTCTGGCAGACCCCGCAAGACGACTGGTCAGGAGGAACGTTTGTTGGTTCGAAAATCAAAAGCCAGCCCTTCTTCCACTGCAGCAGAGCTCCAACAGGCCTGGTCACCTCAAGTCCTTGTGTCAACTAGAACAGTTTGTAGGATTCTGTCTCGAAATGGCCTCCATGGTCGAATCAGTGCCCAGAAGCCAGCACTAAACAAAAGGCAATTAAAAAACCGTGTGGTATTTGCCAAGGCCCACAGCCTACTAAACGGATGGATGCTGGAAAAGTGGCAGAAGGTGGATTTCTCAGATGAATCTTCAGTTGAATCACACCACAGCTGCCGCAAATACTGCAGGAGACCTACTGGAGCCCGTATGGATCCAAGATATACCCAGAAAACAGTTAAGTTTGGTGGTGGAAAGATCATGGTCTGGGGTTACATTCAGTATAGGGGTGTGCGAAACATTTGCAAGGTGGAAGGCAATATCAATAGCCTAAAATATCAAGACGTATTAGCTACCTCTTACATTCCCAATCATAAAAGGGGTCAAATTTTGCAGCAGGATGGTGCTCCATCTCATACATCCATCTCTACATCAAAGTTCCTCAAGGCAAAGAAGATCAAGGTGCTCCAGGACTGGCCAGCTCAGTCACCAGATATGAACATCATTGAGCATGTTTGGGGTAGGATGAAAGAGGAAGCTTGGAACACAAAACCAAAGAATCTTGATGAACTCTGGGAGGCATGTAAAACTGCATTCTTTACTATTCCTGATGACTTCATCAATAAATTGTATGAATCATTGCCGAAACGCATGGATGCAGTCCTTCAGGCTCATGGAAGTCACACAAAATATTAAATATGGCTCTAATAGCACCACAACTTCATTCACCAATGTTATGAAACATATCTTTGTATTTGAAGTGAATTATCTGTTTGATTTTCACATTACTTTTTGTGGGCGACAAAACTTTTGTCTAGCCAAAATCTGACCTTTCTGTGTTCATTAAATGATCAATATTTCAGCAGTGAAGCAAATTTATTTTCTTTTTTAACAACCTCATTTGGGAGGGTTTCAGCTTTCATATGAGTCATTTTTAAAACCAATGGATGAATTTTAAGTCAGGTTATAGGCTTTGGTTTCAACAACATGGATAAGCGACAGAACTTTTGTCAGGCACTGTAATATATTGAACACTATTTTTAGCTATAGTGTTTGTGTTCACTTGCACTTCAGCTGGATTGTTGGCCAAATCATAGGAGTTATTTAATTGTTCTTCATTATAAACTGCAGATTTGTATTAATACAGTACTTTAAAGCTAGCAAGCAGGCAAATAAATTGTCTGGTTGACTTTAAAGTGATGAAGTTAATTTTCTAATCATAACATCTTTAACATTTCACTCCATAAAACAAATGATTCCTTAAACTTCCCTATTGGAATTGGTTCATATTAATAAGTGGGATAACACATACCAAATTCACTAGTTTATTTTACAGAACTCCTTTGAATGATGGTACATAGAAAGGGATACAAATCTTAGACACAAAACATGTATAAAATAGATGTGGTTCGTTACTAAGGCTTCAATCCAGCACCCATTTACCTTAAAGGAAGTTTCACTGAAGTCCGCAGTGCTCATTTCTGAGTAGACATGCTTCTTGCATCTGGCTCATAATAGGCTTGTAACAAATATTTTAAGGCAGTAATGTCTGGTTTGAGCCAAGGGATTGTTTTTAGTTAAATAGAGTTTTCATGAAAATCTCCAGTTTTACTCTTTGCCCTGAGTCACCCCTGTAATGACACGTTTCGTGGAAAGCAGACTGAAAAAGGTTTGGCATTCAACTTCTGCCTTCTGCATGGGAGAGCTGGAATGACTGATGGCAAATTGGAAGGTAACAATCATTTTCTTGTTTCGTTTAAAATATTCAAGATAAATATAAATTTGTTCATTGAAGATCTAAATTGGAAGTCTTGGCTTTTATGTTGTTTATTTTGTTCACCTGTTGCTAACTTTCATATCCAGTGAGTTGTTAATATATCTTAAAATGATTTACTGCTAATTCAGCAGTGTCAATGTGTTACTTTAAGTTCTTTCAAAGTTCTTGATTATTAAACCAAAATGTTCCTTACATTAAGATATAATATCAATAGGAAAAATATTTAATATATGGTATAAAAACAATCCATACTGTAATATGGAAATTAACACACGTAGGGTTTATATTCTGGAGTCCAAACCTATTCCAGACACATTGTGAACTATTACTGAGTACAACCAACTTCCAGCTTGCAATTCATATGTTTCCTTCCATGAGAAACAGAATTAGATATATTACTGAATGAGAAGTGACTCATATTGCTATTCACAAGTAAGATTATTAAATTTTGTTCATTATTATCATATGAAAAATTCAGTGTAACTGCAAAGCTTGCGTGCTTTAGTACTAGAAATTCAAAAGTTTTCAGAATTGTTCTTCAGTTGTTTAGGTTTAGAATATTTTATGTTGGAGATGGGTGAAAAGATCAGAGTCCTTCAGGATTCAGAACTCTGGCCAATCTGTTTTCCAAAAAGCACTTTCCATTCTACTTTCCCCAACACTCATTTCATTCATCTTTTCCAAGAGTCACACCATGGTTCTTTTCACAGCAGAACATGCATATATTAGAACCCAACCTGGAAGGGTTATATGGTCCAGATTTAAGCCAAACTCCCTGCCAATTCAACTGTTTGAGTTCAAATTTTTAAAGGACATTTTTCATGTATTTTCCCATTATTTGGGGTCAGGAAAGTGATCAAACCAGCTCAAACACCCTCAGTTCAAGGTAAACCTGCTTGAATTTGCCACTTTGGTCTAGTGGTTAAGGAGCTGGACTCTTATATGGGAATACCAGGTTTGATTCCGCACATCTCCTAAACTTTGTCGGTCTGTGTATTGGGATTGCAGGATGGTGAAGAAGAGAAAAGCCTTTCTCTGGAAATGTGATCTTCCCAAACCATACTGGTATCCATTAATCCCTATTCACACTAAGTGCAGAATAAAGGCAATGGTGTGATGAAGATACAATGCAGAACTACAGTAATAGCTGCACTGCTACAGATGAGTAGCCTTCATGCAAGCAAATCCACAGTACAGCTCATGAGAATAGAAGTTCTATTAGGAAAAAATCTCACAACCTAACCAAAAGACATCTTTCTAGGTTTCATATCAAAATTGCATGAAAGCAAAAAAGTTAGTATGGTATCATAGATCTTTGTTTCTCGTTGATTTCCATGATACCGAATTGTTGAATGTTAATAGATTCAAGATTGCATACAATTGTATCTTATGACATTTTGTAATTTATAATGCTGCATGATGTAGTTTCAAGGAAATTCATTTCAAATTTCCATCCCTCAGACAGCTGTTAACAGTGGCAGATTCATTCATTTCAATATGGTTTACTTGAAGCAGTACTTAGAAGAATGGGGAGCTATCTAAGGCAAAACATTAACTTTTAACTTTACTTTGAAGGTGCAGCCACAACCGTACATTTAACCTGATCTACTTGATCTAATGTTGCAGCATTACTGCTTTTGAAATACATGCCATGAAGCTTGATGAACAGTAAAACTGTCAGAAGCAGCTGCTTAATACTGTCAGAAGCAGCTTCTTTAATACTACTCCATACTGTATATCACTGGAAATGTTTGCAAGCAAAAAAGGCATATGCAAAGGTTAGACAGGCTCTAGATACCCCTAAGATTGGTTTCTGCCTTTGATCAAGCTGCTTTTTCTCATTCCTTGTCACTTTGGGGAAACAGCTTACAAGGTGTTTCAGCCTGTTTGCATTTCCCTCAGTGGAATGGTAGAATGATGAGGTGTGGAAGGAGTCGTTCACACTTCAAGGGCTAGTGCAGTCCCCAACTCGACCATGAGCTCTTGAACTGTAGACGGCCTGGCCTGGATAGACCAAATACCCATGGCAATGGCCACACCAATAGCCAGTGTACACCTAGATGTTGCTAAGGTAGTTGTTATGCAGCACATGATTGCCAGCTGAAGCTCTGTCTCCACACCCATTTGCAGCTCTGCATTCGGAAGAAGGTATGAACTCTGCTGGCTGGCAATTTATTAGCTGTTCCAGGTCAAGCTGTGGACACCATTTTATTTATCCACAGCTGATAAAGACTGGGGCAGCCTAAGTGAGCTCTGGGACAGCAGTGGTTGTATGGCAGCAGGAACTGCTCCTGGAATGTAAGTACAGACAGGCCCTCTGTTTTCAAAATGGAAAGCAGAAGATCAGTGTTTTCAAAGCTCCTTTTTGGGAAGATGTTTAAGGGCTCCTCAAAAACATACAGTATGTACCACACAGGAGTTGGAATTCATTGAATAGTTAAATCATTGGATAATATTTGCATAGAAGCTAACTGTTGAAACCCACACTGGGTTGGTTCAGACAATTTCAGATTAAGCACAAATATGCACAGCGCTATGTACATATTACATATTTGCATTTTTATCTCCCGCTATACCCAAAGGTCTCAGGGCAGGTTACAACATTAAAAGCCAAATATAAAATGAGCATACAAAAGCTATAACAGTGCCTGAAAGTGGGGAGAAGCTGTTCCCTTGTTTAGCCAAAGGCCAATGCAAAGGCCAATGCTCTCCTGAATGTGTGAAGGTGCCTGATGCATCTCAGAACTCTGTTTATTCTTACCTTCTTATGAGATATGCCTAACAAAGTAAGTTTTAATCATAGTTCCCCAATTTTTCCAAAAGGGGAAAGTGCAGTTACTAGCTTTGCACATGCTGGGATATTGCATTTCAGACTGTGGCCTGCTATGCTGGACCTATTCCGTCTGAATAACCTGAGTTTCATTTCAGAAAAATGGGAAATTTGATTAGTTAGGGACTTTCCGCTTCAGTCACAGTCTGTGGGAAGTGAAGAGAAGTGGGCTGCATTTGCAAGCAAAGAAACATACCAAATTAATAAACAGGGATATATGGCAATTTGAATGCAACACTTTTTATACATATTTTCGATCCTTGGAATTGTAACTTTAGCACTATTATCTCCTTTGAATTTCATAAAAAGTTATATTTTTATCCAAATATGTCAGTCAGCTGCTTTGAGGCTCAAAGAACGTTTTCGTGGGTAGTCCATATGTGCATTCAGTTTGGATTGTTTTAGAAACTCGAGCCTGGCAAAAGGTTTCAGCATCAAAAGGCTATACTGACATGTATAAAACAAAGTAGCTCAAAAGAAGTTCAGAGGTGGTGGCAAGTGGATGTTAGTGTTCCCAACTGAAGGCCAAGGAAGGCACTTTGGAAGTGCGCTTTCTGGCTTTTCATGTGGGGTAGAGGCAGTACAGTATGGATGCTGCCACTCAGGACATCCTATTCATCATTCAAACTGAAGTTGTACCAGTTCTGTTCACATCTAGATCATTTTGGTCATCCTCAAACCATCCTCGCTTTGGGCTGCATCGTTCACACCTTTCTCCACAATTGACCTGAACCTCCTCCATGGAACTCTTGGCTCTCCACCCTTTTTGCTATGTCAAATCTATCTCCTTTCTTATTGGATGCCATTGTGTCACTCACGGGAGGCAAAGGTGTGTCTTCGCAGTTATTTTTAAAGCCTGCTTTCCCACCTCCACACCCTTACCTTTATTCTCTGCACAATTATTATTATTTTTTTAAAACATACATTTGTGGAAAAATCCTAGATAGAGGAATCATAAACTGAGGAGAGAAGGGGATGTGCCTCAGGAACTGTACATGTGCTGCCCTGCCCTAGACATTGGCTGAAAGGAAAGACTGGACCCACCCACCACAGCATGGTTCAGCCTCCTTTAGCCCCCACCCTCCCGCCCCCACTCACACTGAGGAAGAGAAGACATCCTAGCATGCTAGGATGGCCTGAGTCCTCTGGAAAAGAGGACTCTGGTTGAAACAATCTGATGGGAATAAACTGGCTTGAAAAATGAATTGAATAAAACTAAAGTGAGTAATGTGACCTGAAGATGACCTGAAGTTGTCTTAAATTAAAGGTGTGACTAGGGCCAAGATGGCATCTGCTCCAGATCCCTAAGATACTCTGGGGTACCCTTTTTGTTATATCTGAACACAGCCAGGGAGGTCAGAGGCTTAGGTCCACACCTGGCCCACAAGGTAGCTTCCTTGAGGCTTGCTTCCTTGAGGCTTGCTTGCTTGCTTGCTTGCTTACTTACTTTTTCCTCCTGCCCAATACCCAAAGGTCTCCGGGAGGGTAACAAACATTAAAACAACACTATATATTAAAACAGTAGCATCTCCAAGTGTGAAGGGAAAACATATTTTAAATATGTATTAAATAGAATATACCAGCAGAATAAGAAATGTGATGCCAGGGTTGAGATAATTCTTCTTATACTTCAGGATAAGTCATTTCCTGTCAATCTGTGCCAGGTTCAGAGCGTGGGAGTATTTGCCCATGCAGGTTATGCTAAAAATATATAGGAAATGATAGTTTTGCGCACAGAATGAGAAACCTGGAAACAATTTGGAGCTTTGGAAGAGGTTGGGGAGGACTTCCATTCATGCATGATATGCTGCATCAGGATTTATGAATGGATACTATATATATGTTACAGATGATTGCTTGCATTTTGCTCCAAAGGAAAAATCTTGTCATGCTTACTTTCTACTCAGTGTATTTCGCTCTATATTCTGGTACACCCTGTTATCTAGAATTATGCAGAATTTTATCTGGACTCAGAAAGGCATCTGTGTTTATTACATAATGGGTGTTTTTCCACTATCACTAAAAGTACCCATTAAGTACCCATAAATGGGTACGTAATGGCATTTTTGTACTCATTAATGGGTACTTCTAGTGACAGTGGAAAAACACCCCTCAACTCCTTTAACTAAGTGCAAGTAATAGTCTGTTGAACTACTATAGGCAAAGTGTAAGAGTAACTGAGGTTAGGACTACCCAAGGCCTTTGCCCCACTCTGCTTGCCACCTGCCAAGGCAGAAAATGCCAAGCCAGGATTAAGGGACCAAAACTGCGGTTCCAGAGGCACCACACTCCAGAGAAATCTTGGAATACTAGCGTTATTTTTTATTCCAATAGGTAATCAGTTCCCCCTTACTAGGCAGGGGGTTGGAGCAGTACCAGGCATGTGGTGGTGCTGCCACCTTACCTCTGCCACCTTGAACTGTTATTATTATTGTAAAACAATCTGTTCTCAAACTCCTTCCCCCTTTGAAGCAACAGAGACACAGTAGAAATCACGCACAAATAGAATTCCTACCACTGAACAAAACCATTCCAATGCGGTGGAGGCTCAATGAGTATCCGTTTCATTCTTTATCTACCTTTTCCCTTTCTCTGTCCTTCTCTGATTTATCTGTTATACACATTGATACCCCTCTCCATCATGTAGGTAGAATAAAATTGTTGCAAGTTTTATGTGCATTCTTTCATCTAGGCAGATACCTGAACTCTAGTTCAAGAAGGAAAGAGTCAGTACCAGTCAGTGTAGAATTGCCCTTACTCCCTCTATCTCCAATGCTTACAAATGCTTTCCTTATCTAGGATAACATCACCTTATATCCAGTGTTATTCTTGTCTTCATGGGTTTTCACTTTGGATTTAATTGCAGGTTAAGTGTTTCTTTCTGGATTATACTGTGAATTTCTCCTTTTATTCTTAACCAAGTAAGCAGAAAATTGTCTTTTTGTTCCACTGCCCTGAAGTTATTTGGACTAAATCTTCTTGATTTTTTTTACTTTACTTTTTAGCTTCAGTTCTAATCCAGTTTCCATTCCTGTGGAAAAAGAAAGTCAAGAGTTACAGGCACTCTCTTTCTCTATGGTGTAGGAAGTACAAAAACAGAAGAGTATGCCTACTATATTGGAATTTCTTTTGCTTTGACTATTTTCACCTTTTTATTGTGGGCCTTTATTTTGCTAAAGCAATGGAGATTTTTCTGATTTCTGCCTCCCTGGGAACTTCACATATTTGTGATTAAGATAAACAAGTTAGCAATAAATTACTCTAGGGCTGTGGTCACACTTAAGGTTCAATCCAGCTTCAGTCCACTTTCAGAGTGAGAGAATAGAAAAATAACTCAGAAATTTTCCCTTTGGGATAGATAATGTGGAAAGAAAATTACTGGTCACTTCGCTCATTCTGAAAGTGGACTGAAGCTGGATTCAACCTTAGGTGTGACCACAGCCTGGGGAGGGGCAAGTGGTGCCATGGAAATTCCTGGCCAACAACTCACAGAATGATATAATACTTTGGATGTGGTCACACCTTAACTTTAATCCTTCTTCAGCCAGTCTTTGGACCCCACCGTTCACAGCTTTTCAGTCCAATCAGTTTTATTTATGGACTTTCCTCCCTTCAATTGTACTTTCCTGAGTCCTGATCTAGCTGTTATACATTGTTAATCTGTTTCCATTTCTGGAGGGTGACCCGGAAGAAGACTAAAGGGGCGTGAACTGTACTATTGTTAGTGGATACTGGATGGATTTGCCTTCCCTTTCACCCAATGTGTGGTGACATGCTATTGAGTAACAGAACTCTTATCCTATTAGAGTACAGTGGGTGCTGTGATGGTGAGGAGGGGTGGAGATCTAAAAAAAAAATCTCATAAAGGAGTCCCAGTAAGGGAACAGAAAGGTGTGAGCATAGTGACCCAAACAGAAGACAAACTGAGGAAGTATTATCAGGTGTGATTGGGTGTGATCAGTATTAGTGCATTCTCAATCCTGCTTCCTAATAAAATGGATTATTTCAGCAAGGTGTGACCATGACCTTAGTCTAGGACAGTGATTCCCAAAGTAGTCCAGGTGGACCCCTAGGGGTCCATGGGAGACTCGACAGGGGCCTACGCTGGCATGGAAAAAAATAGGGGTTCACAAGTTGTAAGTGGGGGTCCATCAAAATTTATCTGGTTTCGATAGTAAAGAACAAAAATGTTGGCTTGGCTTTACCTATCAATGCATCTCTCCCATTAAAATTATGACTATTTTTTTTTAATTGTTGATTTGCATTGTTGAAGTTACGTTATGTTATTAATGTTTAATTTTAATTCTATTAAGTCTGTAATCATGTTATTTTAACAAATAGAACACAAGAAAATATACTATTTTTCTTTTAATTTTTACCACTCCGAATTTAGGGTTGGAACTCAGCCGCGATGCAAATTTCCAACGTTAGATCTAATCTTCACATTTTTTTGACGAGTTTTGGGAATATGGTAGAAATGTAGCAGCAGGGCGTCCACCGAAATCAGTAAAATTTTGAAAGTGGTCTACGAGAAAAAAAAGTTTGGGAACCTCTAGTCTAGGAGGAGACTGCATAGTAACTTCCAGACCTAGAAGGGCAACATTTAGGGCCTTTCTGCTCTGGACCTTATTCTAGATTATAGCTCCACTTGGGCCCTGCCATGACCTGCACAACCATGTGAACAGTAGGCTCCTATTCTGGGATATAATTTGGAATAAGACCCAGTTAAAGAAAAACAATGCTATTCAGAAAATATTATTGATGTGATAATAACTATAAGTTCTGGGTGTGCTCCTACACAGAACATACACACTGCGTGGAGCTACTTCCATACCAGTTCATCCTCCAGGTGATTAGCTGTGTAACACTAAAAAGCACTCACAGATATACTAGATGTGTCTGGGCCAATGTGCATGACTGTTGCCACAGCAAGGTGATTGCCTTTGGATAGTGGTGACCGCACTTACCCAGCACTTAGTGAAGTACAGGGTAAGTTTTGGATGGTTTGAGCATTTGAAATGTGGATGCCTGATCCATTCCAGTTTTCACTTCCCTAGGCAATTTCCCAGGGGAAGTAAAGGTGCAAATTCACTGATTATTTCAATCTGCTGTTTAAAGACTATTTTAAATAACTTTTAAAAAATGAGTAAGACAATATTTATTTGTTATTTGATTTTATAATCCAAAATTAAGCTTGATTTTATAACCCACACTTAAGCTTGCAGGCTGCTGAACAGGGAGAGCAATGGAAAAACACAGCTTAGGAGCTAGTTGTTTCCAGTGGTGTCAATGGCCCATTTTGGTTGATGGGGCAGAAGGGAAGGTAGTTTAATAGTAGGGATGTGCACAATTTTTTAAAATTCAATTCGAATCAATTTGAATGCAAGAAAATTTATATTCGTTCAAATAGATCCCCTTTAAATGTGACAGGACTCACATCCCATGCAAATCCCATGTGAATGCAGATGAATAGCATACAGCTCCTATATACGAATAGCATACAAATGCATACAAATAGCGTACAAATCCCATATACGAATCCCATATGAATCCCGTATGAAGCTTCCTACGAATGTATCAAAACATTCAATTCAAATTTGAATGTCAATCTTCAAATATAGCAACATTCGATTTGAATATGAATGTCCAAATTCAGCTGAATTCGCCCAAATTTTGAATATTAGGAATATTTGTGCTCATCCCTAGTTAATAGGGAGTGATAAGTGTAAGTGAAATAGTAAAAAGGTGAAGTTCTATTCAAACCAATGCATTAACAGCTTGGACTGTAACATAGGACAGCAGGCATACATTAGCCAATCCAGAACTGAAACATTTGCTTTCACAGAGGTGTAAATGGACACTGTTCTCACATCTCATGATAAAATCCTCTGTTGCAGGATTATTCCCCCCCTCCTTTGGTTTTATGCATGTGCATTATGTAATCCAGATGATTTTCAGAGTTGTTCTTCAAGACACACAGCAAACAGATTCCATTGATACAGTTCAGGATTACCCCACCTACTTAAAATAGCACTTTCATGCCCTTGTTCTTTTTAACCAGGTGAAACTACTGCTTCTTTTTTTGGCAGAATGATTACTTTCTAGCTGTGTCACTGGTCACAAAAGCAAATTTAAATATATGGATAACTTTAGATATTATTAATCATAATATATAGATACAATTTAATCTATGCAGTTGACTACTTTTGATAAATGTGAGAAGCAAATACAACAGCTGACTGGAGATATAAGAAATTAAGGCACAAAATTATGATGGGTAGAAGATTGTTTGTATCCTAAGCTAGCATTTATAATTAAGCTCTGTACTGCAGTGCTATCATTTTAAATTACTGGCTTTCTTTCTTTTTTTCTTGTGGGCATCAATCAATTCTCGTTAGATCAGTTGCCTTGCAGTTCACATTTGATCTATTTCAAGGCCTCTGTTGATGTCATAAGTGAGTTGCAGCTACTCCACCCAGACATGACTGTGTAGGTGATAGTCACTGACCAGGAGCAGTGCTGAAAATTGTTGCTTTCTGTTTTAAAACGTAGTGTTGCAAAACCATATATTTTTAAACAAAAGCATTCCCATGCCACTTTGTCTAGTAGGCACCAAAATTAACGCAAAAAAGCCATTAATCTGTGCCAAAATACACCTTGTGAATTTTCCGTAAATAACTTCACTGTGTTTTCAAAGGCACATGGAACTGGACTGGCAGTGACATCCAGTGGCCAATGAGGGCATCAAATTAGCTGAGTCATTAAGAAAGACAAGTCACTTTGCTGCATCCACACATGCTAAATAAAGCAGCTCAAAAGAAGCTTAGAGGTGGTAGCATATGGATGGTAGTGTTCCATATTCATTCTAGAGATACCAGAGATTCCATATGGATACTAGAGATACATATTAAAAACAAGACAATGCACACGTGAAGGGCATTTTCTGTCCTTAAATGTTGATTAAGTCATCAGAGTGCAGATATTATCATCCTTAAGCTTCTTTTTGGTCCTTTTTTTATGTATATAGTTACAGCCTCTGAAACTAAAGGACAAGGACAAAGGACATTCATAATAAATAACACTGTTAAGAATTAAGGACCTTTCCACACTTGCCCTTAACCGGTGCAAGAAGAGGTCCAGAGGCCTTTCTTCCACACGATGGACCAGCTTACAGGGGAGCCCCTGCATTAGATGTAGTGTACCCATGCCTAAGGCCGTGGTCACACTAGTAGTTTAGGATGACCTCAGATTATCTTCAGGTTGTGTTACATTGTTTTTATTCATTCTCCAAGCTGGCCTACCCCAGTTAGAACATTTTAACCAGAGCCCTCATTTTTACAGGACTCAACCTGCCCTGGCATGCCAGGGCATTTTCGCTTCCTCAGTTGTGAGCGGGGGGATGGGCTAAAGGAGGTTGAACTGTGGTGTGGTGGGTGGGTCCAGTCTTTCCTTTAAGCCACACAGACTTTCCATTCTTAGGAGATCTGTTGAAAATCTAAACTTTTTTTTATCTTGTTACCCAGCAGGTCCACTTTACAGTTTGGATGCAGATTATTTTTATGTGGAGTTCCACATTTGGCACGAAGCCAGCTCAGCCACCTGTGTTCCAAAGAAAACCTTTTATAGCAGCATGGAATGCCCCAACAGACCACTGCTCAATCAGACATAATGTAACAATTCACCTGAAAATGTTCCATATTGTTGGAAGCCCATTTGCCAAAGCAAGAGGACAGAATGTGACTATATTTTATGTCAACAGGTTAGGATATTACCCATGGTACACTTCCCAGGAACTTCCAGTTAATGGCGGCCTACCTCAGAATTTCAGCCTGCAAATGCATCTGGAAAAAGCTCGTCAGGACATTAATTACTACATCCCTGATAAAGATTTTACTGGATTAGCAGTCATAGACTGGGAACACTGGAGACCACAATGGGACCGCAACTGGAATACAAAAGATATTTATAGGAGACAGTCAAGAAAACTGATTTCTGAAATCCATGGGAATGTTTCAACAAACACCCTGGAACATTTAGCCAAAAGATCCTTTGAACAGTGTGCTATGGCTTTCATGAAGGAAACAATTGAGCTTGGTATTGAAAGTAGACCCAAGGGCTTGTGGGGATATTACTTGTATCCTGACTGCCACAATTATAATTTCCATAACCAAAATTACACTGGTTCTTGTCCAGAGAGTGAAGTTTTGAGGAACAATGAACTGTCATGGCTGTGGAATAGCAGCACAGCTTTATATCCTTCTATTGGCATTAAGAAAAGCCTTGGAAACAGTGATAATGTATTACGGTTTTCACAGTTTAGAGTGAATGAATCTATGAGAATTTCTTTTATGACCTCCCATGATTATGCTCTCCCAATTTTTGTATATACCCGACTAGACTACAAAGATGAACCTTTGTTATTTCTTTCAGAGGTAAGCTATTTGGGAAATAGAAGCAACAGCTAAATGAATTGTGAGTCCAGAAGAGCTACTTTGCATTTCATGTCAGCCAAGCACTCATTAAATGGACTTGAACATCTGGCTCTCTCTCTTTCAGCCCAGGCAGGTCATAGGAAATAAGGGTAATGAAACTGGTCAATGTAATAAAGGAATTTTAAAGGTTTACTCAAATAATGTCTGTGAATTGCTTATCGGAAGATTAGAATAAGCAGATAATACTTGTGGCCCTTTGTGACTCCAAGCATGTTTTCGGTGTTGTTTTTCCCTGGCAGTTGTGATTTCCCCGCAATAATACAGCAAGAACAATACTCCTGAATTTCAGGAAATGTGTCTCAGAATTCAGAGGTATAGATAATGTACACAGAGAAAATAACTTTGAATTACTAATTGTATTATCAAGGAGAGCGTCTGCATTCTGAACATTACTTCAGAACATGGAGCTGACTTCCTGGTTAAATCATGTGATCCA
The DNA here is from genome assembly GCA_023333525.1 of Aspidoscelis tigris stejnegeri. Taxonomy (NCBI): domain Eukaryota; kingdom Metazoa; phylum Chordata; class Lepidosauria; order Squamata; family Teiidae; genus Aspidoscelis; species Aspidoscelis tigris. The sequence continues at coordinate 67,694,159 of JALMGA010000005.1, forward strand.
CGCCAAAACTCCAAGGTGTTGGAGACTGTGCTGACCACCATCCACATGGTGGCTAGTGGGCCTGGCCTAACTTTGGAGACTGGGAACAAAAGTTCCTGTCCTCAGAAGTTGCAGACTGAGGCTATTTTCACTGGACACACAGAAATGGCCCATTTCTAGGACTGTCTCTGGGATCCTAGCAAGATGGCATCAGGCTTTGAGTGCTGAATAGACCGGTCACGTGGTCATGGCTGGACCAGTCCACCATTTGGATGCTCCCCAACATAATTTTTAAGCTGGGAAGTGGGGCAGCTGCTGGAATTATGTGGAGGGAACAGTCCCTGGAAAGCATGACCTCCACTGGCAGTTGGCTCATTCCCTAAAACTGTGTGAAACCTGCCAAAGACTATGCTTGTGTCTCAGAGACACAATGGAATAAGCTCATCTTCACAGCATCTCATGCCAAAAAAGTGTGAGTGCATGGAGCCATTTCAATATCCCTCCAAGATGCCTCAGCCAGTGTAAGAAAAACAGCTCTATAGCTGTTTCTTTTGCACTTAAGCAGACTTTCTGTGTCTGCACATGGAGGGCAAGGAGAGGCCTACAAGCAAAGGTGCAAAGAATTCAGAATGATAGCCTTGAAGACAGCAGTGAAGCTGGAAAATCTAGGGGTGTGCATGAATGCAATTTCCAGATTTGATTTGATTTGAATAGAATATTTGAACATTAAAATTCTAACTAATAGAGAAAAAATGAATGTATTTTTTGTGTCTGTGTACGTACACATCTGTATTCGCCCATACATATCTGTATGCATTTGTATGCACCCCATTTTTATCCTGTATGCATCCCGTTTTCGTCACGTACGTATCTGTACAAATGCGTACGGATACGTATGTAATGCGTACATATCAGTACGCATACTAATGTTCAAATAATTTGTCCAAATGATCTGAAAGATTCAAAAAATTTTCAAATGTTAAAAAATGAATGTATAGACATTTGAGTCAAGTTTGAATGTCCGAATTCAAATGAATTTGATCAAATTTTGAATGTTTCAAATATTCTTGCACATCCCTAGTCAGAGCCCTTCCTGAGGCTGCCTGAAGCCAGGAGAGACATTAAGTCCAATTCCATATTGAGGCCGTCATTTTGGAGACATAGTTAAAAGCCAAATAGGACTTGAGCAATTATTGCACTGTTACAACTACAGAAAAAGTATTCCAAGAAAGCAGTCTGTAAATCTGAATTCATTCATTGTTTGATGTACTGTTTGTTTTGATGTCCAAATCTATTAAGATTCAGTGAAATTCTTCCAAGACAGGAGTTCTATATATATATATTTTTTAACCAATGAGACTATCGAAGCAGGACTGTTGTAATTTGTGGTTATTCCAGTTGAACATGCTCTGGCCATTGTGAATCGATGTGTACCAGGTAACCTGGCTAGGTATTGTGTTGTGACCAGTCAAAATCCCTACACTTGAGTTGTCAGCTCATGGCAGAGACTAGGAAGATGCTCAGTCTTCCAGCTGAAAGGTCAGCAGTAGTAGTAGTTATGTTTTAATTATCATGACTGTGATAATGGAGGGCATGCAGGTTCAAGCTCTCATGTGTTGCTGATGTTGATGGTGAGGGAGGCCGCCTTCCCCTCCCTCCCTGAGTGAAGGTAGGATCCAATCTTTACGGGGGAAGAAGGAGTCCTCCCTTCCGTGAGACAAGATTGGATCCTCTATTGACTCAGGGGAGGGGGAGACAGTGTTCGTAACCTTTGAACTCAGGGAATGAGCCTGGTTTCAAAATCTCCCTTCCCACTGTCAGATCAAAGATGATCTTTAGTTTGACGTGTGTCTGTGTGAAAGAGAGAGACAGTTTGCCAACCACACACACCACTGCATAATAAAGAACAGTACTGCTAAGTATAGCACTGTCTAATGCAAAAGTGGGCACTGTGGTTGTAGTGCTCCCCACAGCTCTGAGGATCCTGCCCTAAAATATCAGATGAATGCTGTGTAAATAGAAAACCGAAGATTCATTTAATCAGTAGACTAAACACCGAGGTCTTCCTCTAGTTCTCCTAGGATTTTCCCTCTATTATTGAAATGGTCCATTTTATGACTTTTTAACTAGCTATCTACCCATCCTTAGTAATATGTTGTCAATGCTAAATGAATGGCAATAGATTGTGATAATGGTTTCTTTTTCCAATATAGCAAGATCTTGTTAGCACTATTGGAGAAAGTGCTGCCCTGGGAGCTGCAGGAGTTGTTATCTGGGGAGACATGAATCTAACGTCATCAGAGGTAAATTAGGCCTTGATTCCACAGGAAGAATTTCCATCCAGCTTAGCTGAAGTTCAAAGCTGAAGTGTGATTCCTCTGACAAAGTATTCGGATTATAATGGAAAGGAAAGGGAAGTTCAACCATCCTTGGTAAGGATGTGTCCATCCCCCCCCCCCCGGCACCATCTCTTTGTTTTTAAAGGAATCTTTCAGGTAATGAAAGCACAGGTAGGTCATAGGCAGGTGAACAGCTGGAATCTGGCCTCAAGTCCAGTCTTCAGCACAGCAACACGGAGAAACAAAACAAAGGTCAACAGTTTGAAGTCAAAACCCAAAACCCACTATCACAGATTCAGGAATAATCCAAAAGTTACAGTCAAGCCAGAATGCTGGTCAGAAGCCTGAAAACAGATATAGGAAACGGGGTTGCAGATGCCAGGAAAGGATGGTTGCCAGCAACAGCTTTCCTATGGAATTGCTGCTGCTTAGGTTTCTGGGTCTGTCCGCAGATGTGCAGTGGGGTGGGGCTTGATTACACAGCATCTATTGTATGGTTGTTTTGCTCTGCATAACACAGATTTCTCCCATTTTTGTTCTGCAAGAGAGGGTCTCACACAATCTCCTTAATGATAGTTAAACATCTGGTGAGCATGCTTCTGTGTTATTTATGTTCATTTGGACTTGGGTTCTGACTTTCCTGTCTCTGTTATTTACTATACATCCAGTTCCAGCTCTAGAGGTAGTTTCTGAACAGACAATCTGCATCAGAGACAGGGACATCTTGCAGAGGGCATGGCATGACATCACTGGTGTCCCTCTGCATGGGGATAGACTGCATGAATTAGGGGCTGGCCCTTGAAGAAGTGCTTTTCCTGCCCTGAAAAAAAAAGTCCACTTCTAAGAGCATTTACCCGCTTTTTAGGCCTCTTATTGATGTATGGTTGCCATATCCTTTGGACCAGGGATATGTGCAGAAATATTCATAACATTCAATACTCATATGATTTCAGACATTTGAATATGACATTTGTGCACTGATATTCATATTCATAGAAACGTCTTGGAACATTAGTACAAATACTTTGTAAATTTCATGAATCAGGGAGGTGTAAAAGCAGATGCACCAGTCACATCTGCAACGGATCCAGAGTGCATTCAACATGGTTTGGGATTCAAAGAGAACATGGATTCAAAGAGAACTCTGGGTGGATATGGCACTTTCAGAGTGGATATGTTATGAGATACATATCAGATTTGTATCAAATAGAATCCTACCATATTTGAAGGAGAGCTATTTAAACGAATATGGATTTTCTTACATTCAATTCAATACAAATCAAATGCAAAAAATCCTATTTCTGCACATCCCTACTTTGGACCCTTTCTCTATGATCTTTTCTTGGCCATGTGAATAAAGTCAAAGATTAGTTTCCAAAATTCTAAAATCTGTGGAAGAATAGCTACCATGCTATGAAACTAATTTGTGCTGATCTCTAGCCACCAACAGTTGGTTTACATGCTCATTGCTAATCCTTGTTCATTTGCTCTAATTTGTACAATATAAAGGTCTATAATTGAGTAGAAGAAAGGATTTAACAGTGTGCTATCCTTTTCAGTGTTAACAGCAGAACAAAAATTGTAGCACAATGAAATAGAAGTATTAAAAACATATTAAACCAAATGTAGTCTGAGCGTAAAATGAAACAGGTGCAACATAATTAAGTCAAGGAATTGCAATCAAACTTAATTCACTAATCTAATTTTCAATGTCCTTTTATGTTACCAGCGGTATTTTCCTCATATCTCCTGACGATGAGCATTTGATATTACAACCCAGTGACTACCATTTTTAAAGCTGCCCAGAAGAGAGAAACTCAACTTATGCAGTTTTTCTTGCTCCCAAACACCAGATGTCAAAATCTGTAGGTCTACTAGGAATGGACATATTTGTCAAATTTCATTTCTTGCTATTCTTCAAATTATCAATATAAAGTTTGGTTCACCATATTTTCTTCAAAATTTTTCAAAGCACATTTTACAAGTTAGTGGATTCTTTTGGGGGGGAAAAGTATCTACGTCTCTTATACATTTACTTTTGTACACATTTTCAATTACTATGCATTAACATTCATGTTTTTGTACAAATCTTTCCGTAAAATATACTTTTCTGTCAGCGTGTTTTTGTTAAGCAGTTGCGCCCCAAATTACCTGATGAGATGTAAATGCCTAAGGATACTTGAATTTTTGTCTTGCATTGGTTTGGCAAGTTAGAAGTAGCGGTGTGCAAAAATGCAATTTTCAGGATTTGATTTGATTCAAATCTTTAAATTTTGAATTTACCCAAATTTGATTCGAATTAAGCAAATTCAAATCTGTTCATTTGAATTTTTAATTTGAATTTGTACTTATGAATGTTGACAATGAATGTCGTTATGAATATGTACACATCTGTATGCATCCTGTGTTTATCCTGTATGCAACCTGTTTTCATTCTGCAGGGATCCATACAAATGTATACAGACACACATGAATGTCTGAATAATTTGAATGAATAGATCTGAAAATTCAAAATTCATTTGAATGTTTCAATTTGAATTTATAGACATTCAATTCAAATTTGAGTGTCCAAATTTGAATGAATTTGATTGAATTTTGAATGTTTTGAATATTCGTACACATCCCTATTTAGAAGTTTGTAAAATTACATGGATGACTGAAGCAAATGGCCTCTTCCTGCATCTCGAATTTCTGTTCAGTTGCTAACATTGCAGAAAACTGATTGATAAAGAATAGTTAGAAATGTTGAATCCAGAATGTTAACAAGTTCTGGTGACTTTACGGAAGTGTGATGGGTTGCATAACATGGGAAAATGTGAATTGCTTTGCCATCAGCTATGTTTTTAATTGGTTAGTAACATTTAATTTTTCTTCTTGTTCTGTCAAGGTCAATTGTACAAAAGTGAAGCAATTCATTACATCTGAGTTAGGTTCATATATCGTCAACGTAACCAAAGCAGCAGAGATGTGCAGCTGGCATCTTTGTCAAAACAATGGGAGATGCATACGAAAAAACTGGAAAGACTTGGATTACTTACATTTAAATCCTCTTAACTTTCAAATAGAATCTTCAGAAGACCAGGAATTTACAGTGAGAGGAAAAGCATCACCTACTGATCTTGAAATAATGGCAGAAAAATTCACCTGCCACTGTTATCATGGGTTTGATGGTGCTGACTGTATGGAAATTGCTAGGAGGCAACCAGGACATTCTGAAAATTTACTCCCATCAAGAATAGTTATTATAATTAACTTGACTTCCTTAGTTTTTATCAATTCCCAAGACTGCTGTTCTGAGTAAAACTGCACTGAGTTCCTCAAGGGCTAGAAGAATGAAGCAATCCTTTGCATTTTACACGCAAGTCGATATCTATTAAGATGACACCCATAAACAATCTCATTCTATAAAAACTTGAAAATGCTAGGGATTTTCGGATTTATAATGTTTGTTGTTGGATAAGGCCAAGTATACTTCTTGTAGTGCTTGCTTGTGTATGGTGGCTTTCCCCCGTTTTGTAGTAGGAACTGATATCTCAGGGTCTTTCTTCAATTGGCCCTTAAAAGGGATGGGAAAGGAAGTGGAAAATTGCTCCCTTATTTCAGATTACAGACTACAGAGCCTGCTGTAGTCTGCAGCAGCATGCACATGACAGGTCCCTATTCTGGGACATAATCCAGAATAAGGACAAGTGCAGAAAACGTCAATGTCTCTTTAGTTTCCCTGGGAACAACACAAATATACTTTCCAATGTCTTCATCCTGGATGTTTCTGAGGCTTTCCAGTTCAGCTTATATCCGTGAAAATTCTTGGTGGCTTTTCATCTGAGCCCTGAGTAGTCTGTGGATGCTTAGCTTTCAAGATTAGCCAAGGTTAAGTAGTTGCTGCCATACAGATTCTAAACAATGCTTTATGCTGTAGAATTTGCCACAGTAATCATGACCTTCTTATTCAAATAGGAAAATGTATTGTCACCTTTATAAAATTTGGATATTAGAACATTCTCTGTTTCAGATACTTAGTACTTCTACTATGCTTAACAATTGCCCTGATGATATGTGTAACTGGAAAGACTTTTATTAACCGTAAAATAAATATTGATCTAAAAAGCCAGATGAATTGTTTTACAACCCGATAAGCTCATTAGGAAAAGTTCTTCAGGGTGGGGTTGTGTGTTTTTGAGCTGTCTATAAATTAGGGCTTCAAACTATCAAGAGCTTAATTGGGAGATTAATTAACTGAAGCCTAATTGTGGCACTACAATTATTACACGGCTTGGTTATGTGTCAAGAAAAATGATAGATCTATGCAGGTTTTTTTTTAAAGAGCTAATAATGATGCTTTAAGTGATTGATACATTTAATTGACCAAATGGTATTAAAATACTAATAGACAGTCAATATCAATCAGTCTTACAATGTTGTTAGCCCCACACAAGAATAACACAGATCTTCCAGGAAGTGCACCCTGAGGCATGGGGCCAAATGTCTGACCCCTTGCAATTGGGGTTTTCAATAGCAATGAGCAGGAAGGCTCAGTCAAAGGGGCTGACACTACTACTAGAGTTGTGCAAAGTTTGGTTCATATTCCTAGATGTTCACACTGAACTGCACAGGCAGTGGTTCACATATTTAGATATTTGATCAAAATGAACCAGTCCCTCATTTCTGGAGGTGAACCATTTGTGCCTGCTCTGTTTTTTTGCCCATGCAATGGGCTTTTCTCAGTGGAATAAATGGTATTTTTTTTTTGTATTTTTTGTTCAATTAAACAATTTGCTGTGAAGTTGAACAAATCAGTGTCTGGTTCAATAGGGAACTGAACATGCATTTTTCACTGGAGATATCCCTAATGGCTACTGGCGGACCTCATTCTGCAGTTAGCATGTGCAAAGAAAATAAAGGCTTTGGGAAGAGATTCCATCTTTCTCTCACTTTTAGGAGTGTGCACAGATGCAATTTTTGACATTCAATTTGAAACAAATTGAATATTCAAAAATCTGAATTCGTATCAATAAAGAAAAATGAATGTCTGGACATTCAATGCAATACAAATACATTCATATCTATTTGTACTAATATTTGATATGTATCCAAAGATACAAATCTCATATGCATCCGTATGCATCCGGACACATCCTGTTTTCATCCTGTACGTATCCATACAGGTGCATATGGATATGAACAATATGGGCATGGATGTATTTGATGTATACACCTATGTGAACATACAAATGTCTGAATTATTCACAAGAATAACTCAAAATATTTGTATTCATACAAATGCTAAAGTACAAATGTCTGGACATTCAATTCATATACAAATGTCCAAATTCATCCGAATTCATCTGAATTTATCCAAATAACGAATAATACGAACATTTGTTCACACCTCTACTCCCTTTCTTTCTTTTAAGTGCTCTCCAAAACTGAGGTCTTTATCTGGCAAGTGTCTGTAGTTGGCAAATGCTGCCATAGTTCACAAAGATTTCAGAATTTTCCTTTGTACAGGCTAGCCATCAACACTGCATGTTCTTACAGTGTGTTTTATGACAAATGGTACCAAAGAAAATAAGCAAATCTGCAGTGACTTGTGCCCGTGCAATGATATGCTGCTGTATAAATGGAGGACAAATTCTGTTTTATTAAATGTGATAAGGAAAAGCAAATCTATGATCTCTTTCTTGTTTAAGCAAGCTAGTTTGCATAACATGAATAAAATGGACATGACATTTTACCAGACAGATATTAATGCATGGATAGGACACCAGGGGGAGAAAAGGAAAGTGCAATTGGGACTATTGGTATAACACCATGGATGATCTATTAAATCCATTTACAACCTCTTAATGATGTAGTTGTTAAGACAATTTCTGCATTGGGCATTACATTGGAATATGCTTTGATCTAGGAATCTGATGTCTGCACAATACGAAGCTATGGACCAGTCCAAGTGTGGACTTCTTCAAAGAGGTCTACAACTTGTTCACTGCTGGTATTCTGGACCACATAGTGCATGCAGAAGGCATTCCAGGTAGTCCAGAATACAATGTAGGGGCCATTTCTGGAGCACACCAGGAAGCGCAGCTGAAAGTTGGTGGTGGTGGAAGTCAGTGCACCATTGAATCAGCCTTGGCCGAAAACTTTGAAAATGAGACACTTTAATTCCCTGCCTTCAAAGGCTGGGGCCAGACTTCAGGGCCAGTGCTTTGACATGGGTAGCTTTATCCTACCACAGGGTTGTCTATCCTGCCCTAGTCTGGGATGCCCTAGTCTAGTGTGGAAACAGCCTAAGGTGTTAAGAGTATATATTTTTTAATGGACCCAAACATTTCAGAGTGTGTCAGAATGTAACATTTTAAGACTCAGTGGCATCAGTGGGAAAGCCTAATTCTTCACTTTGGCTCAGAAGGAATTCAGTTTGGCTGGAGACTATTGAACATGTTTTGGGCAAGAGGGATTGTAAGCTGCTTATAGTTTTATCATTGAACAGATGTCCAAGAATTTCAATTTATTTTATACTATTTTGACAAAAGTCTGAAAAATATGTACCACTTTCTCCTCCTCTTCCTCCTCCTCCTCCTCCTCACAAGCCCATCAGTGGGAATGATCCTAATGTGCTGCACAGAATATCAACTGTGCTTAATAATCTAAGGATTCTGCAAGCACATGAAAGCAATCTCCAACTAACAATGCTTCACAATTTGTTGGCTTGTTTTCTCCCCTGGCCTCGATTTGACCGATCTGCCCTGGAACGGAAATGGGTTGACTCACCAATGCACCAAAATTACACCATTAAATCACACTCACTTCTTGCAGGTGATATCTTTTTGCATGAGTCACCTGTTCAGTAATTATGGAGTAAAAACATTTAATACAGTTATTGTGCTTAAGAACTCTTAAGAGCAAAATCACGAATCAGCTTTTATTTGGAAGAAGGAGGAACTACGTTCTTCAAGAATAAGTTCAAGAAACACAACAGTTGCCAGCTAAATGATAATCACTAGAGGGCAGCAAATTTCCTAAGCACAAAATAATGACTTTGTAATTTTTCTGCTCCCATTTACAAACTTTTCCTAACTGAAGCATGCAGTGGACTTTGCAGCTATCTCTTTTGTATTGCAAAGTGATAGCAGAAGTTTGAGAAGCCAAATTTAAACACAAATAATGGGAGAGACAATGAGGCTTTTCATTCATACTTGTATGGAAACAAGAACAGACAGATAAATGTAGGCACAGGCAATAGAAGCCCGAGGACTTAAACCACAGAGGCAGCGAAGACAAGGCATGACCTTGTCTGGAAACCCTGAATTTATTTACTGATGGAGATTTATATTTTTGAAAGTAAAAGAGTGTCTTTTGGGAACTGACTATAGACACTTATGTGAGCTCATGGTATGGAATGAGGAAGAGTTGGCTTTTCTACCCCACTTTTCTCACCCATCCTATTCTTCTCCCCACAGGAGACACTCTGTGAGGTAGCGGGGCTGTAAGAGCTTGGGAAGACAACTGTGACTGGCTTTGTGGACTAGTGTAGAATCAAACCTGGTGACTATGAGAAAAGAGTCCAGCACTCTAGCCACAAGACCAAACTGGATCGCCCATATTGGTCTGTTACTAGATGGCCTCTTCCGGATGGGGCCTAACCAAGCTATATCTTAAATAAACCAATGGCTTGTTGGTATCTCCATCCAAGAACATATTTCAAAAGCAAACTTTCTTGTTGCCCAGTTTCACTTGGCTTAACATATCACAATTAAAAAAAAAAGGCTCCCTACATAAACATGTTAATAAATAGTATACACAGGTTCACCTTCACTGGAACCAGACTCAATGTACTCTCTACACAGACATCTTTGGGGAGATATGAAGGGATCCTCTTTAATTTAAGAGTCTCTCCATGTAAACAGGAACCTGAATCTGCCGAATGTGTCTTTTTGAAATGTTCTTTCTACACCGGACAGCAAACTAATCTGACCTATTATTCAACATCTTTTGGGGAAACTCAATGGTGAAATGGTCAGGTTTCTACTGGAAGATATTTAGGCACTGCCAAGTTTCTTTGAGCAGCAATATTATATTGCAATATTAGCTTGTATTGTTCTACCTTTTTTTAACTACCTCTGTTGTAAATTTGCATTTCACAGGTCCATGGTGATTGCAAAACAAATAAATAAATAAATAACTGTATTTATTTGGATCTATATTCTGTCTTTCCTCCAAAATCCCAAAGTGGATGCCTTTCTTTTTCTTTTCTTTTTATCTCCACGACAAACATATGAAGTAGGTAAGGCTGAAAAGCAGTGTGTTGATAGATCTCATTCAGGATGCCTTGAGATGGCTGGAGGTCATTGAGTGATCTTCTTTAGATTGTCTCTCACCGTCTCTGCCAGATGGCAGGAGGCAATCTGGGGATCTTTTCCTGTTTTTCCACACCTTGATTTGGCATTGAAACTAGACAACAATTGGGATGGATCAGGCAAAGTCCACAGATGCATCCTCAGGCTATCCCTTTATGCCAAGTGAAAAAAAGCCCTTTATCTGATTGCTCCTCATATTACTGTTCTTGTTCTTTAGACTTGGATAATCTGCTGAAAAATACAGTACCTAGTATGTTTTGCTAGCAACTCAATGCAAAGGCACCATGGAAGAAAACAGTTAACATGAACAAACCCATAAGCTTGTGACAATCAAAAATGAATATTTGCATTTGGAATAAAATGTTACCAGATTCTAAATCATCAGAATAGTGACTATGTGATCAATGTTAGGCAGGGAAGCTCGTATAAGGAAAATACACGGATGTGCTGGCAAAGGTAACTAAGAGTCACAGGCGTGACTATCAACAAGTGCTCAAGGTTGGATTGAGCAAGGTTGGATTGAGCAAGAATTGCGTAAGTCTGTGCAACACTTGCAACACAGGCTTGTGCAACACTCAGGAAGTGAGTCACCATCTATGATAAGGAAAAGGTATAAAAGTGCCTGTACACTGCTGGTTAAGTTGTTATTGTTGTTGATTGCTGGACGAGAGCTTGGATGGAGAGATGTATACTTGTATACAGCAACCTTTAAGAATAAACCTCTGCAAAGAGAAAACACTCCTGTTTCAGTCTGTTTCTTAAACTGTGGGCAGAAGAAGGAGGGAGTTCCTGAAAGGCTGGACAGCTCCGGAGATGCCAGCAGAAAGTTTTCCGGGACAGCAGAGCTTGCTTTCCAACACGGCCGCGTATTCTGCTGATTTAATACCAACGAGGGGTGACACCACCACCACCAGCAGCAGCAATTTGCTATGCAAAAAAAATAACTTTCTCAGATATTCAAATAGAACTGCAAAGGAAACTGAAGAGCGAAACTGAAGATGAAATATAATTGGTAACAGCTGAAATAACTGGGAGTAGAAGAGACAATCCCTACTCTGATGGCTCATCAGTACATGGATGGGATGTGTCCACATTCATTCATAGCTGCCTTCAATGAATTAATAGAGAAAAAAGCATCCATATATGAAAAGAACAGTGATGGCAAAACTTTTGAGCTTGGTGTGTCAAAATTCACAAGAAAACCTAGCTTAACTTGGGTGCTGTGTCACATCTAGAAATATCCATAATTCTGTGATATTTGTAGGTCTAGTTAAAAAGTTGTATTTTTGATATATGTATTTTATTAAAAGCAAAAACAAATAATTCTTTACATTAGTGACTTTTGTTGCTAAATTTTCAATTGAAAGTTGGTATTTCATACACTTCAAGAACAAGCAAGCAATACACGTCCAGGTGCCAGGGTGACCAGGTGTGTCACCCAAAAGGGCTTGGCGTGTCACCTGTGACATGCGTGTCATAGGTTGGCCATCACCGGAATAGAAAGATATGAACAGAAAGACATTTATCTACAGCAGATCTTATATACAGCATTAGTGGTTGAACAGATGGATCCAAGTCTGAACAGATGCAAACTTCAGACATAGCAGAAATTCAGATGGCCAGAATTTCCAAAATCTATTCTGAATATGCAGCTTTTAAAACTTCTCCTTCATCCATAAAATTTAGCCTGTGTCTTTTTGTCTACCAAATTCTTGCCAATTTTACAAGCTTCTCCTTCAGCACTCCAACCCTGTATGACACCATTTCTGACGTTAACATACAAATTACGCTGCCCGCTCTTCTGTTTGAAATGTATTATATTTCTGAGGTTTTTGTGTATTATAAATGCAAAGAGGTAATTCTGCTCCATAATCTGTTCTAATAAATGGAAATCCATTTTGAAAAAAATCACACATACAGTGTCTGTTGTGGTAACTCTTGTGTCTCTCTCACACACATCTCTGAATACTGCAGGAGAAATTACATCAAAATTTATGTTAAGATTCTCCAAATTATATATTTTTATCAAGCTTTTGCTCATTGCTTCTAAGAATTAAAGGCATTTTGTAGCTTACAAACTATTTTTTTCCTGGATTTTCCAAGAGACACATCCTGCAAAACAACATGCATTTTTAATATTCAGTTCCTCCTACCATGGTTCTGTTTTTTTTTGTATGTTAATAAACATATTAGCTCCTAATAAAGTTAGATTGCAGTACAGTGACATTTCCTTCACCCCTTCATATTTTGCCTTCAGCTGGTGATCAAGAGTCCCAGGAGAGGCAGCAAAGATGGTCTAAGATGATGCGATGCCTGAGGCAAAGCAATGAATGCTTATCCACCTCATGCTTTCACATCATAGTACATAGTATCCTATGAAGGTAAATTGCTGTATTTGAGCATCCAGGGCAGAAAATCAAATGTGCATCCTTCTGGCAGTCAAAACAAAAGCACAATAAAATAGATAACCTAATTGCAGCTAGTGGTGTGTGAGGGCTTTTTGTTTTGTTTTGACTCAAAATGCCTTGAAATCTTCTAATCCAGCTTCAGTCCAGTTTCAGAGTGGGAGAACACTGTGGAAAAGTGATAAGATGTTTGCTTTTGATTTCATTTAACTCAGAAAAATACACCTTTGGTTTAGACCATGGCAAATGACATGTTACTTTGTCAATGTGTCCTTTCACTCTGATGGTGAAATGAAGCTGGATTAAAACTTAAGGTGTGAACACAGCCTGAGTGTCTCACCAGAACACCCAACTGTCCTGATGGAATGCGTGGAAATTGCAAATGTTCCATGCTTAGGATCAAAGGAGATTTAATTTAGAGAGTTGTTCAAATTATCCCAAACAACAACTGCTGTCAAATAGTGGGAAAAGTGGTCTTCCTCTTTTGGTAAAAATGTAATGACTTCCAAAAACGAACAAAATCACATGGGAATCACCTGAGCAGCAAGGGCAGTAAAGGGAGTCCAGTCCATCCCCTCCCCTCCTGTCTCCTCTCCCCAGGTGAAGTTGCCTATCCAAGGACACCTAACCCACTCACAAACTGTACTCTAGACTTGGGAGCTGCATATCCCTGTGGCAGTGATCACTATGTGGTACCCAAAGTGATATTAGTGTGTGAAGCCCCTTGTTATACTTCATGATCATTTAAGGAGATTTCCTTGAGGAGGAAGTACACCCATCTCTTCCCCTAAACAGATCCTGGCTGATATCTTTCCCACATGATATGAATAAAGAGCATCCATTACTATGAAAAAAGGAGGACTACATTCTTTTCTGGTTTATCAGTTGGCAACTTAACTCAGTCAAAGAAGACACACCTTTTTGCCCTGGTCATTGGTTAAATGAGGACACATTTCCCCTTCCCACTTGCAGACACTGTTGTTTTAATGTATTCTGTTATTATTTTAATATGTTTGATTTTAAATGTTAACTGCCCTGAGACTTGGAGGTATAGGACGGGATAAAAATGCAAGCAAGCAAGCAAGCAACCTACCTTCCTATCTACCTTGTGGGTCAGGTGTGGACCTAAGCCTCTGATCTCTCTGGCTGTGTTCAGATATAACAAAAAGGGTACCCCAGAGTATCTTAGAGGCCCTGGTCACACCTTTAGTTTAGGACGACTTCAGGTCCTCCTCAGGTCATGTTACTCCCATTATTTTTATTCATTTTCCAAGCGGGCCTACCCCCGTTAGATCATTCTAACTGTAAGTCCTCTTTTCCAGAGGACTCAGCCCATCCTGGCAGGCCCGGCTGTCTTCTCTTTCTCAGTGTGAGCAGGGGGTTGGGCTAAAGGAGGCTGAACCATGCTGTGGTGGGTGGGGTCCAGTCTCTTTTTGTCCAATGTCTAGGGGAGGGCAGCACTTGCAGAGTTCATGAGGTGCCTCCCCTTCTCTCCTCAGTTTATGTGGATGATTACCTAGAATTTTCCCACAAATTTATTATTATTATTTAAATTAATCACATGGAAATGAAAAGCACATAAAAAGAAAGGGGGGAACGGATGTGGGGGAACAGACTTAAAAAGGAACCGCAAACACACCCTCACCTCCCTTGAGTGACACAATGGCATCCAATAAGAAATGATGTAGATTTGATGCAGCACAAGGGGTTGAGATCCAAGGGTTCCATGGAGAAGGCTCAGGCTGATCGCAGAGAAAGGCGTGAGTGATGCAGCCCATAATTAGGACAGCCTGAGGATGACCTATAACAATCGGCATGTAAACAGAACTGGTAGGACCTCAATTTGAATTATGAACCAAGTTGTCCTATCTCATATACGTGTGGCCAGGGCCAGAGAGACAGAATGTGGCCCCCATGTACCCAAGATTTCTCTAATTTACCTTTTCTAGCAAATAATGTTTATAAGAAGGGGTGACACAGACTTGGGTGTGAACAATCCCCCCTCAAAACCTTCTCTGAAGTAGCTAAAAGATGCCCCCCCCTTTTTGCTGTGTCTGATTACAGCTCCAGTTGGGCCTCCGTCTGTCCCTGCTCCCATGCCAGGACTCAGCCATCTTGAAAATAGCAAGCTGTCAGATTTCCAGTGCTCCCAGCCAGATGTATAGTTATTCCTGCTGGAGTTTGCAGCCAAATGTTTGCTGAGTGGATAGGGAAACAATGACAGAGAGAAGTGTCGGTGGCAAATAGCTGGAAGGCAAAGCATTCAATAGTAACTCTCTCACACAAAGCCTAAGGCACAGCAACAAATGGTACCTAACCTCCTATTCAAGGTGAATGGTATTAGAAGCTTGTCAAATTATTTTGGCATGCAAGGCAGAAAATTCTACTTTGTTGCAATAAATAACTCAGCAGCAGCACTGGCTTTCCGCATTATAAACTATTGAAAGGTTGTGAGCATTTGTGTTCCATCACAGCTATCTGAGGAATGTGACTTAATCTGAGAAATTAAGAGTTGATCTAGATCATGACTAGGGGTGTGCATGAATGCAATTTTAGGATTCAATTCAATTTGAATTGAATATTCAAAAGTTCAAATTCAAATGGATAGAGAAAAAATAATGTATTCAAATTCAAATTCGATTTGAATACATTTGTATCTATTCATATGAATATTTGATTTACATTTGAAGATACGAATGTCAACAACATTTGTATGTGTCCGTACACATCTGTACACATTTGAACAAATCACGTTTTTATCCATTATGCATCTCATTTTCATTCTGTACGTATACAATGTGTATGTATCCATACATCTACGAATGTCCAAATAATTTGTACAAAGGATTCGAGACATTCAAATTCATTTGAATGTTAAAAAATGAACATATAGACATTTGATTTGAATTTGAATGAATTTTATTGAATTTTGAATGTTCTGAATATTCTTGCACATCACTAATGATGACCACTTTCTGGTGTCAAAACGGTATTCTCCTGTTTTGTGTACTGGTAATACTGAAGCAATAATAGTATTTCTGTAGCCATTGGAGTAGTTACTTCTTCAGCTGGACTATAGCTAAACTGAGAATTCTGTATTTAGCTGTACTTAGCTGGATCACAAATCCTAGACTATTAATAATTAGGACTATCACACAGTTGCGAATGAGATTTTTTAAAAAAGACAAATAAACAAGACTCTCTCTTTGTACTCAGATACTGCAGAAGAAAGGATTCATGGTGAAATGTTGTAACTCCTTATTAAAGTTAGGGGGAAATGTGAACAATACTTCTGCTAAATGATCACAGCAGAAGAACACAGCGGAAGAACACAGTACATGACTTGTTTACTACTGAGCATTGTAGGTGTACATTGCCTTCCATCTAACAATTTCAAAGCATGTTTCAGAAATGGAAAAGTCTTATTAACCTTATTTTATCAGCTGAGAAAGAAAATCACAGGAGGAAATTCCAGGAGCTCTTTCAAAGATGGAAGGTAAGTTGTCACAAGTAATGATGGTGTTCTTTGTTGAAGCAGGCATTTTGTATAATAATTCAGTTTGAACAAGGCAGCAGGCTATCAAATATTTTTGACTAGTTGCATTCTAGAAATTCAATATCTTGAAAAAGAAACTCTTGCTTTTATTGTTGTTCCTGACAACGTTTTAAATATTAAGACTCAAGGAGATTTAGAATTGGAAGCGTTGATAGAAAGGTTGTCAGATGTGCATTACCCAAGAAGAAGAAGAAGAAGAAGAAGAAGAAGAAGAAGAAGAAGAAAAGGTCATTTACAAAGAAGGACAAAAGGAGCACATAGTGGTGCATATTGGGTGCATCCCCATGGTACTTTTTCCTGTCGCTATTGTCCCTCTACTGCAGCGGATCTAAGAAATGTGTGTTCTATTCCGAATTAAGTGTCCCCACGGGGCTCAGCAAAACACGCATTTAAAATGCACTGACCATCTGTTTCTGCCCGCCCCTCGCTGTTTCATTGGGTGCTCGTGCGATCGTGCACTCATTCACAAGTCCAAAAGAAAAATTTACAAGGTCTCTGTTAACCTCCCCCAGCCAGTGATCTTGCCTCATACACTTTCACTTGCCTCATACACTTTCATTACAATGTATCTTTCTGTTTCTCTTTGTGATTGGAATGCCTGCATACTATTTTCATATCGTGAATGCTGGCTGTGGATGAGAGGCAAAAAAAGAGAGAGAGAGCTTGCCGCCTTGGAGAGAAGCCCTGCCCCTTTTGCCACGGAGCGTCACCATGCAAAATGTTGCTCTGAATACCCGCGTCTTCCAGGAAAGTGTGCTTGCGGTCTTCTTTAAAGAGCTGATTTTTTTGCAGTGCATTTTCCTAATTAGAGGCGCTGGAAGTCTGGATAAAAGCTGTGCATGGGGGTGCTCCGCAACAAAAGAAGATTTTCAGCGGGCTTTAAATTGCATGGGGATGCACCCATTATGTACTTATTCATGATTTATTTAATTTCTGTACCAGACCTCAGCAAAGTCCTGGAGCAGTTAACAAAACAAAAAAATCTATATCATCAGTAAATGTACAATTAGTACTGGTCTCCAATGTTTCAGGGTGAAAATAATTTCTTCCCCATCAGACAAAGAAAAGTGCTCAGTGTTGGTTCCAAAACCTAGGAACCACTCTAAAGAGATCCTGTGGGGGTGCAATTTGTCCATCTCAGCTAAAGCAACTCTTGCTAAGAAAGCAAGTAGGACAAAGGACACATTCCTGGGTCACTGTAACTTGCCTAATATCTCTCTGAAACAAGGTCTCAGAAAAGGCATAACACCTCTTATCATTTGTATAACATTCTCTTATCATTTGTGTAACATCCACTGTGTATGTATAAATAATGTACAGCATTCAAGGATGGTAACATCTTATCCGGTGATGCCAAATATGGGCACACCGCGGGGAAATTTCCATTGAGAAATGTATTCTGTAACTGGGCATAAAAAGCCCCTAAATCTTCAGTAAAAGACAGACACTTTTCACCTGGCAACCATTCTGCGTGTGAGCCTCAATTCATTACAACAAGATCCGTTTCTTTAGCTACTGGCTCAGAGATTTGTATGGTGATGGAATCACTAGGAGAACAAACTCAGGAGATCTCAATTCATGGTAAGGGCTATTTTGGAGGAAGTACTCCATTAGGGATGTGCACGAATAATCTAAACATTCAAAATCTGATTGAATTTGTTCAAATATGGACATTTGAATTCTAATAGAATGTCTTCACATTCAAACTTAGACATTCAAAGATATGTATTGCATATGTATCTGTACAAATATTATATGTATCTGTATGCATTTGCGCAAGCTTGTTTGGAAT
This sequence comes from Aspidoscelis tigris stejnegeri, assembly GCA_023333525.1. NCBI lineage: Eukaryota > Metazoa > Chordata > Lepidosauria > Squamata > Teiidae > Aspidoscelis > Aspidoscelis tigris. The sequence goes on from JALMGA010000005.1 coordinate 67,712,587, forward strand.
CTCCAGCCAGCAATGTAGCTGGAGTGTTTTGCTCAAGTATGAGAGCAAACAGCTTTCAAGTGAAGCCTCATGTGGAGCTCATTGCAGTGCCCCAACTTGGAAGTTGCAAGAACATGGATCACTGCAGCCACTGCAGCCAGATAATCTCTTTCCTAAAAGGAATTAAACTGTCTAAGTAACCTAAGATGGACATAAGGATTCCCAGCTACACTACCATCTGGAACTCAAGTAACAGTGGGATTCAGGAGGACACTGAACTCTGTACCTATTTTTTTCCAGAAGAGTGTTGCTCTGTCCAGACTTGAGGAGTTTGGACACCCAGAACTTCTCTCTTATCTGGATTCAGCTTCAACTTTTTGGGGGGGTGGTAAGGGGCTAGTGTGGAGGCTGGTCCTGACCAGACCAGACCGGACCAGACCAGATCCAGATCCAGACCTGCACTGCAGAAAGACCTTCCATTTGGTAAAGAGGAGGACTTGTGTATGCAGCCAAGCAATCATTATTAGGTAAAGAAGCAGATCTGAAAATCTGAGAAAGTGTTCTGGTTAACTGGTTTGGGTTCAGGAGCTAATTCTTTCTGATATCCGTGTTTACTCAGATTGTCTTTCTCTTATATTAAATTTTGTTTAAAGGTCTGAAACAATTAGCTGTGACAAATATGCAAAAATAACAGCAATCAGGAAGGAAGGAAATGGCCTTTCATGGAACTGTGTGTAAATGTTAAGAAATGGAGAACAGAAGAACCCTGAAATGAGAGTGTGACACAGATACAGATATATAAGCTTGAACCATGGATAGACTTTTCACCACAATGGAAAATAAATAAGTGAAAAGATGCATCTTGACTACTGAATGATAGCTGGGGAGTATAAAAGGACAGAGTGATTTTGACTTAGGCAATTTCCCTGCCTGTCACATCTTTCAGTCGTTTGACCCAGATTTGAATTGCCACTGTTACTTTGGAATGCTTGCACAAGGATTCTCTTTACATATGCAATGAACCAATCTTGTTTTGACAATGAATATTTTCTAGGGCATATATCTCATTTGGCCAAAATAAATCTCATGGCCAAACTTGCTCTGTGTTCCTTATTGCTTATTTTTTACAGTTCTCAATTGCTGGTAACACGAGCCCCATGATCAGAGTAGCTAGTTCCATTTCAGTAAATCGACGAACACTACAAGAGAGAGTTCCAAGATAACTCTCACAAGCTCCAAGTATCTATTAAAGGCACTGCACATTGTTAGTTTGCCACCAAAAATCTTGAGAAATTTTAGAAACCACTTTTGCTAGAATCTAAAGCTTATTGTTTTCGGCTCATCATGAAAGCCTTTGTATTGGACTCAGTCTTACTAAACACAGCACAGTGCTAAAATGTACACATTTTTTTTTTTTGACAACTCCGGCCCCCTCCAAACCAGTGGAATAAAATCCGCAGTTGGAGGAAAATACGCAGCTTACCTGCTGCAAAGTGATGTTCCGCTGTCTGGATTACAGCAGCTTCCCCATGGCTTCCTCCTCCTATCTAATACGAACGAATACATATCCAATACAAATGGATACATATTTAATACAATGGGAGAAGTATCCTATATGAATGGATATGTATACAATATAAACTGATAAGTATCCAATACGAACAGATACATATCTGATATGAATGGATACAAATTCGTTTGTATTGGATATTCGTATGAATTTGTACAAATACATTTGTAAAGAATAGAATCCCACCACATTCAAAGGGGATCTATTTGAACGAATACAAATTTTCTCACATTCAATTTGTTACGAATTGAATACCCAAAAACCCATTTGTGCACAGCCCTACTCCAAACAGCTTGGGGCACCTTAGATGTCATTGGAAAAACATACTTTATATCAATATTTTAGAGTAAAACTTATCCAGAATAATCACTTGTAGGGATGTGCATGAATATTTGTAACATTTGATATCCGTATGAATTCATATGAGTCAAGTGTTGTGTGTTTTGGAATATTCATATGAATGCTTCAGAACATTTGTAAACATGGGGAGGTGGGAAAGTTTTGTGCCAGTCATATCTGCAACAGATCCAGAGTGCATTTGACATGAACTGAGAGGAGATTCAAAGTGGATTCGCGGCAAATTTGACACTTTGGCTGCATCTACATGCAAAGAAAAATCCCTCAAAAAGCTTCTTTTGCCTCAGAGCGCCTCCATGCAGAGCTTTACTCCGGGCTTCCAGAGCCACGAAGGAGGAAAATCTGAGGCAGAAACCCCCCCCCCTTTAAACAAGACTACCTCTGCACTTTTTGGAAGCCGTGGGTTTTCCTGGGAGCATGGAGAGGTTTTCTCCACATCTTCTCCATTATTCCACTGAATTTTTAGGTATTTTTGATACCTGCAGAAGAACTGGCTGTCCAAATCAGCTGCCTGCATTCAGCTCTTTCAGCGTGCAAGCAGAGCTGCGAACTGTCACACTGTTTCACTTCAGAGGGGGAGAGAGATTTTGTGCTTGCTAACAGGGAAAGGTGATACTAATTATCATTATCATTACCACAGAGATTGTTTCTCAGCAAGCAAATCTCTCTCTCCCCCTCCTAATAACGCAGCCTCCGAAGTGAAACAAAGTTTCACTTCACAGGTCTGGTTCTGTGCTAATCAGGGGCCATGACGTGGGAATCACACAATCCTGCACTCATCAGCCTAATGTCTCATCACAGAGGGGTGGAAAGTATTGTCAGAAAAACTTTTCCTGCAGAGTGAGAGGGTCTTTCTATATTCATCTCTACTTGGTTTGAGCCAGTGGATCTGTATGCCAGTGCTACCCTGCCCCTGCTCCCTGTGTGAGCTCTGGGGGTGGCCTCCAGGCTCTGAAGTGTGAAGGACCAAAAATCCTAACCTCGGAGCATTGGGGAACCCATTTCAGTGGTGCATTTTGATGTGCCACCCAAATGGGTTCCCCTACTAATTCAGAAGATGGAGATGCACCTTCTGCATGCTTCTGTTTTCTGTACTAGGACATGCTGGCCCACCAGTAGACGTCACTGTCAAGGTATAATTGTCATCCCACCCAGGGTACCCCTGACTGGGATTATTCTCCATACAGCACTGATAGAGTGTACCAGCAGCGTCTGGGGCCTCATAGATTCACACTGTGGACTGCTGGAAACCAGAAAGTGACTATGGGGACACCTATTATAGGTTAAACATGAGAGCAGAAAGCACTCTTAACAGTGCTTTCCACTGCTCTGCTGCTACTGTCCCATTACAGGTTTATCTGTGGTGCTTACTTGCCATCCCTCCTTACACCCCTATTTTTGAAAATTCAAGAAAAGTTTAACTCCCAGAGCCATTTCCAGCATCTGCAAATATAAAGGCGGAATGAACATTAGATGTTTCTTTGGTTTTTACACTATTGCCAGCAGATGTATGTGTTTGAATGGTGCTTGCTCCAGCCCTAAAAGTGGTAGGGTCTGCCTGCCATCTGTATTGCAAAGTAAGACATCTAAATTAAAGCACATCGGCTGATTTGCTTGCAGGATCAATAGTGCACACAGAGAAGGTTATTATTTATTCAAGATTTATTTACATGAGGTTATTGCGAGAGCCAACAGTGAACTCGGATGACTAATAGAATTAAAAAAGGAATGGCTAAAGCTGGATCTGGGAGCGTTACTACAGTACACTATATTCCTTTAAGTAGCATATGGCCACAGAGATGGGCAGCTAGATGAAAGGAAGGCAGAGGTCCTCTACCTTTAAATGTTCCATAGAAGAATGGATTTAAGCAGATATAGATCCACATGCAAGGTACAGCTGTTAAAATTATCTCCTTCATGGAACTCTTAAAGGTGCAGAAAGCCTACTCTCTCTTCTGTCTGGTCATTGCACCACGGAAGTGCACTAGAGAAAATGGCATGATTATTTATTAAGTGAAACACAACAATAGGATGGCTTTGCTCTGCTCTGCTTTGTAAGTCTTAAACGTAATATTTTTGAAAGGCCCATGAGTGCATCTTTCTTTAGCCTTGAAAAATTAGTTGTTAAGTCAGCCATAACTAAACACATGAATAGTCTCTGAACATAAAGCAGGAGCCCTGCACATTCTGGTGATCTTCTTGCAAGCTTAATAAGTGCAGTTTTAATATCATAGTCAACAACAACAACAACAACATTAATTGATTAGTCCATTAGACGACATCAAAAGAATATCATAGTCATGAGCTGAGAATCCTGTGATAATCTGAATCTGCCAAAATTTTAGTTGGAGATTATAGTAGATATGACTTATTTGCTGGGTTGCATGAGGCTTAACAAGGACTCCTGGGAATCAAGGCTACTCCTTTTTATTGTTTTTTCATGGTTATGATAAAACTCTAGTACTGAATTCTAGAAGCAATCATTTAAATATTGTATCCAATATTACCTAGGTGGAACAGCATGACTGCTTTAGTTATCCTGTCTACCGTGAACTCAGCATGCAGAAATGAACAATATCTCACACACAAGGTGGCAAGCTGGGAACCAAAAATGACTGCATTGAACAAAGCCAAAATTTGACATTGGTAACTGCTGCCAAAAAGGCTGTTTACAGTCACAGGTTCATTCCTTTCTGTGAAAGATGTTATTTCTGCCTGCCAATTTCTGAGTGGGTAGGTGTGTTAATGCTGTCATCATGATGTTGGGCAATGTGAGATCATCTCTCCCCTAATAGGTGACGTCCAGGTGTTTGAGAGCATGGCAACATTCACCTGGGTGCCTAGGTCACCCCCCGCCCCTTGATGACTCAGGAGGTGGTCATCCACACATCTAGACACTCAGGTGCTGTGTGGGCATCCCTCAACCCCATGGATTCCATGGCCTCTTCTCATTTCTTAATCCTGGATAATGACTCCTTGGGCATCTTGGTGATGTAAGTCACCAGCCCTGTCATGAGGCTTTCTGGTGACCAGTTATAAAGCAATAAAGCAGTTACACCAAAGTGTGGTTGAGAGGGCTAGTTAAAATTAAGATCCAGACTTTCAGTACAAGCATGGAAATACAAGGACAGGAACATGCAGAGCTGAGCAATACTGCTATCAGCAAGGATTGTGTTTGAACTGGGTAGCTAAATAGCAATCCTCTTTAGCCATAAAGAGTTAACTATCATTTCTATACACCTTAGTCAGGCACTGTGCCCCCATAGGCCCCCATGTCACCCAAGACCCTGGCCCAGCGGGAAAAGGCAGGTGGGACACTGTGATCACACCCTACCTCCCAGTGGTTTGAACCACAGGCTGGGAGAGGAGCATTAGGTGGCAATCGGAGGCCCCTGCATGGGTCCCCATGTCTTGGGGAAAGCTGCCCCCCACCCTTGGGCTATCCTGCATCCCACAGGGGACCCTGGGCCAGCAGGATGCTATTGCCCAAGCCCCGCCTCCTGAGTTTGATGCCTGGCAATGGGAGTCTGGTTCTGAGTGCAATGGGGTGGAGCAGGGAGTGCCTCCCCCGGGACATGGCATGCGGCAGACAGGACCCCTCTGGCCGGTGCAGGGGAGCATGGGATGTGGATGGCCCACCCCGCTGTCAATGTGCCTATCAAACCCTCTCCCCCTCTTCCTGGCTTCAGACTGCTTGCTGATACATCACAGGATGACGTGCAGCAGCAGCTAATAGCAGACACCAGAGGGCAGGAGCCCTGAGCAGCTGGGAGGCAGCAATGTGAATGGACTCCCTCATGAACACATCAGGTAAGCCCGGGGCCAGGTTGGGCCGGGTGTAGAGCAGAATTTTGTGCTCTACACCCTGAATGTGAGTGGGCACCCTGGGATGGGCTGGGGCGATCCCAGGGTGTCCTACTTGCATTCCAGAGGCCCTTGTGCGAATAGGCCTTAACTTCCTATGAAATAAATAAAAAACAAACCACCAAGACTACAAGTACCTAACCTCCCTGCTAACTACCTCCCTCCAAGTAACTACTCGGTAAGATCTCACTAGCTCCTCCAACCACTAAACCCTCCAACCACTAGCCTCATCTGCCACCTGTTATCTCCTAACTCTCACCACCACTCTCCTCCGCACCCTCGCCATCCCCTACTCTACCCACAAAGGGCTTGGCATTCCAGGGACCTGTGGAGTCACCGAGCTAAGGAATGCATCACAGTGGCACCTAGCAGGTGACCCTCCAATAACGTTTCTCCCTGCACAAGCATGGAGACAGCAGGCCTCTGTCCCAGAATATATCCCAGAATAAGGCCAGGTGCAGAAAGAACCCAGGTTTAATGGGATACAGGTCAGACCCATGGGATATTTCTTAATGGTCAGTGGCAGAAATATTCATCTTCAAAGTGCTATACAAACCATCCACTATCCAATTATTTATTCTTGACAAATAGTCCCATATAACTGGTGATAGAGACAGGAACACTGAGATTTTAAGTGCAACCAGTTAACCTGTAAAGGAAAATATTGCATAAAAAATCCATCTGGCATTTGTGGAAGTGCAAGATAGTCAGGCCATGCCAAGATAATGAAGTTATCTACTCAAGTCACCTTGGTTTTATTAAATATTTTTTCCAACCACGTTAAAAATAGAAAAGACAGTAGAAAGATAAAAGTTTAAAATACATTAAAGAAATAAGAAAACTGATAAACTAAGAAAAGAAAGAATGATAAAGAATGTCTTCTGATCTCAGCCCTAGAGATTATATGTAAATTTACATTCATGCCTCTTCCAAGTAATATAGCAACAGCATTTCTTTTATGTTAATCATAATACCGCCAAATCGATATATATATATATATATTTTTAACGCAAAAAGCCAATAAAGGATTCCTAATCAAACAGGTCACTTTGTCCATTTCTGTCAAATGTGCCAATTTTACACCCAGTTTTCTGCTGTTGGTAGTGCTTCATCCTTGAAGTCAGCTTTGGATGAAACACTAAACTCAAGGATATATAACCCCATGTGCATTACTTGATCTAATTTTCTACTGAACTGACTTGTTTAAGGGTGGCAATTGACCACCCTTTGGCCCTTGCTATTTGTGTAGACTGAGAAGGGGTCTTAAGTTTCTAGCCATTGGAGAATCCAGAAACTGACTCCAAAGATTACTTGATTTTTGGAGCCAGTATGGGGGCTCTTTTGGAATAGCCTTCCAAGCATGCAAGACTTGTGCCAGGACAGGAGGTGCAATCCAGGGGTTGGAACCATTCCTGTATGTCCTAGTCCTATTGGAATAGGGAGGCAAGGTCAGTGTAAGTGATAGCCTAGTTTGCATACAAGTTCCAGTGAATTATTCAAGTCTCCTTATCTATGAGGAGACAAAAGAAAAAAAGTGAGTGCATGATTTCATTGACATTTGCTTTAATTTTTGTCTATACTTTCAGAATATTGTCTATACTTTCTTTGCTTGCTATTGCTTCAGATTTTATTTTGTGTATTAATACATCTGGGTTCTTGAATCTGTTTCCTCTCCGCCCCTCCCAATATTCAAGGATTCAAGGGTCCGATTTAAGGGACAGAGAGACAAAACTCCACCATGCTGGGGGAAAGGACTGAACATACTGATTGGTGGGGCCAGTTAAGTCGAGCTGCAGGGAAACCTGGGCCCAATCAGCACCATAGTGTAGATGATGCTGGTCTGGCCCACCCACACCTCCACAAGGTCTGGATCAGAGGGCGCTTTCATGCTGGATACATTAATCTGAATCTAATGCAGGTAAGTGCGGAAAAGGCCTGAGGCTGAACCCATATGCGTTAAAGCAGCCCCAAAGCTGCTCAGGGTTCTAGGTGAGGTACCCTCTCTCAGCATATTTTTGCTTGTCCTCTCCTTCCTAAACAATTTCTTCCCCTAATGCCCACTCTTTTGCTAGCAACTGGTGCCATGATAGATGCTGATATTATTAGTTTATGTGTCTACCTCTCTGTGTTTGGAAGGGGTGTTTTTGATATTCTTTCCCCCTGCAAAACGCCCCATAAAGCTGATACCAAGCTTGTTTCATAAAGATTAATTGGGAATGTTCCCTTGACAGTGCTTCCTTCCCATCATCTCCTTTTGGTTTCATTTGAAACTATGGCTGCGTCCCCAAAAGACTTATTTGCCTCTCTACTGTCCCTCTACTGTCACTCTATTGAAGTGGACTTTAAAAGTGCCATGCAAATCAGGAATAAGCGTCCGCATGAGGCTCAGCAAAATGTGCATTTTTAGCTCACCTTCCGTCCCCATGGGAGCTGTGTTTTCTTTGCGTGCATCTTTTTCTCCACGGCCCTGCTCTTGTTGATAGGGTGCCAGCGGGAATGGGGAGGGACTGCGCTCAGCATGGCCACAGCCGGGAAGACAATCCCTGACAAGTCCAAAGGAAAAATAGCCATTGGTTCTCTGTTTGTCTCCCAGATCTTCCACCACCACCCCCCCCGAAATGGCTTCTCGTGCTGGCAAACATTCACTCTCACCACCTTCCCCTGTTATCACTGTCAAAATCCACCTTGTCCAGCGCATGATCGCTCATTCACTCACCACTTTCCCTGTTATCGCTGTCAAAATCCACCCCTAGCAATAATCCACCCATTTCACACCTCATAGCGAATGCAACAATGTTGCAGTTCTGCGTGATTCTGGCTCTTTAGTTCTGAGCTTTAGAAAGGGAAGCTGCTTGTGTTACCGCTGTGTGTGCAGGCAGCAATCCCCACCCCTTTTGCCACGGAGCATCCCCAAGGTAAATGTTGCGAGGAAAACCCACAACTTCCAAAAGAGCTCTGAAAGTCTTATTTAAAGGGCACTTTTTTTGTTGCGCGTTTTCCTCGTTTTGTAGCTCTGGAAGTTCGTTAAAAACCCTGGCATGGGGGCGCTCAGAGGCAAAAGAAGAGTTTTAGCATATTTTAAATTTCATGTCTAGTTATTTGCATATGTTAAAAGAAGAAGAAGAAGAAGAAAACCTATGGAGCATTGCTTTTGCGAGGCGTTTACGGTAGATATTTGCATTGCTAAATTTAAGCCTCTCTTATGAGCTGGAATTGGATAATGAGCTCTGACTCTTGTCATATTTAGGGAAAGAAAAACAAAATGAGAAGAATTCTAGTGAAGCTAATAAATCGCAGAAGCCTCATGATATACATACATTTTTTTCCCCGTGAGTGAATAACAACATATTCCATTTCCCGTCTTTTATATTTGCTGGTTCTTTCCAAATATAACAGGCACCTGAGAGCTGTGTGCATGCATATTTTGAGATAATGATACAGTATGGTTCTAGTAAGCTCATCCTAGAAACTTACCTACAATTTTGTGATCTTTGCTCAAGCACTTTGACATTTATCTGCTGGTACATAACAAAAGTCGTCACAGCTCAAAAAACTCAGTTTCGGTATTGTTAAAGTTAATTATATGTCATCCCATAGAAACTGTCAGGACAAATTAATGGCAACTAAATGAAATTAGACAACTGATCTTCCTGATCTTCCAATAATAGACAGTGAGTAGTCCCTGGGCAGTGTCTCTCTTAGACTGCATCAGTGTGCAGAAGGCAGGCTCCTGGTTTGCTTGCTGATCTGGTATACTGGCCAGTGAAGAATCGTCCTGCATCTTTTGGAGCACATACGAGAGACCCAGTGCCCTGAAAAGAGCTACAAATCCTTCTTGAAGAATATCAGGCTGCATCCAGACACGTTTATACTGTGCATTGGAATGTGCAGTCCTGATCGAGTCACCACACACGACGATTAATTGATTGACATGGTGCCGCATTGATTGGAACTGTGGACTTCCATTAATGTGGGATCAACAACACTCGCTGCACAGTATTTTGATAACTCAAAGCTTCAAGCCAGCGCAGGCAGGATGCCAAGAAAAGTTAGCGAGATGCTGGCTAAGCAGGAAGGGCAGCTCAAAATTTCATTGGCTGCCTCAACCCATGTGACAGTGCACACTGACTCAACTCTGGCAGCTCCAGTAGAGCAGCGATTCTCAACCTCCCTAATGCTGTGACCCCTTAATGGAGTTCCTCATGTTGTGGAGACCCCCAACCATGGGGGCAGAGCAGCTGGGAGGTGGGAGGGAAGGGTGGTGGGAAAGGGTAGTTTGACCCCCAAAGGGGTCCCGACCCCTAGGTTGAGAACCACTGCAGTAGAGGAAAATACAGAATTGCCTTTCAGTTGGGACGCCAGTCTTTGCTGCATAGTGAGTATACTGTGCTTTTAGATTTAACTGTGGATTTATTATGCTAGTCTGGAGGCAGCCCCAGGCAGCTACAATGTCCACAGAACTCACTGTTGGAGAGTTCAAATGTCTTGCCTCTTATTGTGCTGAGTGCTTCCTGGATCCACAGAAATTGCAATTTATAGAGCACCTTGCAGTATTCTTTCTGGATAACTAGGTTAGAGAAACACAGCGGAATCGTTTTGTTCTCATTTTCATAGGGACAGAGTAAAAACTTTCATTCCATTATCATTATCTTAAAACAACCCTTTATTTCAGAATATTCTGAACGTGTAATCGCTTTCTCATTGAGAGTAGCACTTTAGCATGTGTGCAGTGGCCCAGGATTTACAAGGAACCACAAACATGAAATACTTTGAAAACTGCAACACAAATGTCATTTTATACAAAACACACCTTTTCACAAAAGCAAAAATAAATATTTCAAGCTGCAGATGTGGTCTTGTGGTTCTTCATATAACCACACACAAGTTATATGTTGCAAAGAGTGACAGGGTACAGTAACCAATCAAAAAGAGGGGCAGAGTTAACTTCATTTCTACCATGTGGCAGGACAGGGCTGATGTGTGAAGTGTATCTACCATCAAGGAGTATGCAGAGAGAGAAAGAATGGAAGAGGGAAGGGAAGCAAGAGGAGGAGGAGGAGGAGAAGAAGAGTTGGCTTTTCTATCCCGCTTGTTCTCACCCATTTAAGGGACTCAAAGCAGCTGACAAAGCTTTCTGTTCTTCTTTCCACAACAGAACACCCTGTGAGGTAGAGGCTGTGAGAGCTCAGAAGAGAGCTGTGATTAGCCCAAGGTCACCCAGCTGGCTTTGGGGAGGAGGGTGGAATCAAACCCAATATTCCCAGATAAGAGTCCAGCTTCCTAACCACTTTGGCTAGAAAGTAGTTACCTCAGCAAAGGTTTTTTATATAGGCAGGGACAACAGGGGATTGCAGACAGAGTCAGGTAAGATCTCCATGACGTCATAATGGTACCACGAGAGCGTGTAAAGAATGTGGAGTCCATGTGCTCCCTCCACTCATTGAGCAAGCATCCCACCCACTGGTAGAAAGCACCAAAACAACATTTTCTCCTTTTCTGCCCTGCACAAGGCCATGTTTTTCTGGAACACAGAAAACAGTCAATTTCTGGGACATTTTCCAGTGTTTCAGAAAAAAATGTTCCAGCTGGAAACATCAAAGCCATGAAAGTTCCCTGGCTGCAATGTTTGCACAGCCAGGAGTAACAGAAGACATACACTCAGGGACCATGCTTACTGGACTCAGGAACAGAGCACTTGGGGCCTTTCCGCACACGCCGCCGGAGAGCGAAACGTTTTTAAAGGGGAATCCGTTCCAAAGAGGAACGCTTTCTCCCAGACCCCGCGCGTACGCACACATGCGTGGCTGCAGCGGCAAGGCCAGATTTCAAAATGCAGCAGCACCCATTCCAAACCGCCCCTGCCGGCGCCTGCCTAGCTGTCAGGGAAGCAGAGCGCATGCTCTGCCATTCTGACAGCTGGGCGAGCCGGGCAGCCAGCTTCCCTGCCTTCCCCCTGGCCAGAGAACGGAGGATCCTCCATTCTCTGGCAAGGGCAAGGCACCCCCACTCCTTCTGTAACCCCAACCCCATGAACAGCCCCCTGATTGCCTCCGTTTCACCTCCATTTCGATCGTGAGTCTTGGAGGGACGGCAGCAATCACGCACGCATGCGCCATTGCTCTGATGGCCCAGCAGCCCAGGGATGGTGGGAAATGTAGTCCTGGGCTGCTGGGAGGGGCAGTGGCAATCACGCACACATGCGCGCCATTGCTCTGACGGCTCCAGCAGCCCGCTGGGGCCATCAGAGCAACGGCACACGTGTGCGCGATTGCCGCCGTCCCTCCGAGCCTCACGATCGAAATGGAGGCGAAATGGAGGTGATCAGGTATGTAGAAGGGGGCTGTTCGTGGGGTTGGGGTGACAGAAGGAGTGGGGGTGCCTTGCCCTCACCAGAGAACGGAGGATCCTCCATTCTCTGGCCAGGGGGAAGGCAGGGAAGCCGGCTGCCAGACCCGCCCACCTGTCAGAGTGGCAGAGCATGCGCTCTGCCTCTCTGACAGCTGGGCATGTGCCGGCAATCTGGCTTTTCCCCCTCCGGTGCGGAAACGTTTGTTTCCAAACCGTTTTCAGGGGGAAAGCCAGATGTAAGACCTGATTTTTTCAGGTCTTACATCTGGGTAGGATTTCGGTGGCAGAAATGGTTTAAACAACCGTTTCTGCCTGCCGATATGCGGACAGGGCTTGCTCAAAGGGGTCTAATTCTGGCCCCTATGCGGAAGGCACATCTAAATGTGTTCCACATCTGGCTCTAAATCCGTTTTTAGAGCCAGTGCGGAAAGGCCATGGTTGCAAGTGATCCTCCTTTGAAACAGCAGGAAGCACCCTTGTGCGGCTCCTGCCCCATAAACAATCAACCTTATGGCATCAGAAAAATGCCCACCTGGTGGTCTACCCTTAAAGTGGAGAAATAAGGCAAGAATGGAGAAAGACATTTATTTATTTTCTTCCCCCGACACCTAATTTCTGAATTTCAGATGCTGGACTCTAAGGTATTATGTCTTTCAGTCTCTCTGCCATGCAAAAAGCTAGCTAGGAGCAAACACGACAAGATTGGCTTATGCATATTCCTTTTCCTTGCCTATATATTTGAATATTTCATGATTTATTTTAATAGAAAAGGGGGAATTGAATCATGGCCCTTTATAATTCTGAACTATAACCCCTATTCTTCTTTAGGACTGCAGAGAAGTATCACAGGAGTTATAGCTTAGCAGTATTGGCAGTGTATTTGGTTTGGCCTGCTCTGCTCTAGGCTGAAGTTTCAGAAGATGCTTCATAGAATGTTTTGCTGTTCTAGAAATCTACAAAAGCCAAGTGAGAAACAGAAAACATATCGTGCAGAATCAGTGAATAAGAACTTGCAGAACATTTATGAGAGTTACGTAGGTTCTTGTGCATAGAAAGTGAATCGCCAATAAATTTGGCCTAGAGCTTTTTATAATGAGGGCCTTTCTTAAAACAAAAAATGAAAAAACAATGCCCTTTCAGTTCAAGGCTACTTTTGTGGCTGGTTATATAATGTCTCATTTATCAAAGGAGTGCACTGACCTTTCTGAAGTTGATAGAGGTCCTATTTTCATTTAATACTAGACTGCTAGAATAGATTAAGACCATGAAAATGCCTGTTTTGCCCACTTCAATGGGACCCGCAAGATTCATTTATCCTTCATCTAATAGTGATGAATATTTTTAGAGCCTAGTTCATAAATCACATTAACTTCCAAAGACAGGTAGTCATACCTCCACTCAGGAGAACAACAAATTGTGGAAATAACTGGTGAAGCAACTTGAAGGATGCTTTTGCTAAAACAGTGGCGAAGTTGTTAGCTTAAATGATGACTATTTATGTTGCCTTTTTGAAACTGGTTAGCACTATTGAAAAATTGAAATACTGAAGATCAATTGCATCCTAAAAGCTTCATTCTTTTAGGACAGCACTATTAAGTCATACTTATTCCTTTAGAAATATCATAGTGGTTGTAGCAGATAATCTGTGGGCAATTTTCAGCTTCTTTAAGATAAGTGAGCAATTGACCGGCCAGGTCTCCTACAGGAGGAACAATGATATGGGCTCCAGGGGGCAGCATTTGAATATAGAGGGGGAAGCTTACCTGTTCAGAATGTGAATATAAACAGAGAAGCTTAGCAGGCTGGCATGTCAATATAGGGGAGGAGATTTCCAGTTCATATTCAGAAGAAGAGTTGGCTTTTCTACCCCACTTTTCTCACCCATTTAAGGGGGCTCAAAGTGGCTGACAAAGCTTTTTGTTCTTCTCCCCACAACAGACACCCTGTGAGTTCGGTGGGGCTTTGAGAGCTCAGAAGAGAGCTGTGACTAGCCCAAGGTCACCCAGCTCATCCTGATGGGTTGAGGGAAAGAAGCACAGGGAGGCTGGAGGCCCTGCAGAGCCACATCCCATTACCCAGATGACATGAGCAATATTTTGCAGTATCCCCCATCCAGGCGAGGGAAAGTGCAAAGTAAAAATCTGCTCATTAAAGAGCAGTTTTTACAGCACACTTTCCCTGCTGTGCTGCTGCTACTGATTGATGGTCACGTGATCACTCACATGACCACCAGGTATGAAGCTTTCACCTGTGTCTGCGGGCAATATAAATTCACATGCTGCTGCTTCCTGACTTCAGTTCCTCCTTCCGCACACTGAACATGCTAGCCACTGGTGTGTGTAGGTAATACAAATTAGACTGGTCAAAAGGGTGAAATAGACAGTCAGCTAGAGCATCAAACTTTAAGGGGCATCAGATTAGATACAGATGATGTTATATGACAAAATAAAGTTGTACATTTTTCACTAGACTGCAGGCCAACAGTAACTCATATATAAACAGAATATGAATAAGCAAAGTTGTGGTAAATGTATGTACTGGAATCCCATTATTTACAGAATTAAATCAAAGGCTTCCAAGACCTTCCAAACTGATGTATTTTCATCTGTGCACGCAGCTTGGAATAAAAAGCATACTCCCAAAATTTTAAGATCCTATCATCAGACTGTACACTTTCATTTCTGTGCATACAGTAGGCATGTATGATATAAAAATATTAAGAAGGAGTAACACAGGTTGCAACTCAATAGAATTTTTAAAAATCTGTTGCATTAAAGATCATGTTCCAATATTTCTTCCACAAATGAAAGAAGGTACTCACAGATTTTTATTTTATTTTACTTACATTTCCAACACATTTTTGAGTATGTGGGATGAACTCTGAAAATTGTAACTGGTGGTCTAATACCAATGATAAAATGTACCTTTTTTCTATTTTGGATATTAACTGTACAGTTGGTAATATCAGTCCACACTCACTCACTCACTCACTCACTCACTCACTCACTCACTCACTCACTCACTCACTCACTCACTCACTCACTCACTCATTGTATCTATCTATCTATCTATCTATCTATCTATCTATCTATCTATCTATCTATCTATCTATCTATCTGTCTGTCTGCCTGTCTGCCTGTCTGCCTGCCTGCCTGCCTGCCTGCCTGCCTGCCTGCCTGCCTGCCTGCCTGCCTGCCTGTCTGTCTGTCTGTCTATCTATCTATCTATCTATCTATCTATCTATCTATCTATCTATCTATCTATCTATCTATCTATCTATCTATCTATCTATCTATCTATCTATCTATCCATCTATCTATCTATCTATCTATCATCAGTCTATTTTATATTGCCCTATACCTATCTCCACTATCTCTGAAGATTCTCCAGAGTGGCTCTGGAGTTTGCCCCCCCCCCACATCACCCCCCCATGTGATGACAGATGAGCCCAACATGGGTAAAGTTGGAATCGCCACATGAGTGCTCTGACGTTTCCACTGCGAGCATGCTTAGCACCCATTGCTATTGGGTGCTACACCACCCGTGGAGACGCATTGGGTACCTCCTTAGCTCTGGATCTACTAAATCCAGATTAGTTGAAGGACCCATTTCTTAGATTTGGATCATTTTAAATCGAGCTTAAGGGAGGTAAGTGGGGTGTGGCTTGATCCAGCAGGGCCCCTCTTATGTCATTATGTCCTTATTTCCAACTTTTAGTAACTAACAACACTAGGGGTGTGCGCAAATGCAATTTTCAAATTCAGTTCATAACAAATCAAATATTTGAAAATCTGAATTTATCCAAATAATGAAAAAATGAATGTCCAGAGATTCGATTCAATATGAATACTTTTGTATGCATTCGTACAAATAATTCAGACGTTTGTATCTGTAAGGGTACATATGCATCTCATATGTACTCGTACACTTCTTGTATGCATCCATATGCATCCTTACGCATACTGTATGCATCCCATATGGATGTGCATGGATACATATGTCCAAATTATTTGTACTAATAACTCGAGATATTTGTATTCATTCAAATCTGAATGTCTGAACATTTGATTCATATACGAATGTCTGAATTTGTCTGAATTCGTATGAATAAGAAATATTTTGAATATTTGTGCACACATCCCGAAACAACACATAATATGGAGACCTGAATTAAGCATTGCCAATCTGCCTCATTTTTAGCATCATCAAGTATCATAAATTTAACTCTTGATTTACAATAATTTCAAATTAATTTATTTAGCTTCCTCTAGAAAATATTGCATTGAATATGTGTAATTATTATTGGTACATTTTAAAAAAGTAAGTTAAATTTTGATATGTCTTTCATTTTAACTGCAGCAATCTTGCCCAAACATGAATATTTCAGTTCCAATTATCTCAAAAGATGCTTTTCAATAAGGACACATAATTATTCTTTAAAAGATCTAAATTGTTATGAGTTAGATATATACCAAGATACTTAACCTTTTCAATAGATTCAATGTTAATTTTTCTTCCACCAGGAGATTCTGAAGTGACATTTTAGTTTTAGAAATATTGATTTTAAACCTGCAAGAGCACAAAGTATTATATGATTTCCATAGTTCTCTGCAGGCAGACATCAGAATGAATAAAAGTCAAAATAATATAATCAGTGTACAGTTTACCTTTATGTCCATTCATTTCCACCTTTAGCCCAGAGACTGAAGGCTCACTCAGAATCAGATTTTAAAAAATAGATCCAAAGCTGAAATAAAAAGTAAATGAAATGGATGGCAACTTTGCCAGATCTTTAATAATGAACTTCACTGTCTAGGTTAAACAGATAATTTGTATCCAATTTAAAAATTAAGAACCACAATTTACATTTTTAAAATCCTGCATTAAAAAGTGTTATTCCAAATGGTGAAAAGCCTTCCCAGCAAGCCCCGAAAAATCATAGGAGCCAGCAGAGGCTCACATTTTTAATCAGATTTATTTACTGATTTATTTAATAGTATTTCTATCCTTCCCTTTATCTGAAGGTCTCATGACAGCACACAGTATTCACTAAAGCAGATTTGGCTCATGTGTCAGCCTGGTAACTCCCCTTCTGTTTCCAGCAAGTTGCCTCACACCAACAGAGGCCTTTTCTCACTATGGCCTCTACTGCATGATTAGTGAACTTCTGTTGGAGAACATACGCCCGCTGAGTAGGCTGCTATAGTCTCCAAGCATGCTCACCCTCACCAGAAGTGCACTAGGACAGTGACCATTTGCTCTTCTTCCATGCTCTGGAGTTGTCTGAGGTGCCGCATAAGCACACTGGTACCTTACATGACCACACACAACTGCATGTGTGCAGAGCATCCACATCGTCAAGGCGAGAGCGCTGACACATGTGCAGTCACGGAGGGCACTGCAGTCAAAATGGCGATTCCCAGAAGAGGACTGGGCCCCAAATAAGGTAAGTATTTGATCATGGGGGGAGGGAATGGCCAAGGTTAACTAGTGCTCCAAGTGCAAGTGCTAGTCAGCGTTGGTCAATTGCGCTCCTTTCCTGTCCAGTTGATGGGAAGAGAAGAGTGAAAAGGTGCCTGGTTTCACGACATTTCTACTGCTGATGATTTGATTGGTTTTGGGAATGCACTGGAGCATATTCCAACTGATGTGACTGGTACTCCTGTTCAAACTATGGACATTCTCTAGAAAATGGAGCTGGTATGGATGGATGGTGAGTACTGAGTTCAGGCAGAGCAAAGAAGAAGAAGAAGAAGAAGCATCTCTGAGTTGCCTCTGAAGTGGCTAAATGAAGGCTTTGAGGTGGAATTGTTCACATGCTAGTATGTTCCTGCCCACCGCCTGAACATTCTGTGCTAGAAAAGGTGGATTAGGGTCTTGGAAACATGAGGCCCACACTCTGGGGAGCCTCTTTTGCTAAGTCTGAACACAGTCACACCAATTCATGGAGCCTGTTTAGCCCATTCATAACAAATATCATTTTCCATTTATCTTTGTGATATAAATACAGTTTGATTGGCATGAACAAACTTAGGCCATTAGGCAAACATAAAGCAAAAAGTTTATAATCCCTATTAGGTTTGGCTGGCATGACTGAGGAAGAGTTGGATCAGAACCATATTTATATAACCAAGCTACATGGGCCTCTTGTAAAGAACAGGGAATAATTTCAGAATTCTGAATTTCATTCATGACTTGACTCAGTGGTTTAATCAGTGGTTTAATAAAAATATGCTTGAAATGTTCCTGTTGTGTAATAGTGAACACATAAAGTCCCGGTGCCTTATTTAAATTTATTAATAGTTGCTTTGGTTCATTTTTTTTTTCTTCATCTGTAAGAGGGGCATCCAACACATGAGTCTGAGGAGAATCCAGTTTACGGTGTATTCAAAAATCCTTGATTTGACTTGAAGATAGCTTTTGTGAAGTGTATAATGTTATGTAATATTCCATAAATTGATTTGCCATCTCCTGTGTGGTATAAACCGATTTTTCTCCATTCCAGAGCACTGTAATTTTTCTCTTTTCATGACTTGATTGTTTCCTCTCTACTTAATTAGCTAGGAGAATAAAAAATAGATTTCTCCCCAAATATGTAACATAAACATTGCAAAAATAGGCATGTCTACAAAAGCAACAGGAACACATGTTTAGGTCCTATGGCAAAATTAATTTTCACCTGAATGAGGATGGCTCTGCACTGATCAGTATACTCTGACCAGTCTGAGCCAGTTTGGTTAGAGTGCCAGACTTATATCTCGTAGTCACTACAGTCCTATTTGCATGAGGGCCTCTTAAACATGTGCAGTATGTCCTGGGACGGAGCATTCGCCCTGCTGGGCTGGCGGTTCCATTCGGAACCATCCCAGCCCGTCCCACGGCATCCTACACGTGTTCCAGGCACTCCTCTCTGAAGTCAGCTGGGTGAACCTGGGCTAGCCAGAGCTCTCTTTCTGAGCTCTCACAACCCCACCTACCTCACTGGGTAACTGTTGTGGGGAGAAGAACAAAAAGTTTGTCAGGTTCTTTGAGTCCCTTAAATGGGTGACAATAGCAGGGTATAAAAGCCAATTATTATTATTATTATTCTACACACTGGTATGGTCTAATGGGAGCCCTGGAAACATTGAGACTGCACCAGCATACAGAAGGAAGGCTCTTTGTACATGCATTGGTCTGTATTGCACCTCACGCCACGCTCAACCCTCTCCTGCTCTGAGTCACTCAACTCCAGCCCCGTCAGTTGTGGTTCCTAGTTCACAGAAGCCTAGCCGTGCGAACAGCCCTTTGCGTTTTACTTTGTTCCCTGCAGAGGTTTCCTGTGTCGGCCGATTGCAGGCTCTTAAGGGCTCTTCCTTTGTTTCTTAAAGGAACAGAGCTCCTCACTGAGGACTGTCGCCTCTACTAAGTACACAGCACACTGACACTTTCTCAAGCTCAAAAATGAAATATTTTATTGTTTACGACTTCTGAATGAGCACATGTTATATTAGTTTTGTTCATAACTGATTCACTTTTTTAATATAATAACTGTCATAAAGCAATAGGTGCTCATCTACCCCCTCACTTCAGTGAGTATAGAATAAGCCTGGTTCCCTCCTGTCCCACCCACTGTGAGTACCCTAGACAAAGAACACATTGACAGCCGTTACTTGCTCTTTTATACTCCCTACCTTGACATACCTCGGCTCTCATTGGTTCTTCTGGCGGGCTTGGATACCCCTCCTGCTAGGGTCCTGTAAGCCATGCCCCTTTCTCTTACAATTATAGACATCCTGCCTTCAAACCTTCACTGGCTGCTTCTGGTGGTCCTGTCTCTAACCAAGAATACACCAGTATCTACTGAAATACAATCTGAATATAGATTACCTGTTCATATTTAGGTGATCAGTATGGCCTGGCGCCCTTTGGGACCAAACATCCACACACTACTGTGCCACTGCCATCCCAGAAGCATGCATGGACTTCCTGATCATAGTTAGCTATGGAAAGTAAAATCTACTCCACAGCTTTAACAAGAGCAACTTGGGGGCTCAGGGTGAACTCCTGGGTGCAGCATTCATATTGCTAACGGGGTTAGGGCACAACATGGCTGTGCAGCAGCTGTTGCTACAATGATGTGGACAATCCTGGGTGGACACTCTTGGATTGCTCTGCGTGAATAAACCCCTCCACTACTAATTTTGTGCATTTAAGATTATTTCATCAAGAGCCATGGCCTAAAAACTAGATACAAACATGGGCATGTCCTTGATAAAAAAATTGTTGTTTTCACTAACTTTCACAAAATTCAAATGTAACACAGAATGTGCTTCGACAGAGTTAAGGCATCAGATCGATCAGTATATACTTTGAGCTAGATAACCCTAAAGCAATTAGTGCTAATATATTCCAAAATTATTGACATTTTGACAAAGACTAGGGTGCTTTATTGCTCAGCTCACTTAGTCTTAGACTTGCAGAAAAAAGCTGAAAAGAACAACATTTATTAGAGCCGTCATGATTAAGCTGGGCCAAAGGCAATCCTTTTAAACTGGGAGCTATCAGGTAAAAATAATCTATTAACTTTAACGTACAACTCCATTAGAGCAAAAACCCTACGGGCAAAAATTGGTTCCTAACAGTCAGAGAAGCAAATCATAGCAAATGATTTTCACATATAAAACCCTGCTCAGGGAAATGTGTGATTAGCACATTATTTTAGTAGCAAGTTGACCTGCAAAGTTGCTCATAGTTTGGCGTATCGGCTCCTTTACTTAATTCTTGTATTTTTCAGTCTTTTGTCAAAACACCCCAATATTTGACCCCAGGAATAGTCAGACAGCAAGTCCATAAGTCTGAAATGTATCTGGCAGCTTTGCTTACTGTTTTCAGGAGCGCTTTCAAATCCATCCTCTTGCATCGTTTGGCATATTTCTTAGTTGGTAAACCTGACAAGAAGGATTTCTTTTCTTTTTTTTTAGAAAAAAAATCACTAATGTCTGTGATGACCTATATTCAACCTATATAAAGATGGAGTTTTGGTGAAAATATTATGTGAACTTGTTATATAAACAATTTATATTTTTAATTTTGAGTAAAATTTATTCTCTATATAATATAGACATTTGTATTCAAGTGAATAATTTTGTAAGAATTTATATTTGGATGGTTTGGATTGTGGGTAGAAATGTATTTTGGTCATATTTTTGGGCATATTTGTGCTTATTACTGAAATATTTTTGGTTGCGCTTGCAGACAGATTCTTAAATGGTTAATAAGATCATATATAGTAGTTTATAAGTAGTTTATAGTAGTTTGGTTTATGCTATATTAAAAACATTACTAGTGAATGCATGAAAAATACAGATGTCAGGCTGGCAAAGAAAGACCACAAGACTCTTAAAAAAAATAAAAAGATGAACAGTGATTTATTTCAGCTCAGCGTAAAGGCATGTCTTGTTGGGAGCAACTTAGAACAGAAAGCCCAGCATATTTATATGTTTCATAGCTGGGCGGCGTTTGGCCTTCAACCAATGATCAATAACTATTGTTTCAAAACCAGCTTAAACTTGGAGTCGAAATGTATCACTTGACTCCAGCAGGGAGGGGGGAGTCAACTGCCTCTTCCCAAAACAACAGACAGCTGCTATATACATATATACAGAATCACAAAGGTGGTAGAGATCCTATATTCAAATAACATAGCAGGCAGCTAAGGGATTTCCGCACTGCAACGCGTTCCAAACGGAACGCGTTCAGGCGGAAAGCTTAAGACAGCTCCCGGCGCTTTCACCTTTCACACACAGACGCGCCAGAACGCGTGTAAACGCGTTCCGGTGCGTCTGTGTGCGAATGCTCAAAGCGCCGGGAGCTGTCTTAGCCGGCAAAGGCCGGCCAGGGGCGCGGAGACAGCCGCGGAGGCAGATCGGCAATCAGCTGATTGTCAAACAGCTGATTGTCGAAGCCGCGCCGGCGTCGGAGGCGAGCCCGCAGCTGTTCGGGAGACAGAAGCAGGCACGAATGCTTCTCCTCCCGAACGCCTGCGGGCGGCTCGTCCGCGTTCGAACGCATGTAGAGCACTTTAAAGTGCTCTACATTTCGAACGCGAGAAAGACAGCTGCGGACACGTCGGAGCGCAAGCCCCGCTCGGGCAATGCGGATGCCGTGTCCGCAGCTGTCTCCCACGCGTCCCGTTCAGCCCCGTGCGAAAACGTCTCTAGCCCTGCCTGACAACAGACTTACTATTCTTTACTTTTGTTCTTTAGTTTTGACCGACCTATTTGATTAGTGTTCAGATAAGGTCCTTTCTATATTTACTTCTATTCTGAATATGCCCCCCTTTTATGGCTCTTTTCTTTGTACACTCATGGAAACTTGGGGTGTGCACGAATGCAACTTTCAGGATTTGATCTGATTCAAATCGAATATCCAAAGATTCAAATTGATTTGAATGTTTAAAATTCAAACGTATTCACGTTCAATTTGAATAGAATACATTTGAATCTATTCGTACGAATTTTCAATTAGTATTTGAAGATATGAATGTTGACAGTGTTTGAATGTGTCCATATACATCCATACACATTCATATGTATCCCATTTTTATCTTCACAAGTGCGTAAAGATACAAATGTCTGAATAATTTGTATGAATGATTCAAAAGGCTCAAAAATTTGTTCGAATGTTAAATTCGAAGGTATAGACATTTCATTCAAATTTGAATGTATGAAATTGATCACATTCAATCGAATTGTGAATGTTTTGAATATTTGTGCACATCGCTAATGGAGACTAGAAAGGTCCCACCCCGGACAGCTGCCACTGGTATGCTTCATTTGCATGGGGCACCATGTATTCCAGATCAGGGCCCTTTCTGCACTTGGCCTTATTCTGGAGGATATCTCGGGATATGGGCCTGTTGTTTGCATGCTAATGCAGGCTTTGGCATGCTTTACTGCATGCCTGCCATAGCCTGCACAAGCATCCGGACAGCAGGCTCCTAATCTGGGATATTTTCCAGAGGAAGGCTGAGTGCAGAAAGCCCACAGGGGTGCAAAAATGGCCTCCTGGGCTTTGGAATAATGGTAGTCTCAGTAACAAGTTCTACTGGCATACTAGGTCCATGGGAACCCATTTTGGCATTGCACCTTGTTGCATTACTGAAATAGGTCCCCTGAGAGCTCTGAGTCTAGGGACCTTCATTCCTAGCCATCGTGGCTGGCTCTGAAGCTTGTGTGAGCTTCAGGGTGGTGCAGGGGTGC
This sequence comes from Aspidoscelis tigris stejnegeri, assembly GCA_023333525.1. Taxonomy (NCBI): domain Eukaryota; kingdom Metazoa; phylum Chordata; class Lepidosauria; order Squamata; family Teiidae; genus Aspidoscelis; species Aspidoscelis tigris. The sequence continues at coordinate 67,735,948 of JALMGA010000005.1, forward strand.
AGATACAGACCAGAGGTGGGCCAGCTCTTCCAGATCTGGATTTACAGATCTTAAAGTGCAAAAAGGCACCACTTCAGCCACTGTTTGTTTTTAAATTTTATCATGAATGGGTTTTCTTTCACACTACACACCATTTGATAACAGCAATAGTGTGTTATTTTGAAGTGAGAAAAATGTCATTCTGCCAGAAGAGTTTTCCTGTGAGCCTAAATTATGACAAAGCGCCACATTTCATCTGAATCTGTACCAGCCAAGACTGATTGTTGTTTAGGCTGCCGCAGACCACTACAGAATAAATGGAGCTGTTTGGTCTTAATGCTTAAGTTGCAATGAGGATAAACTGTGTTTTAAACAATTGACTTTATATGAGACAAGAAGTAAATAGAGAAATGAAAAGCAGATATAGGCTCTTTCTAAACTACATAGGCTGTTTTGGCCAATGTAGTGCAGACCACTAGGCATTGGTCATGCTGGAGTTCTCAGAGCTGTTGCAGAGTCTTTGAAGGCTAGGAACTATAGTTTGTGGCCTTCACATTTTCTGGGCTGGCCTGTTTCAGCAGTGTGCTGACCTCTTCTACCACTTCCAGCAGCACTTCCTGGAGTGCTGCAAAAATGGGCCCCCATGGAATTCTGGCCTATGGTGGCCAGACTGTCTGCATGCCATTTGTAATGTGGAATACAAAGTTTGGTTGGGTTGTGGACTGTCTTCAAAGAGATCCACAGCAGAACTGAGATATGATGACATTTTGCCACTAGGGATGTGCATGATTTATTTTTATTTTTTTATTTTTTGGTATCTGATTTGTATCAAATCAAATGCAAGAAAAATTGTACTCATTTGATTAGATCCCCTGCAAATGTGGTAGGATTCGGTTTGATATGAATGTTCCAACACAAATGTTAGATAAAAATCCCATACCTACATATCCGCTATGTATCCGTTATGTATCTGCTCAGAACCCATCCAATCTGCCCTGAATCCACTTTGAATCAGCTCTCAATCCAATCTGGATCCATTGCAAGTGTGACTGGGGCAGCTGCTTACCTACCTCCCAGGTTCACGGATGTAAGAAAGCTTCATGCAAATGTTCTGAAGCATTCTATTTGAATTCGAATGTCATTGTTTGATTGTGCCCACATTTGATTCAAATCTGAACATCTGTATTTGGCTGAATTTGTACAAATAACGAGTAATACGAATATTCATGCACATCCCTATTTGCTACTGTATATTTTGTCCAAGGTACAGAAAGCATACCAAGAGAGGGCTAGGCCTGCTTCATTTCACATGAATGTGAGGAAAGTTGCCTCATATAGACCAGAGGCGTTTTCGCACACAGGGTTTTGGAACGCGTGCAAGACAGCCTCGAACGCGGCATACGCATTGCCGCAGCGGGGCTTGCGCTCCGACGTGTCCAGAAGTGTCTTGCACGCGTTTGAGATGTAGAGCACTTTAAAGTGCTCTACATCCATTCCAGCGCGGACGAAGCGCCCGCAGCCGTTCGGGGAGAGAAGCATTCGCTCATGTTTCTCCCTGACAGCCGCGGGCTCCCCTCCCCCGCCGGCGCTGGCTGACAATCAGCTGATTGCCTGCTTTGCCGGCTGCGGGAGCCTCAGCAGCCATCTCCCCGCCCCTTGCCGGCGTTTGCCGGCTAAGGCACTTCAGAATGCTTTGAGCATTCACACAAAGGCGCGCCGGAATGCGTTTACACGCGTTCCTGCGCTTCTATGTGTGAATGGTCAAAGCGTCCTGAAGTGTCTTAGGCTTCCCGTCCTACACCCGTTCCAAATGGAATAGATGTAGTGCGAAAATGCCTCAGTTCTTGCTCCCTTCCACAGAGAGGTGCAGAAAGGGCCATAGTTGGTTTCCTGGAAAGAATATTTTGTAGAGTTTTTAAGCACACTCATAAATGTTAATATCAGAATTTATGAATACAGGCATTTCTTAATTAAGATGGTTTTCTGTGACATACTGTTGCTTTTACAACATTGGTAAAATGTGACTGAATTTCACTGAATTTTCACTGAAATGGTTTCTAAGCTGCAATTTCCTTACATTGGCAATCAAGGCCTTGAGGTCATGACAACATGTCGTGGGCTAGTCTGGATCAGAACAATCATGCAGATAGCACTGATCCAGCCGAAACCATTCTGTAGTTGGTATCAGTGAGTTGGGTTACTCACTGTCACTTCCAATGGCTTGGTGCTCATGGCCTTTATTAGAACATCCTTTTTTTGGACCACAGGCCATATTATTAGATGCCTGAAGTCTTAGCCTGGTCTATCAGTGGCTCAGAGATGTGTCCACACATCTCTTTTCTGGTTTAACAAGGGGACCCATTTTAATGGCACACCAATTGTACCACCAAAATGGGTCCCCATGGGGAATTGGCTAGAAACTTCAGTTCTTAGAGGTCAGTAAACCCAGAGATTGTGTGATCCCTGGACCCAGCATGGAGGTATGTCCTGACACAGCCTTCTGAACGTGGAAGGCCTAGCTTAGGACTGTGGAGCAATTCTTACCAAAACCGGCCCAATAGTTTACATGTGGAAAAGATGTAATTTTCTTCACCAGGCGACAAACAACATTCATGTGGAGGACTATAAAAAGTGCATAGAGTACAGAGGAAAGAGAACTTTAATCTGCCCTTAACTGTTTCCTTTGAAACTATCATGACTTGTACTTTCTCTTGAATGATATGAGTCCAGTGGAAGCTTTAAAGTGAGTGCAAAGGATTTGCATTGCTCTTGTAATGAACACAGGATTACAGCCTCAGCCTCCCAAACACACCAGGGATAACTTCAGATGCAAAACAAGCACTTTCACTTTAAAAAACAGAAACAAATTTACATAATTACTAACTGCATTAATTGGGGGAAAAAAGAAGATTGGGGAGCGCATTAAAGTGAAATCTGCATGAACCATAAAAGCTGAGAGACGAGGAAGGGGAGCAAATGATTAAAAAGGGAGAAAAGTTTGTAAAACACTAAAGCTGCATTTACTGGACAAGCATAGTTAATTTTTAATTTTGATAATATAATTAAGTAGCTCAACCGCAGTAAGCTATTTTAAAAAATTAATAAGGTCCTGAGTCATACTAGACCTATAGAAAAGTGCTCTATCATTATACAGAACATTTGCTTTAAAGAATCTTCTGCAGAATCCCCTATACCCAGGGACCCAAAGGGCTTTTAAATGGAAAAGTTCTGTTTCCTTCTTCAAGAACAGGAACTACTGTATAGAAAAATTCACACGACCCTTAATGTTCATGCAAAATTTCTTTATTTGCATAGCGAGAACTCCTTCAGCTTGTAGTTCCCAGTTATTTTAGCCCCCTAGAGAGAAAAGGACCTTCTGTGACATGATCTTTGATAGCCATTAAATGTCATCAAAACAACAGAGCAGATGAAGAAAGCAAGAGGAAACCAGAGGCATGGGAGAACATGTGTAAAATGAATAAAACATGTCAAACACTGCATGTTTTTTAATCAGTGCTTTGCAACCTGAACACAAAGTCTTCTGGGCTAGGAGAGATTAAAGCCAACGGAGCCTCATGCGTAAGGGTGATTCTGCACCGGCCAGGATACCAGGCCAGGAAGCATATTAGAAGCCTCCTTTCCACATGTGGCATTCACATCTACGTTTTAATAGAGCTTCAGCGTACAGGCATTTCTGTGCTTGGCCCCGCAGTGCACCACAAGCAACCCAACCCTCCCCAATTCCAACCAAAAGCTTATTTGGCGCATTCAGGAGATGAGCATCTGCACCTTTTTTGGTGCAAGGGGTCATCTGAGATACCACACAATTGCACTTGTACATCAAATGACCCCTGACATGACTGTGCATGCACAGATGCACCTGTGTAGATGTTCACCTATTGTGAACTACGGGCCGAAGTGTGAATCAGCCTCACCTTGTGTTTCTTAAGCTCTTGCAGGGTGTCTGATTTTGCTGTGAAGGATATTTCAGTACTGAACTTTTCTTTCTTTTTTTTAACTAGAAGCTTTGAAGAGTAGGAGTACTGGGGCAAGAAGGACAGGTTCACACAATGATTCCCCCCCCCCCCCACACACACACCACCTTAAAGATAAATCCTTTAACATCACTAATATATTTTGTTTTTATGAACGAAGCATTTTGTCTGATTTGGAACAATTCTGTTGAGATCATTACAAATCCTTTTGTGATTATTAAAACAAAGAAAATAAAAGAATCTATGGCTTTATATGCGTCAGATGGGAAACGTGGGTTGAAGAAATACAAAGCCAGTACAATGCTTTTAAAATCAGACAAGTACTGGAACAAGGACAGAATGTCATTTCCTAATGCATTACTATAATGTGGGGCAGATGGTGCTGTGAAGTAAAAGATGCTAAAGAGGGTCTTGCAGAATTCTATACCTGTCCTGGCAGCACCTGTGCTGTTCTGTTCCATGAACAAGTATACTGCTGTCAGCGGGTAGCTCTTAAATCACGGACAAGACAAGAAAAATCTGTATTGAAAGAAGGGAGTGCATTTTATGAACTATTAAACAATCTCCCTTTTGCTTTGGTTATTGTAATTATACCACCCTTGTTCAATGTCACAGCTGCTCTGCATTATTCACTTGAGTACAATAAAAGAGTCTGTTAAAAAAAAAGCCTCTGTAATTAGCATGTTGATCAGCCTGTTCTATACTAGTAACTGCAACACTTGGCTCTCTTATAAAATGCCATTATTTAAGGAATAAAAATAAATTAATCATGATGATTGTAAAGGATGCTAAACAGCATTAAGGTGCTAAGATTAACTTATATTTCGAAATGCATGAATGTGTATTTTTAATGGAGCCATATTCACCCTGCAAGAGTGCGCGCTAAGCATTTATGCGCTGGGCAACAAGCTGAGTTAAAGTGGGATTATAAAATTCTGCCCTGCCCTGCCCTGCTCTGTTCTTTTCTTTCACTTCCACTGGGGCCATTATGACTCAGTCTACAAGCACCATAGTCTGCTTCTGTTCCACACTGTACAGATGGAAATGAGGGTGGAAGAAACCACAAGCTAGCCACTGTGAGTCTAGTGGCTGCTGAAAGGTAAAGGCCATTATAGGTGAATGCCTTAATATATGGGCCAGGATAGGAGACAGTTCAAGGGACAGAGTACATTTGCTCTGTTGGTAACTAGACAATAGAATTTGGTATGATGATGTTATTGGTTTGGTGGACACCAGCAGTATAGTATGACTTTGTGAAGCTGGCTCTTGCCTTCGGTAGGCCACAAACAGCATGGAGTGCTGCACACCATTCTTTGAACCAAATCTTTCTGTAGGCATATCACCACCAAGCTAGGTAGCATTGTACGAATTCAAACATTTGCATTCAAAAAGAACGCTGGCTGCATTTGAAGAGTGGCATTCAAACATGAAGTGACATTCGTTACATTTGCAAGAGTGGGGCTGCGGCAAAGTGTCTACCCACATCTGTGGTTCATTCAGAGTGGATTCAGAGCAGATTCAAAGCAGATTTGGAGGGGATTCAGAGGTGTGTCTGGCGGCAGGGATTTGAAGCAGATCAGAGGAGCATTCACAGCAGATTCAATCCTACCATATTCAAAGTGGCTCCGTTCACACAAATGCGAATTTCCTTTGCATTTGCTTCAATGTGAAGGAAACATTTTAAAAAATCATGCACATCCCTTATGCAGAGCCAGCTACATCAGCCTGATCTGCTTTAAATGAAGACGCTTCTCTCATTAAATGTGGATCTAGTCGTGATAGAAAGGCAGTCCAGAGGTGTTGTCGCACTAAGACGAAGACGTCTCAGGACGCTTCGGCCCGAACAGGTTGAGTACAGTTCCCCACCTGCACTGGCAGGCAAAGGACATGTTCCAAACACATCCTTTTCCCTGCCTATGTACAAACGGGGAAGTGTACTCAACCCGTTTGGGCCAAAGACCCCCAACCAGCACCCCCCCTACCCACCCAGGGGTTGCACACGCACGTGAATGGGGCTGACCTTCTGCAGGCCATCTGAGCAGGCCTGGGTGCCCGGCCATTGAGGGGCCGCCCCATGAGCATGCTCAGAATGTCCCGGCTTATTCTAGCCAGAATCGGGCCGGCAGCAGAAGGTAAGCCTTGTTCACGTGTGTGCGTGACTCCGAACAGCCAATTGGGGGAGGCCAGGGGAGGGGTCTGCCTGGAACAGCTGGGGACACACCAAACATGCAGAGATGCTTTCAGAGCAGTTTTTCTGCTCTGAGAACGGAACACATGGAGAGCGTGCGGGGATGCTTGGGGCGGTCCGGAACGGATCCGGCTGCCCCTGACGTGCAAATGCAGCATCCCCACATGTTCTCCATGTGTTCAAAGCCCCTCATGTGAAAAGGCCCCTGGTTCAGTCTGAAGTTGACTGACACACCTTTGTGAACTTGGCAGGCTTAATTCCACAATAAACATTTTCCCCTATTCCCGAAAATTAGGTCTGGAAACACACTGGTAGCCATTACAGCTCTATCAGTAGAAACACTATATGCTGGTTCTAGTCAGCAAGCTTCCTGACACATTTTGTTCCAGCTGTCCGTTTTAGATCAACCTCAAGCACTGACCCACATAAAATACATTGTAGTAATTGAACGAGTGCATGTGCTGCCAACTGTGGTCAGCTCAATCTCTTCTACCAACTAAACTAGAAACAGGTGCACTTGACAATATCTCCACTTTTGATGAAATGATGGATCCAGGAAGACACAGGAACTATGCACTTGTTCCTTCAGTGAATCATTAGCACACTGTGTGCAGTTTGCCATAATTCACTTCTCTGTTGGTTGAGGGCCAAATCATCACTACATCTACGTAAATGATCTAAAATATGCATGCCCCTCTTGAATCAGATATTCCAGAGAAAGAGAGCTCTCACAGTCATGGCTCACAGATTGTTTCACTGAGGGAGGTGAGAGCATGTTAAGGCTCTTCTAAACACCACTTCCTCACATTTCTGAGGCCTTTTCACATTACAGCCCAAACAGCTGTAATGCAGTTAGGCTAAGTCAGTTCGGGACACTTTCACCATTCACACATATTCACACCATTCACACCATTCACACATGTGAGAATGGTGAAAGTGTCCCGAACTGACTTAGCCTAACTGCATTACAACTGTTTGGGCTGTAATGTGAAAAGGCCTCAGAAATGTGAGGAAGTGGTGTTTAGAAGGAACGTGTTCACACATTCCTACCTACCTACATGCGAATGCTGAAAGCGTCCCAAACTGTCCCAGCCTGGAAAGACCGGACAAGGGCTGCGAAGCCCCTTCTAGGCCTGCCCGCCATTGGGTGAGAACACCCAGGGGTGGCCAGACCTGTCAGGGGCCTTCCCTGGGATCCTGCACGTTGTAGGGGACCCAATCAGGTCCCCTACCACTCACAGGAACCCACCCAGGCACCCACCCACCTCGAGACCCGGGGACGAGCTGGCTGGCCAATCAGAGGCTGCATGGCGCCGCCTGACCCAGCACAGGCAGCAGGTAGATGCCTGGATCCAGGTGGCTGAGCCCCACAGAGGCCGGCGATGTGCCCCAATGGGCTGGGGGATGTGGGACCCATCAGTAGACCAGGACCATGTGGGCCCGATCCACCGATGGGTCCCACTTCCCCCGGCCCATAGACAGCCGGCAATCCGACCTCCCCCCACCCTGGAAAAGGATGAGGGGAGGCCAAACTGGAACACTTACCTCCCTGGATGGCCGGGGATGGCCAGAATGCGTAAAGACCCACGTAGAGCAGAATTAACTGCTCTACATCTGGAACATGTGGAGAACACACGGAGATGGGCTGGGACAGAATTGCCACCCCAGCAGTGCGAATGCTTCGTCTCTTTGTGTTCTCTGCGGCTTCTGGATGTCCTCGTGCGAAAAGGTCTCTGGTCAGCTGCATGCTGTTTGAAAGTGCAGTCAGAATGTCCCAGTCATGACCACATATATTTGCTGAGTATATGAAATCAGAGGGTCACAGTATAGCATCTTAAAATGGATTTAAAGCAGGCCAAGTGAATAGAGTGTGTATGCAAGAAACTAGTGATTCCTATCTTCATTATTGGCAAAACCTCTCCACAAAATCAGAGGAGTAAATTATTTTTGATTGCATATGGTATAGCTGTTTTTGTTTAGTCTACATCTCATATGTGAACAATAATGGCTAAGTAGGAAATTGAAATAGCCCCAGGAAATGCAAACTTAATGATATCACAAGAGGTTTTCACTCAAAAGGCCATTTTGGATGAATCTTCTCTTAACTTAAACTACCATCTAAGGTAATCACACACATTCACATGAATGAGATAGGGTAGGATTTCTTTGTGCCTCTGATAGATGAATTCTCTTTCTTCCACCATACTCTTATATAAATCATGCAGGGCTTCTTTACCCAAGATCTGATAATAACAACTTCTTTTATTAGGAAGAATTCTCCTGTGCTCCTTTTTTTTTTAACAAAACCAGGTTCCATTTGTTTAACCATATCAGATAGCAAGGGAGGTAAAAGGATCCTTTCAGGAAACAAAGTATTAAGAAGCCCGACATCTGGATAGCATACTAAAAGGCAGAGACATCACCTTGCTGACAAAGGTCTGTTATAGTCAAGGCTACAATTTTCCCAGTAGTAATGTATGACTGTGAGAGCTGGATTATAAAGAAGGTTGAACACCAAAGAATTTATGCTTTTGAATTGTGGTGCTGGAGAAGACTTTTGAGGATCCCTTGGACTGCAGGGAGATCAAAACAGGAAATCGACCCTGAATGTTTACTGGAAGGGCTAGTCCTGGAGCTGAAGCTTAAATACTTTGACCACATGATGAAAACACAGGACGCATTGTGGAAGACTCTGATGCTGGGAAAGACTGGAGGCAAAAGGAGAGGGGGACAGCAGAGGATGAGATGGATAGATACTGTCATGGAAGCAGTAAACATGAGCTTGGACAAATGTTGAAAGATGGAAGAGGATAGAAGGACCTGGTGTGTTATGGACCATGGGGTTACAAGTGAATGTGTCAACAACAACAACAAAGAAGTGCAAAAATGTGCCCTTAATTGGCATGGTGTGAAAGTAGCAACATGCTGCAAAGGACACATTATAGCTGTTTCCAGATGGCAAGAGGCAGCACAGATGTAAGCATCAAAATCCCAGCCTAGGTTTACTTACTTTCACATCTGGCAAGGTGCATATGAGATTGTCTTCCTTGAAACATCTGGAAGCAAGCCAAACATCCTCCTCTTGTTTATGCATTTGGCTGATCTCCACGTTAATGCAGATCTATCAGGCCATGCCTTCTGCTGGTCTGCTCTGTCTGCCCTTAATCCAGATCTGTTGTTCACCCAATTAATCAGATCTAAAACTGGACCAACAGGTGCAGACAGCACATCTCCATGATCCACAGCTACCAGGGGCTGCTACCAGGGGTTGCCATAGTGCTCTAAACCCTGAGGCTAGGAAGGTGGGGTGGGAGCTGCTGATTTGTCCTGAGCCTTCACAAAATCCAGATCTGTGAGTCTGGTTAATCTGGGTCCACTGCTCCAGAACTAAGCAAGGTAAGTGCAGAAAAGGGGTAAGTTAGAAAACTGGGATGCCAGACACTAAAGATAAATAAGCCTTGCAGTATCCTTTCCAGGGGAGTGCATTCAGAAGAGGTTGCATGGCTAGTAGCAAGCAAATTCATTACTCTTTCTAAGTCCTGTCTTTCTGTCCCTACGTGCATTTCCAAAAGATCTACTCTTACGTCTTCAATTTGTTTGCCTAGAGAAGCAGTTCTCCCCACCACTGAAGACTGTCTTTGAACCTTGAAATCCCCATGGAATATATTTGCCATCATGTTGACATTCTGCAGCATACCTTCAAATATTTAACAGTGTCTTTTTCTCCAGGCTTCTACAGATGATCATTACTCCCTGCTTGTTAACGTACAGAGTAATGGCATCAGTCATCAGTACAGTATGTTGCCCTCTGGGCAGAACATAGAAAATCTATGTGTGATGTTTACAGTGGCCAACAATTTCATCTTCCCCGCAGAGCCAGATTTTTGTTTCTATCCAATTTAAATTTGCTACCTAGCTTATCATTCTAGTGACAAAGAAAGTTCTGAACTCATTTTGTTGGAAGGGAGATGCAATAGGAATTGAACAGCATCTCCAAGCCCTTTAATGATTGGATAAACTTCTTGCAGTTAAAGCACTGCTAAATAGCCAAAGGAAACAGACTTGTCATATCCTTGGGGTTGTCCAAGGACGTGGAAGGTGAGCCCTGGAAACTGAAGGTGACATTTCATACATGCCTCTATCTGGCCCTTTGGATTTCATCCAGTCTACATCTTCCATACGCAAAGCACATCATTCACAGCCCTCCCTTGCATACTTCTTGAGGGAGCATGATTTTTGAAATACGATTTGGGCCCTTTCTGTAAAGGGCCTTATTTTGGATTATATTTCAGAATCAGGACCTGCCATCCCCATGCTAGTGCAGACTATGGGAGAACCCAGGAATAAGCCCCAGTGCAGAAGCAGACTAAGCCTTTGCCTTAGCCAGATGGAGACTTCATCTAAGGACCTTCTGCACTGCCTCATTGTGATCCAAACCTGTAAGTCTGGGATAGCAGTGTCTGCATGAGAGTGCTGGTCCATACCACCCCTAAAGCATGCTTTTTGGGGCTGCCTTTAAGGGCTCTGAAGTGTTAGGATGAATGCTATCTGGTCCTGGTGATCTGATCCTCATGATTAGCATTTAGTTTATTAAGGCATACAAGGACGTTCTCCCTGTTTACCTCTATCCAGTTTTTTTATTTTGACTCCCTTCCTGAAAAGATTGACTCACTTGGAGGCATATATCCTCTGTCTTCTTCAGTAAAGACAGAACAAAGAATTAAATAAGTTCTTCCTATTTTTCTTGATGTTCTTAGCAATCTTCTCAAAATTCTTAGTATTTCTAATAGTCACCTTGCATTTGTTCTGCCAGAGTTGATGTTCCTTCCTGTTCCCCTTATTAGGAGAAGGCTTCTATTTTCTAAATGTAGTTTTCTTGTTTTTAATGACTTCCCATAATGCTCTTGTAAGTCACACTGGTGATCTCTTGGACTTGGCAGCCCCCCTTATTCTTTTAGGTGTGCATTCTAATTAATCCTCCATTATTGTATTTGTAAATAGGTTCCATGCATTTGGGAGTGATTGGACTTTCCCATTCACTTTCGTTTTTACTAGTTTCTACATTTTGGGAAAGTTTTCTGTATTAAAGTTTAAGGTCTCTGTATCAGTATTAAAATGGATCATTATTGCATTATGGTCAATATTAAAACTGATCATTATTGCATTATGGTCACTGTTCCCTCTTGGATCAGTTACAGTGACATCTTGTACCACACCTTGTGCATTGCATAGGATGAAGTACAGAATCCCCTTTCCCTTGGTTGGTTCCACAGCCAGCTGTTCCAGGGAGTGGTCATTTAGCATGTCTAGAGCTTCTCTCTCTCTCTTATGAGTTCACCTAATCTATGTGAGGATAGTTGAAATCCCCCATCAAATTACTCTTTTCTTTTTGGATGCCTCCTTGACCTCATTTTCCAAATGCCAGTCACCTTTGGGAGTTTGGTTAGGAGGGTGACAGCAGGTCCACTTTCTGACCTAGTATTGTTACCTACAATGCTTCTGTGGAAGGGTCTGATTCACCTGGACATTCCAGTTCATAGGATTCTATCTCTTCTTTAATATACAAAGTCCTTTCCTTTGCAGTTTCCAACCTGGGATCACTGTATTCCACCAGTCCATTAAGTCTTACTTACCCAAATAATATCAATAATAAGCATTCCAGTTTCCCTATTTTGCCTTGGAGGCTTCTGGATTTGTGTACAGGCATCTGTATGTGCTCCTCTAATGCATGTTCCACGCCCTGTAGGACCATGTGAAATCATAGACTGCCTCTTACTTCTTTCTGCTTTAATTCTATTGACCAGTTTATTACTCAACTCAGTACTCAGCTCCTCCTCACTTTCTTGAACTGTATGCCCAGATCTTGTTGGCTTCCCCCCAGGGATCAGTTTAATAGCTGCTCTGTGACCTTTAAGCACCCTATCCCTTTGGTACAGTTTTGGCTTGTCCAAAAATGTTCCTCAGTTCCTACCAATCTAAACCCTGACACCAAACATTGAGGCTTCTGAGCACTGTCTAGCTGACCCTGCATATGGAACAGGTAGCATTACAGAGAATGCAAGTTTGGAGGCTCTGCACTTTAATTTTCTACATAACAATCTAAATTTGGCTTGCAACACCACCACCCCACTTAGCCTTCCCAATGTCATTGATAGCAACTCATACAATAACTACTGGTTCCTCCCCAGCACTTTCTATAAAGGTATGTAGACGGCTGGAAGATAACTCTGAACCCAGCAGACAAGTTACCATGCAGTCAACATGGTCATCATAAACCTGTCTGTTTTCTAATAATTCAGTCAATATCTATAAGAAGTACGGTGTCCCCATACCCATGAAGATGTATGCTCCATGTAAGAGGATACAGGCATATTGTCTGAAGAAGGGGTCCCAACTAAGGGAACCTGTCCGTCTTCCTCTGTCCCTGATGTCCTTCCCACCTGAGACCTCCATAGAGTAGGATGCTCCTAAATCCTGAAGGCCTCTCTCTGCTTCTTCAGGACTGCTACCTTGGTTTCAAGGGAAGAAACCTTGAGAGCCAGAAGCATATTACACCAAGCACATATTCATAACTTCTGTCCAGAAGGCAGCTAGGGAGCATCCCCATGCACATTTTGGTCTGAATTGAAATCAGATTCGGGAAGGGGTATCCCCGTGCATTTTAGATTTGGTCCAAATCGCCCAAACCAGGACCAAATTTTGTCCTGGAAAAAACTGTTCTTGTTGTGGTTTGGTGGCTCAGCATGCAGTGCTTTGTGAGAAGAGCCTGCGCATGGGGACAGCCCTCGGACTATTTGAGGAGGAGATTGACGCTCACCTCATTGGGAGGTGGGGTTCATGTCCTGTGCTCATCATTCCTGCCCTGTGCACTGGAGATCACAATCGCTGAGATTTTTGGGGAGTAAATGGTGTCAAAGCTGAATTGATGAGGGGGTTGAATGGCCTTCACTGCCCCATGAGACTCTTTTATACAAATATTCCACACCCCTTCCCCAGTCGCCAAGGCAGGCAGGGTAATGGCTTGATTTTTCTCCCTTTTCTGCTTGCTGGGTGTTCTCGCAGTTCCCGGGGAAGCAGAGGTGCTCAAAACTGCTCAACTGCCACCAAACCTCATAGTGGCTTTGCTCAAACAGCTTGGTGTTTTTTTTTTTTTAAAAACTATTATTTTTGCCGTTCAATCCTGGCTTCTTGGTGCTGCTAAGTGGGGGGATGCGGCATTTGCAGTGGGCAGCACAGGGGTGGGGCGACGTCAATGTGGCTTCTAATGAGGAGAGAGGGGGCAGAAAGGAGATGGCACAGCTCCCCTGTGCCAGGTTTTGGCACAGTTTGCATGGGGCCACAGTTTGCATGGGGGACCGAGACTGCATCCAGCCTGCGTTACCAGGAATGACATGGGGACGGGCAACATTCGATCTCGGTCCCACACCCAGTCAAATATTAGCCCAATCAGAATGAAATGGCTTGCATGGGATGAGGCCCTAGTCATACCTATAGATTGAAGACTAAATAATCCACAGGAATGAAGTTATTTAAAACTTCAGTTCTAGTTCCATAACAGAGGAAGATTCTGAAGATCCATATAAGAGTTTATTTGCAAGGGCTAGTTGAGTAGCAAGATTAAACAGCATGGGCCCAAAGTCCTATGGTTTTGGTTTATAATTAATTCTGGTGTCCTCTTGTTACTTGAAGGAGAAGGCACAGTAGAGATTTCTGGAGGAAAAAAGCTCTATCATTTTAGGCTGAATTTGGCAGACATTTTGAATCAATGTTATTACATTTTCTGGAATTAAGCCCAGTCACTTATCTTCCCCTCAAGTCAGAATCATTTTATCTTCCAAGACACAAAAGAAAACAGTCTTCTAATTAGGCAGGAACAAGGTACTGTGTATACTGGTAGGTAAGGAGAAGAAATAGGAAAAGGCCTTAGAGCCAAGAAAATATTTTCAACATGTGCTTTTAGGGAGTCTATGAGGAAGAAAGATGCTCTAACAATTAACTGAATGAAAAAGCTTGCAAAATTAAGTCAGGAGACTCACAGGAGCGATGGCCCCCTCCAACTTTGCTTGGTGGCCATGTTAGAGGAAAAGAAAGGGTTGCTATATCTTCCAAAAGAGACCCTGTTTTGCAAAAGCATTTAAAGGAAAGTAAAACAATTAGAGAAAGGTAAATGAAATCCAGGAGAGTGGAGAAACTTCAGAAACAAAAGGCCATTGTTTTAGAGCTTCAATAACAAGAGTTGACAAAGAACAAAAGACACCTAATTTGATGAACATAAAAGTAAGCAAAGACAGGACAATAGAATTTAATTAGACACAGGAACTGAAGTCAGCTGCATTCCAGCATTACACCAAAGAATGCTAAGGAATAAAGTGATTTTACAGACAGCTAATATACCAACCTCAACATGATAGGGAGGGCACTCATAGGATGTATTAAGCAGATGCACCTTACAATGCAATAATAAAGAAAAAGTGAATACATTTTACGTACAGGGGTGCCTCCATACCTGCTGATCCAGTAGCCACAGATTCACTCACCTGTGGTCAACCGGACCAGCCTTCCAACTCCCCCACCCCATGCACTGATGCCATCGCACCCTCCTCAGAGGCCTCCTGGAGATGCACGCATGGCTAAAATGGCTGCTCTTCATCCAGAAATTGCAGGAAATCACATAAGGTTTCCCAACATTCCAAATATCTATGGTTTCCATGTCCATGATGGGTTTTGGAACCTATCCCCCATGGATATGGTAGCAGGTCTATAATGCAAACTCCTGCAAAAAAAAAAAAGGTTTCTAGGACATAGTATATATCACCCATTGAAGTTGGTAAAGATTGCAACAATAGATGAACCCTGGGCCCTTTCACACTTTAATGCTGGCATTCACATTGTGAATCCAGGACCATTTGCATCCCTGTAGCAAGGACCATGTGTGCTGGGCCATTGCTATGATGAAACAATTTTTACTGCTCCACAGCTATCAGTGATTAGGGCAGCTCTTGGCCACTCTGAGACATAGGCACCATTGTGGGGCATATGTTCTGTCCCAGAGCATGCCAGGCCATCTTGATCAGCCGAGTGTGAACAGGCCCCCTGTGAGGCCTGGGCTTAATTATTGCACTTATTGTTTGCTGTAATGGAATATGAGAATGAATGATAAAATATGTAAACAGTAAAAGGCGATGACCAGGAAAGTTAGTAAGCAGGTAAGGAAGGGGCTAACTCAGTTTAATTAGCGTATTGAAGAAGGGGGGAGAAAACAAGCCCAAGCCCAGCCAATCAGCAGGGACAGAACCCTGGCAGAGGCTATCAAAAGATCCTACCTGGAAGGCGCTTTGGCCAGTTATGAGGTTGAAACAGGGGAGGGAGAAGCAGGGCTCGCTGCTCTTCCCTCTCAGGGGCTAGCATTCTAGCTACAATATTTTATACTATCTACAGACAACAAACTTTCTAAACTTTTAACTTCTATTGGCTAATCCTATTATACACATTGCCATATATGCATTATTATTCCTAACCACCCACAACATACATTCTCTTACTTCACACATTTATCCTAGTGAACTTTGACCAAACGAGGTTTGTGTTAAACCTTCTTTTCTTCAGCCTTTTATCTACATTTATGCCATTGCCACCACCATCTTGGAGTGAACTAATCCCTCCCTAGAGTGAAATAGCTATGGACTGTGAGTAGACATGTGGTGCGGCTGTGGCTCTGCCATTGTGTCCTGCGTCCAGGTCACCATGGCAATGTCTGGAAACTTGCTGGATGTTGCTGCAGATGTTGTCATGGTAATCCAGCCTGCCCTGCCCTACCCATCTGCAGTGCTGCTGGCTGCCCATCTACAGTGCCTGACAAAAGTTCTGTCGCTTATCCATGTTGTTGAAACCAAAGCCTATAACCTGACTTAAAATTCATCCATTGGTTTTAAGAATGACTCATATGAAAGCTGAAACCCTCCCAAATGAGGTTTTTAAAAAGAAAATAAATTTGCTTCACTGCTGAAATATTGATCATTTAATGAACACAGAAAGGTCAGATTTTGGCTAGACAAAAGTTTTGTCGCCCACAAAAAGTAATGTGAAAATCAAACAGACAATTCACTTCAAATACAAAGATATGTTTCATAACATTGGTGAATGAAGTTGTGGTGCTATTAGAGCCATATTTGATATTTTGTGTGACTTCCATGAGCCTGAAGGACTGCATCCATGCGTTTCGGCAATGATTCATACAATTTATTGATGAAGTCATCAGGAATAGTAAAGAATGCAATTTTACATGCCTCCCAGAGTTCATCAAGATTATTTGGTTTTATCTTCCAAGCTTCCTCTTTCATCCTACCCCAAACATGCTCAATGATGTTCATATCTGGTGACTGGGCTGGCCAGTCCTGGAGCACCTTGATCTTCTTTGCCTTGAGAAACTTTGATGTAGAGATGGATGTATGAGATGGAGCGCCATCCTGCTGCAAAATTTGACCCCTTTTATGATTGGGAATGTAAGAGGTAGCTAATACGTCTTGATATTTTAGGCTATTGATTTTGCCTTCCACCTTGCAAATTTTTCGCACACCCCTATACTGAATGTAACCCCAGACCATGATCTTTCCACCACCAAACTTAACTGTTTTCTGGGTATATCTTGGATCCATACGGGCTCCAGTAGGTCTCCTGCAGTATTTGCGGCAGCTGTGGTGTAATTCAACTCAGAAATCCACCTTCTGCCACTTTTCCAGCATCCATCCGTTTAGTAGGCTGTGGGCCTTGGCAAATACCACACGGTTTTTTAATTGCCTTTTGTTTAGTGCTGGCTTCTGGGCACTGATTCGACCATGGAGGCCATTTTGAGACAGAATCCTACAAACTGTTCTAGTTGACACAGGGAATTGAGGTGACCAGGCCTGTTGGAGCTCTGCTGCAGTGGAAGAAGGGCTGGCTTTTGATTTTCGAACCAACAAACGTTCCTCCTGAGCAGTCGTCTTGCGGGGTCTGCCGGACCTGGGCTTGTCAAAAACATCTCCAGTCTCTTCAGATCTTTTTGTAATTCTTTGTACTTGACGCTGAGACACATTAAAGGTGCCAGCCACCTCTGCAGAGGATCTGGTCTTCAATCTCCTGATAATCAAGGCTTTGGTCGCAGGGTGGATTTTTGGCATGTTGTCAGAGGTCAAGTTGCAGTTCAAGTGAAGGTCTGGAGTGCTGGAGTTCTTTTTATACACACCTACTAATTATCTGATCAATTAGTGAGCACAGGTGAGGCTGTAGACTAGGATTAGGTGCATTATATGACAAGGCGACAAAACTTTTGTCTCGCCAAAATCTGATCTTTCTGTGTTCATTAAATGATCAATATTTCAGCAGTGAAGCAAATTTATTTTCTTTTTAAAAACCTCATTTGTGAGGGTTTCAGCTTTCATATGAGTCATTTCTAAAACCAATGGATGAATTTTAAGTCAGGTTATAGGCTTTGGTTTCAACAACATGGATAAGCGACAGAACTTTTGTCAGGCACTGTACACTTTGAGTGCTGCTGGCCCAATACTGGGCTTATCCAGCCCTCAAAGTGTGGATGACTGCTGCTGCACTCAATCTTTACCTGACCGTTATGGTTTTATTATATTATTATACCACACAAGCTAGGGATGCAAATAGTCCCATGGAATCAGAGGCTATTTTCAGGTATTTTATTTAGAGCTGCACTGCTAGTGAAAACTGTAATCCTGTTTTAGAAGAGCATGGCTTTACACTTGCTGTGACTGAAGAGATTTTTGTTTCTCAGCAGTGAAGATACAATATTGGTAAAGACTAATACTTTTGCTTGAAGTACGCACAGTACAAGGTGATGGCAGTTTTATGCTTGATTGGGAATAGGAGGAGAAACACTTGGAAGCTGGGTCCCCAAACTCATTCTGGCATGCCACCAAGACACACACTTTTGAATTACTTCATGAAAATTATCTTTAAATAAGATTTTACTTAGGGAAATCTATCATGCATGAATGCATCCAATAAAGTGAAATACTTTGCTTAAATAAGTAAGACATCTGCAACAGGGTGAAAATGCACAAATCACAGAACATGGAAGCGTAGCTAAAGACAATCAATATGGGCAGATCTTGCAAAAGAGTAAGCACATACCAGCCGTGTTGGACTATAAATATATACAAATATCTGAGCTAAGATTTGAAAAGGCGTTAGTATTCCAGCACTCATTAGAGTCCTGGTGCTGATGAAGATAAAGGTAAGACCAGGTAAATCTTTTAACTAGGCCATAATGCTTATGTTTCAAACTTTTGTGAAGCTCAAATCCAGTTAAATCCATAGATTAGGCAGTAGTGGGGCATGAATCAGAAGCTAATTAATTAATTAAATTATATTTCTATCCCATCCTATATCTGAAGGTCTCCACTGGGTTTCATCAATATCACAATAAAAACAGATAAAATATGACCAAACAATAGTGCCCGTACGGTGAGGGAATGTTTCTCCCTCAGCCAAAGGCCAGAGTAAAGACGTGAGTCTTCATATGTCTTCTCAACACTTACAATGCGGGTGCCTGATGTATTTCATAGGGGAGATTATTCCACAACCTGGAAGTTACATCTGAGATTGATCTCCCATGTGGTTCCTCCCCCCCCAAATGCTGCTGCTGATGGAATGGCTGAGAGGGCCTCATCAGCAGACTTGTCCACATGTTAAACTTTGGTTGACCTCTGGTCAGGTAAGGGGTGGAGCAGACAAATGGCCATGCTTCATCTGCAGCAACCTTCTGGATCTTCCTCCCAAAGTGATGACCATATCTTAAACCTGCTTTAACTACTTGCTTATTTGTATTTCTGTCTTGCCTTTGTGGTGGTGGGGGGCATTTGGATCACCCCATTTCCCCCATGCCAGCATGACTCCTGGTGTCAATTCCAGTCCTTTGCCAGTGGAGCCAGAGAGGGAACTCATCTGTGAGAGAGGCATTCTTTCTGTGCAAATGATGCAGGCAGCATGGAGCACCAACGTAGAGGCTGTGGTCAGACATGGAGGGGGGGGGACATTTCTGAGGTGGCTTAGAGAAGGTAGAATAGTTTACACACCTGTCTATCCCTGCCCTTCTAAATATGTGCTAGAAAAGGTGGATTAGAGAAGGCTTGGGAACGCAAGTGCCACATACTTTCTCTCTGAGGCATCTCTGGGATGCCCTTTTGTTATGTCTGAACACAGCCAGAGGTCTCAATATTTGCCCAATGCCCTCCTGGCTCTAAGCCAACTTGTCAGTGGGTTGATTCCATCTGACTCCCATTGGAGCCTCGTTTGGATGGAAACTTAGTGGTGGATATAAGATACAAGCAGACATACAATATTATGCGGCAGTAGAATGGAAGTTCCTTACCACCTCCAGATGGTGAGAAAAATATATGGGGTCTTGTTTAGATTCTGCAGTTACCTCTTGTTGTCCCTGACAGATGGCAGGGAGAAATTGTTGCGCAAACCTGCCCATACCTTGTCTAGCATTTCTCCTGTGATTCATACAGTGTTAAAAATACCCGGAACTGCAAAAGCTCTCACCACCAAGCTCGGGTGATAAGACATTTTCCTGGAGGAAAACCCTGGGAGCAAGTGCCAGACAAAGGTAAGCAATATCACTATGCAGGAAAACCCAGGCTGGGTGTTCTTTTTCCACAGTACCAATATTTTGGGATTTCTCAAGACTGTGATGGGATTGCCACAAATATGGGTGACAATCCCAATTAGTGTCAAGATAATCCTAGGATTTATACTCTGTCTAGCCCTTGACAGCTCTGGTTGCAACTATCTTAGCACTATGGTAGAAGATTTTATTTATTTATTTATTTATTTATTTATTTATTTATTTATTTATTTATTTATTTATTTATTTATTTATTTATTTATTTATTTATTTATTTATTTATTTATTTATTTATTTATTTATATCCCACCCTTCTCCCAAGATCGGTCCAAGAGTGGCTCACAACACTAAAATTCCATTAAAACCAAAACCCCACAATACAAACATCCCTAAAATACAGCTAAAAATCATTAGAATTAAATAAATGTTAATTAAAAGCCTGCCTAAACAGCACCGTCTTAACAGGCCGACAAAAGGAGAGCAGAGTGGGGGCCGAGCAGACCTCCGATGGAAGGGAGTTCCACAATTTGGGAGCAGCCACAGAGAAGGCCCTCTCCCAAGTTCTCACCAACAGAACCTGAGAAGGTGCTGAGACTGATAGAAGGCCCTCCCCAGCAGATCTTAAAGCCCACATGGGGTTATAGATGGAGATATGATCCATCTTGGCACTTTTCAAAGCCACATAACAGAGTAGGGAATTTGGCCTATATTGCATGTCTCCTGAATTTAAAGTCAGTGTACTTATCACTGCCTTACAGTAGTTGTCTTGTGACCACAATTCAACAAACTGAAATCTGAGAGACAGCACTGATACCAAGGAACAACTTTTACAATTTGTTTTAGTACCTGGTTTTCTAACTGACTTTTCTTTTTCCAGTTACTTGTATTATTCTTTAGTGATCTAATGACCTATGCTTCACTTCACGCCAAATTGTGATTCTTTGATTGTAATCTTTGTTCACACTTTACTTAATTTCCCTAATTGCCTAGGCTTGCAGTCCTCTCTTATAGTCATCTTAAATCTTTACATGTCAAATGACTGTCCTTGTTCTTTGTTTCAAAAACAAACACCAGGCTTCAGAGAGTTCCATTATCAATCTTTGGACTACCTGTAATTAACCATGCAGTGAACAAAGGCACCGTGAGGCAAATTGCAATTGTGAATGGATATTTATACTAAAATATGTGGCTTTTAGTATTTTAATTATCTGCTGGTGTCTTATTATTCCTTTTATGATCCAACACAGAAACTATTAGGGTTTCTTGAAATGTAGACAATCACCCTCAAAGACTGATTATTAAAATATCCAATGACATTTCAAAGCAAGAATAAACTTTATTTCATGGATCCTTTTTTTCCCCTGTGCTGAAACATTTAGTATCTGTAAACATGTCAATTGAATGATGTCAATGCTTTTTATATTTGTTCAACTTTATTTTGCATTTTTACAAGTATAAGGAGCTCATTTGTAGCAGTTTTGGGACTGTTATGCTGTATTCCAAGTTTCTTCTTCTGAAAACCTAAGCTTTTGGATATAGCTGTGATATCCATCTTCAGAAGTCTTTGTTCTTGGCTGAGTCAAGAGTGACTGGTATCTTACTAGATCTTGTTTCCCTTCTTATAGATGTCTGCTGTTCGTTTGTCAGCTATT
Organism: Aspidoscelis tigris stejnegeri; assembly: GCA_023333525.1. Lineage (NCBI taxonomy): Eukaryota > Metazoa > Chordata > Lepidosauria > Squamata > Teiidae > Aspidoscelis > Aspidoscelis tigris. The sequence goes on from JALMGA010000005.1 coordinate 67,757,401, forward strand.
CCTTTGTTTGAGTTGCTAATGAGTCATTGGTCTTTCCCTGGCTGCACCCTGTTGGCACTGTTTCCTTGAGTGGAAGTATTAATGATGGGTCATTGAGGCCAACTAGTTTACTGTGTATTGGTGTAATCCCTGGGGGTGAGTGACTAGTGGCTTGTGTGTTTGCAGAACTCAGGTGTGAATCTCTGTTTTGCTTGTTTCTATACAGAAGTTTCCAGATGCTGCTGAGAAACAGGCCTTGGTCTCTATTAAAGTTGTGGGGATGTTGCTGTACTTCTACTGCTACAAATGAGATTAAATCTGACGGTGAAAGCCTACATACATCCAAGTATAACGAGGTATACAGTTATGAATTTGTGAAAATGAATAAATATCTGATATAATCTCTATAAATACTAAAGGAACTATTGCTACTGTAAAATTGATAGCCACATCATTCTTGAGATAACTACAAATCTGAAGTTAATTTACAATATCACATTATTGATAACTAATATTCCAAAATCTATAGGCTTCCTTCTTTTATGGGCTGTGACAACTTCAAGTCAGCCACGCATAAATTTATTTACACATGCACACAATCACATATATGTATACAGCCAGTAGTAATTTAGAATGCAAGGACATCTGAAGACTCAATCAGGGAAGATATTAATAAAAAAAGTGGAGCTAGAATGCTGGCCATTGATATTGGTAGGTATGTTTTCAAAATGATAACAAAAATTTCATCACCAAGAAACTCTGACCAGACCATTTACTCCAGTCTGGGTCTATCTGCAGAGTTGCTGTGCTCAGCTTGGAATGCTTGGCTATTAGCTGAATGTGCTTACTTAAGGATTTGTACATATTTTTCATTTGTTCAAGGCTATTTCCATTATGTCAGAATCCACAACTATGGGCAGTTCCACACTGGCTGGTATACTGGGTCAGCAAACGTAATAGGAGCCTCCCTTAGACCACATGAGTGTGCAGAAGGGAGGTTCCCAGTATGCTTGCTGGTTTGGTGTACTGGCCAGTGTGTAAGCACCCTATGTCTTATCTAGGAGTAATCCACAAAGAACAACCCTACTAATGAAATTTCAGTAGTGGAAATTCATTAGCAATTGTGATTTTGTGAAACATTTCCATAAGTGTGGTGACAAAGAGTGAAGGTCACATTTTTGCACTTGGAGTGCTAATCTACTCCCCCTCCTCCCCCATGATTGAATGTTTATCCGATTTGAGTTGGGAGCAGCTCCCCCTCTGGGTGCCACCATTTTGGCTGTGGTGCCCTCTGTGACTGAGCGTGTATCTACGCTGTCACCCTAACAATGCTAACACTCTGTGCACATGCAGTCAGGTCTATGGTTATCCGAGGTGCCAGCTCGCTTGTGCAGCACCTCAGACAACTCCAGAGCACTGGAAGAGGTGCAGATGGTCACACCACAGGGACACTTAAGGTAAGTTCTGGTAAAGGGTTGTTAAGGTGTGCTGCATGATTCACCTAATCAACAATTAGTGAACTGCTGGTGAGGCTGGGAACACTTGGAGGCTGTAGCAGCCTCCTCCACGTGTGGATGTTCTTCACCAGGAATTCACTAAATGTTGACTAGAGGCCGTAAAGTGAATAGGCCTGGTTTGGTCAGATCAGAGGAAGGCTTCCACCCAGAAGTTCATCCCACCCTACTTCTCTGATTGTTAATTAACTCTGTGGATCCATTAGAAAGAAGTTCAGAAATCATGCTAGGGTACTGCCTTTCTCAGGGCTTACCAAAATGTGAGATGCTTTCATGCTGAATATTGGGGATAGTTTGGATCCTAAGAGAAGATGAGAGAGAAGAGGATGATAGGAAAATATCTTAAAGCTATATTCCTCCAATCTAAAGTTCAGTTAGGTTGTTAGGATGCTACCAGAATGGTAGACATTGCAAGGTTACTGAGCATGAGAAGAAGGTATCAACATGCATTGTACAATCCTGAGGTTTTCAGAACAAAAACCCAATAAAATCCCTATAACATAGTAGGTCTCCCAAAGTATAGTCCAACAATTGTACCATAGTCGTGGAAAACAAAATATTAGTTGATAAATGAAACCTAAAGGAAATTGTGGTAGAATAATCTACTTGGTAGACATGGCCGAATACATGGGGCCAAGAACAAAACCATTACTTCCAGGAGTCTGAAATGGGTGTACTGTAGTTTTTTTTAAAATACAAGCATTGTTATATTCACAGGTATCAACATGAAAGCTATAGGCATTGTTAAATCAATACATAAGATATATCAGAAAAAATAATTGTGGGGTTGGGGGATATCATACACTTTTTGTTGGGGGACACCATACATTTTGACCAAGAGAATTCTTAAATTCTGTTTATTTCATTTTATCAGGTGATCTCTTTCTCTCTTTTACAGAACTTAGTTTGACTTCTTTTCTGAATTGATTAACCTTCAAAATGATGTTTTATCATAATTACCATCAAGAGTGCTGTGGCATTTTCTGTAGATAGATTGGGGTTTCTACCTGACATGCAAAATACAATACCTATTTGCATATATAATTTCTATACATTATACCACATGCAATTTTGCAACCTTTTTTTGTGAGTATGGTGGGAATATAAAATGTATATGCAGACACAAGATACTTTAGAGTCAGAATGCTGACATGTGAAGTTTAACTTTATTATATTTTTATGCTAAAATCCATAACATGTTGAATCCTTGGACCTTTCCATACTTACTCTTAAGCCAGTCCAGAAAGGGGTCCATAGGTCTCCCTTCCACATGGTGGAACAGCTTAAGAGGAGTTCCCATCCTCTGCTAGCACACTGAGTCTGCAGTGGATGCAGCATAGCTCGGTCTAACTTGGCCAAAATGGCTGCCTAGATTGGGATACTGTTATAAATGTTTTAATAGGTCTCCCTGCAGGTCCAGAGCCCCATAGAATGGAACAGGGAGATGTGCAGAAGGGTGCATGCCTCACTCGATCACTTTAACAAGGAGATCTATTTTGATGGTGCACAAAATTGGGGTACCAAAATGACACTGGGTCCACCTGATGCTTCAAGGTGCCAATGGAAGACCCAGTAGCTGGCTCCAAAGATCACTTGATCTTTGGAGCCAGCACTGGGGCTGGAACAACCTTTTGAATGTGAACGGCTTGTTATGGGACAGTGATACTGGTTTGGTATCCAGCCTGGTTTGATACTGCTGGACATAGCCAACCAGGTAAGTGTAGAAATGTCCTCTGCCTGCTATACAGCTATTAAACAGTTGCCCCTGTATTAAACATAAAACAAACCAGGTGAAGTAGGGTTGCTGTGCAATGCTGTAGCTTCCATGATAACTGGTAAAGAGGCAATGCTTTTTCATGCCCCTGTATATTGGAGGGTATAAGGCATTCGTGCAAGGTTACAGGGGGACCAGATCCACCCTTAGTGTCCACATGGAACTAGGACAGTGATGGTGAACCTTTTGAGCTCGGTGTGTCAAAATTCGCAAGAAAACCTAGCTAACCTCAGGTGCTGTGTCAGTTCTAGAAATATCCATAATTTTGTGATATTTGTAGCTCTAGTAAAAAAGTTATATTTTTGATATATGTATTTGATTAAAAGCAAAAACAAATAATTCTTTACATTAGTGACTTTTGTTGCTAAATCTTCAATTGAAAAGTTGGTATTTCATACACTTCAAGAACAAGCAAGCAATACACGTCCAAGTGCCAGGGTGACCAGGTGTGTCACCCAAAAGGGTTTGGCGTGTCACCTGTGACACGCGTGTCATAGGTTGGTCATCACCGAACTAGGAGCACAGTTTATTTGCCTTAGGTCTGCCCTTTTCCCCTTTTCCCCATTGCCATCAATGGTTACATGCCTTTTTGTAAATGTGTGTGTTTCAAAGCATAGAGATCTTAAGTTCCTGTGTGTCTCTGCCATTGATATGCACAGTATATGCATGATGTTGTTATAATTTATTCAGTGCCTTTATACCCTGTTTTATGGGGGAAAGGTTCCAAAGCAGCTTAAAGAATAAAAAAATCAAGACACTCTGTATCTTCAGGCTTATATACTCTGCAGTGATCATACATGCGTAATATGGACTCACCAAAGATCTTAGCAATACCTTGTACTCAGCTAGGTTATGCTAGGTAAGAACTATCTATAATGGCCATAGCAGTTTAATCCCTGGGATGTGCAAGAGCGTTCGAAACATTCGAAATTCGATCAAATTTCAAATTTGGATATTCAAATTCAAATTGAAATGTCTATACATAATTTTTTTAACATTTGACAAATTTGAATGTTTTGAATCATTTGTATAAATTATTCAGATACGTATCCGTGCACATCTTATTCATATCTGTATGCATTTGTACAGATACATAGTGGACGAAAATGGGACACATACGGGATAAAAACAGGATGCTTACAGATGCATATAGATGCATACAAATGTTGTCGACATTCATATCTTCAAATATGAATCAAATATTTGTATGAACAGATATGAATGTATTAGAATCACTTCAAATTTGAATACATTAATTTTTTTTCTCTATTCGTTCGAATTTGGGCATTAGAACATTCAAATATTCAATTTGCATTGAATTGAATCTGAAAATTGCATTTGTGCACAACCCTACTTGGAACCACTGTCCTGTGCTTTTCTGTTTAGTTACTCAGTTAAATTATCTTTCTTGCTTTCAAGGATGCAAAGTTGATGACATTTATTTGCTTTGCAAGTCATACTTCACTGAGTGGAATATTTTTGTTCTCCCTAATTGATTATCTTAAGTAGTTCTTAATATGTTTACGCTTACTAAAAGTGCATTTCCCAAATGCAACTGAAATTGCCAAGGCAATGCAAGTATCTGAGGAAAGATAGCAAATGCATCTCTGTGGGAACAGAGGCCATGGAATGCCTCTTTCATGGTGTGAACAGTTCTAGCAGGAGGTCCACCTTCCAATAGAATGCTGTTTCTGCGACGGATGAGGCACCACAGCAGGGCACAGTGCAGGAACGGTGTCATAACTCAGTCCAGCTTTGGACTGCTTGTAAGGAGTTGGCATACTGGACCAGTTACTCATCTGTGGTTGGCACATGAGCAGGTGGCTTGTTGTACTGAGGCCCTGATACCTGGCACCATTTCACAGTGTGCCCAGAACCAGCATTAGATGTACATTGCTTCTATGTGCTGGCCAAAACAGCCCTGGATGGCACCATGGAGGTCACCAACAATGCAGATGGCCCTTGATACTGACCATCATGGGCATGTATTTTGAGCTAGAATAGAGCAGAATGGTGCTAGATTTTGTCATAAATACAGTTGAAAACCACCACCCATTACCCATGACTCCTCAAGAGGTGCACAGTTCTGAGTCTTCCCTGATTCTATAAAACAGTATTTTTCTTGCAGTTCCTCCTTCTGTAGATTCTGTGAGATCATGACAAATAATAATTTCATCAAGATTTTACAGACCTGAAAGGAGCTTCTTTGTAGCTGAGATGAACATTTATCCCCCAAAAATAAAACTATTGGGCAGGCTCATCATGGAAATGTTTCTTTCTTCAATTTTTTTCTGCCAGAGTTCTTGGAAGTGAGACCTAGTCATTCAGCACTGACCTGAGCTTCTCTGAGAAAATGAGGCCAGGATATATTCTTCTAAATGGTCCTTCATGTCTTCGATTCTCGCACAGGTTTGCTTTGGATAGCAATAAATCATCTAGTCTATATTTTCAAATAGATTGGAAAAAGACAGATATTTTGCCCATCTTGTATTTCTACTTGCCTCCTCGTCGCATTCTTCCCCATCCCAAGCCTTACCTTTGCCTAGTGTCCAATATTCCCTCCCCTCCCAACTCTTCTATCATGGCTCACACCGTCCACCTTTCTAATTAAAAATCCTTTCTTGCATTTCTCAAGTGAGCCAATTTGGTCTTGCGGCTAAAGAGTTGGGCTCATATCTTGTACTCAGCGTGTTTGATTCTGCACTCCTTCATGAAGCTAGATGGGTGACCTTGGGCTAGTCACAGCTCTCTGCTAAGCTCTCACAGCCCCACCCACCTCACTGGGTGTTTGTTGTGAGGAGAAGAACAGAAAGCTTTGTCAGCTACTTTGAGTCGCCTTAAGTGTGAGAAAAGTGGGGTGTAAAAACCAACTCTTCTTCTTCTTCTTCTTCTTCTTCTTCTTCTTCTTCTTCTTCTTCTTCTTCTTCTTCTTCTTCTTCTTCTTCTTCTTCTTCAAGCACTGTTGTTTTCCAGGGTGTATGGAAGAGAAGCTGAGGCAAAAGCTGTTGCAGAAAATTCCCCCTAGTTTGGAACTTGGGTCTATTATATGACATCCATTCCCAACTAAACATCTCATGAATTAAAAATCACAGAGGTTAGTTATACTCATGAGCAGCGGCTTTTTTTTCTTCATTGCAAGCCCTGCCTCAGGAAATGGAACCAGCCAATATTGATAATCCACTTAAATAAATCAATAGCACTGAGAAAAGAAGTGCTTTCTTGAAGAGCCCATCTCATCTCATTATATGATTTTTTTTTCTCCCTCTATCCTGCTGTGTAACCTTCTTTATCAGCCCACAGCAATAGGCAGGGCACAGAATGACCCAGGTCTTTCTGTTCAAAGCACAAATTGCTCTCTCCTTCCCTGCGCATGGGTTTGTTTTTTCTGCAGCCTGCCTTGGAGGTAACTTTCAACATAGGTTTATGCTTGCCAGAGCTTTGGTTGTCAGGTATGTTAATGTACAGAGGGAGCAAGGATGTCCTCACATGTCAACATCAGCATCTGCCTTCTATCTGATATGAACCACAAGGATTCCCAGTCAAAAATAATATTGTAAGCAAATGATGAAGTAAAAATGACTGGCTTAGATTTCACAGAGTAGCATTTGCTAAATGTTTTGAAGCTAGGACTCACCAGAAACTGATTACAATCTTTTGTAGATGGTACACATCTAGAATGACAATGGATAACATCTGGGTGTTAAGGTGAGTTCCCATTACTACTTTCAAACAGTTTCAAAATGGTTTGGATCCTCTTCGTCCCCATTCCCAATCGGTTTCAGGGGTATTTTGAGGATTATTTTGTTTAAAATCAGAATAAATAAACACTGGAATTTTCCAGTGTTTTTTTCTGCTTTTGTTTTTAAAATGTTTCTTCCTTAGTGCTGTGGGAACGCCAGAGTATTCCTCTATACAACAGACTGTTTCATTGTAACAATTCAGCCACTTCACACCTGATAACAATGTTTCCTTTCCCACCCATGCAAGCCTAAAGATTGAAAGAGGCAATCCTGCGCAATTCTGGCTGTTTCCCTCCTTCCTTGATCTTTAAAAAGGGAAAGGGGTGAAGCTGCTGCAGGAACTGGGAGATGTGTGTATGTTTAACTGTGTGTGTGCAGGTGGAGGTGGTGGCAGTAGCAGAGCCAGCCAGCCAGCCAGGGTGCTTTTGGGGGGGTGAAGCTGCTGCAGGAACTGGGAGATGTGTGCATGCTTAACTGTGTGTGTGCAGGCGGTGGCAGCAGAGCCAGCCAGGGTGCGTTTTTCAGAGGGAACCCCTGACGGGGATGGTGGCTGTGGAGGTGGAGTGGGCAAACAGGGCTTGAGTTGCCACTGCTGACGTGCGCCCTGGGTGATGGGGAGAGAGGGGTGGGGAAAGGCTGTGGAGGGGAAAGAATTGTTGTCCCCAATCTGTTTTAAAGCGTTTTAAGTGTTTTAAGAATGGGGACACAAAATCGGGGTTGAATCTGATTGCCAGATGCTCCTTTGCTTCCTTTTAATGCGCTTTACATACTGATGTAAATCCCGATGTAAATGGCTTTGTATTTAGTGCTTTATTCCTTAAATCAGAACTCGCCCTTACAGTTACAGAAACCTAAACAGCATTTGCATGGGAAGGCATAAGAGTGCTACAAGCTATTTCCCTTGCAAATTAAGAGGAGTAACTTGCTCACATGGTGGTGCAGTGTTTACATGTAAACTACTGTCTTGCCCATCAAGATAGATGCTGGGATTCATCTGCTGCAATCTTGATAACTAGAGACAGCCCTCACTTGTCAAGATCACAGTCGGGGAATTCCTGGTGTTGATTTTGATGGGCAGAGGTGTCATAGGAAACAAGAAATGGCCTGTTTTTGAGGTTGCTGAGGAGATAGGTGGGCCTCATGGGGTGTTTTTTCACTGTCACTAGAAGTACCCATTAAGTACCCATTAATGGGTACAAAAATGCCATTTAGTACCCATTAATGGGTACTAAATGGGTACTTCTAGTGACAGTGGAAAACACCCATGAAGGAATTGCAGTGTACCAGTGGGAGGGTTGTCAATGACTGGAAGAAATGGTCACAGAAATCTCTCTGTTTTTCTGCCATTAAAGTGCCATAAGAGGACTTAATGGCAGTTAGATGGTTGGAAAAGTGTGGGTCCATAAGAACATTGCACTCAACAAGTACATTCAGTCTGGTCTTGTGGTTAGAGTGTTGGATTCTTATCTGGTATTTTTCCGGTTCAATGTTGCACTCCTTCATGAAGCCAATTGGGTGGCCTTGGGCTAGTCATAGCTCTCTTTCCGAGTTCTCACAGCCCCACCTACCTCACAGGATGTTCTGTTTTGAGAAGAATAGAAAGCTTTGTCAGTCACTTTGAGTTCTCTTAAAAGGGGAGTCAAAACACTCCTCCTCCTCCTCCTCCTCCTCCTCCTCCTCCACCTCCTTCTTCAATGCCCTATGGTGTGTATCCATGGTGCATTAAAGGCTCTGGGCAAATCCTACCATAGAAACATTTGAACTTAGGGCCGAAAACAATTGTGCTTGTCATTCACTACTTTCCACCAGCTGCTTTGGACAAGGATATTGGCTCAGATGATAAGTCTTACTAGGAAGTCAGGACTTATGCATGTGGAAGCTGAAGAGCCTGACACCCATGGCCAGACCAGCAGAAACATCACTAAGGCTGGCCTCTACAAGATGCCTGCTGAGACAGGAAAGGTGGATGCTGGTGAAAGGCCTTTCCCAGCAGAGCACTGCAGAGATAGGTCAGTATTAAGGAAATCAGAGAGACTGCAACATCAGCATCAAGTAATCAGGCCAATTTGGGCTGTCTAGACTGGGCCACATTTTGCCCAATGTGGATGGATTGTGCTACCAGGAGGCATGGTTTCTCTTTTCTGGACCAGAGTGCAGAACAGAGAGAGTCCCAGAAGAGGGCTAGATTTCATACTTTATCACTTTACATTTCCAGAACCAAAGGTAGATAAATGTAGGCCTCCAATCTAAATTACTGGGTGCAAAAAAAATCACTTATTGACATTTTATTTTCTCCTTTCCTTTTGCTGGAACACCACAATTAGGCACAGTAATATTTCATCTCGTAGTTATTTCCATTACCTCTCTGCTTCTGAATTGTATTGTTCAACACTACATGTGATAATTACTTGGCTTGTGACAGCCAACAGACAGTAGCACTTTTCAATCATTTGCTATCACTGAAACAAACCTGATAAGACGAGGGGAACCTATCATTCCTTACATTCTAGAAATTTGAGCTTGAATTTAGATACAGATATTCACATCTAAATGTATAAAAGGATGATTTAAAAAGAAGTACAGTTTTTATTGTGACTTCTGTTGTGAGTTTTGGGAGTCTGTAGCTTCATAACAAATCTGAAAACACAGTATTTTTCCAGATATGTTTGATGCATTTATAATTGTTGAATTAATTCTTTTTGACATGGCATGTGAATAAGACAAATGTATAGCATCTCAAGAGGTGCATTCTTAAGAGGTACAGCCAAATACAGGTACATTCTCAGGGCTAAAATCGGTGTGGGGAAAACAAGTATGTCAGCTATCAGATATGAATCTTGGTTAAAGGAATGGAGCAAAACCATTTAGTGGCAATATATTCTGGAATTCAAGAGAATGAAAAATGATTTACACCAATTATGTGGTTCCAGATTAACTTCATTTTGTTGGAGGGGCTGTGAGCAATAAGGGTTTCTCACCATTGTATCATGGGCATGTCATTTAAGATATGTTTTAGTACAAGATTTCCAGAAAAGGCCACAATTAGCTCAGTTTAGCTAAGATTCAGATCCGGCGTGGGGGCCAATATGAAAGAGGCCATCCAAATGCAGAAAGTCTTGTACTGTACCACAATCAATCTGGTCCACTTAGTGACAGATTGCCTATCTTGGACCATACAGTAGAATCTGACTCTGTTCCAGAATAGTGGGTGAAGCGAGTGTAAAAATGGCTTTATATTTCACCAAGTGTGCTAAAGCAAACTGTGCTCTAGAAAAGTCCAAAACACAGCCAGTTACCGTGCTCTGAAATTGATTTATCTTCAATTTATCTTTATATTTGCTTTGAAAACAAAAATGTATTTTATTTTAGAAGGGATTGTCAGTTATAACCCTGGTTAGTTGATAAACTAACAAAATGATAAATGCCTGTGTGACATTTATCTGCGGTCTGTTACTGTAACTTATGGCCTCATACACTCTGAGATGCTCAATGTGCATGTTGCACCAATGCCTCCATTTCAGCGCTACAGAGTAACTGCTTCACAGTTACAGAGGATCAGGACTGCCTCACACACTCTGATCCTCTGTAACTGTGAAGCAGCAAAAAATTGCTCTAGCTTGGCCAGAAGCATCTTCTACAATCTTGCTTAGCTCCCAGACACAGTATTTGCATCACTTCCTAGTGCAAATGCTGCGTGGAGGTGGGCCAGCATGGCTATGGCTGCACAGTCAGGTGGAGTGTCATCATTGACATATTGATGGCCTGGAGTGCCCTGGAAGTTTCTCTGCGGCTAAGTTCCCACATAGCTAGGATAGTCCAAATTCTCAGGAAATGAGCACTGATAACGTTTTCAGATTGTTACCACCTGTTACCTTAAAATGTGGACTCAAGATGAACTTGTTCCCATTGTCCATTCCTTTGTGCTCAGCGTGGGAGAAACTCCCTCCTTCCTTCCCTCCCCTCATCAAAAACCCCTCCCCCTGGACCAAAATGTGCATGGGGACAGACCCCGAGATACCTTCAAGTTGCCCCTTTTTCTATGTCTAAACACAGTTCGACATCTTTGTTGTGCAATGCAGGACAGGAACGATCACCAACATTTAGCTCTGGTGCACATTTGACACTGAACAGACTTGATTAACCTTGGTTTCATGGGCTAGTACATCTATACAGTCCTCATTGGATGAATAAAATAAATGTCTTTTTTATATTTAACTATCCCTTTGAGAAAAATATATTAAGTATCCATAAATACTGTACATTCCACTTGTCTTATCTAATGAAGAATTAATAGTAAAAGAGATGCATTTGGCCTCGTAATTTATCAGATGAGTAAAATTTGGAAGATGGCATAACACTGTATTTGCACCTAGTGCTAACCTTAAGAAAGGTGACCACATTTTGAAATTAGAGAGATGTAGATAGAAGGTGAAATTATACTTAAGGCATTTGGGGAATAGCTGGAGTGGAATAAACTTTTTATAATCTAAATGTGAGAACAAAAAAAAAATGTCAGGAGTGCAACAATGTATCTATACAGTATAGGAACATGCACACAATTCAGAAATTGCCTAAAGAACCACCAAGTAAGTTTGAATAACAGTGGTGGTTCAGGAGGGTGGCAGAAAGCTCCATTGGTCTTTCTTTTCTTTGTCTCACATTTATCTTTCCATTTTTCCATTTCCAACATACAATAAATACGTTACATTTCAACTCACAAGCTTCCAATCATTATACATTCCCTATCCTCCCTTCTTCCTCCCTTCCTAATTGCTTCCCCCAGAGTAATGATCCACTAATTAAAAACAAAATGTTTCCCAATGGGGAGACCATATTAACAATAGAAGGAGGAGGAGGAGGAGACGGAGAGCTGGCTTTTCTACCCCGCTTTTCTCACCCATTTAAGGGAACTCAAAGTGGCTGACAAAGCTTTCTGTTCTTCTCCCCACAAGTAGGTGAGGCTGTAAGAGCTCAGAAAGAGAGTTGTGACCAGCCCAAGGTCACCCAGCTGGCTTCATGGAGGAGTGCAGAATCAAACCCCTTGACTATGAGATATGTGCCTGGCACTCTAACCACAAGAACAAACTGCCTCATCAGTTGCTCCCCTTGGTCCATTTACCATATTCCAACATCTTCCCCCCAATCTATTCATTTCCATTTCTACTTTCTGCCCTGCGTACTTCCTTTTTATTTCCAAAATTAGCACACCATTGGTCTTTTGAGTTCCGTGTGAAAAGGAACTCTGACACTGCTTTCCAGTCCTCTATGGCAGGATAGAGGTCTGATGAGGGTGAGGTAGTGATATCTTCTTGTCCTTTGGGCTTTCTCATGCCGTGAGGTTCTTTATTCTGAACCAAAGTTTTCTCAGAAGTATATGCTAATGTTCTGACATTCTCATCTCTCTTAATAAGTTCCATATACTAGTGTAATCTATTGGTGTTTCCACACTGGCCATAAAACCACATTAAAAACACATGCAAGACACATAGGCTGCGTCTTCACGGCATGTGTTATTTCGGTTTAAAGAATTCGAAATAAAAGAAACGGAACAAAGCTGTCCACACGACTTGCAAGTTGATCCGGTTCCGATTGCAGCCTTAACGCGGGATCAATACTCGGAGTCCACATGGCAGCATTGTCCTCCCGCCCATTGCCCACCCTCTCTCTGTGATTGGTTTTCCCTGCCAGGATCCCACCCTCCCTCCCCTGTGCGTCATGCAAGCCTTTTTTGCCTCTTTGTTCTGATCAGCTGTCATTGGGACGCCCCCTGCCCAAATCCCTCTGGCACACTCAGCTCCGCCGGGGACCCCCTGCCCAATCCGGCACCTTCTCTCCCCTCCCTTCCCCTTCTCAGCAGTGCACAGTGGTGCCCTGGAGGCGCCCCGAGAAGGGCTTGTCCGATGCCGTCTCTCCTCCTCCTCCTGCAGTCACGCATCGGCAAGCGGCCCCTCCACCGCCCTTCCCTTCCCTTCCCCTCCGCCCGGCGGACAGGCCAGCCCACCTGGCGCGGCACCATGCACCCGTCTCGCCTCCAAGCCATCCGCTTCTCGGCCGACAGCGGACGGATGGATGCGCCCCTCCATTCTCATCCTTCCACCACAGGGTTCCAGCTCACTCTTAACAATGTTGCAAATTTCCGCAATTTCAAAACTTCAGAACTTTAGAAAGTGAAAGGAAGTAATACAGCTGAGATTCTGTATCAAAGGACCGGGGCTTTAAACATTAAAGAGGCATAGGGTGTCTGTGGTGGGGTGTCATTCATTCATATTTTTATCCCACTCTATACACAAGGGTCTCAGTGCGGGTCACAACACATTGGTTTTAATGTGTTCATATTAAACATATTAAAGCCATAACTTTGCCTGAACGTGGGGAGGAAAAAGCTGTTTCTTTAGTCCACCCTCGGAGCGAGAAAACATGAGCAAAGTGACCAGTAATTTTCTTTCCACATTATCTCTCCCAGAGGTGAATTTTACCCTAAAAGAAAACAGCTTGCCACTTTGCTGATATATTCTCTCACTCTGAAAGTTGACTGAAAGTGGATTAAACCTTAGGTGTGACCACAGCCTATAAATTCTCTCGCTCTGAAAGTGGACTGAAAGTGGATTAAACCTTAGGTGTGACCACAACCTATAATGGATTGAGACCAATAAAAACCAGGACTCAGGAAAGTATGCTTGAAGGGAAGAAAGTCCACAAATGAAACAGATGGACTAGTGGTTAGGGAGCTGGACTCTCATCTGGGAATACCTGGTAACCTTGATTCCACACTCCTCCACAAAGCCAGCTGGGTGACCTTGGGCCATTCACAGATCTCTGATGAGCTCTCACAGCCCCACCCACCTCACAGGGTGTCTGTTGTGGGGAGAAAAACAGAAAGTTTGTCAGCCGCTTTGAGCCAACTCTTCTTCTTCCTCCATGAAACCAGATGGGTGACCTTGGGCTAGTGACAGCTCCCTTCTGAGCTCTCACTGGGTGTTCTGTTGTGGGGAGAAGAACAGAAGGTTTGTCAGCTGCTTTGAGTCCCCTTCAATAAGTGAGGAAAGCAGGGTAGAAAAGCCAACTCTTCTTCCTCCATGAAACCAGATGGGTGACCTTGGGCTAGTCACAGCTCCCTTCTGAGCTCTCACAGCCGCCCCCCACCTCACAGGGACTGAAGCTGGATTAAAACCTTGGCTTGTTGTTACACTGAAGGTTTAATCCAGCATCAGTCCACTTTCAGAGCGAGAGAACACATCAGCAAAGTGACCAGTAGTTTTCTTTCCACATTATCTAGTCTAAAGGTGGATTTTCTGAGTTATTAACCCTGAAAGAAAACCAGCTTGTCAGTTTGCTGGTGTATTCTCTCACTCTAAAAGTGGACTGAAACTGGATTAAACCTTAGGTGTGACCACAGGCAGAGGCAAAGTAGCCTCTGAAGGGGGCTCAAAGCGGCTGACAAACCTTCTGTTCTCACCCTTCAGGGGACTCAAAGCGGCTGACAAGCCTTCTCACCCTTAAGGGGGCTCAAAGCGACTGACAAACCGGTTCTCACCCTTAAGGGGGCTCAAAGCGGCTGACAAACCTCCCATTCTTCTCCTCACAACAGAACACCCCTTCAGAGAAGGGGCTCCACTGCCGATGCCGCCTGCCACTCCTCCCTCTCACTGCCCTCCTCCCCCCCTTTGCCTTTGCTGCTGCTCCTGTGCATGATTGATCGGCCTCCTCCAGCTGAAGGAAGATGCTCCGCTGCCGCTGCTGCCGTCGCAGGAGCAGGCGGGATTGATTCAGCGCGGGGCTTATCCAGCACTACGAGGGGTGAATGGCAGGCACCCCCCGCCTGCAGCAGGATGGGGGGTGTCGCTTCATTTTCCCAGCAGTGGTAGGAGACGGAGGCAGTGGCGGAGAAAGGAGCAGCCATTTCGCCGGTGCTGACATCGGGCTCCGGTAGAGCGGTGGCTGAGGCAAGGCACCGGCCGCACATCCCCTACCGAGGCGGGGTGGCGGTCTGGTGGGGAAGGAGGAGAGAGGTGTCAGATGGATGGCGGTCGGGGGGCGCCTGCCGTTCACCCCTCGTACTGCTAGATAAGCCCCGCGCTGAATCAATCCCGCTGCTCCTGCTCCTGCAACGTGGGCAGTGGCAGCGGAGCATCTTCCTTCGGCTGGAGGAGGCTGATCAATCATGCACAGGAGCAGCAGCAATGGCAAAGAAGGGGGGAGGAGGGCCACAGCTTTTAAAATACAGGCTCCAGGACTTTCCTTTCCCTTTTTTAAAGTTCAGAACCTTCAAAGAGCTGAAATTGCGCAAAACTGCAACATTGTTTTTAAGGTGTGAAGTGCCTACATTGATACAGTGTAGCTTTAAGGACTGGAGGTTTATAGTGGGTGTTTGAGGGTGGATTTTTTCAATGAAGGAAACCCTAAACATGATGTGCTTCTAATACGTACAGCAATTGGTTACAGTGCGATTGGGGGCGGGACAGCCTTAACACGGAATCTCATCCCGGAAAACGAAACTGTCCACACAGTAAAAAATGATACACGTATCAAGCGCACGATCCGTAGTGAGACCTCTTGAAATCAGGATTTATTTTAAAACATTTTAACGTCGTTTAACACGGAAGTACCGTATTAAGCCGAACTGCCGTCTAAACTGCGCAAACTCAAAACGTTTTGAATTCGAGATGACGTCGTGGGGATGCGCCCATAGAAAACTTACCTTCCGCACTGGAGGATGGACTCCAGTCAGCCACTTTGGCACACAGGTGTGCAAGACCCATGCTTAATGGGGTCCCGCTGCCAAAAATGGCCTCCGTAAAGACCTGGAAAATTAGGCCTTCAATTTGTCCCCTCACTTCGATCCATTTGGAAGCAGGACGCTTCCACACATGGAGAGGCGAGGGCATGGATGTGCTGGCAGCTGCCATCTTGGAAAGGGAAGAAGCAGGCCAGTCTGCCTACAGAGCCCCTCCCCCATGTGCCACGTGTCGGCGGAAATGCGCGGTGACTGGCAGCTGAATGCTCCAGTCCCGCGGCTCTGGGGGTGGCATTGGCGGCACAGGAGGCCAGCTGACTTTTGGAATAGGTGCTGCGGCCTCCGCCCAGCACCCAGAGGATCCAGCCCTCAGGATCCATCCTCCACATGTGCGCGCAGACACATGAGGCCTCTTCAGATCTGTCCCTATTTCAGGGCGGATCGCTGGGAAATGGATTTTCTTTAATCCGTTTCTCAGCAGCCAGCGCTGAAGCACCCTATGTAGTCCAAGGTTTTGCAGTAATGGTAAGCAGCTTTCCTGCTTTCTTCCTCTGATATTTCTACTTACTAGTTTGTTATTTGGTTATTTTTGCCTAGCCTTCTGAAAACACTGCTTTGCATTTGGCATTTTTTATATATATATATGGTTCTATTTTTCTTTGACCCTGTCCAGACAGAGACTAAATTAAAACATGTGATAATCCAGGACTATATTGGAATTGCCATACGTATCAGTAGGAATCCCAACATACAGGAAAAAGCAGTGGAATTATGTGTTGTTGCTGTTCAGGATAAATTAACTCCCAATGCAGGTTTTCCCTGAGCTTACACGTCTGGACGCTTGCTTCCACAATCTTCGGTCTGGAAATGGCCACTGAGAATGCATGGAGCCAAAACTGGGCCAGACATGGCTGCTGCACATGTGCAAGGGAGTGAGGATCTCATAATTCCAGGTATTTCATGCCATAGAAATGTACACAGTATGCCACTGTGGGACCAAGCATTTAGACAGGTAAGGGCCTGCACTTTACCTGTGATTTGACTCTGCTGTTCAGCAGGAACATTGAGATGCAATCACACGGTCTAAACAAGACCCCCATTTTCTTTTTGCTGCCTGAGGGCAGCCTTTGTTGGTTTTTATGCAAAACTTTGCTTGTGAGAGGAATTGGTGCAGTGGTTCATAGGCGCTTCCAGGCATAGGTAAAATTCTGCAGTTTGTCCTTGGACTATATTGGGATTGTAACACATAATCTTAGCAATCCTGGTATAATATTTAAATGTTGTCACCCACCCTGGGACCTTTGGGTATAGGGTGGGATAAAAATGCAAATGAATGAATGAATTCCAGGTTAGTTGATCAAAAGCCCGATACATTGTGATGATAGAAAACCCAGCAATGATGCCATGTTTTGCATAATCACAATTTCTTACTTCCATCTGTCAGCTCTTTGTGTTTTCATCGCTCTTCCAAAATAACCCAGATGCTAGCAAGTGTGTGGGGGGGGACCCCAAAGGCCACTTGTTAACATCTAAGTATTTTGCAAAGGATCAGCATATGAGGTAAGGGTTTGGGATTGTCCCAGGATTGCCTCCTGACATCTGGCACAGTCAGTGAGAGATGACTTCAAGATCTAAGGAAGATCCCATAATTTCCTCTTGTTGCCTTAAGGCACCCATAGTCTCTGGTATCTGCCTTCTTTTGTAGTTTAAAGGCCATCAAGTCATGCTCCTTATACCCAAAGAGCTGTTAAAACTGTTTTTTCTCCCCATGGTCTCTCACTGCAAATATTTCTGTCATTCTTCAATTCTCTTTGTAAGGCTTTACAGTAAGTGTAGATTTTCTCTTTTTTTTCCTTTTCCTTACCTCATTTGCCTCTATCAGCTCTGTTCTGTGTTTATCTTGAATATTACTGCTGTTGTTGTAAACTTTCCTATGATTTCTCCCTTCTTCTTAAACAGATCATTTCCTCCTTTTCTTACAAGATTATTTTGACATTCCAGACTACTTTTCTTTGTCCTTGCATGTTTGATTTTGAAGTCAGTTTTCAGTAGTCATGATTCCATTTCTTGCCCAGAGCTTTTATCCTCTGTCTAGACATCTGAGTTAAAGTGACCCACTTGGGGCCACCAGAGTTCACTTATTCCTAAGAAATCCAAACTGTCGTCCTTCATTTCCACTTCGACAATTTCAAGTGTTTTCTGCTTTGCGTTTCTTTCATAGGAATGGGCACACACAAAAAAAGCATGTTTGTTCCACCATCATAATGGAAATCTGTTAATTTGTTTTGTTGTTAAAGTGTTTAATTGAAATACTGGACTTTTGCATTCATTTTCAAACTTTATTGCAAAGAAAAATACTATTTCTTTTCCACTAAAAAAAAAAAGCCCTTTTCATAACCACAACCACAGGAAAACATGAACATGGGATCAAATTGTTCATTTTTGCAAGCAGACTGATTTGTTTCAATCAAAGTTTCAGATATGCATAGACAAAAACCTGGATTTTCATTATGGTGAGAATGTCTGTGGATATGAAATATTGACTCATATTTGCAAATGCGAATCGAATTTTGCTCATCCCTGTTCTTGCATTCTCTGTTCTGAAGACCTGTGTTCTTGTGAAGCAGTCATCTTCTGTTGCACTGCTGGCAAATTCAGTGACTAGGGCCACTTCTGAAAATATGCCATTTTGGAATGCAGAGCAAAAAGTGAACTACCTTTTGCAGGGAGAGAATGCTCAGGCAGCATATAAGGTAGCTTTGTACTTGGTTAAGGCAGCCCGGCTCAGGAAACTTTTCATTGAGTCTAATGGAGTGCCTTGTAAGGGTGATGAGGATATGTAATGATAACGCATGTACAAACCTGAGACGTTTTCGCATTACTCCCGTTCCATTTGGAACGGGAGTAGGACGGGAAGATTAAGACAGCTCACGATGCTTTCACCTTTCACACACAGGAGCGCAGGAGCGCGTGTAAACGCGTTCCGGCGCGTCTGTGTGCGAATGCTCAAAGCATCGTGAGCTGTCTTAGCCGTCAAAGGCCGGCCAGGGGCGCGGAGACAGCCGCAGAGGCAGATCGGCAATCAGCTGATTGTCAAACAGCTGATTGTCGAAGCCGCGCCGGCGTCGGAGGCAAGCCCGCAGCTGTTAGGGAGGGAGAAGCAGGCGCGAATGCTTCTCCTCCCGAACGCCTGCGGGCGGCTCGTCCGCGTTCGAATGCATGTAGAGCACTTTAAAGTGCTCTACATTTCGAACGCGAGAAAGACAGCTGTGGACACGTCGGAGCGCAAGCCCCGCTCGGGCAATGCGTATGCCGTGTCCGCAGCTGTCTCCCACGCGCACCGTTCAGCCCCGTGCGAAAACGTCTCATATCTTACTTTTGTTTATACTGATTTTATTCTTGATTGGTTTTATCTTTGTACACTTGATACTTGATGTGGTCAAGTGACTAATCAGTAAAGTTTATTCTATTCTGTTCTGTGGAAGCACATTCTCAGTCCTCCGCATGACCAATCATATTCCTGTATCCACATCCAATGATGTAGGCACCCAATGAAATGTTATAGAGGATGCATCTCAGGAGAATGCCATTTCACACTCTCATCCCCAGGTGCTTTAGGTGGGTATGTGGCTCTTTGGTGGGTGTGTTGTGATGCCAAAAATGGATATGTGAAATATGAAGCCATTCCCATGGATGCTTGCAGAGGTAAGTGGAGAAAGCCAAGGTCTCTTGGCAGCTTTGTTCTGGCCACTTAACCATTTTTAAATCTACTATTAAAAATGGCATTCAGGTGCTTGATCACTGTCTGAAAGCAGTGACGAATGGGATGTGAACAAATAAATTGAACCTGAATTCAGTCAAGACAGAGGCACTGTATGTCATAGACTCAAGGAAATTAAGGGACTTCCGATTCTGGGGCCTTTCTGTACTTGGTCTTATTCTGGAACATATCTCAGGACAGCGGCCTGCTATCCGCATGCTAGTGCAGACTATGGTAGACCCCAGATGAGGCCTGCCATAGTCTGCATTAACACGTGGACAACATACTCCTATATTCCTATCCTTTGACATATTCCAGAATAAAGCCAAGTGGAGAAAGGGTCCTGGATGGGATTGTTTTAGGAATGCATATGAAGCACATTTCCTCCCTTCATGCCAAAGGACATGAAGCAATTGGGAGCCCTCACCCTCTTTCTCCCTTTAATTCCATTGGTATTTGCCCCTTGAATGGCAATCTACCAGGGAGGCCTTGTATATAGTCCCAGTAGCTGAATTATTGGGGCTAGGTGTTAGCTTTTTCAAAGTGCTGTCCTGCAGGACCTGGGCCTGCAAAGAAGCAGCAGATTCCCTTAGTCAGCAGCCCTAGGCTGCATCCACAACAATCTTACTTATTCTGATCTATTTTGATATTCTGGAATATCCAAATATAATGGAAGATATAAGCAATATCTGGATGCATTAGCCATACTCATGCCATAGCTCTGGATTCCAACAAGACACAAGTGGTACCTGGCATCTGGAACAAGGGCCAAAAGATGGGCAGCCCAGCCTCTTATGCTGGGCACTGGTAATCCAGCTTTCCACTCTCCTGGTGAGGCTTAGGCTGCATTCCCACCTACCATGAACCTAGAGCAAACCCAGATTACTCTGATCTGGAGTAATCCGGATTCTGCTGCGGGTTAGGGTTGGAGGCTGGGAACAGCACTGAGTATGCCTTGAGCAGTTCCCAAAAAGAACCCGCAGGTGCACACAAGAACACCTGCGAATGGCGTGGCAAGCTGCTGCCGCTGCCAGCCTCCTCCTCCTAACGTCCTCGGATGCCGCCAGCTGTCCTCCTTCGCTCAGCTTTAAACTAAGCCAGACTTTTCTTTACCCTTGTTGAAACAGGGGGAGGGAAAAGGAAGAAAGGGAGCTGAGGATGTTAGGAGGAGGAGGTTGACCACCTCTGCCTGCCACCCGATGCCGCTTCATCTCAGAGGCCGACTCGGTTTAAAGCTGAGTGAAGGAGGACAGCCGGTGACCACATAAGTGAGCAAGGGGGTGCGCAGAGGGGAGGCCACCCCTCAGATGTGGCGGGGTTGGGTGGCAGACAGGGGGGAGTGAAAAGGAAGGCAGTGGATTCAGAGTACTGCAGGATTTAATGGTAACCCCCAATGCCGAATTTGAATCCATTCTAGATTTTAGCAAGGTACCCGATTAGAAAATGCTTGTGAATCAGTGATCAATGGATTAGTGTCAAAGCACTTTATGTGTTACCTATCATCTCCAACCCAGACCGAACGGAGGCATTCTCTGCTTGTGGTTGATGACAGGATGGCTGTTACAGTTGCCGTGCACTGACAGATTGTATTTGCAACAGGATGTGTCATCTCTGAAGTCTGTTTATGAATGCATTTATTCATGCAGATGAAAATGTGTTATCTCTACAAGGAATCCATGCCAACATTACAGAATGTTTTTCTTTCTTTCTTCTTCTTTCTGCTGGATGATTTTTCCAAAAATTTGTCCATTATATCAAAAGTATGTTAAATTTAGGATTCCCTTAAAAGGCTATTTGGGATAAAGCACCATATTAGCAGGGCGCCTGATCAAAAATGCTTGTGACTGAACTTAAAATATGAGCGTGGACCTGGACTTTGGATTTGCAGTAATTTTGTACTACTTATGTTCCGTATTGTATTGTCATAATGGATGTATTACTATCCTTTTTTCATGTACAAAGCACAGTTTCTATTAATTTTGTGCAAGACTGCTTAACCTCTAATCTGACTGAGGCTGTGTTTTCACTACCCAGTAAAGGCATCTTCAATCGGTTCTCAGGTCTCCACTCAGAGGAATGGAAATTTGCCTCATTTAAGATGAGCACAAATGCATTCGTGCATTGAAATTTGATTCTGTTGGAATAGAATACTTAAATATTCAATTTGAATGAAAATTCAAATATCTGGATTTTTGAAAATCCAGTTTGAATCAAATGATAGGAATGTGGGGAATATTCGTATCTGATTTTCGAATCTGTTCGCGTCCCATTTTTATTGCATATGCATTTTGCTTGCATCCCATTTGTATTCCATACTATAAGCACTAATAGACCCAATATTCAGATGTGATATACGATGATGAATTCAGTCGAACTATTCAAAAATCAATATCGGATTTTCAAAAATCCAAATTCGATCCAAATTTGAAAATCCGGATTTTAGAATATCCGATTCAAATTCAGATGTCGATATTTGTTGAATTCAAATCGGATTTTTGAATATCCTTGCACATCCCTAGTGCCGACACAGTCTGAATCTCAAGTCCTGCATTGCATTTGGACACTTTTGGCAGTCTTTGCATTTTCTTCACCCTTTTCATCTTACGGTGTAAAATTATTCTGCTGAACTCCCATGTTTGCATGTCATTCTGTGTTCATCATTCCTATATTTGAGATGGGGCAGACCCAAAAAGCTGCATGCATATGGCATATGCGAACTGGGTAAGGGTTAATTTTTCAGATTGGAAGACAGCAGTGGTACCTGACTGGAAAAAATCCCTCACAGATGCTTGCACCAGTGGAACATTTGCTTTGGAAAGAGAAAGAAAGCATGACACTCGCAAGCTGAGTTGATCTATCAAAGTTGGAAGAAGGCCACACGTTTTGGAAAACAGAACTAAAGTTGTATTGGCATCAAAGCATCAAAACTTTCCACACAGCCAGAAAAAAATATATATACCAGTACTTCAATAAAATAAAATAAACACAGTATTCTTTTCCCATTTCTTCCTTAATGAACACTGGAAACTTAGTAGAAACTGGAAAAATGCATCATTATCATTGCAAATTTTAGGGTCAAAAATAATAAAGAGGAAAACTGGAAAAATGCATCATTATCACAAATTTTCAGGGTCTAAAATAATAAAGAGGAAAAAACTCATCCAGTTAAAGATCACAAAAAACAGCAGGGTGCAAAGCAATTGACCATTTGGGTGAATTTTTACTATTTTTAAAAAATTAACTTTTCAACTTCGTTCACTTTGGGTTCCTGAGATACCCCATAGGAAAAAAACCTCAAACTTGGCTTTCCCCATTATTTTTCATGGAAAAATTACAAGCCAGACTGTTTCAGACATTGAAGAGGTGAAGTTTGAACTCAAATAGAATGTCCCAAAATTTGAATGCAAACACTTGAATTGAATTTTGGATTTATTCATTCAAATTATCTGAACATTCGTATGTGTATGGGTAAGTACATGATGCGTACTTGAAGATCTGCATCTTTCCCGCATCCGTACTCATTTGTACGGTTCCATACAGAAAAAAAATGGGTTGCATACAGGATAACTATGGGATGTATACAGATGTGTACAGATGTGGGAAGATGTGTATGTGCACATGAAAATGTTGTTGACATTCATATGCACAGATTCAAATAAAAAATTCAAATGAATAGATTCGAATTTGGTAAATACAAATCAAATCTTGTTAAATTTAAAAGATTCAATTCGAATCAGATTTTTAGGTATTCAATTTGATTTGAACAGAATGTCAAAAAACATTCGTGCATGTCTCTAGAGCAGAACCTGTACCCAGTATGTAAATAATAATCTGAATATGTTTTTGTTTGTCTTTTTAGCTGGCAGTATACCCATGGGCAATTTGGTGAAAGGTAGGCTATAAATACAAATAATAAATATACATAGTATGTTGGTGTATGTTAAAAAAAGAGGCAGCACCCATTGGAGAGTAAGACCATTGAGGGGTCTTCTGAATAGCATAATCTAAACATATATTGCACCTTCTCCATTCAAATTTCCAGAGCCTAAAACTTATCTTGACTTGAGATAACATCATGCTATGAGACTAAAAAAAACAAATTACTATTTTATGATAATTGATGTTATTCTGCAAATGGACATAAATACCATGAAATATAGCATTTCCTATCTGACAATGGAAGTCAAATGTGGAGGGAAGCCTGGCTTGTTATACAAATGATAAAAGCATATTCAGAAGGCTATAACCAGTTTATTTTATTATTTTATTTTATTTTTGATAACTAATGATGAAGTTCATGACCAATTTTCAGTACAATTGCAAAAGCGTTGAGGAAACTTGGTTTCATTATTCTATTAAATCCATTTTCCTAATCTTGAAACTGTCACCTGGGAGAACATAATAGAAAAATAAATCAACATTGTTCCATGTTCCAAGTCAAGAATTTAGCTAAAGCTATTGCAAAAGTAGTCTTCTGATAGTAGATAACATTTTATGGCATCTATCAATCACATCTCAAGTGCCTTTCAATTTGCTCGTGTCAAAAAAACTACTTCCATTGCAAAGAAATGGTTCAGATTGCTCATCTTCTCCCCTTTCTCTCCTTTCCATCTCTTTTTCATAAGCGCATGTGCACGCATGCGCGCGCACACACACACACACACACAGAGTTTCTTGCTTTTTGAATTTGATTAAACCTGGATAACATTTAAATTATTTTTTGTAAATGTATACAGTTGCTTAGCTATATAACAAAAGGTTTTAGGATTTTATAAATGCCTTGTGAGCCAGTTTGGTCTAGTGGTTAGGGAGCTGGACTCTTATCTGGGAATACCAGGTTTGATTCCGTCTCCCTCCATGAAGCCAACTGGGTGACCTTAGGCTAGTCACAGCTTTCTTCTGAGCTCCCACAGCCCCACCAACCTCACAGGGTGTTCTGTTGTAGGAAAAAGAACAGAAAGCTTTGTCAGACACTTGGAGTCCCCTTAAATGTGTGAGAAAAACGGGGTAGAAAAGCCAACTCTTCTTCTTTAATATCAGGGGTAGCAATTAGCAAACTAAAGTTTTATTGTAGCTGCTGTTCAGTTATATCTGACTCTATGGCCCTATCAACCACAGCACACCATGGCTGCAATCATCTGCAGTGATCTCTGAGCTCAAGAAAAATGAAATATGACCTGCTTTCATTTCTTATTCCTCATCTGCCAGGAAGTGATGGGACCAGTTGCCATGATTTTAGGTTTTTTTTTAATGATGAGCTTCAAGCCAGCTTTTACATTCTCCTCCTCAAGAAGCTCCCATAATTCTTCTTTACTTTCTGTCAGATCTGAGGAATGGCAAAGGTGGTCAAGGTATTGGACATGAAGCCATATATGATGTTATTGAAGGGACAACTCCTTATATTTACCCTTTAGAAAAGAACAATAGAAACATGGCCAACAATCTAACATCCCAAATTTTTTCCAATTTCTCAGAATACCTTTTTTATATTATGCATTCTGAAATGACCCTATTATGTAAATACAGTCAGACCCCTATATCCACTGATTCGGTAACTGTGGTTTCAGTTAACCACGGTTTCAGTTAACCATGGTTACCGGATCAGCCCTCTCCACCCCCCCGTGGGCACCATAAGCAAAAAGCATCTAGAACTGGAAGGCCTATTTCAGCTTCCGTAGAGCATTGGAACAGGCGCATGACACCACTGGAGCCCATCCCAAAATATGTGCCCATGGGAGGTGGTCAGGAGGCACCCAGTGGCATCATGAACCTACACTCTATGGAGGCTAAAATAGGCCTTTCAGAAGCCAGAAAAGTACTTCCATTTCTGGGGTTGCAGGACCCCAGAACTGGAAGGCATGTTCGTGATTATCCATAGTTTCAGGTAACCATGGTAGGAGCCGGAGCATATACCCAGTGGATATGGAGATGTGACTGTATCATTATTTCCTTTGGAAGCTATAGTGTGTGATATACTTCTCTTTATATTTATAGGAAGCTCTGCAATTTGGGATAATACTCCTGATGGGGTTGACTACAGCCTATGAAAATTTTTATTTAAAAAAACTTCAGACAGGATGTTAAAACTGTGGAACTTCCTGTGGAGGGACAGTAAAGCCCCTCTGCAGAGAGAATGGATCATCACCACGTTATTCCATACTCTAAAAGATCTGCTGCTTCTCAGATAGAGGTGAACTCCTATGAATTCTCATGCAGTTTGCCCAAACACTTGGAAAAAATGCAGAGGAGCAGAATGCTTTGAATGTACATAGTAAAACCTTTCTGTCATGTTCAATGGTGCTCCACAGAACCTGCAAAGTTTTCATTCTGTCAGGATCCAACCTTTAAATACAATCCTTTGTAATTTTTTTCTTGTAGCGTGCCAACATAACCAGCCATCTGGATGGTGCATAGAAATTATTCAGTCTGATTATATTTTTCTTAATATCTTTCCATTTTGAGCCAGTCTGTTTAGTAATTCCATGAAGAAATGTATCTTCTTTCTAAAGAGCCGATGTCAAAATCCTCCCAGTGTTATACAATATCCAAGCAGGTTGCAAGTGCATTACTTTAACATCCACAAAGAACTGTCACTTCAACTTGGGGAATATTGCTTTGATCTTATTTTCCTGTTTCGAGGAAGAGAAATAAACTAAACCTGAATGATGGCTCATTAATGTCAATTTTTATTTCAGTCAGCACAAACTACCATATTTTGAGATGTAAATGCTTTGAGGCAAATATATGAAATGAAATAAGGAAGTGATCTTGTGTTTAGCTCAAGTTATGGTGATAAGACAGATGCTGGAGGATGCTTTTCTGTGGCACTCTGCTAGACGCATCTTCTGGTAGTCTCCAACTCAGAGGACATGTCGCCTGCATGCCTCCTGTGTTCTGGATCAAAGCTGTGCTGTTACGCTGGTAAACCTGATTAAATGGCATCTTAATGTGGATTAGGCTCCATCTAAAGCAGACAGAACCATACTAGCAGGGACCAAGGTCTGCAGATCTGGACTCCTGGATGTTTACTATATGAGTCTTTAATTCAGACTAAAGGCCTGTGCAGAAAGGGCCTCAGATGGGACCTACTGTCATCTGACTTGTATGAAGATGGCACGTTCCTATTCTGGGATATATTCTGGAACAAGGCCCAGTGTAGAAAGGGTCTAAGCCTTTTTCAGCAGCCTACGAGTACAGTCACTGTATTCCATGTGTCAGTGACAGTGAATACAAGATTGCACTCTTGAGGAATATTGTTGTCTATTAATTTAAACTTGTGCCACAATGCATCCACCCATGTCTACTGCTATAAACCATGTACTATTTTTTTTTTTAACAAAGCCTGGGAAACCCCCATGGCATTCTTTTAAATATTTTGCTACTGTTCAATTTTTGACAGGTCAATTTAAATGTATTTTTATCCCTTTGACCTGACAGATGCGCAGAACATGGTAAACCAGGGTTTAAATTTGAGTGGCAATTTTTGTCTTTTCCACCATTGTCCATAGTCTTTTGCACCAACAGTCTTTTGCACCATTCACTTATTTATATTTGTTCATATATAAATGAAAAGTGATTCTGGGAGTATTTGCTCCAAATGTTTGCCTGTTCATACTCTGGGCTGTATTTTTATGTCCATTTTTTCATCAAATCATGCCTGCTTTTATACTCCTATTCCAATCATAGAACTTGCTTCAGCAGTTCTGACGCCCGATTCTCTGTAGATAAGACACCCTGGAAGTCACCGAATGTCAAGACATAGTACCTGAGATATCCCAAAGAGGTACTGGGAAGGTAAGTGGAGGCACCTAGCCCTGCTATCACTTCCTTTTGGCTTCCTTTCTTACCACCCCACCAACCACAAGCTGTATATAAACTTGCATTTTAACAATCACTTCTGGAAAGGTTCACAAAGATTGACAATAATTCTTAACTGCGTCACTTGATTACTCAGACGTGTATACCCAAAGGGCGCTTATACCTGCAAATTCTAGGTATATGGACTTGTGAAGATAGATTTTTGTCTCCAAAATAAAATAGGAATAGAAAGGTTCATATATATTTCAGAAAATTGTCTCCTACTATCAGTGATCATTACTCTATGTTTACATCTTCCCAAA
Organism: Aspidoscelis tigris stejnegeri; assembly: GCA_023333525.1. NCBI lineage: Eukaryota > Metazoa > Chordata > Lepidosauria > Squamata > Teiidae > Aspidoscelis > Aspidoscelis tigris. The sequence continues at coordinate 67,785,022 of JALMGA010000005.1, forward strand.
CAGACAGCAATCAAATGTTATTTACAGTGAGCCATATGAATTTTACTGTTAATGTAGATTTTAAAGCTCTGGGAATACATATACTGCCTAAATGTACTTGAGTTTCATAATAAAATGGCTTTCTTTAATTGTATATCAGTCATCACAGAAAACTGCTTTATTTACTTTTGATATGTAGCTGTAAAGTGAGGCTGGCTCATGACGTGACTATGGCTATATCTAGACAGCTCCAAAGACCACATAGTAAGAGTCTCTGGGGTGTGGTGACCATTTGTCACGATCTCTACTGGAACTACAGGCAGCCATAGAGGTGGATCATTCACCTTTGAGGGAGCCCTCCTGGTAAGTCCAGAAAAAGGGTGTCAGGAGCAAATTTTGTCCTTGGGTGCTCCCACTGTAGCCAGCTGGAGTGGCAGGATGACTTACCCTGGCTGTGAATGTAAGTTTCAAGACTGTGAAGCTTTTGCCTTGAGCTTGGGAAAACCCAACCACATACAGGGCATGCCTCTTTGTCCTGTACCAGAACCAGCAGATCCCACTGCAATGATAGCTTTTTTCTTTGGCCATGAAGATATGGCCTTAGTGATTGCAGTTGATAGAATTAGAGAATAAAGTGATCTTGAGATGAAAATTGAACAGGCAGATATTCTAGTTGGGTTGCTTTCCTGCTGTAAATTTCAGTGAGGCTGACTTTTCAGACCTCCTTAGGGTGTTAATATATTTAGATCATGCTTTTCCTGCAAGCACGTGTGCATTTCTTTATGCTCATGTTATCCTCAGAGAGCAACCATGTAGTTTAGGGCAGAAGGCGAACTGTGCTTCCCACTGTGAAGTCCTTAGGTTCTTGATTCCATCTATTACTTGGCTATAGAGATGTGTATAAATATGGGGTTTTGCATTCGGTTTGTATCAATTTGAACGTAAGAAAATTTATATTTGTTCAAATCGTTCCCCTTCAAACGTGGCAGGATTCTATATTAGACATTAATGTATTCATACAAATTTGTACAAATATGCGATACGAATGCGTACAGATATCTTATACGTATTCAATCGGTATCCTGTAACATATCTGCTTTGAAAGCATCAAATCCATTCTGAATCCAGTTTGAATCCACTCTCAATCCATGTCGAAGGCACTCTGGATCCATTGCAGATGTGACTGGTGCAGCCACTTTCTCACCTCCCTGGTTTACGAATCTTCCGACCCATTCGCATGAATCTTCCAAAACATTCGTACAAATAAGAATATCAATGTACGAATATCCAAATTCATACAAATTCATATGAATACCCAATGTTACGAATATCCGTGCACGTCCCTACTTGGTTACCCTGAGATATTACTAAAATCATTTTAGTTTGCTTTTTAAAAAGATTGCTTGTCACTTGTGTTTTCTATTTCACAAGAGACGAGTGGCTTACATAATCGCGTGATTCAAATATGCAGTCAGGGAGCAGATGACAAATCACAGGAATTGAGCGCCCACACAGTCTGAAGAATCTGGGCAAATTTCCCAAGCATTATTTGGACAAACACACAGTTAAGGTACTTGCCTTTTCTCTTCATTCCAGCCCTGGTTTCTAGCTGACATCCTGACACTAGCTGCTATAGTTTATGTTTGAATGGTTTCATTTCATTCCTCTCCTGTTGTGTTTTCCATTTGAGATGATAAACACACAAAACTATTCAGTTTGTTTCTGCAAACTGGGTTTTAATGCTGTTGCTCTTCTTGGAATTTGGCTTATTCTTATTGTTCTCTGAAAACCCATATTATTATGAGATGCTATTTTTTTTTAAAAAAAATCTAATTTATTAAGTTAAATGCAAATATTGAAACAGTTGAATGTCAAACTGCCTGCCAGTCACCAAGCAGAGGATAAACAGTGTAATAGGTTGGCCCTTTGACACCATAAATTCATGTGTCACATTCACATTTTTACCTGTTAAATTGCTTTTAAAATTCAAAACACAAGCCGTCTAGGATATGCTATTGCCTTAAGTCATAAAACTGTCACAGAGCGAATGACGCTATATATTGACCTACTTTTCCGTCTTGCTACCCAGAAGATTCCTCTGCTTTTAGCATCCTAATGATGCTGCAAGACTGATTGCTGCCCATGAGCTGAGCAAGTTTGATAAATAACATGCTATAGAATGTGTTTTGGTGTTAACGTATCAGGTAGAGACACCGGTGAAATTTGTTCGGTCCACACATTTTAAAATAAGCTAAGATAACTGAGCATTCCCTATCTCTGATGCAGAACAGAGCAATTGACTGGATTACATACCTTTCTGAATTTATATTCTTATGTAAAGGTTATCAAAACTACCACACCTTGTGATGGCCAAGAGCTGCTAAATACATTTCTGGAAATTTATGTAACTATTTAATGTAGGAGGAGCAAGACTATATTCATTGTGTTGTGACTGACTGACTGACTGATTGATTGATTGATTGATTCCTTGTCTTTTAACAACAGGAGCCCATGAATCTATTGCCATGCCTCATAGGACAATCATTATCCGGAAAAACGAAGGTATGTTTAGGGAATACTAGTTAATTCTCTAAGGCATTTGGTATGGGGCTGTATTATTGTAGTATAGGAAGTGGGAGTTATAGCTGGTGCCCATCAGGACTGATACCATGTGTCCACTTTACTTACTGGGTGTTTTCTGGAAGGAGCTAAGACACCATATTTCCATCTGCATTGGCACTTGGTACCTTACAATGAACTCGCCAGTGGAAGGTACGTATAATTGCTGTTGGTTATACTTTTGCACAAAAGGTATGGCTTTGCATTCTCTACATGAGTAACTCAATCACTGTGGTGTGAACTCCACTCTGAAACAGAGCTGCAGAAATGCCCTTTGACACAATGTTGGAGGCATCTCTGCCAAGTTGCCCACCCTCAGGACTTGTCTTCCATCACAGGGAGATTTGGTGTGAGGCAACTAGAAAAAAGTGGAACCAAAGATCAGTGGGAAGAGCTGTAGCTCAGTGGTAGTGCAAACAGTGTGGAAAGCAGAGATCCCCCAAAAGCCAAGAAAATGGTATAGAGATGCTCACAGGGCTGACCATCAGGAGTTACACTCAACTCAGTGGTACTCAACAACAACTAAGAGTCAGTATAGACAGCTCTAATGGTGACAAAGTATAAAGCTACAGCTGCCTTCAAAACCCATGAAAACTGACCCTGCTGAACATAATGTCTTCTGTATAAATTGTTGTCATTCAGCCATGTCTAGCTCTTTATGAGCCCATTGACTATGGCATGCCATGGCTGTCTGTCCTCTACTGTCTTCCAAAGTTTGACCAAACTCATGTTTAAAATGTTCCATGATGTTATCTGTCCATCTCATCCTCTGCCATTCCCTTCTTGTTTTGCTTTCAACCTTTCCCAGTGTCAGGGTCTTTTCCAATGAGCCCTGTTTTCTCATTACATGGCCAAAGTATCTGAGCTTCAGCCTCAGCATTTGTCCTTCCAATGAACATTCATGGTTGATTTCTTTTAGTATGCATACATAGTTGACTCAAAATTGAAACTTTAATGAAAGAGTAAAAGAGAATTAACTTCTGAGCTACTGGAAGGAGACGGACACATCCCATGTTGCTCTTAGTAGACTTAGCCCTGGACAGAGATGCTGCTTGATCATGAACCAGTATGTTAGTACTTGTAGGAAGTGGTTGATGCAGTAACTGGAATGTCATCTTCAGTCTCCCAAATTTTCAAAACTTACTTCAGGGAGATCAGGCTCAAATCAGCTCCTGCTGATTCTATTTTGAGAGCTACAGAGTGAAAAGTGGCTAAACAATCATAATAAGAACAAGAATATTTCCGTTCACTAACTATCCTGGCAGGGGCTGAATGGAACTGAAGATTGACAGTCCCTAGAGGTTGAGCAATTCCTCTCATCTCCGAGAAAATGCAATTCCAGAGCTCTTGTTCTGCCACAACGTATCTCAGGAGGGAAACAAAACTGTCAGTAATGACAGCAAAGAGTGGGTTTACTCATCCAGAAGGAGCTAGAACTTCACATCACCTGATCCAGACCTTTAGTGCTTTGTAGACAACCACCGTCCTTTTTATTTGGCTTCAGAAATGAATTAGCACACCTTGCATAAGGAAGCTGATACCAGCAAATTATTGGCTGTTGAACTTTGCTCCAGTTTAAGTTTTTGAACACTGCTAATATAGAGAGAAAGCAGGGGGAAAGCAGAACATTACTTACTTTGCTGGGTTTGCTCTGAATGGCAGTTAGCTCTATGTTCCCACCATGACTTATGTAGTCAATATGAGAAATTGCCATCTCTTTGCTTATGCAGTTTCCTGCCCAACCAGAGTCTTTTTCGCACGAGGGGGTTTTGAACGCATGGAGAACACCCGGGGATGCTGCACTCGCACATCAGGGGCGGCCGGATCCGTTCCGGACCTCCCCAAGCATCCCAATGCACTGTTCATGCATTCCATTTTCAGAGCAGAAAAACTGCTCTGCAAGCATCTCCGCTTGTTTGGTGCATCACCAGCTGTTCCAGAGGGAGAGCATTTGCATGCTCTCCCTCCGTGACAGCTGGGCCCCTCCTCCAGCCTCCCCTGATTGGTTGCCCTGCAGCCAGGGGTGGGAAGGCCAGCTGGGTCCCTTCCCTGGGGTTCTGCCACCTGCATCAGCCAGAATCAGGGCATGTGATAAGGCAATTTTAAGTATTTTATGTCTGTCCCTAGAGCCTCAAATTCACCCAGATGGTACTCTTTTAACCATGTTTGATTGCATCCTTGCTAATCCTTCTTTTGGCATGAAGTTGAAAGAAATCACATCACAGAAATTATTGTTTTATTGGATGAGAGGCAGAGTGGGCAAACATCCATGGCTTGCCTAATGCTTGGTTTCTTAAAGGGGGAAATTACTGCACAATGCGGCTGATGGTGCTTTCCAGGAACCAAACCACCATATTATACAAAGGAAAACTGCACAAGATCATTCGTGTGAAATAAATCTTTTGTTGAAAGAAATGTTAGAAACGTGATGGGATGTGATCACACTTAAGGTTTAATCCAGCTTCAGTTCACTTTCAGAGTGAGAGAATACATCAGGGTTAAATAACTCAGAAAATTCACCTTTGGGATAGATAATGTGGAAAGAAAATTACTGGTCCACATTTGTTGAGGTGCTCTCTCTCTCTGAAGGTGGACTGAAGCTGGATTAAACCTCAGGTGTGACCAGAGCCATGGTGGATTTTAAATGATGAAGATGAACACATGAACAACAGTAACAAATCATTTATGTGGAAAATAAGTATCTCTTGGTTTATATGGAACTACGAGTGTCTCCAGAAGATGCAATAGCAGAATCTAAATAAGATTTTGCAGTTGTGTCTTGCTGTCCCTGCCAGATGCATGAGGCAATCATGAACTTTTACCTGTGTCCACCAGTACCTTCCAAGATCATTACTTTTTCAGTCACCTGGAAGCCAGCGAAACACCTGCATTCTTTTTTCTTTTTGCACATTTGACTGGCTTCTGCGTAGCTGCAAAAGCAATGATAACGAAAGGAATCAGTGAACAGATAAGCAGTGGTGCGATTAAGGGAAAACCGGCATAGTTTACAGTATTCCCATAATAGCAGTATGGCAGGATATGGTCTTGATATCCAGGAACTAAATTAGGAATGACACAAGTTACATGCAGCATTCTCAGGATAGTCCTGGAGGAATCACAGGTTTTAGCCTGTGTCTGTAGGCACTCTAGGTGCTGTTGTGATCCATTCTATGCAGCAAACCTGAAGAGACCATTTTATAATCTTTTGTGAGAAGTGTCAAATGGATGACTTTCAGAAGGGGTGGGTTGGAACTGAGTTCTGGACCTTCTTTGACCCATGGTCCACAGTCTACGGGTCACTGGTGTCTGCATCACCTCACTGCATCTTGGGACTTGCAAGCTTACAATAATGATTTCAAGGTTATATCTATTAGACTAATGAACCCTGTAGTGTAACATCCTTGAAATCCAAATACCTGTTTTTCTATGTTGGCTGAAGCTCACGAGCCTTCAGATTTGCAGAGCTGGGAACTTAGTGTAAATGAGAACAGGAGTGGGCAATGAAACCAGTCAAAGCAGAGTCTGCAGACTAATAAAGTAAGAACCAAAGAACTAATTTCCCTAAAATCTTCTACTGCCATTATTCTAACAAATGAACAAACAAATGAATGAATAAAAATAAATATTGTGTATATGTATCTGAATTAAGATTTATCAGATAACGATCAAGACTGATATTTTGTCATTTCATCAACGCTGCCAAAGAGATAAGTTGGTGCTAATATTATGCAAATGCTTCACCTCAGAAATGTTAAACCAAGTACAATTTAATAAGTCAGGATAGAATCTTTTATTAAAAGCAGGAAGCTTAAATAAAATATTAAAAAGGCTTAGCTTCTTTACTGTCAATCCTGAACAAGGCATGCAGGTTTCTCTCTTCATTGAGTAGACTTCAGATTTTACATTGTGAGACATCTTAGTTTGCAGTAATTCTTTGGGTTTCTGTAGGCGTACGTGCATGTGGGTCCCCACAGGTAGGATCATTTCCACCTCTTAACAAGTCTTGAGGTTCAAGGATCTCACCCTGAAACCTTTTATCTTACATTTTTCTGTTGGACTGCATAATGTTCTTCAGGTATGACTCTCTTGGATGAATCCTTTACAGAAATGTCAAAACCATGTGGTTTGAAGACTCTAACAATTTAGCCGCTGTGCCAACTGTGGAGAGCAAGGATGCTTCAATCTAAACAATCAACGTGGACTGAGGCAGCTGCTACTGAGGAACACAGGACTTGCTTGATAGAGTGGTCCCTGGCAGGACATCCTTTCTGATGAGAAAATTGTGCCAAAGAGCATTCCATTGGGCCTTTGCGGCTATGGACTAGACCAGATATCTATTATGTGGACAGAAGGACCAGCCCAAGTTGTGTGGGGAGGCCAGTGCTTTGTCACTAAGGTCCAGAAACAGCCCTGGAAATTGTCCGTTAGCAGCATACTGGGAAAATAAATCTCTGTCTGGCTGCAACTTTAGAGACTGGGACACTTTTGTCCCTGGCATCTGATGTGAGAAAGAAGAAGAGTTGTGAGAGCTGCTACCATAAACCTTCACAGACCATTTCTGCATTTGCCTGAATACTGGTTTAGAGAGACCACTGAAGTGGTCTAGGCCTCTGCTGTCCACATGCTAGTTGGACTATCAGAGGCCTTGCCTCCCTTAATATGGCCTGTCCAAATCGGGCTAGATGTTGAATCCACTCTACCTGTGGTCCTATTAAAAGGAATATATGAGTGAACTGCAGTAGTATACCATGCCCCACAAAGTGTGTGGAAATCCTCAAACAACTTGGAATCAGGGTACATAAGTGAACACGAAGCTTGCCTGTTTCCTCAGATCTGCAAAAATGCTTTCCCAGGTGTACCATCTTTTTGCACCCAACTTGTGAAATAGTTTCTCCTTGAACTATGGGTGCCAGCTGTGTTGAGCTCGTGGTGCTTGATTAAAGCCTGTAGTTTCTAGCAGGTGATAAGATTGCTTGGCTGACTGTGAATTGCTCCTTTTATTATGCCAGTACATAGTAGAAACAGATCTCATGATTATGCCATTACTTTGGATGGGTGTTCTGCAAGCTAGCGGGAAACATCTTCCACTTCCAAACGCAAATCTTCTGCTTCTTGGTTATAACACCAGTTTGCATTTGCAATACTGCAGGAATTAACTGCTACAAACATATATATGCTGTGAATTTCAGGTAAGGTATGTCTTTGTTTTTCATTTCTTGGCATTTTCAAATGGTGGGATTTGTTGAGCCACCATTGCTGACAATCAGTCACAACAATTTTAATGAGTGTGGGTTTTTTTGAGGAGCAGATTAATTTATGCAACATTCTTATAAAAAAAAAATTCTTAGACGCTAGCTTTCAGGTTTACAGCCTAACTATCAACATAATGAATTGAGCAAAGAGAATATATTTATGCTGATTCCTTTCCAATTTTGACATGCACAGCCTTCATCCGCATAATGAGGCGCACACCACTTACATTTCTGTGAGAAATAATGCACAGCAAAAGAAGGCAATTGACACTGAAGAAGTTATTTTGGAAACTTATCTGCGTAAATGTCAGAGAAGCTGATAAGCTGAATGGGACTGCCTTGTAAGCTGTGGAAGATATCTATTGCATATAAATTCCTTGCAAATATGCCTCTGTTTCTCCAGCTGTTCTTCAAAGGAGAAACAGAAATAACTCCTTTCCCTTGGATCTGCTCCATTTCTCCTTGCTGTGGAGATAACTTTGTTAAAACTCTTTTAGTGGTTCTTCTTAGGTACTGCATTGTTCTACCAAAGCTTAACATATTCATGGAATTCATTAGGAATTCCCTCAGCAAACAGAGCATGTTGGGACTGTTCAGTATTAACTTCAGTGGGATACCATCCCACTGAAGTTAAGCTCAGGGACAGTGCCCAGAGCTTGCATCCACAGGTGCCAACATATCCACAGTTGCTTGAGATGAGGATGGGCCATCCCAGACTGTCCAAATTGCTATAGCAATGCCTGTGGCAACTTCCACTATGCACTTGGGCATCGCAGCATTCAGATGGAGCTTCCCAGAGCATGCGTGAGCATCCCAGGCAAGTACATGCAAAAAGTGTCTGCAACTTGGTGCTTCCACATTTGCTGCCAAAAAATGGATCAAAGAAGATCCATTTTTTGGTGATCCAACCTCCTGAGGGTCCGTTCTGCATCCACACACGTGCAGGGAGGGTGGATCCAGCAGGATGGATAGTCTGAGTGCTGTGCGGAAGCCACAGCACCCATTCTGAAAGTCTGCCGGATTCCCGCGCCGCTGATGCCGCCCCCAGAGCTATGGGACTGGAGCATGCAGCTGCCAGTCACCGTACATTTCCTGCAGGTGCCAGCCCTGGCCAATCGGGAGGCGCGCAGGATGCAGATGCGGAGCCTACTGGAACCTTGCAGCCAGAATTGGGGTGGCTGCGTGCAGGTAAGGAGGGGTTTTCGTTCGGTTGCCCCAGGGTGGGTTAGGAGGGAGTTAGGCAAAGCTCTCCCTGGCTCCAAAAGTGGCAATCCACCGCTTCTGGGGTGAGGGGGAGCCCCGAAATAGGAGCCCCCTGGCTCGCCATGCTCGGATCCCTTGGAACCAACCATGGTGGCTGGGGGAGGGCCCAGTTAGGGACCCATTTCACTGTGCAGACCCGTCCTAAATGGATGTGTCTTAACAGTGAAAACACCCATTAAGACCACATTTTATGTGGTCTTCCGGAAAGCCAGTTTAAGCACCCATTAGAGACAGATAGGTGCGGAAGCGGCTGTCCCGATCTGTCTCTAATGGGTGCTGCTGTGCAGACACAGCTTTCCGGAAGTGTCCTTAATGGGTGCCGCTGTGCGGACACAGATTTCCCATTGTGTTCTTAATGGGTGTTAAAGGGCTAATGCGGAAGCACCCTCCCTTGGGAAAAAACTCCTCCATTTCAGGTCTTACCCTCTCCTTAAATCAAAATGGACGGACTCTGGTTCTCTTCACATTGATGGAAAACAGGCTACTGCTACACTATGGATGGAGGCACTTCCATTTGCCACTCTGATGAACTTCCTTGCTCGAAAATGGAGATGAAGGAGGCATCTTTTCCAGCAACAATTGCAGATGCCTACCATAGTCTGCACTAACATGTGGATGGCAGGCTCCCATTCCTGGATATAATCCAGAATATGACCTAATGCAAAAAAGATGTAAATCTTAAAAGTTATAAAATAATAAAATTGGGAGAAGGGACCACCAAAAGCCATTTAATCCAACCTTGAATTTATCAACATACTATTTTATTAATCTATGTTTTAAAATATCTTAGCCCTCTAAGATGCTACTCATGATTTAAACTAGAATCAAGTGTTTAGACATGAAACTTTATACTGTCTTAGGGCCTTTTGCCTCTTACAGTGTGGGGATGCTCTGGGTCATTCTAGTGGACACTGCACCACTGCCCCTGTCTCAAAGAGTCTGGGAGTGTTCCAGTGGCTAGCCAATCCTACAATGCTGCTCCACACCTTCACTGGGAGCTACTAGGGATCCCCTTGTGAGCTCCTGGATGTACCTTTCACACCATCTTCTGGTGTGAGCACTGAAAAGGGGTAGGGCAGAGTGGCTGCAGCTGTGCAAGTGTGGACAGCATTGCAATCATCATGCAATGGCTGCTGAGTGTGTGGCAAAAGGTACCATGGTCATTGCAACTGTGAGCTGGCTGGGCCAGGACTAGGGTTGTGCACGAATGGGGTTTTGTTGCATTTGATTCATATTGAATCAAATATAAGACAATTCCTATTCATTTGAATAGATTCCCTTCAAACGTGCTATTCATATGAATTCATATGAATATCCGATATGAACTCATACGTATCTGATAGGTATCCTGTAACATATCCACTCTGAAAGCATCAAATCTGCCCTGAATCCACTTTGAATCCACTCTCAATCCATATCAAATGCACTCTGGATCTATTGCAGATGTGACTGGTGCAGCCGCTTTCCCACCTCACCGTTTCATGAATGTTCTGAAGCTTCATATGAATGTTCTGAAATATTTGAACAAATACTAATGTCTATCTATGAATGTCATGACATTTGATTCATATACGAATGTCCAAATTGTACAAATATCAAATGCTACGAATATTCATGCACATCCCTAGCCAGGACTAACTATCTGCACTTCCCATCAAGTTAAGTGCAAACAGGCCCTTAGGTTCTTTCCACACAGGCTGGTATAGCAGTCCACAGGGCGTGCTAAGCTGCTTGCACCCTTGATAGCATGCTCTGAGCACACAGGGTGGCACTGTGGAGCAGGATTCAGTGCCAATATGGACTGCTACTTCGTTATGCTGGTGTACGGAGAGTGTGTGGACAACATAGTACCATAGGTTAGCATACCACACCTGGCCCCTTTTTGGTTGGGAACCCAGAAGTAGTATTGGAAGTGTGCTAATTCAGAACGTGTAGCACAACCCCCCGCCGCCGCCGCCCCACCCCCAGTTTGGCAACTTCAAAGAGATGGGATGGACTCTCTGTATTCAAGACTATTGCCTAGCATGAGCCAGCATGTTCCAGGATAGCCCATGCCATGCAGAAATGGCATTGTTTATTTTATTTTATTTTATTATCATTTTTTAACTGAGTGCCTAATACTGTAGATAGATTTTGAACTAGCAAAGTGCAAATTATAAATAATCCAAACAATGCACACACTAAAGTCAGACATATCAAAAGCAGCTTAGAGGTAGCAGATGTGGATGCTAATGTTCCCCTCCGGCCTCTAATCCACATTAAAGACCACAGAATATATTTCAGAAGTGCATTTTCTGACCTTAAATGTGGATTAAGACAGTGACATAAGGATGCTACCGCTTCTAAGCTGCTTTTGACTCCCTACCTTTTTTTTTTTTAATTCCTCTCAGTATTTTACATCCTTGTGGTTCTATATCCTTGTGGAAGTGCTCAAAATGTTATCACTCCAAAGCTGTAAATCCAAAGTTAAATCTGTGCAGCTTCTGGTACAAAACCATCTGAGTAAGCATAAGAAACAGATCTATGCCAACACCTTCTTAAGTTGCTCATCAGCAATTGGTGTGTGAGATAGGATGCTGATCTAGATGGTTGGTGGCCTAAGCCATCAGGACTTTTATGTTCCTAGAGCTCCAAAGTGTGTCTCTTGACGTTGGGTGAGTAGGCAATGAAATGGCAAATGCACTTCTATCTTGGCAAGTGTAAACTGATGTCCACTGGGGCAAAGAATCCCAGTTACACCTATAAATTGATGGGGGTTATCTGTGACAGGCCAGGAAGGGATCTCTTAAGTTATATCCTATTTTGATTGTTCAAAATAATTTCTATTCTGTGGTGTTTCCTGTCCACACCAGTGTTACCTATTAAGTTATTCTAATCACAATTATGATAGACAAATCTTTCTTGGTTTACTAAGGGCAAGCTAACAGGTCATCAATGCCAGCAATAAAATGCTTTATTTTCCATATACCACTTTTTAATAATCTGTTAAAAGTGAGGTGGGAAAACCTGTAGTCCTCTAGTGATGGTTGAATTATATTTCCTCCCAATTCCAGCCATCATAGCCAATAGTCAGAAATGAAGATAATCACAGCCTTTGGACCTCCCCTGAGCCCCCCAGGCAAGCGGCAAGATAAAAGACAACCCAGTTCCAGTCTATGCTGAATTGTTGAGGTTCTTTCTGATAAAGGGCCTTCTTTGAGTAAAATCTCTCCTGTGCTAAGGAAAAAGAATTCCTTCATTCTAAACTGCTAGAGCAAATGGCTTAGGAAAACCATTTTGATAATTTGGCACACAAGAACAAACGTAAAACAAGCCTTCTGTCCGGGGACCTTAGACTTCGCAAGCTTTGAAGACTTCAAATAAAGGCACTTTGTACCTCTTGTGTCACGCTCATCAAGAAAGAAACCCACCACAGTACAGTTTTGGTTTGATGTAACACGTCCTCTTCATTCCGAAGCCTGATTTGCTTTTGAAGGCAATAAGATAGGCTCTAATACAAACTCTCTTTTATGTAGCAGAACCAAAGTAAGAAGGTTATTCTCATTCAGCCACAAAAATAAAAAAAGGATAAGAATGAGGATGAAGCATTTCATTCTTTGCCAATGAAGATGAAAGGCAACTGTCCCCTAGCCCTACTAATTTCTTTATTTGGGTTCCAGCTAAACTCTGTATTAAAATTCTGTTTACCTTAATACCAGAAGGAAACAAAATGAAGTAAGGTAAAATAGAAACCCAGCACAACTAGAATTAGGCCAGACTCCCCCACCCCTTTTCTATTTGCTTTTTGTAGTGGCGTTGAACTTTTGCTGACCTGCATCAAAAGTTGCAGTATCAGGTGAGATCTGGGCAATGTTCCCATGTGCAAGGGATAGGGAATGTGTCTATCCAGCACTTGTTGTATTCTAATTCACATCTCCTGGTTCTGAGTCTGACTGACTTCTCCTGTCTTTGCTGACTCATTAAGGGCTTCTATGGAGAAAGTGAAGGCCGAGGCTGAAGAGAAATCCCAGAATGCACATCTCCATTTCCATCTTGTCCTGTTTTGATTATAGACTCAGCCTCATCACTACTTTCTTCTCCAGAGCCCATTAGGTATGCAAGAAGATGGCAGGACATGACAATTGATGGCTCTAGATTTCTCGTGGACTGATCCATATCAGACCATTAAAACCTTCTCTATGGTGAAGAAGAGGACGTAGCTGGAAAAAAATTGTTCTTGCTTATTTAAAGTTTGCCTTTTGAGTGGTGTTTAAAAGAAACATTTTCTAAAATAGCTTAAGCTTTCTCTTTCACACCTCCTTGTTCCTTCCCCATTCCTGTTCCATAGTAACTCTCCTAAGGAAGGTTTTTCTTTCTTCTTTCTGGAGCTTTTCATAAGCTATTCCAGAGGAGGATGTGGAGGAGGAAGAGGAAGAGGAAGAGGCACAGGGCCTTTTTGCACTTCACCTTCCCTGAGAAAATACCCCAGGGAGGCGAAGTTGAGGAATGGTTTGGGTGTCTGAACTTTGGGACGCCCAGACCATAGTAGTCGGCCCTTAACTACTGTGCTGCTATATGCATGGGGAACACTCTAGCATGTGCAGAGCTGCTTCTGGTGTAGAAGTACTGTCTGGAAGTATTTCCATCTTAATCTATCCTGGACCACCTATCTGTTCCTTTTGAACTGCCGCCACCACCCTAGAAAGAGCACCTTGTAGGTCTGGTACCCAATAAATTCCCTGTCTGCTCCCAAATTTATTTATTGGGTAAGCTTCCTGGAGTAGGAATACAGTGCCTGACAAAGGTTCTGTTGCTTATCCATGTTGTTGAAACCAAAGCCTATAACCTGACTTAAAATTCATCCATTGGTTTTAAGAATGACTCATATGAAAGCTGAAACCCTCCCAAATGAGGTTTTTAAAAAGAAAATAAATTTGCTTCACTGCTGAAATATTGATCATTTAATGAACATAGAAAGGTCAGATTTTGGCTAGACAAAAGTTTTGTCGCCCACAAAAAGTAATGTGAAAATCAAACAGATAATTCACTTCAAATACAAAGATATGTTTCATAACATTGGTGAATGAAGTTGTGGTGCTATTAGAGCCATATTTAATATTTTGTGTGACTTCCATGAGCCTGAAGGACTGCATCCATGCGTTTCGGCAATGATTCATACAATTTATTGATAAAGTCATCAGGAATAGTAAAGAATGCAGTTTTACATGCCTCCCAGAGTTCACCAAGATTCTTTGGTTTTGTGTTCCAAGCTTCCTCTTTCATCCTACCCCAAACATGCTCAATGATGTTCATATCTGGTGACTGGGCTGGCCAGTCCTGGAGCACCTTGATCTTCTTTGCCTTGAGAAACTTTGATGTAGAGATGGATGTATGAGATGGAGCGCCATCCTGCTGCAAAATTTGACCCCTTTTATGATTGGGAATGTAAGAGGTAGCTAATACGTCTTGATATTTTAGGCTATTGATATTGTCTTCCACCTTGCAAATGTTTTGCACACCCCTATACTGAATGTAACCCCAGACCATGATCTTTCCACCACCAAACTTAACTGTTTTCTGGGTATATCTTGGATCCATACGGGCTCCAGTAGGTCTCCTGCAGTATTTGCGGCAGCTGTGGTGTAATTCAACTGAAGATTCATCTGAGAAATCCACCTTCTGCCACTTTTCCAGCATCCATCCGTTTAGTAGGCTGTGGGCCTTGGCAAATACCACACGTTTTTTTAATTGCCTTTTGTTTAGTGCTGGCTTCTGGGCACTGATTCGACCATGGAGGCCATTTCGAGATAGAATCCTACAAACTGTTCTAGTTGACACAGGGACTTGAGGTGACCAGGCCTGTTGGAGCTCTGCTGCAGTGGAAGAAGGGCTGGCTTTTGATTTTTGAACCAACAAACGTTCCTCCTGAGCAGTCGTCTTGCGGGGTCTGCCAGACCTGGGCTTGTCAAAAACATCTCCAGTCTCTTCAAATCTTTTTTTTAATTCTTTGTACTTGACGCTGAGACACATTAAAGGTGCCAGCCACCTCTGCAGAGGATCTGGTCTTCAGTCTCCTGATAATCAAGGCTTTGGTCGCAGGGTGGATTTTTCGCATGTTGTCAGAGGTCAAGTTGCAGTTCAAGTGAAGGTCTGGAGTGCTGGAGTTCTTTTTATACACACCCACTAATTATCTGATCAATTAGTGAGCACAGGTAAGGCTGTAAACTAGGATTAGGTGCATTATATGACAAGGCGACAAAACTTTTGTCTAGCCAAAATCTGACCTTTATGTGTTCATTAAATGATCAATATTTCACCAGTGAAGCAAATTTATTTTCTTTTTTAAAACCTCATTTGTGAGGGTTTCAGCTTTCATATGAGTCATTTCTAAAACCAATGGATGAATTTTAAGTCAGGTTATAGGCTTTGGTTTCAACAACATGGATAAGCGACAGAACTTTTGTCAGGCACTGTAGTACACGGTTCAACTCTATTGCCATTATATTTTATATCTAATTGCATATTTCATTTTTCAGTCCCCCCCCCCCCCCACAGTGGCTGTGGGATCTGTGCATCCCACGGTCTACAAATATAATAGATGATGATGACAACAGCAACAATGATCTCCTTTGCCTCTGACAGCAAAATAGTAAACATGGATGCCAGCTCTGCATGGGATAAATTAGGGATGTGCACAAATATTCTTAACATTTGAAATTTGATCAAATTCGATGGAATGTGGTCATTCAAATTCAAATAGAATGTCTTCACATTCAAATGTAAACATTCAAACAAATATCAAATGTTCCAAAAACATTCATTTGAATGATTCAAAACATTTGAAAGTACAGATACGTACATTTTGCATACATATCTGTACAAATCTCATACATATCTGTACACATTTGTGCTTATAATACTGGACAAAAATGGAATGCATAGGGGGTAAAATGGGATGCATACGAAATGCGTACATACACGTATAACACATACAAATGTTGTTGACATTCGGGTCTTAAGATGCAAATCTTAACATTCGAATGAATAGTTTTGAATGTATTCCATTTGAATCGGATTTTGTTGCATTTGGATTCTAAACATTCGAATTGAATAAAATGTTTTGACATTTGATTCAACTCAAATTTGAATGCAAAAAACCCCATTTGTGCAGATCCCTAGGATAAATAGCTTTAGTGATCCTAACAATGTCTATACACCAGTTTACCAGCCAACTGGCATTTTATCTCTTTAAGAAGCAGAGCGAAAGAAAACAAGATGGGAGAAGATGATTCTTACGTGTACAAAGTCCATTTGTAGCTTTAAAAATAACACTCTGGGGGTGCTCGTTATCTGAACTTCTGGAAGCTGTTATCTGATGATCCAGATGCATTAAATGTCAGACTGTCATCTGGTTATATGAGCTTATGTTGTCTTTTATTTTATTGGCTCCGGTGACTTACTTGCCTGTTGAGAATATTGTGAAGATTAATTGGGCTAATGGCCCTGCAGTGTTTTGAATCAGCAGCTAAGTCTCGTCTAATAGCATTGGGTTAGAATGGAGAAATGACAGGACATCTCTTTTATAACCTCTTCCAGTCCCAGCCTCTTCACACTTGTGCAATGGAGTGATCCAGACCACTCACTGGTTTGCTCCACGTGCACTGGGGAGTCACAGTTACTCACCATAAGTTGCTCCAGGCTCCCCTGGAGCCATCCAGCAATAGACTGCTAAGAAGCAGTCCACATGCTTACCAAGACCAACTGGCCCGCCATGTTGAATCTTTACCAGCCTTGTTATACCATGCCAGTTCAGGAAGTGCAAACAGGCCTTGAAGGACAACTACCTTCTACAAGTGTTAAGAACAGCAGAAGAAACTGTGGATGATGCCATTGCCTTCTGAAGTTCACATAAGAGAAGGCTTCCCCAGAAGTATCATGTTAGATCTTTTCACTCATGCCCTTGGCACAAATGGCCTTTTCTTTGCATTTAATTTGTATCAAATTGAGTGCAAGAAAATTTGTATTCATTCGAATAGATCCCCTTTGAATGCGGTAGGACTCTATTCAATACAAATATATTAATACGAATTCATACAACTATCCAATACAAATGCACACGTATCCAATATGTAACATATTCACCCTGAAAGTGTACAATCTGCCCTGAATCCACTTTGAATCTACTCTCAAAACATGTCAAATGCACTCTGGACCCATTGAAGATGTGACTGGTGCAGCCACTTTCCCACCTCCCCATTTAATAAATGTTCCAATGCTTCATACGAATGTTCTGAAACATTCATACGAATACTTTTTCTTTTGAACTGCACATCTTCAGTTGGCATTATTGTTTTTGGCATGTTATTTTTTAGATATAGTTTACAATTTTTTTGGGGTGGTGGTGGCTGTAGCTCAGTGGTAGAGCAAACTCCTTTGAAAGCCAAAAATTGCTTGCCATTTTGATCCTCAGTCTCTCCCCAGAAGTAGGCAATGAGAAACAATTTCTGCATTTCTGCCTAGAAAACTGCAGAACTTGCTGTTTGCTTACCTGGATATAAGTCTCCCTGCATTCCATGGGCCTTTGCTTTGAGTGGGCCAGGCATGTGGTTTATGAAAAGAAAATGAAGCTCTGTTAGCAGAATATAATTAAAATTTGCACCTTTCTTGTGTTGTACTTTCTACTAAATCAATATTTCATCCTGACACTTCAGTTCTCACTGTATCTTTAATTAAGACTTCCACCCATTATGGATGCAGTTGAATAATTCTGTTTGACACTGGAGGAGAAGGCTTTGCAGTCTCACACATTCACTGTTCACAAATTAGCACCAGAGATACTCTAAAGTATCTCTGCTTTGACACTAATTTCAAAGAGGAAATTTATCTGCTACACTGAAAAATTGTTTTTCTTTCTTTTTCTTTTTTTTTAACTCCACAATGGCAGATACAAAGGTATGGTATGAAGGATGTCTTGAAGCTACAATATTTAAGAAGTTTGGCCTAAACAGTATACAGGATAAAAGTCCCTGGTTGCTTCTTTTAGTCACAATCTTTGCAACCATTTTCATACCATTCTTCAGCCTGACAGAGACCAACAAATATCATTTCATGTGGGCATATTTTGGCTGTGATCAGACATACCAAAACAAAACAAAAAATCTCTAAGGTACCTCAGAGAAGCCTTCAAAGTGGGATTGTTCACACATCAATCTGCCCATCCTCCATCTTCTAAACATTCCTAGGAAGGAGAATTAGAGAAGGGTTGGGTACATGAGGGCCACACGTTGTCTCTCTGAGGTTCCTCTGAGCATCCCCCACCCTTTGTTATGTCTCAGTACAGCTTTGGTTATTCTCAGCTCATCAATGGCTTGGAAGTACACACACTGGACAACTGCTGGATGCAAATAGTAGTTTAACATTAAATTTCTGTCTGCAAAAATGCATTTTCTGAAAAATCCAAGTATAAACATTGAAGATTTGGCAAAAATGAATGAAAAACAAAACTGAAAAAGAATTTGGACCATTGCATAAAGATCAGACAGAGCAAGGTCAGAAAGAATTACCTTAGATATGACATCATCAACTGAAGATGATACTCATTAGTAGAAAGGTTACCATTTGTTTTATAAGTGGTTGCATATAGAACTCCAGGATTCCTGCTTATACTTTATACTTTGTCTATCCAATGTTTATCATGTTTATCTGTCTATTTTTATAATTTACTGTGTGTGTGTGTGTGTGTGTGTGTGTGTGCATATCCTACCTGCCTTGATAGGATGGAGTCAGAATCTCAGTGCAAGTTCAATACCATGACAAGCATTTTAAAGCTGTGAGGAAAAAATAAATATATCTGACTCATGGATCATTTGCCGTTTCTGAAATGTTCTTCTGATGAGACGTATAGTTCCCTGAAAGCAGTTGGCAAGGAAGCATGATTCATTTATGCTTCCTTCAGAACATCTGATGTGGCTTTCAATGGACCATAGAGTCATTAGGTTTATTACAAAATACAGGGGACTGTTCATAGTGTCATTAAAATCCTTTTGCAATCAAATGAACTAGACTATCTAATCTTGAAGTGTGAATAATATAGATATTATAACTTAGATTGCAAGTCATATATACAATAAAAAGAAAGAGTGTTTTCCCACTGTCACTAGAAGTTCCCATTAAGTACCCATTAATGGGTGCAAAAATGCCATTACATACCCATTGATGGGTACGAAATGGGTACTTTTAGGGTGTTTTTCCACTGTCACTAAAAGTACCCATTAAGTACCCATTAATGGGTACGAAATGGCATTTTTGTACCCATTAATGGGTACTTAATGGGTACTAATAGTGACAGTGGAAAAACACTGTTAGTGACAATGGAAAAACACCCAAAGTGTGTGGAGCATGTTGTCAGAACTGTAAAGGCTGATAGTAAAAGAGTCTTCATATACATTAGAAGCAGAAGCCAGCAGGGAGGCCATTTGGTCCCTTGAATGGTGAGGGAGTCAAAGGGGAGATCAGAAGAGAAAAGGAAAAATAAAAGAAACCAACTTAATTTGTTGCACCTTTCTGTGGAGAAGATAACTTGAGGCAGATCCTTGTGCCTGAGTTCCTATTGTTACAACTGGATCTGGTGAATTAAGGCATATAGGGTGAGAAGAGAGGATGTGGTAGGCTTAGCTGACAAATTAATAAATAAATCAAGATTTTTTTTTCTACCCAAGAGTTATTAAAAAGCTCGAAGCTAAGATTGCACACTTCCTAACAACAAAAAAAGTAGTTTATCATTACTCTGGAAGGATGCTAACTTATGTGTAGTTTGAAAAAAAAAGGCTCAAGGTAGAGTCCCAGGAAATTATAGCCCTGACCACCTAACATCCATTATTAAAGGTAGAATTACGAATATTGGGAGGAACAGGCAGAGGAAGCTCATCAAAGACAGATGAACCCCCATCTAAATAATCTTCTAGAGGATTTTTTAGATATGTGAATAAGGATAACCCCAAAATATCACCTACTTAGATTTTCAAAAAGCTTTTGTTAGAGTCCTTCATCAAAGAATTTTCCATAAGCTAAACAGTCCTAGGGTCCTAAGGAACAGAAAACAGAGCCTAGATTGACACTTCTTACAACAGTAGTAGTCCACAGCTGGGCCACTCTTGGGAGGGATTACCCCACTCTGGAGTGGCTGCAGTGGTGGAAATATGCAGATGTGCCTGAGCAGTAAACAGGTAAAATGCTCCAGTTGGTAGATCCAAAAAGGTCTCATGTTGCTGTGTCAATGGGACCATGCTAGTTCAGGCTAGAATAAAGGTAAAAAGCAAATGTTGAAGCAACTCAGATGGACCCACAGTGCCCCCCGCCCTTTAAGGTGGACCTGAACCTGGTATCAGACACAGTGGCACTGAAGCTGTGTATCATCCTGCAGTGGTTATCTTTGGCAACATTCATTTACTTCAGCAAATTCTGTTGTTAACCAGAGGTCTCTTCACACTAGGGCCAGTAGGCTATAGTGTTCTAAGCCTGGTACACTCTGGGTACATGATAACCATACACATTTCTGACATCCAAGGATGCTTCTAGGAAGTCAGAAACGTGAATGGTGCTCCTGTACCCGGAGCATACTAGCTGGAGCGCACTTGGCTAGCATGATTGGTTGCCACCACCAGCGTCGGGCGTTTCATGATGCATTGGCTGCTGGCAGGTGGCCAATGGGGGGAAGGGGGCAGGTTTGTCTGACCCGGTGGCTTTCCTCCTCACCCCTGGATCACTCACCCTGTTGACCTGCCCATGCAGGGCATTGCCTGGTGTGTCTGTCCCTGTCATCCTCCCTCCCCTCTCTTAGTGATATCACAGGGCTTTTTCTCCCCCCCCCTTGGGCATTGTGGGACTCGAAAAGCCATGATCCCTGAGAGAGGGGAGGAGACAACCCACAGTCATGGAGAGTGGGGAGGGAGGATGGCAGGGAGCATCCAGGCATGCACCCTGGGCGATGCCCTGCATGGGCAGGTCGGTGGGGTGGGAAGTCCAGGGGTGGGGAAGCAAGGCGCCTGGTTAGACTCTTCCCATTGGCCACCTGCCAGCAGCCAGCATGTCACAGAATACTTGATGCCAGCAGCAGCAGCCAATTGTGCCGGCCGGGGGGCAGAACTCCTGCAGCAGCCCTTGATGAAGAGCGAATGCTCTCCCCACTGGATGCTGCAGGTAAGTACAAGGTAAGTACAAAGTACAATCGGTACAGCTCTGGTGAGGGCAGGCATGCTTCTAGGTTGTATGCTCTTCTCCAGAGCTGTCCTGATTGCATACCAGAGGCCTAAGATCTGGGAGAAACTGATCCAGTGATTTAAAACTGTCAGCTACATTCCTTTCTTTTAGAAACATCGCCTTGCATTCCTGTCTCAAATCATTTTAATCTGAAAGGAGAGCACAATGTAAATATGTTTTAGTGTTAGCAAGGCAAGGGAAGTCTATGATTACCTAATCAGCATAAATCCTTCAGGTGATAAGCGCTCTGCCATCTGGCACACCGGCTGTCAGAGATCTATTGATTAATTTCATCACTCTTGTCAGCTTAGGCTAATAGCAATCAGGACAGTCAAGAGCTATACAATATTGTCCTCCTTTTCCTTACCTTGGATGGCCCAAGTGGCCCCCGAACTTCTTCCCCTCATAGTCCTGCCCCACTCCCCAGGGCACAAAAGCCTCATAAATGGCCATAGTTATAATCTGTGAGGGAGAGAAGAAGCCCATTCACATTTCAGCCTGTAGTATACAATTAGGCAAGATCTGGGCAGGTGCACCTGCACTTTCAGGTGGTGCGTACAGACTAGAAATGTCCCCTGCCTGCCCAGAGGTTGCCTAATCACATACTATCCCTAACTTAAGCCTTACCTTTAGCATCCAGCCAGTGTCCTTCTGCTAACTGAGGAGGTCGTCTGAGCTCCCACTGAAGCACCCTGGGACCTCAGATGACCCCCTGGCACGACTGCAACTGTGCAAAGCATCAGCATTGCTGAAGCAATGGCACTGGTATACATGCAATTGCACAGGGCGCCACACTCAAGATGGCGATGCCCAAGAGTAGATCAGACGCATGATCAATCTCAGGTGAGTGATCGATCACATGGGGCTGGGTTGTCGTTAACTAAGACTCACAAGTCTCTAGCACACCTTTCTGTCCATGGTATGGGAAAGAAAGTTGATGGGTGACAGCACAGAACTTCCATGTCAAGTATCAACAACAAGTCTTTATTGATTAGTCATTGTGACCTTATCAAATATCATGTCAAGTATCAGTTTTGACCGGTTGAGAGTTTGGGAGGGAACCTGAAAGAGCAGCCAGCTTCACCTGGGATTTCTGGGTAATGAGCCAGTTTCGTCTTGTGTTAAAGTGTCAGAATCTTGTCTGGTAGTCTTCCGGTTCAATTCTTGCACTCTTACATGAAGCCAGTCGAATCCCAACAATCTTTCTGAGCTCTCACAGCACCACTGACCTTACAGGTGTCTGTTGTGGGAAGAAGAACAGAAGATTTGTCAGCCACTTTGAGTCCCTTAAGAGTGAGAAAAGTGGAGTGGAAAAGCTGACTTTTCTTCTTCTAGGTTCTATTAGGAAATTCATTCATTTTTGCCACTCTTGTTAGAGGCAGAGAAAAACCTTGTCCTCAATTTGATGCAGGAAAATCTTCATCGCTGATGCTTGGACTAAGTGAGGCCTGTGCCCCCTCCCAAATGTTCTGGTCAAGGATTGGTCCCACACACACACACACACACTCACTATACCCATGTCTCGATCATCCTGCTTCCATTTTGCCTGTGATTAGCTACAGTTCAGTGTTCTTTTGAATCATGATGTTTGTATGTAAAATAACTTGCTTCTGGTCTAGGATCTTGCACAGAAAACAAGTACCAGTACAACAGAGGAAAGAAAGATCCCTGTAATCCATAGATCCCTCTAATCCTACAATATCCAGCATGCACGAATGTTTTTTTGCATTTGAATTCGAGTCAAATTGAATGTCAAAACATTTGATTTGAATGTTTAGAATCCTAATGCAACAAAAACCAATTGGAATTTAATATACGAATATACGAATTTGAAGATACGAATGTTGACAACATTTGTCTGTGTTATATGTATATGTACACATTTTGTACACATCCCGCTTTATCCCGTATGCATCTTGTTTTCGTTCCATATTATAAGCACAAATGCGTATGATATTCATTTTGGAACATTCGAAATTCATTTGAATGTTTAAATTCAAATGTGTAGACATTCTGTTCATATTTGAATGTCCACATTCTATCAAATATGATCGAATTTTAAATGTTTAGAGCATTCATGCACAACCCTAGTGGTGGACCTTGTTTTTTAAAAATACCTGATTCTTCTTTGAGAACACAACTGGATGCTTGGAGGGAGTAGCAATGAAGATAAAGCCCTTCCTTTTACTGCAGAACCTTTCTTGATGTCGAGGTTTTTGTTACTAAAGTGGGCTGCATTTATGGATCCTGGAATGATTTCTGACCTCTGCATTCCTTACTTTTGGCTTTCCTGTTCTGGCTTCTGGACAGACATTTTGGCATCTTTTCTGACTTCAGCCTTGTATGCTTGATGCTCACAAATTACTTTGCTGACTTGGAGGCCTGTGCTCCAAGCTTTGGACATTTGCCAAAAGTACTTGATTCTGAGCTCTCTGCAAAAGGATAAGGTAAAGCAGGCAACAGAAAGAGTGTGCATTGGAGGTGGAGAAACTATGAGATCCTTGTAAAGATAGAAGTGTAGATGCACAGGGTCTGTGAACAAATAGATGTATTGATCCTCAAGTTAACAACTGGGAAACAGGGATAAATCAGCTATGGTGGGTGAGATGTGAGTAACAAAGGTCCTAGAACAGGCTCTGATAATCTTCATTCCCAACTTTCCTGCACTAAGGTGGAATTTCTGAAGGGGGATTCTAGGTGTGTGTGGCTAAATGGGATTACAGTGATTGCATCCTGATGGCCTTCATGGTGGAATCCTCCCATTCCTGAAGTCTTAGAATGATTCCACACTGGCCAGTATACTGGACACGAAAGTTCAGTATACTCCCTTCTGCACACTGATACGTTCCCTGTATGCTTGATGTTCTGGTATACCAGACAGTTCAGAATCACCCAAATGGCTTGGTTGTACTGACCAGTTGCCCTTCAGTCTTTTTGCACAGTGACAACCAGTCGTATGTGGAAACCCACAGGAGTAGATAAGCACATATTTTGCTCTGCTCATTCTTCCCAGATATAGCTTCCAGAGTTATCTGGTCTCCTATGTCAGACAGAAGAAGTCATATGAGACTTTTCTTTGGCCTTGGTCACACCTATAAGGTACAAGATGTCCTGGCTCATAATTTGAACTGAGGTTGTACAATCTAGTTTACATTTAGATTGTTATAGGTCATCCTCAGGCTGTCCTAGCTCTGGGCTGCATTGTTCACACCAATCTCAGAGATTGGCCTGAGCCTCCTCCATGGGACTCTTGGCTCTCCTCCCCTTTTGCTGCATCAAATCTATCTCCTTTCATATTGGATGTCGTTGTGTCACTCAAGGGAGGTGAAAGTGTGTGTTTGCTGATCTTTTTAAAGCCTACTTACCCCCCTCCTTACCCCCTTTACTTTATGTGCTTTTCTCCTCTGTGCAATTAATTTTTTAAAATAATAATAATAAATTTATGTAAAAACGCTAGAGGAATCATACACATAAACTGAGGAGAGAAAGGGAGGTGCCTCATGAACTCTGCACATGAACATTGGCTGAAAGGAGAGACTGGGCCCTCCCATCACAGCATAGTTCAGCCTCCTTTAGCCTGTTCCCCCGCTCACAACTGAGGGAGTGAAGATGGCCTGGAATGCCAGGATGGGCTGAATCCTTTAAAAAAGAGGACTCTGGTTAGAGTGATCTAACCAGGGTAGGCTGGCTTTGAAAAGAATTTCAATAAAAATAATGGGAGTAACACAAGCTGAGGATGACCCTGGGTGCTTCCACACTGGCCACCGAGAAACAGATTAAAGAAAATCCATTTCCCAGTGATCTGTCCTCCAGAGGATCCGTCCAAAATAGGGATGGATCTGCCGAGGCCTTGTGCGTCCACACACATAAGCGGAAGACGGATCCTGAGGGCCAGACCCTCAGGCTGCTGTGCAGAGGCCGTGACACCATTCCTAAAGGCAGCCGGCCTCCCGTGTTGCTGACGCCGCCCCTGGTGATGCCGCTGCCAGTCACCATGCATTTCCAACAGCGCACGGCATGTGGGGGAGGGGCTCCAGAAGCAGTCCGGCCTGCTTCCACCCTTCTCAAGATGGTGGTCACTGGCACATCCGCCCTCTTGCCTCTCCATGTGTGGAAGCGTCCTACTTCCAAACCGATTGAGGCAAGGGGACAGATTGAAGACCTAATTTTCTAGGTCTTCCTGGAGGCCGTATCTTTCAGTGGCGAGACCCCATTAAGAACGGGTCTCACTCTCCGGTGTGCAGAAGCGGATGCCTCAAAGGGTCCCATATCCAGCCACCAGTGCAGAAAGTAAGTCTTGTATTTGTTTTTCATGTGTCCTGTATGTGTTCTTAATGGGGTTTCCATGGCCTGTGTGGAAACACACCTGAAGTTGTCCTAAACTGAAGGTGTGACCAGGGCCTTCATGTGACTGCTTGAAAGGCAGTGCCGAAGGTTGCAATATCATGGCCTTGCACCATCTCTGGATCCCTCTTCTGCCACATCAAGATCTTTTGAAATATTTCAGGGATTTTGGATTTTAGTGAATTGTCTGTTTCTGTATTAAAGCTCTACACTTTCATAGTTTGTCACTAGTGAAGCATTATGTTTACATTTTTATTTAGAAAACACCATGAGATATTTATTAAAAAAAGAGAGAGAAGGAGATGGTTGTAGCAGCAATGATGTTTGGTTTAGAAGCTTCTGTGTAGTGGAGAATGCAGAACAAACAAGACTATTGACCACTAGAAATATTTTACATGCATTCAGCAAAGGGCATGACTCCTCTTTCCCTCCGTGCCAATCTTTTGTTTAAAGATCTGAAGATGTAGTGAGGGGAAAAGGGACAATTGGAATGAGGCTAATATGCCTAGCCATGCGCACAAAATACCCTAGATAGAATCTCAGACCGATTCCTAGAATACTGAGGATGCTCCATTAATGAAAGTAAAATATGCATGTGGTGAATTCTCATCTACTAAAATGTTTGGACAACCTTTGCAGTTCTCTATTTACAGCTGCATTGAAGGCTTTGTCACAGGTAGTCTCAATTGTTATGTAGACCATGTATTCTGAAGTGATGTAAATAGCTCAATAGGTCTCAGTTTGAATGGTGGTCGTGTCACATCTTGAGATAACAGTGCTGCAGATCTGATATGTAGGCCAAGGCAATTACCAAACTACACAGCTCAGAGGTCAGAATGTTCATGATAATATTCATGTATAATTGAAAACAACAGCAAGCAGAAGGGTGATGAAACATTTTCTGTACTTTGGGAAATGCTTTGTGTGTGACCCAAGAGTGTACGAGGAAAAAATAAAATACAAATTATCCAGAAAGTGTGGAATTAAATGCTCTACAAGACGCATCTAAAAATGTGTTGTCAGCATATTAATGGACTATTTATTGGTGAGAAAGTCTTGTGTAAATATTCTGTTACCAAGATATGATTTAAACTGAAAATCTGGAATAGATAGGAAGGATCAGATTTAGAAACAAATTTGAACAATAGTTTCTTCAATTAACCATTTCTTCGGTGAACTGAGCACTCAATTTTTGTTCATGGACAGCCCTAACAGAGATGCCTGGGGGACAGGTGTCTAGTTGGAAGCATCTTGTTTGCTGTGCCAAACGGTGCTTCTCCATCTCCATTTTGGCACAGGAAGGCATCTCATGACAAGGCAAATAAGGGCCCTTCACTAAATACACTATTTCCTGCCCTTGTCTCCAATTGTTTTGCATAGGCATCACACCTCATGGCAGGGGCCAGCAGATAATGAACCAGTTTGGTCTAGTGTTTATGGAGCCAGACACTTATCTGGGAATACCGGGTTTGATTCCATTCTCCTCTGTGAAGCCAGCTGGGTGACCTTGGGCTCTCACAGCCCCACCTACCTCACAGGGTGTTCTGTTGGGAGAAGAATAGAAAGCTTTGTAAGCCACTCTGAGTCCCCTTAAATGGGTGAGAAAAGTGGCGTAGAAAAGCCAACTCTTCTGCACTGAGCCAGTAGGCCAGCCAATTGAGATCCATAAAATGTATTATCTACACTATGGAACCATCTACTCAGAAGGTCAGGTCCTCCTAGTAAACAATTATGTCCACACAGTGTGAGGCCTAGGAGTAGGATAAGCAGTCCACAAAGCATTCTGCCTTGGTTTACCAGATGATGGTCAGCATGCAGTAAGTGCACAAGTCATGACCCAGTACACCAAACCTAGTGTGGTTTTGCCGGGCACTCAGAAGCAGCACCGGAAGTGTGCACTTTCTGAGCACCTGATCAAATGTCCTGAGTGGCAACAGTGATAAGACAAGCACAATTTTTGAAAATCCTTTTTGGAATCCAGGCTGTCAGAACTGGGCTGCCCATTCTGAATTTGGGTTTGCTTGCCAGATGTAGACAAGGAAAGTTTTTCTCATCTGTATGTGGCCTCAAGCACCCTATCTGTTTTTATTCATCTGCTTTGCTTCTCAAGGACTCTCAGCTATACAACTATCATTTTAAACTGCCTGGAAACTTGCTGTAATTATCACTTATTGTTCCCATGGTGGCAATATATATTTCTTCCATTGCTAGGAGGACTGCACTGCAGAGTTCATCTCCACCAAGATGACTGCTTTTATTAGCTCTCCTGTATTAAATATGAAACCTTTGTATCAAGTCATAGTCCATATTTGAACCCCAAACCAAATCTCTTTCTGCAAAGAATTCTCAAACAAAACATCAGTTTTGTAGCTTCAAAAGCATTAAAAATATGTTTGGTGATAATTGAATTAGGTCCCATTATGCCAGTTAATTACCCATCACTTAATTGTCCCATTAACTCTGTTTATGGCCAATTTATTTTCACGGTCCTGGTACTTTTCTTTGCTTATGCACTATTGTTACAGCAACACAAAGCAAAAGATCTTTGCAAAGCAGATCTACAGTAGCTGCTGTGGGAAACCTTAGGCCCTTTTCCCACTAGGGCTTAGAACCCTTCTCAGATCCCGTTAGGAACCCAATTCGTACCTAATTGGTACCAATCAGTAAAGCTCTGTCCTCACCTGGACCCCATTGAAGGCCTCATCTAGAAGGTCCTGTCCCCACAAGGGCAAGGGAAATCTGGATTTAATTGGTCCTTCAGGCCCTTAAATCTGGACCTCATTAAAGGTTTCTGCAATGGGGTCTTCAGGCATCTTCAAGATCCAGATCTCCAGGAGGACCCCATCTCAAAGATCTGGATCTTTGACTGTGTGTGGGAAAAGGGAGTTAGACCAGAAGCATGGAGTCTGAACGCTGCCAGCTGTTGTCAGACATAATCCCATGATCAGGGATGATGAAAGATGTTCATGATTCCTTAAGTGATTATCCATGTCTTTTCTAGGTGGTTTGGTTGGCCATGAAACTCACCAGTGCTTCTATGTTTTCTTCACATTCAGCTGCTTATATTCCCATCTTCAACCTCAAGAGCAAAATGACCACATCACATCACTCCATAACTCATTATACAGGATTCCAAGTTATTTCTAGGGATAATTAAGATCTTTTAAGACCTTAAAGACCCAGTAATACTCTCTCCTTCAAAATGAGTAATTATGCTTAAGAAGCTCCTTGGACACCAGCCTATGGAGGTCTATAGGTTAGCTTTCACTTTTTAAAGGCTGAAACAATGAAATAAGATGAAGAAATACAGGGAACATCAAACAACATTGAACTCATTTCTAGTTGGATTTTAGGGACCGTCTATGTGCAAATTATAATGCACATTCAAGGCATTTTCATGGGGTGGTGAAAGGACATAAATATGTGGATTTACTGCGGATGTGCACTAGACACTTTTTCAGTATATATATGGAGCACAATCCAGAATGAATTGAGGAAGTTTGATTCCTAATTAGGCACCATCGACAATTGATAATGGCTGACATAGGGCTGACCAGGTCCCCCAGGCTCTCCAATGACCCAAAGTGATTATGAGAGAAACCACTCTGAAGCCACTTCATGATGGCTGATTCAGCATGGAGGTGAGGTGTGTCAGGGACATCACCCCATGCCAAATCTAAATCTGGTGATCCGGTCTTTGTACAGGGTACTCAAAAATATTCCAGCTGGCAGGGAGGATCTTTGGATCTTTAACTACTTGACAAACACCCTTCTGCTCCCGTTACTAACACTTCAGGTGAGCCCGGTTTGGGAATCTGTTTACATGAAGCCTTATTGAAAAACAATAGGCCTTTGAATAAAAATTGAAACACCAAATGCCCTTGACCTGTTGTAGCAATGAAGACTCCATTTATTTGTCATGCTACGGCATGCAAGATTTTTCTATTAATCTTCTCATATTTGTAGAATAGTAACCAGTCTTGAATGAATTTTATGCATTAGTCATCCATCTTCTTTTAGGCAACTTGTTCAATCATAATTATTTCTCCAATTTACTATCCAGCAATTATTTTCAACGAATCACAGTTCACCTTGCTTCACTTCAGCAACGTCTTCATATTTTCCCATTTTGGCCCCATTTTTTTAAAAAAATATTTGTTACAATTATAGTGGATTGTGGTCTGGATTAGGGGTGGGCCTGATTTCTTCAGGAATGTGTGTTCACAAAATTAGATGCAGGTTGTTTGTCTTTTGAAATATTGAATGGATTTCTCCACACAGAAAAGCTTATATTGGCAGAAAGTAGCATGCAGAAGGATGTCTTGTTCAAGCAAAAATCCTTCTATTATAAAAAATTGTGGAGAACAAAACCTATAATAAAACAAGTGCACATAACACTTGTTTTCTTTTTATCTTAAATCACAATATGGTGTGGAACTGGGGTGAAGGACTGAATTTAAGACAGAAAATTGAGCATCTGAGATTCATAGGGTTTTTTTATTCCTACCTTGTCTGAGAGCCTAACCAGCAAGCCTGGACTCCACACTCAGATCCCAGAATGTTCTTAAGGAGCAGAAGACAATAAATAGCATGCAGCAACAGTCTGTATGATTAGTAGTCAAAGAGATTCCCTGCATCTTTATATGGTCTGCTAATGGCACAGTAGTTAAGAATATTAGCCAGGAACCTAGGGCAGCTTCAGCACCACAGTGTCCTGTGTACAACTTGGAGAATGGAGTAAGGGGTACAACGCATGTTGGCAGATGTCTGCAGGAGATCTGCCACCTTCCACCCTACCTTAATAGCACAGGAACAAAAGTTCTCTAATATCTCAAGCTGTAGGCCAGCCAGAGATGTTTCCCTTTGGCCCTGAAAGTGACCTTGAAACAGGACCTCTGATGATCCTGCCACTGACCCCTTCCCACGGTCCACATGTTGGTGGTAGACATGGGTTTTAGGCTGCACCGAAAGGGAGACTACTTTAAAGCGGTCTTCCACTGGAGCATTCCTGGAGCGTACAGGGTTTGCAGAACCTGTGCTCTGGGAACACAACTGTCATGGATCAACTGGACAGTGAGATAATGCCTAGGAACCTTTTGATTCAAATCCCTGCTCTGTCATGAAAGTTCATTGTGTCTTCTCAGTTGTTGGTAAGATATAGGAATGTGCACAAATAACTGCATTGTGCTGTGTGCAGGATACAAACCTGTCAATGGGGACTGGGTATGCAAGGTCTAACACCTAGCAAGCCTAGTCTCTATGAAGGAGAGTGCAGGTGGGCATTCAGTGAGATTAAATATGAAACTCACCTGCCTCTGTCCTTTTCCTCAGCCTCCCTGCTTCATCTCCCAGAAGGCCTTGCGCTAGGAAGGAGCAGGCCTGCAATTTCTATCTCTCCATAGTGTAATGAGGGCCTGATGGGTGCAGGGATGTATCATCACAGCAGTCGTTTGTGCACCATGCAGATCTTGCCTATAACTGTTATCTGCAGCTTGCATGAACAATGGACAGTGAACATGATTGCAGAATTTGTGCTTTGGAATCATCTGGAAAGAATTTGGGTTGATTTAGATCCAGGTGAAGCCAAGGCTGGTATCCAAGACAGAAGACTATCACTCCCCCCCCCCCAGTTGCAGCAGTTGTGACTACTGAGTGGCTGTTCTGTGCACTGAGACTGGTGCAGGTAGTTGCTGTGGGTGGCATGTTACCACCACCATTAGCATGTCCTCCTCTTTACAGTGCCTTGACTTATAAAAGGACTGAGGGGGTCTATCTTAGAGCAAGGAATCCTGCATGATGTGCTTAGGAGACCACCCCTGCTGCCTAGGGGTATGTATGAAGCACATTTCCCCTCCTCAATTTGCAGGCTTCCCACAAATATAGGGGGCTTTGCTTTTTGTGCCAACATCCAAAGGTTGTTCACTGGAATGGAAGCCCTTATCCCTTCCCTCATCCCCCCTTACCTTCTACCTTCACTGCCTCTGTACTCTGCCTTAGAGGCTCAAGCCCTCCCATGCAGGGCTGAAATGGCCACCCAATTTCCTGGGAACTGTGGAGAATCCTGGGTAATCTTGTGAGATCCCTTGCAATTCCCACTGTGCACATGCCACTGGGAGGACTTGGGGTTCTGAGGTGTGTCAGTGTCATCGGCATCAGGACACAGCAGGGTGTCTTGGTGGCGGAAGAAGAAGAAGGTGAATGGGGGCAAGGGAGTGGATGGGGGAGAGTGAGAAACAAGATGGTGGCCAGAGCATTAGGGGGCAAGTTGGGGGGCAGCCATGGGAGGCACGAGGTGGGGGTGAGCATGGGTTCTTCTGGCCCTCTGGTAAAAGCTTCTGATAAAACACAGACACTAAAGCATATTTAAAATATAACCTGTTCAACTTCATTCTCTCCAACCCACCCTGACAAGATTCCTTCCTTCCTTCCTTCCTTCCTTCCTTCCTTCCTTCCTTCCTTCCTTCCTTCCTTCCTTCCTTCCTTCCTTCCTTCCATCCATCCGTCCATCCATCAACAGATCTCCAACATATGCAGCGATATCTACACAGATAATTACACTGAAAGAAGGTAAAAGACAAAAAGAACTTTGTGACAACAGAGCCGTGCAATCACTTTAAATTGTAGATGTGGTCAAACTGTTGGCATAATTCAGGAATAATATGTGATATACAAATAGGATTTACTTGCTGCAGGAACCCTCTGCCCACTAAGATATCCTTGAAAATGTGCTGATTACCTAACCCGCATTAACATTCACAGATAATATACTTTGTGGTGATACAGAAATAAAGAAGCACAGAGATCATGGAAATGCCAATTCATCGGTCAATATGCCTTTGTTTCATGATTCAACTGCTAAAAGGGCATATCAGGGTAGTGATAAATTTATTCATAGTGCATAGGATTTTTGAAGAGGCTTAATGCAAGAGGATCTACAGCACTGAGCACCCATTTGTTGAGAAAAAAGATCAAAGTAAATGCCTATTAACTTTATAATAATTTCACTAAAAATGTATTTGTAGAATGTGAATAAGGCATTCATTCCTCTATAGGGAGAAGACAGTAATAAATTTTAAAGTGAGCTCGCAAATGAAAAGTAAAATACAAGTTTATATGCTAAATTCTAGCATTTTATTGCATTATACCTCCACACACCATAGCTGAAGCACATCTCCCTGTTTAATTCTACAGAGAAAGTTGCCTTCATGTATAATAACAGTGGGTGAACAGAAAGATCTAGCAACGCTTCCATACTGTAATGATACCATCCTATTTAAATCCATTATCCAATTGGGACATGCTGCTCCATGTGAGGAAGGCTTCAGCTAAGATGCTGACAACTGCAGCTGTCATCTGAAATTATCTTTGATTCTGCACTTACCTGATCTATCTTGGTACAGGGTGGGCTGCCCTGACAGGATATTCAGTCTATCCCAAACTGGTCATCAAAGCTCCCGGAGGGGGGAGGGGGGAGATTTCAGCAGTTGGCCAACAAAATGGGTTTACTGTGGTGACTTTGAAGACATGTCATCTGCATTCATCTGTGGTCCTGTATACCAGCCCTAGCATGTTGGCAGACCTTAACATCAAGGTTTATTGGTAAACCAGACTAGGATACCAGTTGAGGACCTAGTATATTTCTGAATTGTCGGCTATACGAGAAAATAAGAAACTACTATATAGACCCTCTTGTATGAATTTGTATGAATATCCGATACGAATGCATACGTATCCTGGAAATGGATCTTGGATACAGACACTATGCGAACACATGCATTATCAGATATATATCCTATACCAATGCATACGTATCGGATGCATATCGGATATGTATCCTATATGAACACATACATATTGATATATATCTGACATGTATCCCCAGTTTAACAAATGTATGAACTGCTTGAATGAATGTTGTGAAACATTCATATTTGTATGAATGTTAATGTACAAATGTTGTAACAGTATCTCCATGCTCTGTTATACCATTGGTGACCTATTTCAGTGGCACAATAAGGCATGCTTTCTAAATGGGGCCCCTGGGGGCTCAAAAGGCCAACTTCAGAGCTGGTTGTTTGGGGGTTAGTGTAGAACAGGCCATACCACTGCAGACACCCTAGACGTTTTCGCACGGGGGTGAACGGGACGCGTGGGAGACAGCTGCGGACACGGCATCCGCATTGCCCGAGCGCGGCTTGCGCTCCGACGTGTCCGCAGCTGTCTTTCTCGCGTTCGAAATGTAGAGCACTTTAAAGTGCTCTACATGCGTTCGAACGCGGACGAGCCGCCCGCAGGCGTTCGGGAGGAGAAGCATTCGCACCTGCTTCTGTCTCCCGAACAGCTGCGGGCTCGCCTCGGACGCCGGCGCGGCTTCGACAATCAGCTGTTTGACAATCAGCTGATTGTCGATCTGCCTCCGCGGCTGTCTCCGCGCCCCTGGCCGGCCTTTGCCGGCTAAGACAGCTCCCGGCGCTTTGAGCATTCGCACACAGACGCTCCGGAACGCGTTTACACGCGTTCTGGCGCGTCTGTGTGTGAAAGGGGAAAGCGCCGGGAGCTGTCTTAAGCTTCCCGTCCTACTCCCGTTCCAAATGGAACGGGAGTAATGCGAAAACGTCTCCTGTGATGGATTGCTTGTCCCAGGCCAGAGAATCCTGGGGCCTATTTGCACTTGGCTTTATTCTGGAAAATATCCTGTAATAGGGACTTACTGTCCATATGCTAGTGCAGGCTTCAGCAGGCCCAACATGAGGTCTGCCAGAGTCTGCATTAGCATGTGGGCCACAGACCCTATCCTGAGATATACTCCAGAAAAAGGCCAAGTGCGAATAGGCCCCTGTTTTGGACCAGTCTCTTGAGATGTGGTAAGTGCAAACAAGGCCTTAAATTAGACCTGACTGATTTTGTGGGTCCTTGTAAAAGCTTAACTTGCTTGATCTACAATATTACATTTTGTAGACGTAGAGCGGACAAATGAAATGAATAATTAATATGCCATAAGAATAGATCAGTCAGCAGTTCTTCAGTTTAAACAACTTTGCTTTCACTCTGCTTACAGTATTTGTTTTGCAACTCTATTCCAAACTGCGTCTTTTAGATTTTGATTTTTACATAGTTTTTCTGGATGTGCCATAATTGCCATTCCTAAACAAAGGGATTTTTTTTTCAATGCAATGAAACAGCCTTTTTTTTTTAAGGCTCTGTATGCTTCAATCTTGAAATCAAAATCTGCATTAGAAAGCTTACAGTTCTGACAGCTGTAAAGGTGCCAGAAATTTGAAGGCTTTTCTCCTGATATTAAAGTTACACATTTTGTGCCAGTACTGCAAAGCTTTCTTGTTTGTCCTGCAGTGTGTGTGTTGGGAACTTTCAACATGTTGATCAAAAGAAAAGCTGTCTAGATGTTTCTTATAATAAAATTAACTACTGTATTTGAAGGACGCTAGGGACAAAATTGTCTTCCATTTCTCCCATACATCTCCCTCTAGTCCCATGTAGCCAAAGATGGAGGCAATATTAGGAGAGAAAATGGTGGGATTCAGTGCCATATTGTGGATGTGTCTGGGGGCTGGAATGCCTACCATTACAGTGTGTGAAACAGGGCAAATGAGAAGAGCAACATTCACGCCAGTCTTGACATCAGTGATGTTGGTAGGGAGTCCAGAAATGGGACAAAAATAGCAGAAGGTTGTTGTTGTTGGTCTCTCTCTGTGTGAGAGAGATAGAGATATAGAGATTAAGAGAGACAGCAATGGAAGGATAGTGGCAATTCTGATGCTAATTTTGTAGAAACACACTTCAGAAGAAGTACAGTAGAGTAAATGGCCCTGTAATACAGGATGAGGGTTTATGCTATTTTATGTTATATATACTGCATGTTTGATCCATGAGGAAGAAATCTTCCTATGTACTCTGTTCCTTTGGCCCTTTCTGCACTGAGCCTTATTCCAGATTATATCCTGGAACAGGGTCCTACCATCTGCATGCTAGTGCAGACTATGGCAGGTCCTGGGTGTGGCTTACTGTAGTCTGCTCCAGCATGCAGCTGGCAGGTCCTTATGGCAGAATATAATTTGGAATAGGGACCTACCATTCACATGCAAGTGCAGATTATGGCATACCCTGGGCTGGCCTGTCATCTACACTAGCTTGTAGACGACAGGCCTCATATTCTGGGATATAATCCGTAAGTCTTAGTGCAGAAAGAGCCTCAGTCTTCCCTCACATATTAACACAGATTTGTGCGCTTGGATATAGGGGTGTGCATGAATGTATTTTTTGCATTTGCATTTGAGTCGAATTTAATATCAGAATATTTTATTAGATTTGAATGTATGAAATCTGAATGTTAAAAAATCCAATTTGAATCAGTAACATTTGAATCTATTCGTTCGAATGTTTGTATCTGTTATACGTATCTGTACACATTTCGTATGCATCCCATTTTCATCCTGTATTATAAGCACAAATACATATAATATTTGCACAGATACGTATGTAATACATACCTATCTGTACATTCAAATCATTCAAATAGATGTTTCAGAACATCCAAAATCCATTTGAATGTCTAAATTTGAATGTTATTAAATCTGATTTGAATTTGAATGTCAACATTTGTCGGTTTTGAATCGGATTTTTGAATATTCGTGCACATCCCTACTTGGGTGTGTGTGTGAGAGAGAGTGGGGAGATGAAATTCATAAAATAGGATTTAGGTTATTTAGTAGATTATATTGAGTGACTGTGAGAGCTCAGGTAAATTTGAAGGGAAATTATTTTAAAAATGAGTGATACAATTAATTTGAGAACCTCACAGATCTATCTATAGGGAACTGCAGTTAGCACTGGTTCAACTGACTACAGCCATGGTCACACACAAGTTTGAGGTTGATCTTAGTCGCCCCATCCTCCCCCTCCCCCTGGGCCAGGCGACTTACATTAATTTTCAAGCTGTATTCCACGCTGGCCTACACCCATTAGATCGTCCTAAAAACAGGCGCCCGGTAGTTCCTTTTGACTAATTGGCATGAGCGGAGGTCATGGGGCACCTCCCCATCTCCTCAGTTTATGTGTATGATTCCTCTCTCTAACGTTTTCACACAAATGTATTTTTATCCTTTTCAGAAAAATCAATTGCAAGGAGAAGAAAAACACATACAAAGGGAAGAGGAGCATAGAGGTAGCAGAGCAGGCTTTGAACAGAACTGCAAATACATACCCTCACCTCCCTTGAGTGATATGAATGGCATCCAATTGGAAATGCCTTCCTTGAGTGACATGAATGGCAACCAATAGCAATCAAGATTGATATGATGCAGTGAAAGGGGTGGAGAGCCAAGGGCTCCATGGAGGAACCCCATGGTCCAAGATGGAACCAACACGGTCCAAGATGGGGCAGCCTCAGGATGGCTGGTATTGATCCATGTCTGACCAGTCTATGATCTCAATTCAAACTCCTCAACAGACCAATCTGTTTTAGCCCCATCTGACCAGGGGCTTAAAAGGCCTAAAGTATTAAAAAACACATTCTTCTCTCCACCAAAAAGCACAAAGAAAACAAATATAAAATTTTCATTTTATTACACAGGAAAGAAACGATCCCATTCCAACAAAGATAATACTGATAATCAGGTCAAACCTTTCCCTGGGTCAGTTCTCACCCGTTAAGGCATAATAAAATGCCAAATAAAGCTTCTTTTCTGTTATGCAAACAGTCATTTTCCTTTACAACTTCAATGTTTTTTCTAGCCTTAGAAGTTATTCATGGCAAGTGCATAAAAGAGCAATCAGATCAGAACTGTTCTTGAGATGCTGGAATTGCAGAACAAAACTAATCTTTGAACAAGTTTCTCCTCTTAAGTCCCTTCTGAGAATAATTCTCTATGTAAAAAATCATTTTGATTTAGTCAAAATTAGCATATGCCAAATGCTTACTTTAAAGCATGTTTTTGATGATGGTTCTTGTTGCATAGAATTCCAGTAGCTAATATCTGACAAGAGGAAGACTGGCATTTTGCTTCCTCCTAAGGATAGACAGGTTTCATGGGCATCAAAGGGCCTTTCTTCATTAGTATTTAAAATAGTTTAGTACAAGGCTTGACCTGGTCTACTGGGATTCCAGTAGATCTGTTGTAACAGGTCTACTGGCATTCTAGGGGTCTCTGGAATGAAACAGGGAAGGGTGGAAGGGCACATGCATCCCTGTTCTGGTTTATCGGGAGGATCCAAATCACAGTGCTAAAATGGGTCTCCCTGGGACTGTAAGCTTTCATTCCTAGTACTTCAAAGCCCTCAGAGGCTGTGAGGGCTAGTCTGGGTCATTGCCACCTGCTAGACCACATCTTGCTGTGTTCTGAATCAGCAGACCTTGCTGGTTCAGACCTAGAGCCTTTTTGCACAGGGGTTTTTCGAACGCATGGAGGGCACGTCGGAACGCAGCATTCGCTCTTGCGGGCGGCGGGATCCATTCCAGGCCGCCCGCAAGCGTCCCGACGTGCCCTCCATGCGTTCGAGTTTCAGAGCACTAAAAAGTGCTCTGAAACCGTCTCTGCGCGTTCCGACCCATCCCAGCGAGAAAGCGTTCGCACGCTCTCTCCCTGTGACAGCTCGGCCCCTCCCCCGGGCTGCTCCCATTGGCTCCTATGGAGCGAGGGTGGGCAGCCGGCTGCCTTCTGTCCCTGGGTTCCTGCTCACTCCCGAACCCCAGATCGGGCTCCAGGGGTGGGCAGGAACGCCAGCCAAAAGCCCCCTACCCATCCAAAGGGTCTTACCTTTTCCTGCAGGTTCCATTCTGAGCACACTCGAGGGGGTGGCCCCTCATTGGCTGGGCACCCGCACATGCTCAGATGGGCAATAGAAGCCAGGCGGGTGCCCAGCCAATGAGGGGCCGCCCCCTCGAGCGTGCTCAGAACGGCCCGGCCTTTC
The DNA here is from genome assembly GCA_023333525.1 of Aspidoscelis tigris stejnegeri. NCBI lineage: Eukaryota > Metazoa > Chordata > Lepidosauria > Squamata > Teiidae > Aspidoscelis > Aspidoscelis tigris. The sequence continues at coordinate 67,823,643 of JALMGA010000005.1, forward strand.
TACACAGAATGGAGCCTGCAGGAAAAGGTAAGACCCTTTGGATGGGTAGGGGGCTTTTGCCTGGTGTTCCTGCCCACCCCTGGAGCCCGATCTGGGGTTTGGGAGCAAGCAGGAACCCAGGGACAGAAGGCAGCCGGCTGCCCACCCTCGCTCCATAGGAGCCAATGGGAGCAGCCCGGGGGAGGGTCTTCCCCCCAAACGCATTGAGAACACTTTCCCGTTCGCACTGGCAGGTGAGGGAACTGCTCTCAAAGCGTTCCTTACCTGCCCTTGTGTGAACGGGAAAGTGTTCTCAACCCGTTCGGGGGGAAGCGTTCCGAGGCGTCTTCGCCTTAGTGCGAAAACGCCTCTAAGGGAGGCACTGCAAAAAGGCCCTTAGAGATTATAAGATGTGGCCTTCATGTTCTCATTCCATCTCTAATCTGCTTTTTCTAGTCTAGAATGTTTAGCATGAGATGGGAGGGCAAACTGGTTTGTGAATGATCCCACCCATAAACTGCCTCTAAACTGCATGGCCCCCTTGGGGGGTTGTGGAAGGATTTCAAGGGGTCTATCTGCCACTACATTCTAAGAAGGAGTCTGTGGCTTTCCCTGCCACTACATTCCTAGAACGGTTCTGTGTTTTTTACCTGACTGGCAAAGGGTTCCATGTAACAAAAAAGGTTAAGAACCCCTGCCCTAAACAGTTTTTAAGTTACCTTTGAGGTGCTTTGTTTAAATTGGTTGTTAACCTAGCCAAAATCTTTGTAAAAACTATTTCAAACCAACTGAAAAGTAGAATTAAATGAGCTAATCTCCCGATGTTCCTTTCTACAAGGAGACAATCATTGTAGGCCATTGATGAAGGTTATATATTGATAGAGCCAAAAGCTACCTGTTGTTAACCTACTTCCTTTACTAACATCCTACTGACCTTTTGAGAATCATTTTGTGTGACCCAGGATAATCTCTGCTAGGTTCCAAAAAGCATCTTAATTAAAATCAAGCATGTTTCAGGGGTAGAGGGAATGATTTTTTTGTGTGCCAACTGTTTTCTTTCTCTGTGGTAAATCATCACCTCTGCTTTCACTAAAAACACTGCTTTGTATTTTGTCAATAAGAGGCTGTTTTTTCCAAGTTTCACCCCTTTCCTTAAATTATAGAGATAATACACAGTAGCAGTGAAGCCTGCCATGAGAGAACTATCAGCAAGGTTATGAATCAGCCATAAAAATTTTAACAATTGGGGATGGCAGCCTCTGGCAGTAAGAAAAGAACATGAAATGTTGAATAACTGTTCAAAGGAGAGATCAGAAAACTGAGAAAGGGACCAGCTCTGGAACAGAGGGATGTTTCCATTTATTACTGCTTCAACAATAATGAGCTAAGCCCAAAGTTCTCCCAAGATTCCCTCTACCCCATGACTTTTTCACTAGGCTACAACACTGGGTATTCCCAGGTGGCATTTCATCCCAGGTGGTTTGGGATTTAGCTTCCAAAACTAGACAGAGGATGTACCTACACCTCTGGAAACAGGTGGTCTGAGGAAGCCAGCGTGGCACAGCAGCTAAATATCCAGGGCACCTGTTGCTGAAAATCACTCTGAGAAGGATGCTGGTGGGCCTTCAGGTCCCCTCACAAATCCTTTGCCAGAGCCCTGAAGAATGACTTTGGCTGCACCTATGTCATTCAGTGCATTCTCTACCACTATTTAGAATGGCAGCAGAGAGCAGGCTTAATGGTGGTGCCCTATGAAGGCACTGTGCCGGAAAGGCCCAGTTCCAGGCTCTTTTCCATTGTGAAATGGGTCCTCGCCTTTAGAGCTGTCAGCTCAGCTATAAAGCTGGACTGTCACCTCTAGGGATGTGCACAAATGGTGTTTTATTTATTTATTTATTTATTTATTTATTTATTTATTTGCATTTGATTCATATCAAATTGAATGTACAGAAATCCATATTCATTTGAATATATCCCCTTTGGATGTGTTAGGATTCTATTTGATATGAATGTGTTTGTATGAATTCATATGAATATCTGATATGAACGCATATGTATCCGATACATATCCGATACATATCCCGTAACATATCCGCTCTGAAAGCATCAAATCCACCCTGAATCCACTTTGAATCCATGCTCAAACAATGTCAGATGCACTCTGGATCCATTGCAGAAGTGACTGGCATAGCCGCTTTCCCACCTCCCTATTTCACAAATGTTTCAAAGCATTCATACGAATGTTCATATGAATGTCAAAGTACGAACGTCGTAACATTCAATTCGTATACAAATGTACCAATTTGTACAAATGTGTACAGCTATCAAACGTTGCGAATATTTGTGCACATCCCTAGTCACCTCTGAAAACAAGAGAGAGGTGAATGCACTTGGCATTGGCACGGGAATAGCTTAAATACGAAGGCAGCATACAACACTTTATCCACACCTTCCAGTATTTCTTCCTTGTTTTTTAAAAAATACTTAACACATCAGCATTTCACCATTTGTTGAAGTTTCAAAGTGATTTATGGTCAGTTAAAACTTTCCCATAGGTCATGAGTGACTCTGATTAAAACCAGACAAAAATACATGTATTACTTCCAGTAACTATGGCTGACGTGCATGCACCATCATTCACACATGTACTGAGAGCCAGTTTGGTCTAGAGAGCCATAGTCTTATCTGGGAATACCAGGTTTGATTCATCTCTCCTCCATGAAGCTAGTTGGGTGACCTTGGGCTAGTCACAGCTCTCTTCTGAGCTCTCACAGCCTCACTTACCTCACAGGGTGTTCTGTTGTGGAGAGAAGATCAGAAAGCTTTGTTAGCCACTTTGAGTCCCCTTAAATGGGTGAGAAAAGCCAGGTACAAAAGCCAACTCTTCTTCTTCTTCTTCTTCTTCTCCTTCACCTCCTCCTCTTTTGTCCCATAGGGTCACATGTCACTTTAATAAGCCCATGGCCATCTGACCATTGCCTACATAAGTCTCACAAAGCAACTTTGTGGAAAGAAATGACACAATACATTGCCCTAACAGAGGCAGTGGTTCTATCTGTAGATTTTCTCAACTGGAGATTTCAGTGCCATGATAGGTTCTTATAATCCAACCCCAGCCAGATCTGCATACTATATTTATGTGAAGTCAGGACAGATGGTGGAGCAATTTTTCTCTGCAAGACCCTTTAAAGACATTGCAATGACCCTTACTGGTGTGTGCCTGGCCTTTTGAGTTGCCCATTACAGTACTGAAAAGAAGCTCACCAGGTGCCCTGCTGAGTGAGTTTATATTTAGTTCTATTTGAGTTGGGGCATGATAGTCTTTTGGTCTCCCAGCCCTGTAGGAGGCAGATTCAACTATTTTAAAGTGATGGCTGCAGTGATACCAATATCTAACCTATCATTAGATTTACAGATACTCTCTTCACAGTCCATTTACCTTCTGGGCCACCAACTCCAAACTCTTTCACACTGCAACATGCCGGGTGATTCAAAGGGGCAAATGAGACCAAAATTGAAGTCCCCCCCCCTTACTTTGATTCCTCTATATGCCTTAAAATGTCATTTATAGAAGAGAAAATCCATTATGTTGTTTACACACTTTTCCTGCTAAATTATAGGTGTTAGGAAAAAATACGATTTCTTTTTTTGATGAATGTCTGAGAATTAGTTAAAATGATAAATCCATATCTTACAAAAACAAAAGTAGCCACATATTTTCTTAAACTATGGCTTTCTATATAAGTTGCTAAACTACAATTCCCATCATTACTTGCTGTTGACCAGACTAGTTTAGCAGCGCAGTTTCTAGGGGTTCTTCCACATTGGACACTTAAGACAAATTAAGCACACATTAAGTACGATTGGGAAAACCCCTTCCGCACACAACACACATTAGAGAAACTTGCTTCCGTATAGTGTCGTGAGCCAGTTTGGTCTAATGGTTAGGGAGCTGGACTCTTATCTGGGAATACCGGGTTCGATTCCACCTTACCCCTTGAAGCCAGCTGGGAGAGTCACAGCTCTCTTCTGAGCTCTCACAGCCCCACCTACCCCACAGGATGTTCTGTTGTGGGGAGAACAGAAGGTGTGTGAGCTGCTTTAAGTCCCCTTAAATGGGTGAGAAAAGCGGGGTAGAAAAGCCAACTCCTTCTTCTTCTTCTAATACTGTATGTGTTAACTGGCCATTAAACCGGTTTAACACAAGACTACTTCCGAGGTAGTCTTATGTGTGTGCTTAATGTAGCCTGTGTAGTTAAGACACATCTGTTTCAGATGTGTCCACACTACATAAGTGTCCCTAACTAGGCCCAGCCAGGGATCTCCTATCTCGGAGCTCGCCCTTGTCCCAGAAGCCATGGATTGTGGCTTCTGGAGCCAGGGGGAGCTTCATGTACCCCCCCAGCCCACCCTGGGGGGAGCATGAGCAATCCCCTCCTTACCTGATTCTGGCTGAGGGGTCCCAGTTCGCTTTGCGCGTTCGTCTGGTGCACCTCCCAATTTGTTTGTTTGTTTGTTTGTTTACATTTCTATCCTGCCCTGTGCCCAAAGGTCTCAGGGTGGGTAACAACATTTAAAATCAAATATCTTAAAACAGATAAAAGCATATATTAAAACAACAGTGTCTGCAAGTGGGAAAGGAGAGTGTGTCATTTAACTGAAGGCCAGAGTAAAGAAGTGCGTATTCACTGCCCTCCTCAACATATTCAGTGAGGGAGCCTGATGCACCTCCAGGGGGAGACTATTCCATAGCCTGGGGGCATGCCTCTCATGGGCTACTGCTCTGGGGCACAAGCTGCCATTTTCATACCCTCCTCACCAGTTTCCATGTTGCTGGCTGTCTGCAGTGGAACGTGTTGCCACCTTAAATGGGCCACAAGTTCAGTCTATCAGAGCATTTCCTATGTTCTTATTGTGTCCATTCATAATGTAGGCATCCAAATTCATGGATATTATGTTACCGTCAGTATCCTCCCATATTTTTGTGGGGGTTTTTTTTTAAAAAGAACCCTACCCCCCAAATCTTATTAAAATAGGAAGGCAAGTGTAGTCTCAGAATAAAACATTTTGTGAACTGAGAATGTTTGTGTGTCAGTCCAGGGTAGCTGTTTGGCAGCTCTGTCCTTCTTCTACACTTGAATAAAATTATTTGTAGCAGCCTACAAACAAACAATTAAATCATTACTGTGAATGAAACTTTTGGCAACATTGTGTAGAGAACTAAAGCCAACGCTGTCATCCAAAGCTCTTATCATCAGAGCAGCCTTCATTATAATAAATATTAATAAGGATAGGATGGGAAGCAGTGGCCTGAGTCAACTATAATGATGATTTCTGAATACAAGATTTGTTGACAACCAGAACGGATTGCCGCCACACTATAACACGGCAGCCCATCATTTAGAGCAGATAAGCTGCTCTTAAGTCCGAGGCGTGTACCACTCCAGAAGGACAAGTGGGTTGGTTGCCATGGACACCAGCTCAGAGAGTGTCAGTTTATTTCTGCCAGATGTTGACAGAATGGCATGGAATCATTTATCATCATGAATTCTAATGTAATTCTGAGTCTTTCTGTGGCCTTGTCAAAAATGGGTGTTGTGTGTTGGGCAGGTGCAGTTCCTAACAATGTGGCTTTAAATTTATGAAGTCCCTGCTATTGTCTCACAGATTATAAACTAGTGCCCCCACCCCTGTGCCAGTAACACTTCACTTTTAAGGTCTGCACCATTCATTAACTAAAGGTGAATCTACAGCTGCCTTCCTGTGAGCACAACTGTTAGGACTAATGAGGAAAATACTGTATTTTTCAAAAGACCTAGGGCAGTTTTGCACTGGCTGGTATACCTTACCAGCACCTCCAATCCACTTTCAGAGTAAGAGAACACATCAGCAAATCACTAGCAGTTTTCCTTCCACATTATCTAATTGAGAAACTTCTTATCTAACTTTCGGATTAGATAATATAGAAAGAAAATGGCTCATCACTCTACTGGTGTGTCCTCTCACTCTGAAGGTGGGTTAAAACATGGGTGTAGCTGGGTCCAAAGACAAAGTCCCTTTCTGAACTTAGATAAGAATAAAGGTCCCTTTAGGCCACATTCTGGGCCTCCTCAACCACACATTAATATGGATCAAGGAGACCCCATGTCCATTGGTTCTGCTCCACCTGCACTAGATGGAACTCGATACAGGTTAAGAGGACCTTAATCTGGATCTCTGGTAGTACACTTTAATCAATACATGCCCTCATGTTCTGGACTACTTTCATACCTAGTCTTTGGAGGAGTGGGATGAGCAGTTACAAAGCCCTCGTGAGCTTCACAGCCAGAGGGAGGCATGGGCTGGATCAGGGCATCAGTACAGATGTCACTGATCCAGCCCATGCCTCCACAAAATCCAGTTCAGTAGGCCTGGTTATTCCAGATCAGTGGATCTGGAATTATTGCAGGTAAGTGCAGAAAGGGCCAAAAAGGGCCTATCCCCTTCAAGCAATATCTCCAGTGTGTATAATGTGGTTTTGAGGCCTTTATAGAAAAAAACAAGTTGGTGATAATTTTTAAAAGAATAATTAAATTATTTATTACCACCATTAACGATATACAAGCAAACCAGTCTCTTTCTTTTGACCCTCAGGGATCTTTGATTGTTCAAATCATTTTCAGAAAGTCCCCAAAGGGAACCTCTTAGAGAAGATGTTTCAAAATGTGAGGAAGTTATAAAAAGGGTGCATCTTCTACTTAATAACTAGGCATGTCTTGTGCCCTGGTGACCTCCAACTCCTTGCCCAAGTTCTTGGAATTTTTTTAAAAAAAGCTTTTCCCTCTTTCCCCATTTATTTCTCCTGCTCTGTTGTCCTTCAAAGTAAAAAAAAAGAGGACTTTTCACACTGAAGATGTGTAGTGCCCAACTCCACTGTTTTCATTGCCAACTAAATGACAGCTAAATGTTCATGGGTTTGAACCGTCTATCTTCCACAAGGGACAGCAACAACTTGAAAGAAAGAAAGAAAGAAAGAAAGAAAGAAAGAAAGAAAGAAAGAAAGAAAGAAAGAGCTTGATTATTCTGTTCAAGAGAAGCATCTTGGTCCAGAGAATGCAAACTGAAGAGTAGTACTGAAGTGACTTCAAAACACCCAAGGTAGTGAATAAACAAAGAAACAAGTTGCATTTATTACTCAGATACCTGCATCAGTTTGTACTGTGTCATTTAATTAATTTAAACAACCAATCACATTAGTTGGAAAGGATTGAACAAGCTTCAAGGACTGTCATGTGCCTGTCATGTGCCTGTTCAAGGACAGAATCCCAAACTTTTTCATCCTTGGAGACTAGCTGTTCTAGAAAACAAAAAATAGCTATTGAAGGGCAATATATTCCTTTGCTACATTCACAACATGTCTCTGAGCATGATGCTCCTGGTGATGGAATGAGATTGCAGTTCTGACAAACTAGGCTTCAGAAGGACAAATCTGCCATTTAGGTGACACCCTGAGAAAACGGCCCAGACTGAACTGGGGCTCATTACTCAATATGTTCATGGGGAATCTGAGTGTCTTCTCCTGAGGAAAATTCCTTCAGTATTTTTCCACATTGCTGCTTAGACTGTTGTCCATGAGATAGAAAGGATAACTGATCCCATCCCCATTCAAACCATGAAGATTTTTTTCCCCCACAGTGGCAGGCTGCCACTTGTGCAAGCAACAGGTAGGTTGAAGTGCTCCCGTGGAGTAAAAAGATCCACCATGTAGTTATACAGGCTGGGACAAAAGGGATGTCTTGTGGACCTAAAAGTCTGCTATGTATCAAAAATTATCAACTTCTAGTTGCATTTCTGTTCTGCTGCAACATGTTCTGCTGGAATTCTTGACAATATCTATGGTCTCTGAGCTCCATGCCAGATATATATGTCAACTGCAGGGTCCACACACCAGTATATACCACAGGAGAGCACAGTCTCCCATTCAATGCAGAAGGCCACTTAAAGACTTCCACATGGTCCAAGCTAGGTCCCCATTCCTGTCATCATTGTACAGACAGGTGGTGGCAGGAAAGCCTGAGGCCAAAAATGTTCCTGGCCTTCAAAGCCCTGCCATTTCCTTCACAGGCTGGAGTGGGATGGTCCATCCAAATGCAGACAGCCCTATCCTGTTCCAGTGAAAGCCTGTCCTAGCTTGGAACAGATTTCTAGGTCCAGTGCAGGGCAGCCTTCCCCATACTGAATGTTGAAAGGTAGTTTGCTTTGTCTGGTTTCCTTGCTCAGAGTGACCCAGAAGTGCTGCACTTTTCCTATTACTTCTACCAATCAGAATTCTCAGGCCAATTCTTCATGGAATCTAGAATAAGCAATCTGTTCCAAGATGGAATGGATTGCTCTTGGCCTGGAACAAGGCTGTCCACATTGGGATGGCCTTTTCCCAGTGCTGGCTCTGAAGTTCATGCCAGCTTTACAGCCTCCATGATCTGATACATCACCTCCTAGTATGATGGTAGACCTTGAAAAAGAGGTTTACCACAAGACTAGTCCAGGATTTTGAGCATCCTAATTCAGTCTATACTCCATCCTGTGGGTAGGCAGGCCTTCTGTTGTGTTTCATACTAGTGTATGGATGATAGAAGCCTAGAATGGACTGTAGTCTGCATTACTTCCAAGTGTCCCAATTTGGTCTTATTTAAAATGTTTCTCTGTGGAATCATAGGCAGAGGAAAGAGCAGGCACTATATGAAATCACCTTGGAAAAATCCATCTCTTGATGGTATTCTCTATTTGGTATCACTTTTGTTTCCCATGTATTTATGTTCTACATTAAGTATTCCCCAGCAATTTTATTATTTCCAAAAACTTCCATACTCTAAATAATTTGACTATGAAGGATTTAATAATATGATTTTTAATAGTTTACCCAAGCCATATATAGGCTCTTTGTGTTTTTTTTAACCATTGGTCCTTTATACCACTATGATTTCTACAGGTTGGTTTTTGCTTTATATTTCAAAGGAACTGAAACTCAGTAAACAGTTTGAGCATAGTAAATAAGTTAATGTCCTATAATTTTCAGGTGCAACTCATTTTCTTTTATTGTTACTAAAAATGTCTCAATATTTTCCATCTAGTGTTCATTAACTACCTGCAAGAAATCATTAAACTGCTTAGCTTGGTAGTATATAAAATGGTCAGATATTTAACCCAGCCTATGTAGTTCATCCAGTCCTGTGGTGTTCTAGTTGTGCACCTTTTTTAGCTGAATCATTGCTCAGTTCTATTATAGTGCTACCTTTCCAGGTCTTTTTCAATATTCACTATTGTTACTGCCTTTTATTCACAGCGTACCAGATGTTTATGGCTGATTTGATTCTTTGCCCATAGACCTCCCCACCCCCCCATAGGCCTAGGTTAATTAGGACTGCTAGATGTCCAAGGTGTTTAGATAAAACTTCATAACATCACCTTCACCATCACTAATATGGTTCTTTTTCTTCTTTTAACAAAGATGGTAGATTTTGCTCAAATGGTTTCAACTTCTTGGTAAAAATCTCAGCAATTGGTTTCATTAGCTTATGCGGTCTTAAGCATTTGCTAATTAATGACATGTCAGGAAGCAGGTGTGGTTGACCCATAAGGGCAAAATCGTTCCAGTAGCTCAGAATCCAGGTCACTTTCTCCTATCCGCATGTTTTAATTAAGGACTGGCTAATGTATTATGTCCGTGTTATGTTCATACTCATGTGGATAAAAACTGCAGCTTAAATAGTGTCCTTCCTACCATTAATATGACTTTTTCTAATCTGTCCTGATAGGCACAAGCAACCAATGGGACAAGTGTATATTTAATTTTAAAAAACCAACAAATTCAATTACATTTGTTTTAAATGTTCTATCAATAGTTTTTACCCAATAATTCCAAGGCATGAAACTTATCTTGCTGGCTACATGTTCTGAACGTGCTGCTTTCCAGGTTACTTTTCTCTCTTGAAATTCGAGGTTCTGTAGAGTTTTATGGGAAGTCTGACAATTATAAAGAAAGCAAGAGACTATTAATTCCCTTCTTCATCTTTCAGATATCATCATTATTATTATTCCTTTGCAACATAAAGAGCATTTGCAGGAAGCTCCTGAAAGACTGTCAAAGCCTTTGGCAACATTATTTATTTAATTAAGGAGACTTCAAATGAAAAGAACATCTTAGGTGCAGAGACATTACGGAGATCTTCATGATCAAGAAATGTATGTGAGGGAATTAAAAAGAGATGCCTTTCATGCAGATGTGCAGTCAGAGGTTTGATGGTTGTCAAGGTGGAGGTTTGTAGCTTTGTTGTAGCTCTCTTTGTCTTTTGATTTCGTGTACTTGTAGAGAAGCCCCCAAAGACAGCTGCTGTCAGGTGTCTTGGGAATAAGGTGCACTTCACATCAACTGCCAACTTCCGTAACTTCATCTTTCTGATTTTTTTTTCTCCCCTGCCCCAGCTATCCTGATTCATTAAAAGAAAATGCCAAAATAAAGTGTGACATCATAACCGAAAATAGCAACACGACTGCTATTCTGGAGAGTTGTGTTTCTGTCTTGTTTGGTTTAGTACTGGCTTCCCAATGGATAGGTCTTCACAAGTCCAGTCATCAGAGAAGAACAGTGAGCTAGTTTTGCTTTACCAAGGACAGTTCTCTATTTGAATAAATGTTCTGGCCATTGGGTTGCTTTGGCTGGAATTATCTATCTATCTATCTATCTATCTATCTATCTATCTATCTATCTATCTATCTATCTATCTATCTATCTATCTATCTATCTATCTATCTATCTATCTATCTATCTATCTATCATCATCATCATCATGTATTATTTATTTGTTTATTTATTTACTTTTCATTTGTGTTTGAATTATTTGATTTAATTGCCAAAGCTTTTACATAAATTATACATTTTGCTACAGAGAAAGTTTGAACTCCCTTATTCTTCAGAACCATTTCAGGCAAACAGGCCAAATGTTATTTGTTTCAAAATATCTATTTCCTGCTCTTCATCCAAAGGTATTGGTGGATCTCTGGGTGAAGGGTAGGAAATACTTAGGAAGCATTCACACTTATCTTGCAGTCTGGTGTGTGCTCCCACTACCAGTTCAACATCACTGTCAAGTGAGGACTTGAGTGATTAGCAAAGATAGAGAAACAAAAATGTCTCCATGGGTGCTGCCACAAAGATCAGCTTCCTGAGTTTATCCCGTTGCAATCTGCAAATGCTGGAGTGTATATATATGCTGGTGCAGAATGCAGCAGCTAGACTGGTAACTGTCACTACTGGACAGATGCACACCCATCTGGCCCTAAAAGAACAGCACTTGCTGTCTAGTTGCTACCAAACATGAATTCAAGTTATTGACATTAACTTGTAAGGCACTAAATGACTTGGATCCCAAATATCTAAAGGAATACTGTCTCCCACATAGACATACTCATGCCCTAAGATCTTCCAGTGAGGCCCTCTTGGTGATGCTGCCTCCTTCAGCAGTTAAGGGGGTGGGTGTATTTGGGAAAGCCTTATTCGCAATACCCCCCACACTATGAAATAATATCCCCTCCAAAGTGTGTTTGTTGAAGATGCACCTATTTGCTATGGCCTTTGTTTGAGCTAACTTATTTTAACTGTTTCTATACTGATTTTATGATAACTTACCCTGAGACCTTCAAGTATAGGGTGTGGTGACAGACTGGTGGACAGTTCTACAAGCTGCAGTTCCTGGTACTTAGAGGTCACATAATGTGTAGTAAAGAGTTCAAACAGAGAATCTTATCTACCTATCAATAAGTTTTAGAAGGGAAGGAGATGCAAGATATAATTGGTAAAAGACATATGAGAATGATTAGCTGCTTATCAATATTCTTACACTTATCAATTTTCTCTTATCAAAGAGAGAGATTTCCAATCTGATGCAATATTATTCTCAGGGGATCTACTTAGAGAAATATTAATAGGATCGTTCCAAATAAATCTGTTTAGTGAGTACTATGCAGAATTCAGCTCTGCTGGCATAACATCTGTTACAGCAGTTGTAGCATTAGTAGGGGCTAGCAACACAATTGCTACTAATATTTTCATGACATATTATGAACTATGAAAAAACCTTTAATTTGACTTTTTGTAATTTTTTTTAATACTTTAAAAGTTAAATCTAGTATAAGGCACCATTTCACTGCAAAAAGAACTATGTAGTCTGATAGGCTGATGGATAGACGTAGTGTTTTCCTGTACACTGTCAGGAAACTGGATAATGGGTAATTATGGTTGAATCAGTGCTTACTGTATAGATTAGCATAAAAGGCCACAACACAAGCATCTGTTCAGCCATCCAATAAGATAAGATGCATGGCTGTGTGCACTGAAATAATAGGATCTCTTCAGATCATAGCAGTATTAAATATGTCTGTTGATGTAATTAAATAAATTATGCTTGTTTCGGGTTGTTGCCTTCCTATCTAATATGATCTTGAGAGGTAGTGACCAAAGGGAAATTGTGACTCCTGATAATTTATGAGT